>CM039120.1:29289715-29889715 GCA_022036555.1 Microstegium vimineum | reverse complement strand
TTTGTTCTGAGATATTTGTCACGCTGATATCCTTGATGTGGGCCCATGGATCCTCGTAATGCAAATCTGAGCCGTTGGAAGGAAACACACTTGGATCCAAGGGATAGAAAGTGCTTTGGAGAGTGTTACTTGAATCATGGGGGCTTGGGAGGCCTAGTGGCCCCACAGGGAAGTCGGCCGACCCCTAAGTGGGCCCACTAGCTCCAAAAAGTCCCCATCTGTCATTACCTATACTCAAATAGTCAAGAGACATGTGAAACTAGTTATTAGGTAAAATATGTTAATGTTATGCTTGTTTTTCTTCGAATATGAGGATGTTGACGGTATTTTGGTGGTGACAAAATAGCTCATTTTTACTGTCAACAGAGGTGGAAAAGGGGCTACTCCAGTGCCACGTTAGCGATCCGTGCCACCTCCATCAGCCACCATAGGATGAAACAGTCATTGTAACCGTCTTAAATCAATGGTGGAGATCAAGTGGATGCATGGAGGTATGCGGGAAGGCGGTGGAGAGCTCGGGGAAGAATTTGGGCACATGGGGGAGATCGTCCGACCTGCCTATGGTAGGTGGGGCCTACCCCTTTCTTCTAGAACCTGACCCACTGATCAAGGAGTCTGTGGTTGGCCTCTGGGCCCACCTAGGAGGTTGGCCGACCTCCTTTAGAGAGCTCTGGGCCTCCCTTTCGGCGTGGGACCTCCTTGATAGGTGTGGATTCTACTGTCCAAAATTGGGCCCAAAGTGAGGTCGGTTGATCGTCTTTTGTGGCCAAATAAGCTCATCTTTTGTAGGTAGCGTCTAGAGATAATGTCCATCATGATGGTGTATTGGATTTGCACATTTGTCATACATGGAAATATGTCATGTTGGGCCCTGAATCATGACGTTTTGTGCCTACATTCAAATAGAGGACATATACATGTGGAACCAAGTTATTTGAACCAAATCATTTCTTCTTTGCTTATTCAGTTCCCGAAATGGTCCTTTGTTGACGGTTTTGAGTATGTAAAAGTATGTCATTCTTACCGTCATCAAGATCCCCCATACTTACCTCTTTGCTCGTCCTCGAGTAAAGGATAAAAGTAAACATAACTATGATATCCCTCAAAGTATAAAGCAAGCATAAAGATTTACTCAAGACACTTTGTTATACAAGTGGGATATGTGGTATTGTCTAGCATATATCCTGGAGAGGTTGATAAATGGAATAGTTCTCAAGGCAAAGTCATCTCCCCTAACCATATTTTAGTACTTGGAGTTTTTGATAAGTTTTTTTCAAAATAAAGCACATAAGTCAACTTACTCCTCATATATCACTCGAGATCACTCACAAGGTGTATGATTCCTTACCAAGGCATAACATGAGGTTGCCTTCTTTGTATCTTCCTACTACTAAATGGCTTATGTGGAGCTTAGCTAAGGATAAAAATGTAGCTTACATGCATTACTTATATTGTAAAGTCAAAACAAGGATCCAAGGAGAAAAAATGTCATAATCCTAGATCAAGATGTGCATGTGTATGGAATATGATAGTGGACTTTATTGTACTCCTTTACTATGTATGATCTCACTAACTTTATGATAGTTTGAGATATGGCTATCTTTTTTTTGCTGAGCTTTTGCTCATCATCATTTTTCATCATTTATGATAGCCATATCTCTTTTGAAGAAATTGAGAGAGAGATCATAACATATTTCTAGAGTATTTATTGGATGAACATGGAACAAGTAAATGAAAGGCATGTTTTGCGTACTTCCAGTGTAGAAGCAACATATATATGTGGTGTGTACGTGATCTTGATCTTTAAACTATGACAAAATTCTCAACAAGGGCCAAAAAGGTTTGACTAAACTCAAAGCAAGTACAAGAAGCATATGTGGAAGCTTTTGAATATGTATAAACATATACGGCTTTGGTAGGAATTTCTCACTATAGAGGAGTAGTGACATTATGGTTTTATGACATTTTCAAAAACCAATCTCCAAGTACTTTTAAATAGACAAGGTATGAATCATGATCAACAACTTAGTCAATATGGTTTCCTATCAAGATATTTTCCCACTAGCATAAGCAAAAGCAAGAATTCATCTTTATGACGCTTTTACCCTCAGAACGTCATAGATCATGTCACTTTTCAAATTTGTTTCAAATGCAATCTTCTTGTTTTTATTCAATATTAAAAGGGAAATAAACTAAGCAATTAATTTCATGAAGAAATAAAATTTTATTTTTATTTTTATTTTTATAAGGGGAATGAGTTAAGCAAAAAACATAAAAGAAAAAGGGAAGGAGATGTGGCAAACCAGTCAGAATTGATGAGGATGTTGCATGGATGCTAGCTGGTGGGCCTGGGGATACTTGGTGGGGTCGGCTGACCCCACTTCGAAGCCGTTTTGCCACTTCGGTCCCTGAAATAGATATCTTACCTTCTGAATGTTCTTCTGGTCTGTCAGTTTTGCTGTTTGGCCCATATCCCCCCATACTTGTTTCACTGCATACTAGAGCACATAACAGAGAAAGATCAAATGCAAGGGTTCTACTGGGGTAAGATACTAGCAGAACCAAGAGTTTCATTTGTCATTGATAGCTTAGGCATAAGTTCTTTGATTTATGAGTGATAGACTATTAGGCCTAAGTATCTTGTTTCTATGAAGGGCTATGGTGTGTCAAGGGAGAATATGGAGAGAGAAGGTCCTACAACCTTAGCATAAGGGATGACAAGCATCTCTTCATGCTTTCTTCTATCAGGGCAATGAGGTAGGTTGTGCTGATGGCTCTAGAGGACGACTAAGGAGAAGGAGGGGCAAGGAGATCCTCTCTCTCAATGGTTGTGGATAAGCGCTTGAACTTTGAATTAGTGATAATGCGAAGATCATAAAAGCTATATTTAAGACCTTGATGCACCATTCTCTCCTCAGAAGCCCTTCCTTTTAAGTTGGTAATGCTCTTTTACCAACAACATGTAGGAGCTTTTCCAAATCGCTCTTTCGATCTTCTTCTTGGTGGAGCCATGGTGAGGTCAAGGAAGGTGAGAAGGGAAACAAGAAGAGATGGAATTTCTACTAGTGGTGAAGAAGAACAAGGTAAGAGGAGGAAGAAGGAGGGGGAGAGGTTAAGAAGAGAGCAACCAACGTCCTTCGCCTCTATTTTCACTTGGATCGTGACAGATACAATATAGCAATGTTGGTCCAACGCTCAGGAGCAACGTGCATGGCTGAAGGGCCAAAACCCTGGTCGGCCGACCTCACTTTGGTGAGTTTTGGCTCGACCAAGCCAGGATTCAAGGTCCCACAGGTCAAATTCTATGATGTCGAGCCCTGAAGCTCCTAGAGGAGGTCGGCCGACCTCCTTTTGGCGCCAAATGGGCCCAACTTTTTCGTGGTGAAAGATAAGTCTAAGTATAGGCTATGTCTAAGGTCAAACATGAAAAATGAATAGGAAATTAAATCATGTAGATTTTAGTTCTTAATTAGATTAAGGACAAAATATATCATGTCAATTTCATGCTTAGGTGATTCATGTTCATGAAAAACTTTAAAACATTGACCATTTACCTTTAAAGGTGTCACAACCGTAATCTTGAAGCATGACGATTCCATGTGTCACGACCTTGATGATGATGAATGGTCTTTCTCCTATGAATCATCGTGTGGTACTCAGACCCCTTTCCTCCATTCATTGCTTCTCTCTGCGAAGGATTAGTGTACAACACATACCCGAAGGAATGCACAAATATTTTGAAGCAAGGGCGATGTTGTCATAGAAATGAAGGGCATCTTCTATGCTATAGAAAACTTGGCTTTAACATTTTAGCACAAAAAGAGATGTTCCATCATTGTTCACCAATTCTATAAATATTAAGCAAGGTTGAGGCAAAGATGTGCAAGATTATTTCATTACTACCTCAACCCTTGATTTGTCTCTATGAATGATCTCATGACGTACCCACCAAAATTTTGAAGTTATCAAGCATGAGTTAGTCAAAAGTATAACCAGATCCTATACAAGTATATTTTGATTCAATAATCAAACTTGACACTATGTCTAATTTGATTAAGGAAGGCCATTTAACCTAAGCACCATGCTTAATTTAAAGAGCTTATAGGAGTATGATCACTACTCCCAAACCAAAGCATACTCATAACAGAACCAGGAATCATGAAAGAATAAAGAGATTCATTTAAGAAGACAAGAGCATGGATGGTGAACCAGATGAGCATTTACATTTTATTTTTATTTTTCTTTTTTTTATTTTTTGTGACTTAGAAAAATGATCAAGGTATAAAGAGAAAGCAAGGTAAGACAACCGAACAAAATTAAACAGTGAAGCATGAAATGAATTTCTTAGAGAAACCCACTCCCCCACACTTGGATTTTGCAACATTTGATAATGAGCAAATCCAAGTCTAGGATGTGGAATTTCCTTTTGAATGTGCTTCATTATTGAAAGATGTTTGGTTGGACATACATTGTGTTTTGCTCCATCATTCTTCTTGTTCAAACCTGAAATGGTTAGTGACCAAAATACCTGACGGAACAATTTCACAAATATTCCCTTAATCTCATTCTACAAAGTCATTTTATTCATTTTAGAATTTTGGGAAACTATTTTTTTGTTTTATATTTTTTTTATTTTTTATTAATTTTAATTAATTAATTAATTAATTATTATTATTTTCTTATTTTTAATTGATAGTTTTTTTATATAAGGAAAGTTTAATAAAAAATAACAAGGCTGACGTTATCTCCCGAAATGCTTATTTTTAAGACTCAAGCTTGTCTTTGGGAAACCTTCAAGTGTATCTCATGTTGGTGAAGTGGTTTCCCCTTCAACTCCAACATTTTCAAACCTACCCTCAAGACCAAAACCACTACGAGATTTGCAAAATTTATGATAGACAAACACATCTACAACCATCCTTGCAAATATTTTCAAAATAAGAAGCATGAAGAGGTTGTAGATCATGTGTGTAGTCATGGTCAAGGGAAGGATTGATTTGGAAAATTTCTCACTTGAGCATGGATTTGATGGGAAGATCGAGGAATAACTTCCATGCTCATTGGTATTGTTCTCCCTTTCAAGGAGTGGGTGAGCACTTCCTTTCTCATGACATTTCAAGTCATCCTCAAGGCTTGAATGGGTCATGGATGTAAGAAAGATGGACCTAAGGTCACCCCTTGGATCAAGAACAAGTTTGGATTCTATCCCTTTGATGAGAGGTCGGGAAGACCAAACGGGTAGATAATCTTTACTTATTCTATGACCAAGCTTCTCATTTCCAAAAGTGTTCTCCAAGATTCTCATGATTGGCCTTCCGATGAAAGTGAGATGAAAGGAAAGTCCAGGAAGGTCAAAGATATGGAAATCTAGGAAGATCTTGAGATCATCAACCACTACAAGGACATCATGGAGGACTCCTAAACAATCAAGGATTTGACCATTGGGGAGTCTAAGGTGTTTTTGTGATTGGGATAGATGATCCTTTGATGATGTTGGAACATGGAAATGAGGAAGGATGTTGATCCCGAGGCTAGGATCATAGCAAATTTCACCATCAATGCCCAACACTTGACAAGATATTCTCCTTACATGTGTGGGCATTTTAGCAACTTCTTTTGAAGATTTGGCCTCATCTAACCATTCTTGACTTACAACGGTAGATAGGTGCTCTAGCCATTGTCTTTGCTCCTCTTGGTCAGATTTATGGCCATCATGTCTTCCATGCCTCGGGTGTCTTAATGAATTCCCAAAGTCATTAGGTGGGTCATCATAAGACTTGAATGAAGGAACACATGGGGATCATCAGGATCAAGGATGAGTTCATAAGATAAGTCATATGTGGGCATAGAGAAGGAAAGGGTAGATGTGGCTTCTAAACACTTTAGTTCTCCTTCTATAAGATGGATCGACATTTCTTCATCACCAATCCCAAGCTTTTCCTGATGTGCCATGTGGGAAGACGAGGCGCAAGATGATGTTGATTTGGGAGGTTTTCAAAGAGATCCCTTCATGAGAGGTCTAGAAAGATTTTTTTTAGAAGGTCTCTTTAGGAAAGGATAATTTTGGGCATTCCCAAAACCAGAAAGATCAGAGTAGAGGTTGGCTTCGAACTCGAAGGAATGATTTAGGTGTTGGATTTCTTCTTCCTTCGAGATTTGTGGTATTTGTGGTTCAGGATCGATGGCAGAATCTTTGGATAAGAGTGGTGGCGATTCAGCTATCGAGGTTTCTTTTCTAGGAGCTAGTTCTTCTTCTTCTTTCGGTTCTTCATCATAAACGTTAGTGTAAGGGGTGTTTTCAAGAATCTTCATGAGAAGACTCTTCCCTTCACTAACGGGTAAACACAGGAAGACTCCCCTAGATGCTATATCAAGAAGTTGTGCGGAAACCTTGCTAAGACTGCCATAAAAGTGTTGTAACAATGTTGGCTCGGTTATAGCAAGATCAGGGTTGGATGATGATAGATTTAAAAGACGGGACCATGCCGCACCTAGATGCTCTTTCTCCTTTTGTTTAAAGGTTAGGACCTCTATTCGAAGACGAATAACACGGGAGATAGGGAAGAAAGCTAGGCAGAATTTGGATTGTAACCTTTCCCATTCTCCGTTTACACTATCTACATTGCGAAAGTACCATCGTTTGGCTATTCCCGTCAAAGAGAACGGAAATATCATCCACTTAAGGGTACCTCGCATCATCCCTTGAATGTGTACACATGAACACAATTGTTCAAACTCACGTAGGTGAGTGTAAGGGTTTTCATCTTCATCCTCAGAAAAAGATTGTTCCCGAACTTTTGCTATGAAGCTAGGGCGAAACTCATAGCTAGGTGAAAGGATGGGATGTGATGATGGTGGTGGTTCCAAACTATGTCCCTTTGGAGATGCAAGATAAGAGATGGATGATTGATTCACGGTGTGAAAAGGATAAAATGAAAAGAAAGATAAAACAAGGATAATAGGACCAAAGGGTTCTAGTTAAAACAACTACTGTTCCCCGGCAATGGCGCCAGAAAGCTTGTTGACACCAGAAGTGGCAAACGGGAAAAGACCGCAAGCGTACGACTGTCAAGTGTAGCTTTCACCAGGAGTATTCCAGGTATCGTATTTTCCATAGGGAACGAGAAGTGAGTTAACTAGGATTATGGATATGTCCTATGATGAATCAAGGGAGACTATGATAACAGGGTTGAGAGGTTCGATATAGCAATGATATCTAACAAGGTATAGCTGGTTATACTAGCTTTATCAGCCATTCTCTTGTAGGAGGCAATGGGATAGATTAGAAATAGGGCAAAACTCTAACCGGACCGCACCATCATGTTGTATTGAGGCCCTACCTTTTAAGAACTTATCTTACACACGGGGTGGAATATGAAGACTAGATAGGGTTGTCACCTCCCACTAGCATCCACTAACTATCCGTGCGATAAGCGGTTTACAAAGGCAAGGTCTAGCCTAGACACCACGTCTACACTATCGTTACTACTTTAACCCAACGTTAAAGGCTAAAACACTCTACTTAAAGTAAAGAGACGAACAAGCGCGAAAAGATGTATAACAGCTAAACCATATTTAGAATATTGAATGCTATAAATAACTCAGAGGAATCGCTTACAAGTGCTGAACTTACAAGAGAATCGCATTCGCTGAGGTACAACTCGGAGAAGACGCCAGACAGGCTCGACTCTCCTCCAGGCTCTCCTCACTCTCTTCCAACTAGCATAACACTACTGCAGAGCTACGCTAAGCTAAGTAGTTTCTCCAATGAGGCATGAATGAGAGTGAAGGCCTAGGGGGTATTTATAGCTAGAGGTGGAGTAGGGGCTACTCCAGTGCCACGTCAGCGATCCCCGCCACCTCCATCAGCCACCGTAGGATGAAACCGTCATTGTAACCGTCTTAAATCAACGATGGAGATCAAGTGGATGCATGGAGGCATGCAGGAAGGCGGTTGAGAGCTCGGGGAAGAATTTGGGCACATGGGGAGGTCGGTCGACCTGCCTATGGTAGGTCGGGCCTACCCCTTTCTTCTATAAGCTGACCCACTGGTCAGGGAATCTGTGGTTGGCCTCTGGGACCACCTAGGAGGTCGGCCGACCTCCTTTAGAGAGCTCTGGGCCCCCCTTTCGGCGTGGGACCTCCTTGATAGGTGTGGATTCTACTGTCCAAAATTCGGCCCAAAGTGAGGTCGGTCGATCGTGTTTTGTGGCCAAATATGCTCATCTTTTGCAGGTAGCATCTAGAGGTAATGTCCACCATGATGGTGTATTGGATTTACACATTTTTCATACTTGGAAATATGTCATGTTGGGCCCCGAATCATGACATTTTGTGCCTACATTCAAATACAAGACATATACATGTGGAACCAAGTTATTTGAACCAAATCATTTCTTCTTTGCTTATTCGGTTCCCGAAATGGTCCTTTGTTGACAGTTTTGAGTATGTAAAACTATGTCATTCTTACCGTCAACACCTATGCAAGACTTGCATGCACCAAGTAAGCTAGGCCTAGCCTTCAGCTCACCAAACTCATCATGTAGAGCACTATACTTGTCCTAGAGAGTGACAAGAGTAGACATGTGAATGGCGCAAGTATCACACTCTACTTCCTCAATAACCACAACCGTCGCCTTAGCGAACTCAAGCTCCTCTACCGCTCTCAAGTACTTAGCCTTAAACTCGTTCCTTTCATGAGCCACGCGCTTGGGCAAAGCATCCTGACTAAGAAAAGTGACATTCAAGGACTCAAGCTCGGAAGAGAGAGACTCGATGGTGTATGGTACCTCGGGTGTGTCGGATTCGTCGTCGGAGTCATCCTTGCATTCATCGACCTCACAAGCTTCAATCACCATGGTGCAAAAGCCATCGTGCTTGGCGTCAACGTAGAAGCATAGGCCATTGAGTTTGTCCTCAAGCTTGCCTTTCGACTCATCATCACTCGATGCGGAAGAGTGGTCATCACAGGAGTCATTGAGGTCGCTAAGGGAGGCGAGGAAGGCTCGCTACTGGGCCTTCACCTTGTTGAGCACCTTCTTGACAGGTCTCTTTTTGTAGCCGCCCTTAGCCTTGTTCTTGTCGTCGAAGCGGTGCTCGCGCTTGGTGAAGTGACCCGGAGCTTTCTTGGGGAAGTTTGCGATGAAGTGATCCTCATCACCACAATGGTAGCACCCTTGGCCGCGCCACCACGTCGTTGGTTCAAAGGATTGTTGTGGAACCGTGAGAACCTAGTGATGTCTAAGGCCAGTGCGTCATCTCCAAGAGCCTACACTTGTTCCTCTATCACAGAGATCAAAGACATAGCAAACAAAGCATGTGTGAATGGTTAGAGGAAGAAGAATATCCACCAACAGGGCCTGAAACAACCACCATAGATGGGTTCGATGGGTTCTCAAGCTTGGCTCGGGTCTAGTGGTCAATCTCCGAGGACTTGAGCTTGCTGAACAGCTCATCCATGGTCAGGGAATCATAGCCCAGTGAGTCCTGAATGGAAGCCACCTTCATCTCCCACAACTTCTGATCAAGAGCATGCAAAATCTTGATAGCCATCTCATGATCATCATAAGGCAAGTTGGCCCGATTGACACACATGTTGTTGACGATAGATTGGAAGCGAGAAAACATCCTGTCAACAGATTCGCCAGCCAATTGAACAAAGTTCTCGTACTCCCTATAGTACGTGTCAAAGTGTTTGGTCTTGATCTGAGGATTGCCCTCATGATATCTCAAGAGTGTTTTCCAGATCTCTCGCGCCGTAGTGAGACTCAAAACTTGCTCAAACTCAGGAAGAGACAAAATCGAGAAGAGGATGCTACGGGCTCTTGCGTTTGACGCATGTTGCATGATTTTGTCTTAGGTAATCCGAGCACCAAGAACCACATACTCTTCATTCTCACAAATCTCCCAAACATTCGGATCAAGCCCTTGAAGGAATGCGGACATGCACACCTTCCAATAGGCAAAGTTTGTTCCATCGAAAAAGGGAGGTTTGTCAGCACCTCGCTCCATGTCGCCTTCGCGGATCAAGAACTGTGTAAGGTGGAATGATCCTTAACTAGCTCTGATACCAATTGAAGGACCGAGAACGGCGACCAGAGGGGGGGTGAATGGGAGCCAATCAAAAATTCCTTTCGGAAGGATTAGCCCGTGTCCCAAATCACTTCCCAAAGGGCGAACGATAGACTCATCACCCAACCAGTGGGTGGATACTCTAGGAGAAACCCTAGAAGTACAACGGAGCTATCAAGGAGACACGCGAAACAAATCCCAAAAAAAACGGATAAAAAAGAGACCAGTCAAGAGACCATCGGACGCTAGGTCACTGGGTGACGGACGCTCCGACGCCTAGCGTTTGATGCCAACACATAGAAGAACCCAAGAGGGTTAGACGGCGACAGACACGTATGATGGCAACCCGTCGGATGCTAGGCAGCATCCGATGGCTTGAGTCCAGAGAGGATGTCACGTGCAAAAACTGTCGGACACATCTGATGCCTAGGCGTCGGACGCTGGGCATCGTCCGATGGAAACTTGGTGGCAATAGTGAAAGCGTCGGACGCTGGGAAACAGAGACCCTTGTCGACGAAATATGCATTGCAATCTACCTAGGGTACCCTACGGTAGTAGATTGTAGGCGGAGGTATGGCGCCGACGATCAAGCGTAACACAAAGAGCGTAGACTCGACGATTTATACATGTTCAGGCCGGCAAATCGCCGTAATACCCTACGTCTTGTGTTTTGGTGGCTAGATTGATATGAGTATTAGGTTACACGGGGTGTAGATAAATCTTTTCGAGGGGGGTCCCTGTCTGTCTTTTATATCCAGTGAGCAGGGTTACAGTTTCCATATCCTAACAGATTACGATTGGTCCCTTAAGGTAAGGGATCCGGTCTATCTACTAGGATCTTTCTTGGAAGGCTGGTCGCATGCCGCAGGGTCTCGTGGGCTGGGCCACCTTTTGGTCGGTAGGCCCATAAAGGTCCCTGGGGATATGCCGAAGTAATATCCCCCAACAAGTCCCCAAGCACTTTGCATTCTTCTGGCGAGCTCGCGGTGTTGCCCTTGAAGGTGTTCGGCTGGCCGTCTTCATGTGTGAACGTCGTTTGCAGAGTCCCGACCAGGTTGCCTGGTTGAGGTTCTGCTCGGAGAAGGCTCCCGACGAGGTTAGACTGGTCGAGAGTGTCTTAGCGTGATGCGCGAGAAGGTCGCCTCGTCAGAGGTTTGCGGGTGCTTGTCGGAAGAATGTGACGTGCTGAAGAAGAAAATTTTGAAAGTCCTTTCCTGGTGAAGTGTACACACTTAGACTCTGCAAAAACAACGTCAAAACAACACGAAGACGGTGAAGTGTACCCACTTGTCGCAAGGTGAAGTGTACCCACTTAGTCCCCGAGCTTGGTAGTAGATGAAGTATGCACATGGTGTCAAGCTTTATAAAAGATAAAGAATGCATAAAAATTGTAGCCAAAGACTGAAACATAAGTTTTGTAAAAAAACGACTGCGAATACCCATAGTCCCCAAGCCTGATGTAAGGAGCGCGATGGTTCTTGTATCAAGATCATGCTGCCCTGTAGTCTTTTCGCAGTCCCGAGTTTTAGTCCCCAGGTTTTTGGCGTGGCATGTTGGCTTACGTTTGCCGTGGGCGCCATGGTTGCAGTCCCCGAGCCTTGGGTTTACGTAGCTAGCGCAGTCCCCGCACTTGGTTGGGTAGTGGCGACCAGGTGCAAGGGTCATAGCTGTGGTCGGCGAAGTCCCCAAGTGTTGCCGCTTCTTGTTGTTGTAGGAACTTTGGGACCAGTTTACTGTTGCTGAAGTACTATAGCTGCGAAGAAAGTTCTTAAAAATATTATATACTCAGTCCCCGGGATAGTAGAGTTGGCGATATTTGGGAAATCATTAACCTCAAATTAAGGAGATTATTTAAAAAGAGAGGTGAAGAGTAAAGAGTTAAGTGGGATGAAATAACCATGCGGTTGGCGGCCCATGTCAGGTGAACCGTCTTTGCCGCGTGGCGGTCGTGCGCTCGCCATCGCGGTTTCCCAAAAACCCTGGGAGGCGAAGCGCCGCGCCGCTTGGTATAAAAGATGGACTTAGCGGCCGTGGTTGCTTTTACGATTTTCTCTGCGGTAGAGCTCTTCGTCTTCCTCAATATTCTTTTGCTTGCGCCCTTCCTGCTTTCTTGTTCCATCGCAAACCATAGGCCCCTTCCGCCGTACTCCAGCGATGGCCCCAGGAGGAGACCCAACACTCGTTCATCTTTGAAGAAGAAGGTGGAGAAGTCTGTGAAGAAACCATCTGTGGTGACACCGGATTGGACCAGGGATTGGTCGAAGTGTACCCTGAAGGAGGAGGGCATCCAGCTCCTCGTTACTGCTGGTCTCCTTCTGGTGAGCTCTGTTGAATGGAGGAATGCGGCGGGGGAGGAGTTCCCAAATCCTAACACCGGTGAGCTCGTCGCCTTTGAGCCCTTCTTCTGGTGTGGGTTTGGCGTTCCTGTTCATCCGTTCCTTCAAGGGCTTCCGGAGTACCACCAGATCGCGATGTGCAACCACGTATCCTCTGGTTATCAACCGTGTCACAATTCGGTTGACCTCGCCAAGAAGGCTAATTCCTTCTTCGAATCGAAGAACACAAGCAAGAACAAGATAAAATGCAAATCAAGTGAAATGACAATTGCAGATATATGATTAAGATCACAAGTTGGGGTCTCACAAACCGATGACGGCGACTGTTCGATGACAGATTGATCTAAAGCAAAAACCAAACCCTAACATAGGCGACAGCTGCTTATTATATGGTCTAAGGGGCATCCTAGGGCACCCACTCACATCCCTAAGGTGGGCCAACTCATTACAAAGCCCAACGGTCCAAAAGATGACGACGCAGCGTCTGGACAGATTCTAGATGTCAACTTGTATCGACGATTCCCGTTGAATCCGAAGGAATTTTGAGATGAAACCAATTGGGTTGGTTTCCTTATCAAATTATCTTTCCATCTATATGTGTTTAATTGATAACGAAGTCCTTATGTGACCTGGGCATCCGTTTTAGCATTGACTGTTCCTGAAACCCGAGATGGACTCGAACTCGAATTGGATTGGGCCTCCAACTTGGGTTGGACGACCTTGCTGCCCTTCTAAGGTGGTGGCCAAGGAGGAGGACGTCTTGGACCATCTTTGGTCTATTCTCCACATGTTTGGGACGTGGTTCTACTTGAGCCAGGGTCCCTAGGTTATATGACAAACCCAAGACGACGTCGTAACATCCCGCAGAAATAGTAGTTGAGTATTGTGATGAATTAAGATCTTGCCGACGACCTTGCCGACTTGATATTGAGGTGGGACCAGATCTATTTGAAATTTTATCAAATAAACTTTCCATCATGTCCTCATTGACCTCAATCGCACTCTGGATGGATGAGTTATGACATTCCCAATGAAACGCTGTTGGACTGCCAATGAACCAAATGTTGGACTTTGAAAAACATTGAGACATGTTTGTATCTACAAGCAAATATTGACATATACAAGTGAAACCAAGTGAGTTGTACCAAAAACCATTGTGTAAATGTAGGAATGAGCTCACCTTGTAATCTATGGTTGTATCCGAATGTGTCATGTCCTCATCATTCTCCCCTTCTTGACAACAAACCGTCCTCGGTTAGAGTGTAGCTGGAGGACAGGTTGTAGGTAGTAGCCAACATTGCTCCACTTCTTGAAATTTAACTTGTTTCTTAATAACAAAACTTGGGGATCTCGACATGGTATGATTATAGAGATTGCAACCCTTTAATGTATCATATTGTTACACAATAAAAGAAGATTTCAGATTTGAACAAATATAGACACGATGAACCATATACTCTCCATTATAATTATATTTGTGAATAAAGTGATATGTACATTTAGACAACCATAGCAATTTAGCATATTTAAATTTATCTTCCAAACTACTTAGAGCACATAAAGTATCAAACTCAATGTAACCCAACGTATTTAAAGAAGACAACAATTTTAGTTCATCTTTTTCAGTTGCAATTGGATGTAATATTTTAATTTCAGCAACATTATTTGTTTCCAAGACAGAACCACCATTAATCATAGCACTATCACACAACTCTTTTTTATCGTAAAGAATAGTAGAATTATTATCATGTGACAAAGGTAAATCAATAGAAGGTTCTACTATCGCATTAGCATCATTGGGGAATAAATTCAACACATCAAGAGAGCTCTTACCAGAGTCAATTACATGTTCTATCTGTGTCACATTGTCCTCTTGGTTGGATATATGCTACAAAATATTAGTACCGACAAGAGGCAAAAGAATATCTTTATTATCTAACAATTCAAATTTAGATGAAAGAATTGTGACTTCTGAAATAGTCCATTCTTTTCTAAAAGTCTCGTTCTTTCTTCTCTCTGCTCTAATAAGATCTTCTTCAAAAATTTCAGCAGCAGTCATAGGTACTACAATAAAATTTGTATCATTATATTTGAAGCAATATTTATTAGTAATAATGTTGTGCACCGCATTAATTTTAGATATCCAAGGTTTGCCTAGCAATAAATGACATGCTTGCATAGGTACTATATCAAATTCTGCAATATCCTTATAAGAACCAAACGAAAACTCAATGTGTGCAATTTCAGTTACCTTTATCTTATCCCAAGAATTTACCCATTTGATGTAGTATGGATGTGGATGTGGCTTTGTGGTTAGACTAAGCTTCTCAACCAACTCTAAACTTGTAAGGTTGTTGTAGGTCTCGCCATCAATCATAACACGACAACGTCGTTCCTTCACAACAAAGTATATTTGGAACAAGTTGTTCAACTGGTTTTGCTCTGCCTTTTCCATTTGAGAGCTGAGCACTCCTTGTGCAAGCTCCATAGTACATGCGAGAGGTGGCGGTGACGATGTCGTTGAAGCAATGGAGGAGGTTGCAGTGCCCACTTTTGTAATTGTTTCATCCAACTTTGTATAGAGTCGGTCCATGAAATCCTGCGATCCATTCTTAAAAAGAAACTTGTTGTTTGACATTGTTAGAAAATCCAAATAAATTCCCTAACAACTATTGATGGGTCAGTGGAATCACTCCCTCAAACACCTTACTAAATTCTTACAAGTGTTCTTACCAACGCAAAGCAGTGGACGGTACAACCGGCGGTCGATTGTGATACCTGTGAGAGAGTGGCACCAATATTGCAAGGGTCTTTTCTGTACTGATCGGAAGTATATATGTGGAGCTTGGGAGACACACAAAGAGATTATATATATGTATGTGGCACACAAGTCAGTAACAGATAGCAATATTGAATAAATGTCTAGAGCACTTGTCCTAGTTGCTGGTCTATACGTGTTCCTAGCACCAATTGTGACAAACAAGGAAGTGAAACAATGATAGAAGGAAACAAATATGAAAGGTAGCAACGGATATGAACAAGGCAAAATAAACCATAAATTATAGAGCTACTGGACGTTTCTTATGTGCTCCTTTTCTCTCTCTTTTTTACTATTTTCTTCTTCTTCTTTTTTGTTTAATTTTTTTCTCTTGCTATTTTATATTTTTTCTCAGCAAGGATCACACAAGGACAAGCCACAAAAAAATTGAGTTCAAATGGTCAAAAGATGTGGCCTATAGAAAATTAAGAATGTGCTCTAAAAAGCATACCAAACTTTGTGGGCCCGAAAACTAAATTTTTCTGATCGAATTTTGCAATTCTAATTTTTGCGAACTAGCTATTCTAGGATGAAACATATATCTAAAATTATTTGGCATTCTCCGTAGAAAAAAATTCGCCTCGTTTCGAGTTCGGACGCAAAAGTTATGACTGTTTTATGGAAGGCAGTCCGAATTAGGGTTTATGTGGATATAGGATGCACAGATGGAGATACGAGATGACGACAGATGGGGGGATCAACACAAACGAACAAAGAACACAATCTAAACCAGCAACAAGATGTTGGCCTAGGACACCAACTCAACACTACGGACTCTGAAACTGAATTATGCAAAAGCTATGGCGCGGAAGGGTTGTAGGACAGGAAAACAATATGAAACCAATTGGGTTGGTTTTCTTATCAAATTATCTTTCTATCCATATGTGTTTCATCGAAAACGAAGTCCGTATGCGACCTGGGCATCTGTTTTACCATTGACTGCTCCTGGAACCCGAGATGGACTTGAACTCGAATTGGATTGGGCCTCCAACTTGGGTTGGATGACCTTTCTGCCCTCCTAAGGTGCTGGCCAAGGAGGAGGACGTCTTGGACCATATTTGGGTTGTTCTTCATATGTTTGGGACGTGGTCCTACTTGGGCCAGGGTCCCAAGGTTGCATGACAAGCCCAAGACGACGTCGTAACATCCCGCAGAAATAGTAGTTGAGTATCGTGATGAATTGAAGACCTTGCCGACATGATATTGAGGTGGGACCAGATCTATTTGAAAGCTTATCAAATAAGCTTTTCCATCATGTCTTCATTGACCTCAATCGCACTCCGAATGGATGAGTTATGACCTTCCCAATGAACCGTTGTTGGACTGCCAACGAACCAAATGTTGGACTTTGAAAAACATTGAGACATGTTTGTATCTACAAGCAATTATTGACATATACATGTGGAACCAAGTGAGTTGTACGAAAAACCATTGTGTAAATGTAGGAATGAGCTCACCTTGTAATCTATGGTTGTATCCGAAGGTGTCATGTCCTCATCACGGGGCGTCACGGATCGTGGGGTCGGTTTACCTTCAACTCCGCGAAGGGATGGCCGACGCCTACATCGCTATGCCGCTTCGATCCAAGTTGGCGGAGTACAGGTCCCGCTGGTTCTACGTTCCTCAAGCGGAACCATATGCCCGCAGGGACCCGACGTTTGTTCCGGTGTCACAGCCGAGCTAGTCGGCGCGCCCGACGTCAGTCGGCATGAGCCAAGTCATCGAGCTGCTTGGCCTGGTCGATCGGGCGACTGTAGAAGGTGTTGTGGTAGGCTGGAACTTCATCATGTAGAGGTGCCAGCCATGCAAGGACAAGGTCCACCCTGCGTTCGAGTATACGGGACGCCGTGACTCTACTCGAAAGGTGCCGGAGGTGCTGAAGCCTGGGAAGCGCGCAACCGCCTGGACGTGCTCTTCGATCTTTCCCAGGGGTATATGAAGGGTCCAAGAGAATCCGTTTCGTTCAGGTGCTCCTCCACCACAGGTGAGACTCGAGGACCTCCTTTCCTTCTTCTTTGTTTTTGTCTGTGTATCTATTGTGACGAGATGTTTCGGTTTCGTGGACAGGATCGCGCCGTCTTCTTCTCCTAGGTCCCTTCGGCGGAGTGGCCTGCGGGCGTCGACCAGGCACACGATCGGGTAGTTAGGTCGGACGAAACGGACGAGGGAGGTCGCGGTTCTTCTCGTCGGGGAAGAGTCCCCGAGCCTCTTGCTGGGAAGTGCCGGGCGCGCGACGACCTGTTAGGGAAGCACCGGTTGATTCTCCCCGAAGAAGTTGAAGCCATCGGTTAATACCGGCAGGAAGTTTATTATTAATGAGGGCACCGCCCCCACCGCCCTCGATGTCAGATTGGACCAACGAGTCATCGGATGGGGAGGACGGCATGCCGGTAGCTAGCATGGGTGGGCAGGGGGCTCCAGATCGAGTGCTAAGGTGCCCCTACCCAGGGTATCTATCTTTTCACGGCCTGCATCTGTGGTCGCCAGGGAGCCTGCTGTGGAGGGGCATGCTGCTCGGGGGTCGGAGTGTTCGCCAGTGGCTGTGCCGCCTAGCGCCGCGGGGACACCTCTGGCCCGGCGATTTGTGAGGGTGCATCGGACATCGGTCTTGTAAGTATTCCGCCTTCTTGTTCGTGTCTTGACGGATTTGCATGTTTTGGTTCTTATGGTGTGTTCACGGTAGTTCGGCGATTGCGGAGGATCCATCTGTACCGCATGGTGAGACGATGGCTGCCGCTGACCATGCTCCTGGTGCTCCGGACCTTGAGGTGTGGGGATCCGCGGGGCGCCCGAGAGGTTCTGATCTCGGGAGTGCTACAGAGGTCGGCCCTGCGGGTTTAGAGACTGCCAGGGTCGGGACCTCGGCGGTTGGGGCTGTTGATGACGTCGCCCCTGGGTCGGTGGTGGAGGAGGCTGTTGAGTCTACCCGGGTTGATGTTGCTGACGCCGTTGTTGCTGGTCTGGGGCATGTCGATATGCCTGCGCCGTCCACGGCCTAGCCCCTGGGTCCGAGGCCGGTGAAGAGAAAGAAGATGGCGGTGGCATTGAAGGAGCCGGAGTTAGTGGAGGAGATTCTGCGTGAGGAAGGTAACCCGAAGCCCACGCCGGTTCGCACATTCCGCCATGACGGCGAGGATTTCTTTGTCGTCGAGGACGACGAGGCCTAGGAGGAGGCAACGGCCTTCCTGAGTGACGCAAAAAACTTGTTAGGGCGGATCAAGGTACGTGTACCGCTCTTCTAGCTTGTGTTTTCGCCATGCATCCTTGGGTGACGATAATATTGTGGTCGCAGGGCCTCTTTAAGGACGGGAAGGCGCACAAAGCTATGGATGACCAGCTTGCGTCTCTGGCGGCCGAGAACGAGCGCCTCCGTGTGATGTTGCTCGTGTTGAGGACCAGTTCGTCGGGCTATAAGCCAGCCTGGACGCCGCGCACCGGCGATCACAGGTGCTAGAGGCTGACATCCGGGGGTGAGATCACGAGATCGCCGAGCTCCTAACGCATGCCGAGAAGGTCGACGAGCGTTCCACCCGTAAGTCTTCATGCTTTCGTTGTTTGATAACCTAGCGTTCTTCGATCGATAATTTGTACTTCTTTCTTGTGTAGGGCTGCTCGGAGCTGAAGAGGCAAAACGCCTGGTGGAGGAGGAGGTCGCGACTGTGAAGCATGAGGTGTACAAGATGCAGACGATGCATGAGGGTAAGTTCGCATGTCCCTTTGACTGTTGTAGCGCCGGTGGCGCCTTTTGATGTTATGTTGTCGTGCTCACAGCTTATCGGGGGCACGTTCATCTTCAGTATGCAGATCTGCAGGTGAAGGTGGACGCCTACTACAACCACTTCTGGTCGCTGGCAAGGGAGGTCACCCCCGTGGTCCAGTGTGTCGACGAGCATGCCCTTATTCCTGAGCGCACCGAGCAGGCGACCATGGAGGGTGTCCTATCAAGGGTTCGCGGCCTTAGGAGCAGGCTCCGGTCGTTCACGACTTCTTCGGCGCAGAGTGTGGCTGCTCATGGCTTCCCTATGCTACGGTTGCACTACCCGAAGTTGGACTTGGGTCAGTAGTGGCGACCGATTTTGCTGCGCGTACGTCGGAGGAAACGATGGACCGTCTGGAGGGCGAAGCTGATCAGGTGGCGGAGGTTGTAGTTAGGGATGTAGATTTATTTGTTGTGGGACAACGGTAGTTTGTATCTAGGATACAAGTGGTCGGACTTGTAAGTGAAATGCTACAACGTTGTATTATATCCGAGGCGGTGAGCTTTTGTTTCACTTGTATGTCTGTCGATGGGACATCCTATAGGATACCCATAGACCGGCTTGCCTGAGCTTTGGGACTGTTTCCTCTTGGCCCACGAAGGAAGGCAGACAAACGAAACCAAATTCTACTCGGTAAAGACGACAAGTGCAGCTTAGGACTCTAGGTTTGTAACCGAGTAGAATTAGACCAGTCCTCAGCCAGACCCTAGACTATAAAGGGTTGGTGAGGGTACCACCCGAAAAACATCTGAACACACTACGTAACACCTGATACGTATAGCGACACACAACACCTTGTACTACAAGATCAAAGCAATAACAAGCGACTCAACTGGACGTAGGGTTATTACTCGACTATGTCGAGGGCCTGAACCAATATAAACCATGTGTCCCTGCGTGTCCAACCACCAAGTTTTCACTTTTCGCCGAGGCATGAATTACTGTCTCGGGTGACCCCGTGGCAGGCTATCGGTGGTAAAACATCGACACTTGGCGCGCCAGGTAGGGGCTTTTCGATGAATTTTTTCTCAAAAACTTGGTGGACCACGACCTCAAGATGAAAAAATCGACGGAATCAACATTTTTCTTCGGATGATGGATCTGCGAGATCAACAACAACAGAAAGATTCAAAGCTGACTCCGAAAGAAGGAGTTGATCAAGATCTTCAAGAAATAAATCAAAAGACCCAAAAACTCACAATTTCGAAACCAACCAGTCCAGCAGATGAAGATGGATATGAAACAGACTCGGAGAAGGAGACTTCACCAGATACCGACTCCGAAGCTAACACGGAAAGACTAAGCGCCAACCAAGTCGGAATACGCAACCGAGCCGTAAGCAGTAACAACTCGGAGGCAATCAAGTACCCGGTACCATACGGATTACGTAACTCCACATCCACATACGGGAAATTTCTTGAAAAGAAGATGACATGAAGCATAACCTTGAAAGGTGCTCAAGAAGGAATGATAATGTCAACAGCTCCAGAGGGGTGTATCGTGCACTGGCCAAACCAAACGCAAGGTCAAGACGCAGAACTACCATTCCAAATAGGAATAGAACTCGGATTTTACCAGAGTATGTCATACAAGTCAAGGAAGAGAAATCAGCCAACAAGAGGACCTCGGAGGGCACATACCATATACATGGCAGAACTAGAACCTTATCTAGAACCACCCCAAATACTAGACTCAAAATCATTACATGAATCAGAAGGGGATATCTCGGACGATGAGGAAGGCGATGACAATGAGACCAATGATCACAAGGCTGCAAGGTTGAAAAGGAATAAAGCTAAAGCAGGGAGAAGAAATCGAGCCACTCAGAGAAAACAAATCAGAATACAACAAGAAGAAGGCAGAAAGAGAATGCATGAGGAATACAAAGAGAGAAAGAATCGAGGAACTGACGAACGAACTAAACATCCTCACTAAAGAGGAAAGAATCACAGACGAGCCAATCAAACAAGACGGAGACCCCAATAAAACAACCCGACGACAACACACCTCAAGAAGAACAAGGAGAAAAACATTAGGAACAACCACCCAAGAAATCAATATTTCATAGACTAGGGAAAACAGAGATACCACAACCATCGGAAAGGTAGGAACAGCATCTCGGACTAGTAAAGCAAAACGGCCTAGACTGGGGCCAGCGTTATCCAGAAGACTATGGTGAATCCGAATATAGGGGAGACACGGATTATTACCAAAGAGATTGGTCACCAGACTTCAACAGAACAGAACAATACGACAGATTCCCATGCTTTGTGGGAAGACTGTAGACGTTGAAATTACCACACAAATTCAAACCAGCAAACCACTCCAAATACAATGGAAAAGTGGAACTCAGACAATCAATAAGAGTATATTTCGAATCCATCGAACTCACAGGAGGAAACAATGAAATCAAAGCCTTATACTTCCCAATGGCACTCGAAGTCATGCCTTTGCAATGGTTTGACAAGCTAAAACCAAGATCAATCAAATATTGGGAGGATTTGCAAGAAGCCTTCTGCAACAATTTTGCAGGGATAATAACACATCCCATGACAGCAGCAGAATTGAAGAATGTAAAACAGAGAAGAGGAGAAACACTAAGGGAATATTATCGAAGGTTTGGAGAACTCAGAGCTCAAATACATGATATCACCGACAGAGAAGTAATAGAAACATTTGCAGACGGAATCATGGCATATTGGCAGTTCAAATATTACTTCAACAAAAACCCAATATCTAACGAAGACATCAAAAGAGTTGTCGAGAAGATGATATCGTTGGAAGAAAGAACTCGACACAGATTCACCCAAGATTCTCATGAGAACAAAAGACCAGATTTCAGACCAAGTGATAAAAGGCCAAGACAAGACAACATGGTGGCAGCGGCAGACAACAAAAGAAGGTTTAATGATAATGATAAAGGAGGATACAACAACAATTACAACAATAACAGAAACAACAGGTACTCAAATAACAACTACCAGGGCAACAATTATGCCAAAAGGCCAGCAGAAAGAATAGAAGACCTACCCTGCTACATACATCCTCACGCAGGCCATAAACTAGTCGAATGCGACACTTTTCAACGAAGATTCACAAAGAAAGAAGATACACGAGCAAACAACTCGGAACAGAGAACAAATGAATCTGGGAAGGACACAAAGAAAGCAGAGGGGAATTATCAAGAACCTTAACGACAAATAGCAGTAATATTTTCTAGAGCATCATATGCAAGAAACAAAAGACAAGAAAAGTTAGCACACAGAACCATTATGGCGGCAGAACCAGCTACCCCAAGATATCTAGATTGGTCAGAATACCCAATCCAGTTTACAAGAGAACACCAATGGACAAGTGCAGCAAATGCTGGCTACTATCCCCTAGTATTGGGACCAACAATAGTAGGAGTAGCAGTATCCAAAGTACTCATTGATGGAGGAGCAGGATTAAACATAATATTCACAGACACCCTGAGGAAGATGAATTTGGACTATGATGGCATGATCACACCAACAAGTATTCCCTTTTACGGGATAATACCCGGAAAATCTTCCATACCATTGGGACAAATCACCTTACCAGTCACCTTTGGAACACCAGACAAATATCGAACCGAGTTCATCAAGTTCGAAGTAGCCGACTTCGAATCATGTTATCATGCAATCCTTGGAAGACCAACACTCACAAGATACATGGCAATACCCCACTACCCATATCTACTGCTCAAGATGCCGACAACAAAAGGAGTTCTTTAACTAAAGGGAGATTTAAAAAAGGCATATGACTGTGATCTACAAGCCATGCAAATATCAGAAAAATTACAAGATTATAAGGAAAATGAAGATATTGTGAAGAAGGTTGAGAAAATGAACCCGGATGAAATCCAAATACCATCAAAGAAGCCAAGCTATTTTACACCTCCAAAAGAAGCAGCCACGAAGACAATCGACCTACTAACCGGAGATCTAGAAAAGACGGCAATAATCAGTGCAAACCTGGACCCCAAATAGGAACTCGCGCCCACCAACTTTCTAAGGGACAACAAAGACATATTTGCATGGAAAACAGTAGATATGCCAGGAGTCCCAAAGGAGTTGGCTGAGCACAAAATTGATACAAACAAAGTATCAAGACCAGTGAAACAGAAGTTGGACAGATTTGCACCAGACAGGAAGGCAGCAATCAAAAAGGAAATTACAAAACTACTAGCAGCAGGGTTCATCAGGGAAATAATCAACCCGGACTGGTTAGCCAACCCAGTATTAGTGGAGAAAAAGAACTCGAAAGAATGGAGTATGTGTTTGGATTACACAGATCTTAACAAACATTGCTCAAAAGACCCATATGGCCCACCAAGAATTGACCAAGTCATAGACTCGACAGCTGGATCATCACTACTATCTTTCCTTAACTGCTACTCGGGGTACCATCAAATATCACTGAGAGAAGAAGATCAAAGCAAAACATCTTTTATAACACCCTTTGGAGCATACTGCTACAAGTCAATGCCATTCGGACTAAAAACGCAGGAGCAACATATCAAAGAGCAATACAAACTTGTCTAGGAGATCAAATCGGAAGAAATGCTGAAGCATACATTGATGACATAGTAATCAAAACAAAGAAACTCAAATCACTATTGGAAGACCTAGAAGAGACATTCAAGAACTTGAAAGCTTGGAAGTGGAATCTCAATCCCACAAAATGCGTCTTCGGCGTACCATCAGGACAACTACTTGGCTTCTTAGTCAGCAACAGAGGAATTGAAGCAAGCACAAAACATGTCAAAGCAATAATGGATATGAAGCCACCAAAAAAGATCAAGGACATACAAAAACTCTTAGGGTGTATGGCAACTCTCAACAGATTCATATCGAAATTGGGAGAAAAAGGACTACCCTTCTTCAAACTTCTAAAAAAGAAAGAGAACTTCGAATGGACAGAGGAGGCA
The DNA here is from genome assembly GCA_022036555.1 of Microstegium vimineum. Lineage (NCBI taxonomy): Eukaryota > Viridiplantae > Streptophyta > Magnoliopsida > Poales > Poaceae > Microstegium > Microstegium vimineum. The sequence goes on along the minus strand of CM039120.1, from coordinate 29,865,781 downwards.
AATCAAGCTTTTATCAAATTAAAAGAATAATTATCATCATATCCAGTAATGACACCACCAAGAAATAAGAAGAACATGATGCTATATATCACGACAACAAAAAACATAGTAAGTGCAACAATCATCGTGGAAAGTGAAGAACCCGGACACACCTACAAAGTGCAGAGACTAGTATACTATATCAGCGAAGTACTCACAGAGTTGAAAGTCAGATACCCACACATACAGAAACTACTATATGCAGTACTCATATCATCAAGAAAATTGAGGCATTATTTTCACGAGCACAAAGTAACAGTAGCAACCAACTTTCCATTACAAGACATACTCAGAAACAAAGACGCCACAGGCCGAATATCAAAATGGGCAGTAGAACTTGGATCTCTAAATATAGACTTCAAACCAACAACAACAATCAAGTCACAGATATTACCCGACTTCATCGCCGAATGGACAAAAATCGCACAAAAAGAACCCGAGCCAATATGGGACCATTGGAAGATGTACTTTGATGGTTCTCTGAAGCTTGGAGGGGCAGGAGCAGGTGTGCTACTGATTTCCCCAGAAGGAAGGCAATTAAAGTACGTGCTACAGATATTATGGCAAGCAACAAATAATGAAGCAAAATACGAAGCGCTCATATACGGGTTAAAAGTAGCAACTACTCTGGGAATCAAAAGAATCCTCGCATATGGAGATTCAGCAGTAGTAATCAATCAAGTAAACAAAGAGTGGGATTGCAAAAAAAACAATATGGATGCATACTGTGCAGAAGTAAGAAAACTCGAGAAGAACTTCGAGGGACTAGAAATCCATCACGTCTTAATAGATTCAAATGTGGCAGTAGATATCTTATCTAAATTGGGATCAGATAGAGCAAAGGTACCACCCGAGATATTCATAGAAGAACTCGCAAAACTATCAATCCAGGAAACCAATAAACAAAAAGAAGACCCGATGGACATAGACAGATAAAAGAACCCGACGCCTCAAGACGAATCCTCACAGTAGAGAGCGATTGGAGGCAACCATACATCGATTATAAAAGTGAAAACAAACTACCCGGTGACAAAGTAGAAGCAACAAGGGTTATAAGGAAGAGCAAAACATATGTCCTCGTAAAAGACAAACTATACAAGAGAGCAACATCCTCTTGAGTACTATTGAAATGTGTATCTACACAAGAAGGAAAAGAGATATTGGAAGAAATCCACTCGGGATGTTGTGGAAACAATGCAACGTCTAGAACATTAATCGGCAAAGCATTCAAAAGCGGATTCTATTGGCCAATGGCACTTAAAGATGCAGAACAATTAGTTAAGACATGCAAAAGTTGTCAAATGTTTGCAAGACAATCACATGTTCCAGCACACAATCTAATCTGCATACCGCCAGCATGGCCTTTCTCATGCTGGGGATTAGATCAAGTCGGACCCCTCAAGAAAGCAAAAGGAGGATTTGAATATATATTCGTGGCAGTAGACAAATTCACCAAATGGATCGAATATAAACCATTAGTCAAATACAACACGAAAAAAGCAACAAAATTCATACAAGACATCATGCACAGATTTAGGATGTCCAACCGTATAATCACAGATCTTGGGTCACCATTTACAGCAAAGGAATTTCAATATTGGGCAAGAGATTGCGGAATAGAAATAGACTATGCATCAGTGGCTCACCCCCAAGCAAACGGTCAAGTTGAAAGAGCCGATGGACTATTATTGCAAAACCTAAAACCAAGACTATATGAAGACCTAAAAGACTACGGAGGTAAATGGATGGAAGAATTACCAAAAGTGGTATGGGGTTTAAGAACTCAAATCAGCAGAGAAACAGGATATTCACCTTTCTTCTTGGTATACGGGTTAGAAGTTGTATTACCGGTTGACTTAATATGGCAATCACCAAGAATTGAGCAATACGACGAAGGAGCAGCAGAAGAAACAAGACAGCTAGAAATCAACACGATCGAAGAAATAAGAAATAGCTCGGTAATACAAAATGTAAGATACCTACAACTCGGAACTTACGAGCTAATGACAGAAGATGGAATTCAACTAAGCAACACTTGGCATATCAGCCAACTCAAGAAATTTTACAACTAAAGACGCAAGGTATAAGACTTCAAGAACAAACAATCTACAAGTCTGCCGTTTCGTGAGGCGGCATGACAAACCGACAGTTTGCACAATGAGAGGCACTGTCCGGCATTTTAAGTCAGTTGTTTCATGAGGCAACTTAACAAACTGACTGCTTTGCACCATGAGCGGCACAGTCTGGTTCATATATACAAGTCTACCGTTTCGAGAGGCGGCATGACAAGCTGACAACTTTGCACCAAGAGCGGCACTGTCTAGTATTTTTAAGTCGGTTGTTTCGTGAGGCAACCCGACAAACTGATTGGTTTGCACCAAGAGCGGCATAGTCTGGTTCACATATATAAGTCTACCGTTTCATGAGGCGGTATGACAAGCTGATAGCTTTGCACCATGAGCGACACTGTCTAGCATTTTAAAGTCACTTGTTTCGCAAGGAAACCTGACAAACCGACTGCTTTGCACCATGAGCGGCACAGTCTGGTACATATATACATATATAAGTCTACCGTTTCGTGAGGCGGCATGACAAGCTGACAGCTTTGCACCATGAGCGGCACTGTCTAGCATTTTTAAGTCAGTTGTTTCGCAAGGAAGCCTGACAAACCGACTGCTTTGCACCATGAGCGGCACAGTTTGGTACATATATCTACAAGTCAAACGTTTTGTAAGACGGCATGACGAATATCAAACAACTCGGCACAACAAAGAAGATCAGTCTACCTCGACGACATCTAAGTCAATCACTTGTACAAAGTGACAACACATCAACTGCTGGAAAAGCAAAAACTCGGCGCAACAAAGATTGCAAGCCGAATACTATCATGTTAGAAAGTGACATCTACTACTCCAATATCAGAAACTACTCATCCAGAATGACAGTACTACCTCGAAGCTACTCGGAGGTTATTAAAACGCAAAGACAAAGATCTACAAAACCTGGCTCAGAAGCATAACGCATTCTATGAGCAATGTCTTCAGAATAGTCACCTTGGAATAAAGGCCAACAATATTACCTATAAAGAACTCGGGAATCCTGAAACATCTTCAAAGCCCAAGATAGAGGCATGATACTACAAACTTCAATCAAAAGAACTCGACAATTTCTCACAAGATCTGGAAAATAAAGTACTCATCAAGACAATAAGCAAGTCGACCAGAAGGCAACTTACAAACAAAGCAAGACAAAGGCATCACAATAAGAGGACGAAGCCTGACAATATATAAAGCAAAAAGTATCATCTAGAGCATATTCCAAGATTATTATGCAAAGATAAACAAACGTTCTTATTAAGAAGGGGGCAACACTTTCATCTGACTAAGTATCTCACTACAAAGATCTTCAACCTCAGGTTTCAAATGCTCCCACTTAGTCAAGAGATCGGCCTCCATAGGATCTTCAAGAATTCAGTTCAAAGGAACCTCAGGAGCAAGAGCTCGAACAAAGGAAGCAACATTGCTAATACATCGTACGAACCCACTTTGCACAAACTCACGGAATCGTGAAGATAGCACTGGGATTATACTATCCACACCAGCGCTATCGTCCCCAGGACGGCAAACAATAGCAATAATAGGCTTAACAGCCTCAAGCAGAGATCTAAGTTGTGCTCGGGCAGAATTCAACTTCCCTTGCAAACTCTGAACTGATTGTAAAGCCTGGACAAGGTCATGATTAGCACCAGCCCAAATCATCTGAGCTTCAGCCAGCAAATCTTGAGCCTTTTTTAAAGCATCATCAGTAGATTCACTTACATGTTCAGCCTTATTCTCAGAAGACCGAAGAGTCTCGATCATCACCTCCCGATCTTTTTTCCAAGCTTCATGTTGACGATCGGCATCTGACAAATGTCAAACAAATAAACAAAAGCAACTTGGCCAAATCAAAACAAGTAAAAGAACGAATGATACCAGCAAGTCGAGACTTCAGGTCAGCAATTTCATTAGAAGCTCGAGTAGTAGCAGACTCCTGCAATTCTTTCACTCGAACCAATTCAGCCTTTAGACGAGACAACTCGGCCTCAGTTCTACCAAGGCTACCTTGAATAAGGTTAGCCGACCTCTCTTCTTGAGGACCAAATAGAACATCCTGATCCTGATGGAAAGCCTGCTGACAAAACGAAAGATAAGGGAAAAGCAACGAGAAAAACAGAAATACGAAACGAAAATCATCGAAAGCACCTTGAGCTCCGCGCCATATTCTGAAGAAAAAGACTCCAAGGTTGAAAGCAATCTACCAATCCGCTTAGACCGAGCAGACAAAGGAACACAACAATCAACCATGGGATAAATTTGTGACCTCTCAAGAGACACCCTAGTCATATTGGTATCACAGGGAGCAGCTAGATCATCTACAACAAAGAAATGAACACAAAGATATATGAAAAACCAAAGAAGACAAAAAGTAAATCTATCTGGAGAAGAAAACTTCGAATCTATGATAGCTTTAGAAAAAGAGGAGCCATCTAAAGGAGCATTGCAATCAAAAATATTGCAAGCCTTTATAAAGAATTCAGTAAACATCAAAGAAATAAGCAAGGTAATGTACCTAGAAGACTTCTTGATTTGAGCCACAGTATGAGAGAAAGATAACTTGGGAATAGCAAAATCAAAACTGTCATCAAAAGATGGTAAGACAGAAGAAGAGGGTACAACAGAAGCAAAAGGAACATCAGCAGACATCCGACTACATTAGAGGACCAAGCGTCAGCAAACATCATAAAAAGAAAAACACATAAAAGGAAAAAAGAAGGAAAAACTTACCCAGAAGGACTCAAAGGATCACCCGATTCATCTTCAATGGAAAGAGCTGAGTGCCCATCTACGAATCAAAAAAAAATCAAGAGACAAAAGACAAACAAGAGAGACAAAAGAACTCGGCTCACCAGGAAACAAAAGAAACAAAAGAACTCAGCATAAAGATAACCTGACAAAGAACCCTGATGGACAAACCGCCTCCTTTTGGGCCGAGGAGGCTTAATGGCTGCATCCAAATGTCCTCGCTTTGGAGAGGCAACGCGAGAACCAATAGCAGCATCAGTATCATCATCATCATCATCCAAATTTCCACCATCATCAGTAACAGGAACATCAAGAGCAAAGTCATGACCAAAACCCTAGAAAGTAAAAGTACATCAGATCAAAAATATCAAAACAAAAAGAAATAGATTAAGGATGCAAAAAAGCTTACATCAGGTGGAGGATGGGTAGCACTATACCTTTTCATCAAAGGCTGAACTCGGCGACGCAAGAAGCTAGCAACAATACCATTGCCTATTAAGCCAGATTGCTTCAAGAAACTAAGACAATCAATCAAAGGCTTAAGGGCTTGCTTTTCAGAAGTGGAAATTTTATCAGACCAATAAGGAAGGGAAATTGGCAGAGAAGATAAATCAAAAGGCTTAGGAAAAGATGGCTGAGAAACATAAAACCACTTTTCCGCCCAATCACGGATAGATTCAGATAAGGACAAAGAAGGAAAGGCATTTTTGTGACCCTGCCTGGATTGAATCAGGCAACAGCCACAACTAGGAACCTTCGATATACCAGTAAAACGAACTCGAAAGAAATAGCGGAAGAACAGAAGAGAAGGAGGGATCCCTATGAAAGCCTCACAAAGATGCACGAAGCAGGAAAGGAAGATGATAGCATTAGGAACAAGATGGTGAAGTTGGAGACCATAGAAATCAAGGAACTGAATTAAGAAGTCAGATGGTGGAAAACAATGTTCACATCTGACGTAAGAGACAAAAAGAAGAGATTGATCAGGAGATGGGTTTGGGGACGATTGATCACCAGGCAATTCACAGATAGCCGATCTTGAAAGAAGACCATGTGCAACTAAGTGATCAAGATCACCTTGTTGTACGTAAGATTTCAGGATCCCTTTACCCTTCATTGCAAAATTACTCCAGGAAGAACGACAGAAGAAGGTTAAGCTAAAACAAAGGACAGAAATTTTCTGTTAGTTGGAGAAAGACATGGTAACAAAGGGCGAAGGAACTTATATAAAGGTAACATAAAGAGATTGGTTTCCATAAAATAACCGTTACCTAGGGGTAGCAATTACGGAAAAATAGAGGAATAATTACCAAAACCGTCACTTCCTAAAACTACTGTTGACACCGTTTTTCGGCATGTGTCAAATGAGTTAAGACTTGTGTTGATCAGCAGTCGTTTTCCATCGGCATCGGTAAGTCGTGAGTCAGTATTGCCGATGGGAGTGTGCTGTGGAAAGACTAAGTGTGTTGCCGATGGAGGCTGGATGATCCTTGCCAACAAGGGTTGATTGGTGAAGTCGAGTGGCCTAAGCTATAAAGTTGCTGATGCCGATTGCCGATGAGGAGACGTTGCCAATGCCGATTGCTGATAGGGGTTGATTGGTGAAGACAAGTTACCAGTACAAGGTTGCCGATCGGGAAGTGTTGCCGATGCCGATGGGCATGGGGTGCCGATGAGTGCAGGGTGACTTAGCGCTTGATGTCAGCAGAGGACTACCGGTGGCCAAAGAAGGAAGTTGCGGATTGAAGGGATCTGCCGATGGAAAGTTTTCATCGAAGGAGAGACATAAGGAAACTGGTGATTTTATACCAGTATTATTATAGCAGTTTGAGTCCGACTCTTGCATGCGTCGTTTGTTTTCCTTTAAAATAGGTGTGTTTGTTTAGGAAAATAATATTATTATTTTAGATCCGACTCCTGCGCGAGTCAGTTTCCTTAAAGTTGGGAGTTTGTTTTAGGAAAGGTACGAGTCGTGTCCCTGTACAACTCTCCATGCGGGAGTATATCAAAAACAAACCAATTTATTCTTATTCTACTTTTATCGCAATTTACCCTTTATTGCATTAGTCTTAGATTATCAACGAGTTCTTCAAGCTTCGATGGGCTGGATCATCTTGATCTCCATCAAACCCTTGTAAGTTCGCGTGGGAGTATCTCTGAGCTTTGACATCCGGGCGCATCGTTGTTGTCTCGTTCAGCTCTACTCTAGTTATCCTGATCAAGCTCCAATCTTGGCATCCGGGCGCATCGTCGTTGTCTTGATTGAATCTTGTTCTAGTTATCGTCCTTGTCGATTAACTCGTCAAATCGACTAGCACACCTCCGGATATCGAATTTCGGGTATAAGCCCGAGGTGTTCGTAGATCATGACGCTTTTTGTGTCAACACCTCTTTTGGCACGCTCGGTGGGACCCGATTATACAGTTTTTACATTTATCATGATTAATCCAAGGAGTGTTATTGAAGTCTCCAAAGCAGATCTGACGGATTATCAGAAGCAGGCTATGGAGCAGGCTATGGAGGAGTACAAGCAGTTATATCTCAGATCCTTCAGCCTAAACGGGATCGGTGAAGCAATCCAGAAGCGACATCCGCCATCGCCACGGCAGGTCACTTTCGACGCCGATCCTGGTAAAATACAAGAGATGGTTAATTCTGCATTAAATAATGTATTAATTAGCCAATCCAATGTGTTGTCCGATACCACATGCAATGCTGTCAAGCAAACTTTCAAGGGAGGACATGCACCATATTATGTTGGTCCGGAGTATCGTCAACTCGGATCAGCATCTGTAGCGATTCCATCGGCGGTTCCAAGGGTGTCCGCACCAATCATGAGCCGATCTGCCGATGAGATCGCGCCACCAGGATTGAGTCCAGTAAGTATCACTCAGGTGAATACAAATCTGGTGGCTTTAACAATGTCTGGACCTGTGATCCAGAATCGGCCAACTTCTGCCGACCGGTGGGGATATGGTGTGTCTCCAAGTCCATCTGCCAATTCCAGATTGGTTCAAGATAACCATGTAGGGTGGAAGATTCCTGTGGCATCGGCAACACCTGTACAGCCGATGGTTCCAGTGATGCATTATGCTACATCTTCGACGATGCAGTTGCCAACGGGGAATCTTCAAATGGCAATACCCAGAGTGCCTTATGCACAACCATTGGCAAATCACTTGCTGATACAACAAGGCCCAACAGCTGCAAGTCAACCTATGGCGGCAATGAATTACCCAGCGCCACAAGAATGACAGACAACAGTTGGTTATCAGCCATCGGCAAATTCTCGGCCGATGCAATAAGGCATGTCGAGTGTTAATCAGCCTGCATCGGCAACGGCTGTTCAACCCATGGTACCTGCAAATCAAAGCTATCATCCAAGGGTACAAGGGCTGCAAGAGTCAGCTGGTTATCAGCCATCGGTAAGTCACGTACCGATGACATCTAATGCAAGTTGGATCGGTCCATTACCGATTCAGCAGCAAGTTGTGTAGCCTGGGCACCAAATGGTGAAAGCCTCGCAGTGTCATCCGGCGAGTCGTCAGAAGGAAATAACGGTACAACAGCCGATAAATACTACACCGCAATACTCGCAAGTAAATATGTACAATGAAACATCGGTACAGCAACCGACGAATATAATGCCACAACACAAGCCAGTAACTGTGCAAAATTGCCCATCGGCAACGCAGCCGATGCATAGAGTTCTAATGACTGGTACTATGTAGGCACCAATCATTTCAAGTACTTTGGCGTCAAGACCTGAAGAAGTACATCAACCTATTCAGCCAGTGTACGTTTAGAGTTGCCCATCGGTCAATCAGCCCATGCATAATATTCAACAGACTGGTGCTGCAGATGTGTCGATTGCTCCGGCCTGTTCACCACAAAGATATGAAGAGGTGCATCAACCTGCTCCATCGGTTAACGAGTCTGTGCATCGGCAACATCAAGACACAAGGGTGCTTTCGACCGAAAAAATGGAAGCTTCAGATTCGGGCGAAGAGCCAAGTATTGACGTTGCTGAATTGGAAAGATTCACCTTTAATGTCACGGAGGTCGATCAGGTTAAATCGTTCGAGCCCAAAAAGACTCAGAGCGCAACGGTGCTCTTCGTCGGACAAGGGGATTCTGAGTCAGATGAGGAGGTGAATATCAACACTGTTGAATGGGTAAAAGATAAGGAGCCGGTACCTTGTCCGCTCGGCCAGAAAAAGGCTGAAAAGTTCACTTTCGACGTTACCAAGGCCGATAGGATATTTGACCTATTGCTTCAGGAAGGGCGAACTAAGCTAGCCCCTAATCAAGTAATTCCATCGGCCGAAGAACTCAAGAAGATCGGGTACTGTAAATGGCACAATGCAATGTCGCACAGTACCAATGACTGCAAAGTGTTTAGGCAGCAATTGCAGTCAAAAATTGACTCTGGACGAATCAAATTTGGAAATTCTAAAGTCCAGAAACTGATGGAGTTCGATCAGCGCCCGTTTCCAAATAATATGGTGGAAACCGGTGGAAAGACTAAGGTGCTGACATCGGAAGCGGCCAGGGAAAGTGCATCGGTAGATCCTAATCATCAAGTGGCTGAACGTAATGTAGAAAAGTTTGCCGATGACAGGAAAGGCAAGAGGGTTGCCAATGAAGGTAGCAGTGCCAGAAGGGCTCCTGGTGTTGTAATTACGCACAAACAGCCAAGACAAGATTATCAGCAATCGCAAAAGGAGCGACATCGGCAGAAGAACCACTAGAGGTGTCCCTTCTTCGTTCACTGTTGGGAAGAAGGCATCAAGCTACCTACTGCCGATAATTGTCCTGAATGCAATGGGTACTACACTGCCGATCGGCCTGGTAAGAAACCTTGTTTTGGCGATCGGGCATCCAGGTATGCTAGGCCGCTCAGAGAGGAGAAGTCGGCACATGACCGACTGGGGGGCAAACTTAGCGCCCATGACAGGCTTGGCAAGCGTGTTGATCAAGAGGAGCTGGAGGAGACAGCCAATGCAAGAGTACCTGATGAGGAAGTGCTTTCCAGAGATCCAAACATCGGGAGAAGAGCTGATGCAAACAATGAGAGGCAGCACCAGCCTGTATGGAAAACCAAACTCCCTCAGTGGTGCCCTAAGGGTCTAACGAAGACTCAGAAAAGAAGAATTCAGCGCGAACGCCGAAATGACTTATATGACAGTGGAATTCCTTCAAGGGAGAAGCAGTGGAGGCCAAAGCGCGGAGATGGAGATCCATCAGCGGATGGTAATATATTGCCGATGGAATAACCAGATTCGATGATCTTGGACATTGACTTGGGAACAGCGCTCGACAAACTTTGGCGATTCCAATTATTGCACTTGGGGGCACCGGCTGGTTGAGTAAACAGTTTGTGTATTAAAAGTAGCACTGCCGGTGAATTTGTTAGCTGCCAAAGGAAAATGATTGTAGAAATGGTTCTGCCGAGCTTGCGTGCGATAATTAAGTATGTGGTGCAAGCATTTCAGGGGGAGTTGCTCCTTGAACTTTCTTTGGTGGGTCTATCGGCATTGTCTTAATTTCGTTCCGATGGAAGTATGAAATTTTGTTGCCGATTATTGCTGCCTCAACAAACAATCAGGCCGAATACCGGGCTTTGTTTAAAAGAGTTGGGATTACTCAGGGAGGATGTCGGCCGATTTGATAAGTCATGGTGTCAATAATGGTTGTCAACAACTGAGTGAAAGAGTCTGCCGATGGTGGTCTGGTATGGAAGTTAATTTTACCGATGGGGATTGAAAGCTCTAAGTTTGGAAGATGGTCTCCTAATTGGGAAGATCCTTATCGGATGAAGCAGTCTGCTCCTGACAATGCTTATATTCTAAAAACTCTCGAAGGAGTTATATTCTCTAGAGCGATCAACGGTAAACGCTTGAGGAAATATTACTCTAGTATTTGGGTAGACGTAATAGTGTGCTTGTTTGAATGCCGATGAAAGGAAAAGATTATATAAGCATCGGTAAAAGCGTGACGTTATATTACAGAGCCAAAATCAAGTGTCAATGTTACATTTGCCGATACAATAAATAAATTACAACAAGGATTGGATGGCTGATATCGCACGCAGGCGAATTTGTTCTATCTCATCCATCTCCTTGGCGTCGGCATCGGCAGAGCCCTCGACCGGTCTGATCTTCTTCTTCAGTAAGATGGCTTGTCGGGCATTTCGTTCTCTTTCTTGCCGCAGAACCCTGATGGTGTCGGATAGTTGGGCTTTCTGCTGATTGGCTGTATTTAGAGCTTCTTTGACCTTTTTCAACTCAGTCAGTAGCTCTTCTTTCCTTGCCGATAGCTGAGCAATTTCTTGCTCGAGATTGGCACTGGAGATTTCTCCTTGGCCGATGCTCTTGTGTTTCTCGTCAGCAATACTTTTGAACTTGAGCTTATCTTCCTCAGTCTGAGATTGGGCAGTCCTATCGGCTATACGACAGGAGAGCCTCTGGTATTGGAGTAGCTTGCTATCAAGGAAAGTTGCCTGGAAGAGCGTTTCTTCTGTATCGGCAGGGAGGTGGCCTTGAACATCCTTGAAAGCTGTCCTTGCTGCAGTTGAATCTTGAACGAGCTGGGATATATCTTTTTGTAGCAAGGAGAGCAGTACTTCAAGTTTGGATTTAACCTCTGCCGATAGAACTGGAGCAGAGCTTTCTTCGTCCTCATCCTCATCAGGAATGTCGATAGCGAAGGAGAATAAGCTGTCCGCTCGTGCAGGGCCTTCTTGGTGTTCATCTTCGTCCTGGAGGTTGAGGCTGAAAGAAAAAAGGCTATCTGGAGAGTCTTGGGCCTGAGAAAGAAGAAGTCAAGACGTGCCGATCATAAAGTTATATTACAAAAATTTTAAGTAGTCAACTTATCATCTTGAAGCGAGTTTCTTGCCTAGGACTTGGTATGTTGGAGGGTCCAGGCTCATCTTGGAGATCGGCAGCAGTTGCCGATGAATGAGCCTCTGTTGGGGAAGTAGTTGACACCGTTGGTGCTGATGGCGTTGTTGCTGGCGTTGCTTCCGCTGTGGTGGCTGGCTCCTGTGGTGGCGACACCGTTCTCTCATCGGGGATTTCGGCTGATGCCGATGCCGATGTTGCCTCCGCTACTGCAGCGGGTGGAGTCGTCTCCTGATTAGGGATGTCGTCTACGGATGATCAGGGATTGGAGCCAATGACGGTCCTGCCGTTGGCACATCGGTAGTTGGTGATGCAATTGGAGCCGATGGTGAAGACGGGGTGGCCAATCTTAAGCGTCTTTTCTTCCTTGGTGCAGCAGCGGGAGATCCAGCTCGTTTCGATGAAGCCTGGGGGGCATCGACAGCAGGACTTGGAGGTGCTTGTGTGTGTGGAGCAGCTGCCGATGACCTCAATGCCTAAAAATATGATGCAAGTCACATAAAATAAAATGTTGCCGATGAAAGAGTATGTGATTGGTGTGGGTGAAGATGAGTTTACTGCAAAAACCCGCATTAAGGCAGCAGCAGCAGCCGATGTAGCCTTGGTTTTTGCAGACGTCGGTGTGGGTACCTTCTGAGGCGTGAAGGCAGCTAGCGTTGGGGCATTGTTGCCGATGAGTGATATAGGACTCATCATCCGAAGGTTGAAGGGCTTGCCACTGTTGCTCATCGTGGGAATCGGATCGTCGACCTGTTAAGCATAAGGGGGTCAGATGCCGATGATAAAAGTAAAGTGATAAGGAATGCATCGGGATAAAAAACTTACTGCGTCATCGGGGATGATGTGGTTGGCGTCAATCATATGCCAATAGTAGTGTGATGACTTAGCAAATAGTTGATGTCTCCATTCTTGCCACCAGAATTTGTACTCATTCGTGATGAAGGATGTTGGTGACCAGGAGGACAAGTCAATATCTGATGTATCGGCATTGGGAGGAAGATTGACGACTTTATTCCAGTCTAGAGCGCTGGAGATAGTCTGCCTGGGCTTTACCACCTTGGAGTAGCAAAAGCTTGATCGGCAGTTGGCCAAACGCCAGTTGTCTTGCCGCTGCCGATGGGTAGTAGAACTCAAACGATGGAGGGGCATTCTTCCCGGATCCAAAGATGTTCACTGGAATAGCTCGGGGAACGATGCTGGCCTTCATGATTGTTTGGTTCTGAGGCACATTCCCATCGGTGAGGTTGAACAACAGCGGGAATCGGTTGTCCTCGTCAAGGTATGGCCACCAGAGCCGTTCCGAAGCAGGGATTCCGTTATAGAATTTCTGGAAGAACAGGCCAAACGGTTCCGCATCGGCATTGGTCCCTGGTAGCACTATGATGGCTTCTCCGAAGTTGAGTGGAGAACTGGTTGCCGATTCATCATCTCTATACTTGTAATCTTCCGATATGTCCCTCGGGAATTGCTGAGTGAACAAGTCAAACTCAAGGGCCTTGTAGATGTGTGTGTTCAGCCACATGTTGATAAACCACCAAGGACCCCAAGGTTGCCGATGGGCTCACCTAGCAGTAACTTCTTGGATACTTGATGTAGAAGACGGTATACCGATCCGAGAAGATATCTGCCTAGGGGAAGTCTTGTTCCATCAGCAAGGAGTTCAGCTGTCGGAAGATGCATAGTGGTGGGTCTGACTGCTCTACTGCAGAAGATAAATTTTTCCAGCCACATGTTCAGGAAGATGGCATGCTCCCTCTGGTTTACCGATCCGGTCTTCTGGTACTCCTGAATATAGCCAGTCCAGCCGCCGATATTCCGAGTGTTCACTTTGTATTCGGCTTTCCTATTGAACAAAGTGAAGGTATCAGCAGAAGAGACGTCCAGGCCAGTCAACATATGGACATCGGCAATGGTAGGGGTGGCTGGTCCGTATCGGAAAAGGAAAGCGTTCATGGTGTCAGACCAGAAATAGGAGGCAGCTATCAGCATGTTCTCATTTTTCTCCATATCGGCAATGGAGAGCCTGATGCACTGATCCAGATTGCGCTCTGACCAGTAAACTTGCTGCGTCCTGAAAACCCTAAGGTACCAGTTCTTCCACCCTTTGGTGGGCTTAGGCCATGAACGGAAGGCATCCTTCCATAATCCTAAACTGAAGCTTTCAGATCTAAATGGGATACGATTGGCTTCTGCGTTGATCATATAGCTAGGATCAGGGTTCCCCATGGGGCCTAAGCAGGTGAAACTGGACTGATCAAGAGGGATTAAAACCTTGTTGTACAGTTCCTAGGGTTTGAAAAGAAAAGAAAAGAAAAGAAAAGAAAGAATCAGAAAAGGAAAGGGGAAGATTCTGGATTCATGCGGGAAAGGAACTAACGGGAGATTGGATGAGGAGGAAAGTGGATTTACCTTAGGGATGTCGACTTGGATCGCCATTAGAGCTGAAAGAGTTCTTGCAGTTCGTCCTTGGATTGCAGAGAGTACTGTTGCTTGAGCTCGAGTTCTTCGGAGGCGTCGCCGGAGGATGAAGACGAGGGCAGTGAAAAGTGAGAGTGGGCCTAGGGTAAAAAGTGAGTTGGATTGTGGTAACTCTTATAGGCCTGAGCCAGGGGTATTTTGGGATTTCAATTCATACTGTGCAGGAATGTGGAGAGGCCTGCGGTAGATGCGCGCGATAATCGAGGAGATATCGTCAGATTCGCAACTGTTTGTGCTATAATCGAGGGATTTTATTAATAAATTGCGGTTCTGCGTGCGAAGATCGAGGAAGTTGTGCAGTTATCTCGAAGGTAACAGCTACAGTAGAAGGAATTTCGGCGCGTAAAATATTATACACTCCGAAACTGGGGGGCATGTGTTGACACCGTTTTTTGGCACGTGTCAAATGAGCTAAGACTTGTGTTGATCAGCAGTCGTTTTCCATCGGCATCGGTAAGTCATGAGTCAGTATTGCCGATGGGAGTGTGTTGTGGAAAGACTAAGTGTGTTGCCGATGGAGGCTGGATGATCCTTGCCAACAAGGGTTGATTGGTGAAGTCGAGTGGCCTAAGCTATAAAGTTGCTGATGCCGATTGCCGATGAGGAGACGTTGCCAATGCCGATTGCTGATAGGGGTTGATTGGTGAAGACAAGTTACCAGTACAAGGTTGCCGATCGGGAAGTGTTGCCGATGCCGATGGGCATGGGGTGCCGATGAGTGTAGGGTGACTTAGCGCTTGATGTCAGCAGAGGATTACCGGTGGCCAAAGAAGGAAGTTGCGGATTGAAGGGATCTGCCGATGGAAAGTTTTCATCGAAGGAGAGACATAAGGAAACTGGTGATTTTATACTAGTATTATTATAGCAGTTTGAGTCCGACTCTTGCATGAGTCGTTTGTTTTCCTTTAAAATAGGTGTGTTTGTTTAGGAAAATAATATTATTATTTTAGATCCGACTCCTACGCGAGTCAGTTTCCTTAAAGTTGGGAGTTTGTTTTAGGAAAGGTACGAGTCGTGTCCCTGTACAACTCTCCATGCGGGAGTATAAATATGTACCCAAGGGCTGCGTGTAAAGAGATCAATCCAATATCAAAAACAAACCAATTTATTCTTATTCTACTTTTATCGCAATTTACCCTTTATTGCATTAGTCTTAGATTATCAACGAGTTCTTCAAGCTTCGACGGGCTGCATCATCTTAATCTCCGTCAAACCCTTGTAAGTTCCGCATGGGAGTATCTCTGAGCTTTGACATCCGGGCGCATCACTGTTGTCTTGTTTAGCTCTACTATAGTTATCCTGATCAAGCTCCAATCTTGGCATCCGGGCGCATCGCCGTTGTCTTGATTGAATCTTGTTCTAGTTATCGTCCTTGTCGATTAACTGGTCAAATCGACTGGCACACCTCCGGATATCGAATTTCGGGTATAAGCCCTAGGTGTTCGCAGATCCTGATGCTTTTTGTGTCAACAACTACGCATCAGAAAAGGAAAAAACAACAGTCAGATCAGGCCAACCGCAGTTGAGTACCATAAACATTTACACCCTGCAGAATAAAGCATGATGAAGAAACAATTAGCCGAAGGTGAAAACAACTCAGCAGAACGTGATTAGTAAGAATCCTTTATTGAGAAGTATCATCACATAGGCAGTTTTACATCAGAATACAATGCCTCAACAGATACAGAAGTACCCTGACAAGCAGGGAATAGTAAAATCAAAAGTAAAAGTTACACAAACCGCAACCGGTAATTGTCGTGCAGAAAAAAAAGTATCTCAGAAGCGCTTGATTTCAGACGAGAGGAAGCGCAGCCTTGCTAACTGAAGGAAGTAGAACCAAGAAGTCGTCCAAGACGGGCATCATCAGGGACAGCGAATCCAGAACAACCCGGAAGGAAGCACAAACAAACGACTGAAGGGTCCATGACAATACACACCAAACGACTAAAGCGTCCATGACAATACACACCAATACCATCACAAGGCCTACATCATTTGCTTTGGTTCCCTCCCTACAATTCTACCACCTTAGAACTAGCCTACAACTAGTTTCTATCACAAGATCTATACCATTTACCATAAATTCAACCAAGAAAGGGAAAAGAGAAGCCCGGGAGCTCGTCAAGCTCGCCAATTACAATATCCATGATACAACAAAGATTTTTATAAGGGACAGTAGAAGATATATGGCAAGGGAACCCTACCACAACTATTTATAGAAGAACAAGGGGTGCATATACATCAAGTCCATGAAGAAAAGATTACAGCAGCAGTAAAGGGAGCAGTAAAGGCAAAAGACTCTACAAGGACTGCATTGATGAGATACAATAGAGGCAGTACATCAAGCAACTATACAGAATATCAGGGAGAATATTCCAAGGACAATCATACATCTATCAATAAGCTTTGCAAGTCTGAAAACAACTCGGCCGATAATCTTACAACAACCAGGAGATATGAAAGT
Source organism: Microstegium vimineum (assembly GCA_022036555.1). Lineage (NCBI taxonomy): Eukaryota > Viridiplantae > Streptophyta > Magnoliopsida > Poales > Poaceae > Microstegium > Microstegium vimineum. The sequence continues at coordinate 29,849,051 of CM039120.1, read as the reverse complement.
AAGGCCAGTTTTAGCCTCATCTATAGCAAAAGACCACAAGTGACAAAATATAAAGATTATAGCCAAGGCTACTTTGGGTCTCACAAACTAAAAACTTCAACACAAGCGTGAAGAAGTGCCAGAATATAGATAAAAAGCCATTCCCAGCAAAGGAGATTGAACAACTCCAACTCTAGTGCGGTACTAACACGCACAACAAAGCAGATGGAGCATACCACGTCAACCAATTCAAGAACGACAACGGATACAACCTAGAGTTCAGTAGTTAGACAGAGAAGGCATGGAAGCCACATCACAAGACTTCTTCTGCCTACTACGCCAAACTTCCCAGGAAAATCTAACCGAAGAGCTAGTCTACCTCTAACTCCATTCACAAGAATTCTCCCACCCACTAGACTACCAGAAAGCGGGCATAAGCCCGGGGGGCTGCTCAGTTTCACTCAGCAGCATGATCATCGAACCTTAAAATCAATCTATCAGTGCAAACATAGCAGAATATATAGCAAGGAAGGACCACCAAAAGCCAAGAATCACAAGAAAGAAAAGCAAGGAAAAGACAAAAGCTGACCAAAGCAAACAGTAAAAAGCAAGATTCTGCATATCCGTGAGGACACAGTACCTACCCGTGAATAGAAGAAGACAAGAACAAGATATTTCATACCCTTCTATCAAGCTCTTTTCTGATAAAAAGAACTCAGAGAAGGCTCGGGGGCTGGAAATACCTACCTCACAAGACTTTTTTTTCTCAGATCCTCCGAATACTTGTACCAAGTATCCAGAGGCTCGGGGGCTACACTCAATGAGTGCACATTTTTTCCATAAACGATATGTGCAGAAGGACTACAAAAATGAAGCACAGAAGATCACCTCACAATTTTACTTCAAAAAGAACTCGGCTCGCTCTCAGAGCAACCCGGCATATTGAAGAAGAAATCATGAGATGCTCGGGGGCTTGTCGATGAGATATCCTATATGGTACCCATAGACCGGCTTGCCTGAGCTTTGGGTCTGTTTCCTCTTGGCCCACGAAGGAAGGCGGACAAATGAAACCGATTTCTACTCGGTAAAGATGACAAGACCGAAGCGCAGCTTAGGACTCTAGGTTTGTAACCGAGTAGAATTAGAGTAGTCCTCAGCCAGACCCTAGACTATAAAGGGTTGGTGAGGGTACCACCTGAAAAACATCTGAACATACTACGTAACACCTGATACGTAGAGCGACACACAACACCTTGTACTACAAAGATCAGAGCAATAACAAGCGACTCAACTAGACGTAGGGTTATTACTCGACTGTGTCGAGGGCCTCAACCAGTATAAACCATGTGTCTCTGCGTGTTCAACCACCAAGGTTTCACTATTCGCCGAGGCACGAACTACTGTCTCGGGTAACCCCGTGGCAGGATATCAGTGGTAAAACATCGACAATGTCCTTTCGTGTCTGCTAAGTCATGAGTCGTAGCGATGAATTGTTCAGCCTTGGGTTCCTCATGGTCCAGATCGTGGGACCTAGAGCCACTGCACGCGTAGGCGCAATAGGGATTACCATGGGGACACACTGCTGGCAACCCATAGCGCAGAGGGCGAGCAGCTCATGCACGCATTGGGAGATGCCAAGGACATGGCCTTTTTCCAAGAGGCTCGATCGTGGCGTGACTAGGGCCTGTGGAGACCGTTCCTGCAGACGCTGGGCGAATAGCCATGCTGCTTGTAGAGTCATCGACTGTATCATGGTTGTGTACAGATTCTGGGCATAAACCTTTGGTGCTTTGATCCCGGAACTACCCTTGATGCTATGGCTAGTAGATGGAGGGGTCTGGCGTCTTACGTATAGCGTGCAGGGTAGCTACTTCTCCACACTTATGCCTAGACGTCAGGCCTAAATCAGTGGCTTTCCGGTTAAAGTCAGGCTGTTTGGAGAGAACATCTTAAAGTGTTTTGGAGAGGTCGTCGAACAATATGAGAGCGTTTTGGAGAGGTCGTCGAACGCCATAGGCATTTTGTAGAGGTTGTTGAATGTCGTGAGAATTTTGTAGAGGTCATCGAACGCTATGAGCGTTTTGTAGAGGTCGTCGAACACGGTGAGCGTTTTGTAGGGGCGAGTAACGTAAACACAAGTATGGAGAAAGACGTTGAACCTTTTATTTATTAATGGAGGGGTACATAGTACAAAACTTATTGGAACATTTGAAATTCTAAAATCATCTCGCACTGCTGGGGGCCGAGGGTCTCTACATCTAGCTGCGGGTGAGGTCGGTGGTCGTCACCGCTGGTCCTGCTTCTTTGGGCTTCTTCGTGGCGGGCTTGTCGCTAGGTTCAGAGTCGTACGTGTCTTGGAACTTCCCGACGGCGTTAAGCGTCTGCTGCTCGCATTCATATGCGATCTACAGATTGGTACGGAGGCTGAGGACGTCCTGCGGCGTCAGGATCTTCAACACCATGTAGGTGTAGTGCGGGACTGCCATAAGCTTGGCGAGCGCTGGCCGGCCGAGGATGGTGTGGTAGGCTATCTCGAAGTTGGCGACTATGAAGTGGATATTTTCGACCCGGAACTAGTGATCCTGGTCGCCGAACTGCACGGGGAGGGTGATCTGCCCCACAGGGTGGATGCTTTGTCCGGGATGATCCCCCAGAAAGGGAAGTTCGCCGGGGAGAGGTCCTTCTTTGAGTAGTCGAGTTGGCGAAACGCATCGACGAAGATTATGTTGAGGATGCTGCCGCCGTCGACATGTACCTTTCGGAAGCAACACGTGGCGATGGTGGGTTGATGATGAGGGGAAATCATTCGGGATACCTATATTTTGTCCACTCGTCCTCCCCGGAGAAGGTGATGGATTGCTCTGACCAGTCGAGGTACCGGGAGTTGGCTGGATCGTCTCCGACGACGGCGACTGAACATATGTCCTTTTGAACTTGGCACCGTCGTCTTTCCCCCTCGACAACCATGCTACCCCTGAAGAGGGAGAACGTCTTGGAAGCCATCCGAAATTCTTGTGCTGGAGGCTCCTTGTCCTTGCCCTCGTCATTGTCATCTCGTCTCGGCTTCTTATCGCTTCTTCCGTGCATTGCCAACTCAAGGACCTCGCATTCGCACATGGAATGCTTGGAGGTTTTATGTATTTGGCACTGGCCGTCAAGGATGTTCTCGTAGTTGCTGTCGTAGTTGGGCCTTGGTCGGGTGCCCATATTGGCGACATAGTGACTGTCGTGCCAGAAGTCGTTTCCCTGTTGATAGCCTTCTAAGTTATGTGGGCGATAGCCTTGGTGCTCGCGTCCCCGATCGTTGGACCTCCGCTCATCTTGGTGGTCGGGTCGGCAGTCGTTGCCCCTCGTGCATGCCGGGGAGAATGAACGGCATCGTCTGTCTTAGCTGCGGGCAGCGTCATCCTGGTCGGCGTAGGTGTTCGCGATGGTCATCAAGCCCTCTATGGTGACTATCTTCTTACCAACCAGCTTATTCTGAAGCTCGTCGGTGCGTAGGCCGTTGGAGAAGATGGAGATGGCCTCCGGGTCGGAGATATCTGAGATAGTCAACCGTTTGTCAGAGAAGCGACATATGTACTCCTAAAGGCTTTCACCATGTCGTTGACGAACATTCTCCAGGTCGCACGTGGCTTTGTAGGTCTTGATGAACACCTCCTTGAGTTGTTCCTAGGTGTCGATGGAGCCCTCAGGGATCTTGTGGAGCCAACTGTTGGTCGATGCTGACACCATAACCAGGAGGTAATTGGCCATCATGTCGTTGTCCTCTCCGGCAGCAAGGACAGCGATCTCGTAGGTGGTCGTCCACTATTCTGGGTTTGCCTTGTCGTCGTTCTTCTTGACTTATGTTATCCTGAAGTTCTGGGGCCATCTGATGGCCCGGAGACGAGCGGAGAGAGGACGAGGGCCCGCTGCGGCCAGGTGTCCTACCACGGGTGCTCGATCACGCCGAGGTCGATCGTACTCTCGGTCGTCGCGTTGTGGAGATCTTGATCGGCGTGGTCGCTGGGGGCTTCAAGGGTAGCTTTTGTTGTAGGACTGGTTGGAGAACTTAGGTGGGGCACTGATTTTTTTAACTTGGACCGCGGCCGCCTTGATGTGGGCTTCAATCTTCTCGATCTCGGGTGTGAGGGGCAACTTGGACAACTCGCAAGCAGCTACTGCCAGGTTAGTACTGGGGTCTGGTACACCTGGACGTCACCCATTTGATCGAAGTCTTGCTGGAGATTACGTTGTGGGAGGCGACCATGGTCTCTTTGCTCGTGTTCGCGTCGCTCCCACGCCAAGCGCTCCTTCTCGCAGCATTCCAACTCCAACCTTTCCTCCTCGGTACGTTCCAACTCACGTCTGCATGTGTGCTTGGCATTGTGTTGCTCTCGAGCTGCGCGTTTGACATTCGTGTCCTTGTCGGGCGATGCTATCGGTGGAGACTTAAAAAATCATGCCACCGAAGCCAGGAGGGAATTCTGGGAAGTCGCTTGACAAACCGAAGGAGTCGATCATTTTGGTCCTTGTGACGGAGGCAGACTCGAACGAGGTCGTGCCGTCAAGAGACACTGCCTGGTCGGAGTCGCTAGGGATCATGGAGATGATGACCGTGTTGATGACCGGTGACGCCGGGACCTGGTCAGAGATCAGTCGGAGCGCCAGGTGCCGGAAAATGGTTGCCTGATTGTAGAGCCTCATCGAAGGAAGGCAGGCGCTCCTGGTCATCACAGCCATCGCCTTCGTATAAGCGTGGTGGCAGCGCGGACGGTGACCGTGATGGCCGGAGAGCTGGCGTCGCGCCGTCTGCACGAGATGGAGGCAGTCGATGATGCCGACAATGGAGCGGTCGATGGTGTCAATCAGGTCGTCAATGCTGACAACCTTTCGCCGGTGATACTTCGGCATGGTGGGACGGTGTGCGCGTGATGGCGTGTCTGACACATGCGACGTAGATCGGACGGTCTGGGATATAGATCCGATCTAGAGCACGGTGTGGGCCGTCGGGAGGACCGTCGAATCGGGGAAAGTGACTGCTTGAAAAGCCATGAAGTCGTTGCACACACACCCTACCTGGCGTGCCAACTGTTGACGAAATATGCGTCGCAGTCTACCTAGGGGTACCCTACGGTAGTAGATTGTAGGCGGAGGTGTGGCGACGGCGATCAAGCGTAACACAGAGCGTAGACACGGTGATTTATACAGGTTTAGGCCGGCAAATCGTCGTAATACCCTATTCTTGTGTTTTGGTGGTTGAATTGATGTGAGTATTAGGTTACACGGGGTGTAGATGAATCTTTTCGAGGGGGGTCTCTGCCCACCTTATATAGCCGGGGAGCAGGGTTACAGTTTCCATATCCTAACAGGTTATGATCGGTCCCTTAAGGTAAGGGATCCGAGTCTATCTACCAGGATCTTCCTTGGTGGGCAAGGCTCTTCAGAGTCCCTGGCGAGCACGGCAGGCTGGTCGTGTGCCGCAGGGCCTCACGGGCTGGGCCGCCTTCTGGTCGGTAGGCCCATAAAGGTCCCTGGGGATATGCCGAGGTAATATCCCCAACAACCCTAGCGTCCGATGCACCTAGACGCAGCGTCCGATGCCCCCGAATAGAGCACAGTAAACGCGAAAAACTATTTCATCTCCTCCAAATCTTCCCACAACCCAACCAAATGATCACCAACTGCAACCAAACTTGGTAGGCATGATCCTAGTGCATATGGAGGGCTGTCCCTAAGAAATCATCACTCGATTTGGTTCTGATCAAAGGGAAGAAGAGGGATTCGGGTAGAACTCAAAAACCGACTACCTAGACAAAGAAATCGTTCGATCTACGTACTCGTGAGGTTTGAGGATGAATCCTTTGGTGTAATGATGCTCCTCACGATTACACACAACTTGGTTCAAACGGATTTGCAAGAACTACTCTCAATCAAAAGTTCTCATCTTGGGAACGAAAAAGATTAGAGAGGAGCAAAAACCAAATCGCTAAGAACACAAGCAATCGAATGACACAATCACAAATCCAAACGTGCCATGGCACACGGAGGTTAAGGCCTCCGATTCCACCAAAAGATTCGCAAGTTCTTACAAAGATTGGTTGCTAATCAATCTAGGGATCTCATGAACTAGAGAGAGAGAGAGAGCTAGAGAGAATGATAGAGGTGGCAAAGAGGTCAAGGGGTATGGCACCCTGCCTAGACTACTTAACTAAGTTTGGCTATTTTCCAAAACGCACCCTAGATACATGACCGAATTACCTAGTCCTAAGACATTGTAATCCTAGTCACAGATATTTCTCTCCCCTCTGGTCTTTGGACGGCCCCGCTTCCCGCTCGGGTTTTGAAGTCCAAAACCGCGAAACTCGCCACTTGGTAGCTTTCGGCTCAACTACCGAACCCCGAGTTTTGAGGCTCAAACCCGGAAACCGTCCATCGGTAGTTTTGCGACTCAAAGCACCAAACCGCTCGACTCGTGCCGCCTCGTCCTCGCCCGACCCAGCTTCGAGTCCCCTGAGCCTCCTGCTCAACTCGCTCGCTGATCGTCTTGACTTGGCCAACACGGTCTACCGCCATGTCTTGTCGCACTCGTCGGTGCCAAGTACTAGCCACCATAGCTGGTCCGCTGGCACTCCGGTCTGTCGGTCCGAGCCCCGCTTCCGCCCTTCACCACTCTCAGTCCATCGGCATGGCAAGCCTCTACTCGACCTTCACCTCTCCATTGACCACTGTCTCCGGGCTTAATACCTGCACACCACAAGCCGATAGATAGACAAAACATTTGCTTTCACAAAGAGTTAGTAGAAACCACTCAAACTGAAACACTCAAATGTTGAGCAATCACTCATCACAAAGTTGAATAACATGGGCACATATCAACCATGTGTTCGCACGAGTCTAGTGGTAATCCCGTGATCTATAACTAGCAGTAGTTCCTCGTTTATGGGGTCAATTTTTTTTGTTTTACGGCTAGCATAGCAACATCGTATCCCTACACACTTATATGTATCCAACCCACCTGCAAAAGTCACCTTAGACACAATACAAGACTACTAGGTTACCCTATCTTGGCATCCGAGCATATATAGCAGTACGAAACCACTTGTTATACAATGGAGCATTGAGCTTGGCCTTACTCTCTCTCTCTTTTCCCAAAAAAAGGTGTACTCCTTTTGTCTTAAAATAAATACATGTCTTACTTTTTTTTAGGAGTCAAAGTTTTTTAGGTTTAACTAGATTTATAGAGAATTATATCGATATTTATGTTTTCAAATATGTCTACTATGAAAATATATTTTATATTAATCTAATATGCGTCATAAAAAAATTGGTATTTTTATATACTTGGCCAAACTTAAAAATTTGAATCAATGAATGAAACGTGCACTCTCTTTAGAAATCAATGAGTAATTTTATAATATAATATTCATTCAAAATTATTTTAACTTTAACTAAATTTATATAAAGATGATATTCATGCTTATCATACTAAATAAATATTATTAGATTTATCAAATATATTTTATAATATACCTATTTGAAGTCTTAAATGTTGTTACATTTTTTATAAACACATTTAAGCTCGACTCTGACCAAATCTAGAATTGTATTATTTCTAGGACAAAGGTCCTTTGGGAATGGGGTGGATAGTTTTCACTAGGATCCCCTTTGTAAGGATCTCAGGTGCGCCGATTCCTACACGCGATTGCTCCAGCATAGCTAGAGCAGTGGGAGCCAAAAAAACTAGCTCCACTGGCTCTATGAGATAAGGAGAGGAGAGTGAAAAAAAAGATCATGTAAATAGTATGTAAACAATACACATACAATACATGTGTCAAAGGAGCCAGAGCTAGCTGGTGGGAGCTCTACCAAAGAGCATCTATATTTGACCTTATTGACTTTACACGCTATTACTATATTGATATGCGTCCAAATAGTAGGAGGTTGTGATTAAGTACGATATGTGTATTATCTCAAGCATTTTTCCTTTTGTCCATATATATGACAATAGAAATTATGTAGATTTTGTAGCCCCCACTTCTAATAAGCCATGGAGGATTTTATGATGAATGTTTTATTTTAGTGCATATAGGTAGCATAAGATGTATGAATTTATGTAATAAAATGTACAATAAATAAAATATAGTTATTTTGATATTTTTTATATAGTTGAACTTCACGATAAGTAGAGGATGGAAACACACTTTCTATTTATTTGCAATCCCTAGGTTACCTAAATTTAGCCATATTAATTAAAAAATTTAATGAGTTTAAGTTTTAAAATTATATTGATCAAAGCCTACAATCAATTCACTAGATCTTCCTGGAAAGGTACAGCCTAACTTGTCATGGTGTAAGGGCAAACCAACCCTATAGGAGAGGTGGGGTGGCCGCCCCAGCTACCAGATGGTGGTGAACCTCATTATCCTCTAGTTGTCCCATTCTTCATCTTCATGATTGCGGCAACCTGCAAGTGCAAAGCTTAGCACCACATCAAGATGATGGCGGTGGTGAAACTAGGCAACTAGGGAAGGAAGAAGATTGCCGAAGGCGTATACGAGTTGTTATTTGGTGTTTATACATATTTATAAGGTCTTTAATTTTGTTCGTTGGTACCATTTGATCTCCTCCTCTAACAAATGTTGTTAGTCTTTCATGTAAATAATGTTTTAGATTAAGTTCATCAAATGTTAGCATCACACACTTTGACTTATTGTTAAATTCATCGTTTGTCTAACAATCTCTCATTTTTGTCTTTCAAGATCCACTCATGTTGTTAGTCCAACTCCTCAAGTGCTAATGAAGATATACTATTTTTGCTTGACAACATTCTAAGGGAGTGATGCCATCTTGTAGTCCTAGCAAAATATTCTTTGTACCAAAGATACCATTACGTAACAACCATCTCCACCCAATTTAAAAGAGCACGTGATGCTTATTATAGATGTATCAGCTGAATGCAAAAATGAAGGAGTATGGTCTAAAATTTGCTAGCCAAGAGTGGAAGCAAGGATATATTACTTCCCAATTTGTGAAAACTAAAATATACTTTATACAAGTTATTAGCCCAAATATATTGTTTTCACAATTAGATTTCTCTAAGATCAAACGCATCAATAATTGTGTCATGTACGCATAATTCATCATGTGTAATGAGAAACTTTGGTTTTAGTCTGGGCTCTGCCTGTGTGTTGGTAGTCTGTTTTGGAGTTTTGATGCAATAAATGTTGTGGTCTTGTGGAGTCTAACCATGACAATTTTGTGGTATAAAACATTTAACATTATGGCTCTGATGCAAAGAAAATGAGAAGGGGGTTTCTCCCCAAGAACTCTAAGAGAATATATTTAAAGATGAAGTAGTAAGCTTTTGCCAGAAAAAAACTTATAGCTAACTAGATTGCAAAGCACAACATAGGTGAAATAAATTGACAAATATGTAAATGAGTGGCGTCAAAATAAACCAGCAGGTTTTCTTTTCCATGTACCCTTCCTTTGAGAGAAATTGCTATTTTTAGTGGAAACTTCTCCTTTTGATAACTACATGGATCGACAAGATTCCACCTATTAATATATGTGCATTTGACAAAGGAAAGTGGACATATACATAAGTTGTACACAAGAAGTGCTTATTGGATTACCACCTATATATAGTCTAGGTAGCCAGTCTCTTATACCTTACCATTATTTTCCCTTTAGGTTCTAATGCTAATTTGCTCCGATCAGTCTTTGGGTAGGGCGAGACCAATTTGAGATCAAAGTTTCTTAGCAAATGACTCCATATTATCTTAATTTGCATATACGCATAAGCTTCTCCAACGCAAGCATGCCTTCCAAAACCAAAAGTTGTGTAAGAGTACTTGCCTCCAACTTTATCCTCCTCTCTTCCAGGACCAAGCCGGTTAGGGTCATATACATCAGGGTCCTTGTAAATATGAGGTATATTGCTATTGTATTGCATGGGGTTCGCTATGATATGCCCTCTTGGGATCTCATACTCATTACCTTCTCTAGTTTGCACTGTGAAGTTCTTGTATACCTTACGAAAAGTTGCTGATGTTGGAGGATGCATTCGTAGTGCCTCCTTGATGCAGCGTTGTAGGGTCTCCATCTCCATCAATGCATTGTAGTCTATATGGTTCTCATATTTTTTAAAAATTCGGTTCTGCTCATCACGGATAGCCCTCATGAACCTTTCATGGCTAAGTAAGCACACTCCAGTCCATGCACTAGCAGCAGAGCTCGTGTGCATTCCAGCAAAAATCAAGTTCAGGATCAACCCGACAACCTCTGCTTCAGTCGTGGATCGATTATCTCTGTACTTGGAATCAATCAAGTTTTGTAGCATGTCCTGTTCAGCTTGATTTGAGCTCTTGCGTGATCTCATGATCTTGATGAATATTTCTGAGAGTTTGGCACGTGCTCTGTCACGTCGATAATTTGCTAGAGTAGGAGCATATGGGAATAATATGCTAGTCAAACACAGGCCATTATCGCTGAGCTGATGAAATAGAGTATAGACCTCTTTGACCATCTTCTCTCTAACCTCCCTTCCAATTAGGCATCGGCTTGAGATTAACATGAGTAATTGTGCGAATTCAGCTTTTAGATCAACAGTGCCTTGTTGCTCCCATTTTGAAAAGTAATCCTATTCACAATTATCAAAATCTTAGTTTCTTCATGCACATAGTAGAAAATATGTACTTCCAAAATTTAATGCTTTTAATAACTCTCAACAATCAACCACATTTTCATATGTGCTTATTTAAAATTAAACATTTGATCTCCACCTTCCGGCTGTATTTACACTTCAATTTTGAACCTAGCATGCATTATGACACTCATGTGTTCTTCATTAGATGTTGACTTAGCCTCCATCTAAGAGGACAAGTAGCAATCAATTCTTCCACCTTTGTCATGTTGATGGCTCTTGATTGCTCTCACTTCCAATTATTCACCTTGTTCGTTTGTCTTATGAGCTACCTTTTCAGCTTTACTTCAGTTTATTCTTACTCACAAAATACTCTATTGAATCAGAGTCTTTTCTACCAACCAAACTTGGTGATTAATGGCAACCTATATGGACCCCAGTCCATACAACTTGTATATTCTCAGATCCAACTTCTGTAGCTTTAAAAATAAAGACTCTGTAGTAGAAAAATACTATCTTGGTGCCTATTAAAATCATTAAACTTTGATAACATTGACAAGAACTATTGATAACAAAACTAGATTCCTTCAAAGACACCTAGGGTATTTAGTTAACTATAAGTTTCTTTCACCCTTAACAATAAAACAAGATATCATACACCTAACCATGCTCAATGATGGTTTTCCATGCTGATAGATATATAGTTATATGGTGAAATGGAGAAATTAACCACTTTGGTGTGGAGAAATAAAAAGTTGATCTACTTTATGCATATTCATTAGAAAGGCCACTTCAATTCATAAGTAACAAAACCAAACTAATCACACACGCATACATACATAGATATTATACTTATCATCTTGGTGCTTCATTTCTCAGTTGCTAATGACTCACAAGGTTATCAAGATCAGTTCAAATGATCATGAATTATAAGAAGCCTTATCATTAGTACTATTGTAATAGTATGAAAAAGAAAAGGAAAAAATGGGAAAAGGTGTTTTGTCGGACAAGCTCAACTCTTCTTAACCCTATAGATAGAGCACCCCCTCCCTCTCACGTTCTTCCTCTCCTGACCGGCCTCCTCTTCAGGATGGCAAAATGGATATACCTGTCGGGTATCACCATAATGTTCCCTTCCCCGCTATGGAAAATCCATCCTGTCCCCGTCCCTGTCCCCATTAACCATCTTGGGTATAGATTCTTGTCCATCCGTCTCCCCGATGGGGTAACAGATATCTATTGGGTATTGCATACCCGATAATTAAGGAGCGAGGAGAACGAGGGATGGTGTTGAGGAAGCGAGGGGCACGAGCACTCATGAGGCATGCGTGCTTGTGCTGCTGGGGGAGGTAAAATTGAACTAGGGTTCCTAGAACACACAAACAATATATATATATATAATTGTTCCGATTTGGTCCAAAATACCTATGTTGGGCTTCTTTTGGCCTAATACTTTCATGACAGCTCAAATACTCGGGGTTTCCTAACGGGTAACGGGGATTGATAAATAGGGAATGTTCCCATACCCTCTATATTCATGAGGGTTGGATTCTTGCCCATTTTGATCTTCGCGGCCTCGCGGGAAAGGTATGATCCCATCTCCATTCCCTAATGGATCAAATACTCATCGGGTATCGGGTATCGGGGTCCATTGTCATTCTCTTCTCAAGTTACTTCTCTTGCTCTCCCATGGCCGCCCCTCCCTAAATCCCCTCTCTACAGAACCAAATTAATCCTTGGGGGAAATCATGCAAATTGGATCGAGGACAACAAGAGGATCAAGAAGAGGTGCATCTTCCATGTAGATCGGTCCTCCCCAATCCCTTCCCGTCGCCCTAGGGTTTGTTGGTGACCAAGGTGAGTTGGACTTTTCCCTTCCCTGCACAAGTTGGGTGATTAAGGTCGAGTTTTGCAATGGGAATAAGTGGGTTAGTGGGGGAGAAAAGTTGTAATGTTGTTCCTCGGATTTCAGATGAACCATTTCTGCAGATTTGCTTAGGGAAGTGATTAGGGATACTTAGAAGCCGAAATGGGTGTTATGGTGAACTACAAAGTCATAGAGGACCTTCAGATATATTAGCTCATGAAAGTTCATGATATTACCCCAAATGGTTTGCGAGATATGATTTTTGCAAAGCTAGCTGTCCTTCTCTGACAAAGTTCTGGACAGAACTGGATCTAGGAAGACTTTTAGAACCTTATATGCATGATGATATCTTACAAATTATAGTAGACTTTTTTTTACTTTTCATTAGCTTTCCATATTGGTACATATCATGATTTATAGATAATGGAAACTCTAGCTATAGATTTTCAAAGCTCATTGTATTGTTTCCTCAGTAGGATTAATTAATATTGAGTCATGCTTCGTACCATTTAATTGCCACTTTCTGTAAAAGTGCATAATACTTCCCATCAATTTATTATTAAATTTGGAGCTAAGGATTTAGGTATATGAAAATATGAAGCTTGCTGTCTTTATTCTCGAGCAGATTCTGAACTCTGTTTTCAACTGTGAATTAGGCCATCTTAATTGCATGGTAAAAATACAGCTCCATTACGAATGTTGTAGACAATGAAGTGATTTGATATCTGGTGAAATTTCATAGTTTTTGGACATAATGGTATGGAGATATAAAACTGTAAAGCATGCTGTCTCAGTTCTTAGACAGTTTCTGAAGTCTGTTTTCAACAGCAGTTTAGGCCATCTTAAAGGTGTGATAAAAATATAAGCTCTGCATGAAAGTTGTAGGCCATGTTGGGTAGATTCTAGAAGTGTATTTGTTTGCTATCATAGCCTTAATATATTGATTGATACAAAATGGTGAAGCAGCACTGCTGCAGTTGGTTTGGTGCTTTGTTCATTGTTTTGCTTGTTTGCCGGGATTGGGGCATAGGAGCGCTTATACTTTTTGAAAGTTATATCTACGAAATTATACTACTTAAGCCGGTGGTATTGCTTCGGATCACACATATAGCGATCATCCCTTCATTGGAGGCAAGTAAAAATAGCGGTTGTTTGCTACACGATTTAACTTGTTGTTTATTCTACCTTCACCTTAAAAACTTAGAACCAAATACAATATAACGCTATCTCTTGATTCTGATATAATGATTTTATGACATGCCCTATGCTCTCTGGTTGAATATCTATGTCCTATACTCATGTTTTGATGATGCTCATGGTGATAGAATGCAATATGGCTTGTCGTCTACTTGGAGAGATGCTCATGGTGTTCTGTGATTAATTATTTATCTTTCTTTTTGTGGAAATTGCATTGCATCTCATTCATTCATTAGCATATTGAGTTATGTCACTGCTTCCTAGCTGTGACCGTACTAGTACAACATCGTTTATTGGGAATGACGATGCGGCATCATATTTTGTTGGGTATGAAGACATGAGACATGACAGTTGCATTGCAGATGCACTATAATTTTGGCCTATGGCTTGATGACCTTGGACTAAGGCTTTGGATGAGTTTGAGAGAAGCTATGCTTCTCCAAGGTTTGGTGATATTAATCTTTACTATGTATAGGTTTGCATCAATTGTTGGACACATCTCATTGCTTATTGTTGGCTTATATTTAAATAAGGTTTGACCGATGTTTAATGAAGTTGTAGTGCAAATAGCTTGTTAAAGATGTTTACTTGCTGAGATTTTAATATCCCCTTTCTATCTTTCCAAGTACTCAAGTGGTTTTGCTTGGCGGGTGGAAAAGTAGCAGCAGCTTTGCACATTAATATATTGTTGTAATAACGTGATTAGAAGTGCTCTTATATTTAAGATTTTTGTTGGGTTGTTTCCGGTAGTTTGTTGTTGATGCTTATCCACTCATTAGGTTGCTCTGTCTTGTTGGTTGAGCTAATCTATATCTCTATATGTGGTTGCTTTTGCGTTGCTCCTGTTTAAGGGAAGATGTTGCCAAAATTGTTGATCGTTTTAATTACCAACTCCTATGGCGACATCTTAGGTAGGGAGGTTTTGGGGTGTTACAACTACATAATGTCATGTTGGTTGTAGTGTATGAAAATAGATCATAGAACTGAAGATTGAAAGACAAAATCGGCATGATAGGATTCATACTTACTTCCACTTCTTGAAGCATAGGACCCACATGGCTCTTCAACTTTGGAGGTTTTAGTGCATCAATATAGAAGCGAGTTTGCTCATTTCGTGTAGTGATATCCACACCGTAGAGAACCTCTTTACCAAACATGGGCACGGAAAACTTGAGAACATCACCAAGACTAATATCTGACTCCAGCCCTTGATAGAAATGGCCTAAGACCTCCGGCCCAATCAAGAATGTTACTTTCAACCCAAAGAAATTTATCGTGAACACACTTCCTAACTGTGTATATTGATCATGGATCATAGCTCGCATACCCTTTGTAAGATACGTATGTAAAATCCCTATTAAAGAACCACCACTCACCACAGGTGGAGGTGGCCTATTACATGTAGGATTGACAGCAGTTCTATGTTTTGTTATCATGGTGATTACTGATATGATGAAAAGAAGTGCTATGGAAAACCACAAAGCACTATTTGTCTGATCCATTATGCATATAAAGTTACGATGATTGGCAAATCACAAAACTCTCAGTTTGTCAATTGGCAAGTCACAAAACCCTCAGCTTGTCGATAGTAGGAGTACTGCAAAAACACAATGGAAGGGTATGTCAAACCCTTGAACACTTGGTGAATTTACACATCCGAACAAAAATAGTGCCCAAATGAATGGACTAGAACATGAAGCTACTGGTGTACAATACAAAAAAATGCATGTATATATACACTACGAGTCTCTTGAGGACACAATTATTGCAGCAACAAGAGATCAATAAAGGGTTGTTATAACAATGGAATTACATAAACCAGTACCCTTAGGGCTCCTTTGGATGTCAGGAGACCAAAGCCACGTGGAACGAAATCACAAAGGGAAAAATATACGCGCAAATGACATCCCCAGCAAACCCTGTGGCTATTTTATCTTACCGTTTGGGAACAAGTGACACGCGATCATGAGGAAGTGATTAAGGTGACAAGCAGCTATTGCAATCTGCTCGCGGACATGCAGGCGGAGGCCGCGACGCGTTCTCAGGATAAATCTCGCGATGGGAGCCAGTTCACGGGAGAAGGACGAGGAAGCTAATTCACGAGTCGGCAGATGTTTTTTTAATTCCTCGTGTTTAGACGGGGATAGGGGTAAAATGGTACGGGTGTTTTTTTTGCCAAGGTGATGTCCAAACTGCCGAAGGGATTTGGAGTGGGAGCAGATCGCCGGGCCGTAGCAACCGCGTGTAATCGGCGGGGATCCCCGCGGGGGTTGAGGTACCCAAAGTAGCCCTTACAGGGATATCAGAGTTGACATGTTGGACCCTAATGATACCAATTAAGATCATCAGTGGAAAATAAACCATATATGTAGTCAAATCAAATGTGGTTTTACTCAACCTAAATTAATACAACCTTAACCTCTATTTTTTTCTCGAGCACTCACTTGACCAATTGGCACAATAATTCAGATCATCGATAACAAATTCAAATGCATGCGTATAACAAAACCATGCCACTGCATCAAACATTCATACACAAGGTTGGGTTTTCTTTAAATGTATATTTCAGTTCATATTTTGTACTAAGTAAAAAAAAGGTAAATGTGCTCTAAACGTAAGGATAGAACTCATACCTTGGGATCAATTGAGAAAGAAGCTTTTCTCTCAAGTCGCAACTAGAGTAGCTATATATTGTTAGTGCTAGTTGCCACTTGCTACATATATAAGGCTGCCGGATCAGGGCCATAGCCGCCGGAGAGGGGGAGATGATGATGCTAGCCTAATAAACTATCACGAGGCGATGTGGATTTATACTGGATTAGCTGTCTGTCAATATTATTGCCACCGACAGGATTAGATATAGCCGCCGGACATTACTATCAGGAGGTGATGTGGATTAATATTGCGACCTTGCAACCATAGCAAGTGAGACAAACAATATTGGCTATGTCTGCGCTGGTATCTTGGCTCCAAAGATACCAATCTACCAGACATCTGGAATGAGTCCATTGAAACTGTAGGTAGCATCCAGATCCAGTTCAGCAAAATGAAGAGTATTCATGTATACTTTTGCTGTGGAAATTTAAATATACTGCCCCTCCAGTATCAGAGGGTATATGATTGCAGAACATGATTGAAATAAGTTGGAGAACATGATTGAAATAAGTTGGATTATATCTCTATATATATGTATTTATAATTTAATATTAAAGGCCTCCATCTCTCAGAGTATCTCTCTCTGTCTGTTCGCGCTCTTCCGCATGCGTTTGTCTGCGCACTCCCCCAAGCATAAGAGCATCTCCAAGAGACTAGCTAAATCCTTCTCTAAAGTTAAATTTGGCTATTGCTAAAGAAAAAACGTCTCCAACAGACTATCTAAATGACTCTTCAAATTTAGTGATTCTCTATCCCACCTAATTCGCTCTCTACTTTTAGATAGTCTACCTCACTAGCTATCTAACTTTTAGTTTTACAGAGTCTGTTGGAGTACTCTCATATTATTCATTTTAGAGAGCAACAAAATCACTAAATTTAGCTAATCAGTTTGGTTAATCTCTTGGAGATGCTCTAAGAGTATTATATATACTAACCGGTTTGTACCAAGAGTAGTAGTATATGATGATGAATTAGAGATAATACAGTACAAGGAACAGGAACTAATTATCTTGAGTACCATAAAACCGTCAAGAAATACATTAACCATCATGAAAAGGTTACTGACCACCAAACGTCAAGGAAAAACCACTAATCAAGGATAGAGGATAAGAAAAATTAGTTTCTTTGACGATTGTTGGACGCTAGCTGCCAAAGAAACTACGACCGCATTTAACTGGCCAATATGTAAGAAAATGTTTTCCTTGACGGTTCATATAAACCTCCAAGGAATATATGGTTCTCATCAAGTTGTAATATGTTTTAATATGTTTACAATACAATTTTAACAAATAATACAAGTTGTATGTTCCATTGTACGCATGAGCATATTTGGTAGTAAAACTAATTTGACATTGGTTTATTTTTAATAGAAATTGGACCAAAATTAGATAAGTTTGAACAAACTAGAACAAAGTAAATTAATAATAAATTGACGACTAATGTACATAAAAGATGTACTGTACTACTATACATAGCTACCTGAATTGGATTCGTTCATATAATATTTTTTTATTTGTCCCTGTTATAGTTTCCATAAAACATAGAGTTTGATACTAGAAAGGTTTTGCCTCTATCGGTCATATTCATGTTTTAGGCGTTGTTAGGGTATTCCAGCTAGCTCCTGGGAGATAAGACATTGGAAAAAGACAAATTATAGCCCTTGCTTTTTTTAATTACGTCCTAACTAACAAAATATACCATTGCTGCACAAAAGAATATATCAGTGCTTTGCAATAGGTGAAAAAAAAAATCAAACATTCATGAAAAAAGGTGATGCGAATGGTACATATCTAACTTTTTTACTTTTTATATAAAAGTAAAAACCACAAATTATGTTATGATGGCCATGGCAATCAACGTATAAGTTAAAGTTAACAATTAACAATAATAAGACAACATTGTTCAAAAAAAAATAAGACAATCTTGATAGATTTTTTCTTCCGTTGCAAAGTACACAAGTTTTTCTCTTGTTGCAAAGTACACAAATATATAGATGTAAGTATATTATAACTTTAATTTCACATGTTGCTATATTTAGAAGTCAAGTTTCCTGACTTTCTTTTGAGGACCCATAAAAATCTAAAATTTTAATATCTGACTAGAGTTGGCAAGAAGTTTGTTGCCGACGTGTCAAGGACTAGTATGTCTGTTGATGGCTATGATAAGAGGTCTCACTTTTGCACATGACAGTGTTTGTTAGAAATTATAGAGATACATATATTTAGATATGATTGGACAACAAATTGTTTAAAATTTCATATCACAGTTTGATTAATTGGATCATTCGCTAATCCAGGTTTTAATAAGAATGAGTTTTGTTTCTAATCAAAACAGCATCAATAACTTCGGAGTACAAATCTTTGGTTCTTACATAAGAATTAATCGTTCAAAGAACTATAAAATTATCTTTATTATCTTGTGGTGTTTATGAGAAAATATTAGAAGAAATCATAATAGGAAATAGTAAAAAGAAATCAGGTAAAAAATGGGACGAGAAATAAACTGAGCAGATGGGAAAAATGAAAAAGGGTTGAGCGGAGGAACATAGCAAGCTGATGTAGAAAAGTTCAGGAACAAAAAAAAAATGAGACCCGGTGGAGGAACAAATGAGCCGATGGAAAAAAAAATCAGACTGAGCAGAAGAACTGACCGAACAGACGGAAAAGAGTAAAAGAAATGGGAGCGATCGGAGAAGAAAGGTCAAAGTCAGATAGCGCAAAGGACAAAGGTTTTTTTAGCAACTTTTTTTTAAAAAGGAGAGAGGTATACTCGCTCCATATTGGTTCAAGGCAGGGAGTGATACGAAGCAAAAGAAGATGTCGGGCGGGTGCAGGAGTGACTTTGGACTGCATTGCCCTCGTCGTATTATATATCGTCCGGCGTGTACATTAACATCAAAAATATGCGAGACCTGCTTCCTTGGGCTGCTAAGGACTAGCCACTCGAGCTACGCATTCGGTTTATATAGGTGACAACATCGTAGGAAGGTCCCTGGAGTCACCATTTGTGGCCTCCACTCGTGGGTTGTACCTCATGATCAAGTTGTATGGTTACACGCTATAAACCAACCATCAAGAATTAAATAGCTTGGAAATCATACATTATTTCTAATAAAGATCTTTATATAAATAAAAGTTATATAATTAAACCAAGTGCATCTACCCATCCCTCGATCGAGGTTCTAGTTTTGCTCTTACACGTAGTTGATTAACCAACGGTGTAGCTGTGGCTTTTGGGATGCCCATCTCATCTTCTACTAAGGGCGTCTACAACGAGCAAAATGAAATCACTAGCGAGCTGAAGATTCGAAACAATAAACAACTGAAAAAGCATCTCAGGTCTTTACCTGGTGCAGCAGTACGAGAGAGAGAGGTTTCTGGGAACCCGTGCGAGATAGGCGAGATGGGAAGCGCTAGCGTTGTACTCTCCTTTGTATGCAGCCAATCAAATCTCTCCTAGCTAGCAATTTACATACCATAGGGGACACCCTAAGGCCAGTCTCAATGCAATGCTTCACCGAGCAATTTCCTAGTTGTATGAAACTTAACATGAAATGAGTCTCTCTCTCAATGTATAATTTCATTGCATAGTTTTATGCGGTTACCAATGTGTCTCTCTTTCTTTTCTCTCTCATCTCCACCATACATTTGTTTTGTATGCATCCTATGAAACTAAGAAAGACTCTCAGTGGAGATTTCACACGGTTTTCAACGTTTTGGAAACAACGTTGTATAGTTTCATCACCATAAAATCTTTCTCCTTTTAATTCTCTTCTCATCGTTTCATCCAAAAAGTGTAAATCTGCTGATGTGACACCCTATTTAATGTGTATGAAACCCTTCATGAAATCTCGTTGAGACTGGCCTAAGCCTTTAACTTCACCCAAGCATGGCTTAGGGATCACCCAAGTCTATAGTACTTGTAAAAGATTAATGACAGTACTGTGAGTACGAATGTACTTAGATGACTTATTCCAACATAATATTTGATGGACACAAGCCGGGCAACTTAATAAGTATTTGTAAAGTTTCTAAATCATGGTGTAGGTTAAAATGACATGTTAGGTCTTATTAGTAAGTCGTACTTATTAAATTTGCATATAAGAAACCAATGATCAAAGTACATCTCAAGAATAATTGCATCCTACTCTCAATACATTGAATCTAGAAGATACAACAACCAAATTTTTGTCCAATGACTTTAGGCATTCGAAGACAACTTTGCGGATGTGTACCACTAAAGTGAAAGGTCCTTTTTTGGTTTTTGTAATTGAGTGACAATCTAGGTAGACTAATGTTGATGTTTCTTACAGCACACGAGTAAATTAATTATCCGCACGCGCATAGATAAACAACGATGTAGCACTTCATCGAGATAACCCAGTTTTAAATATCGAACACAAAGGAACGGTGTATGAGGATGACTAAGTCTATATTAACTTAACCCGTTTCACAACCAAATATAGATAACTATTGATAAGAGGAGAAATAATCAAGGACTTTCTAGTTCTGGTCACTAGGTAAGCTTTATTTATTATGATCTTTAAGGACGATGACTTAAATAAGAGCAGAAAATAGAGTTCTCTCCTACTAAGCACCTATATGCATGCCAAACCTATTACGAGAAACAGACTACAGAGGAATCAACATAGCTATAAGAGCCACCTACGCGAGCTACCGTTATCTAGAAAATCAGGAGACAAATGCAAGTAAACATAGCCTAGGCACCACGCCTACACTACAAAATACTACTTCAATCAAGTAATGATCAAGATCAAAGCACTCAGAAGAGTTACAAACATAAAGAACAATAAGAGTAAATGCTTACTTGAACCAAAACTTGAATACCAGAGTATCTCAGAATATGGATCTTGGGCGAGAGGAATCTGATCCCAAAGAATACAGCGATGCAGAAGCACCGACAGGCCGGAACTCCTCCACTACTCTACTCTCCAACTCTAAATCTATAATCTCTAAATAGAGCTAGATCTACATAGATCTAATCTCTCTTGAATTGTTGGCCTAGATCTACTAGATATGAATTAGGGTTTCAGCTCTTGAGCTTCTGATCTGGCTTGGCTCTAGGGGGGTACAGGCCTCTATTTATAGCCCGAAGGGATGCACGACAGCCGTTGGATCAAACCGACTTAAGGTAGGGCTCAGAATATTCATCAAAGGCGGTGGATGAAGCTTCTAGAAGACGGCGGCTTAGTGGGCCTAGGGGGGTGCCGCCCGGCCCCACCTAGTGTTGGTCGGCCCCACCTAGTGGGGTCTGGAGCCCTGTTTTGCTCTGACATTTGCGGGATCCTCCGTGAGTATTTTGACATGTTTATCTCCACGAGATTTATTCAATATCTTCTCTGATTTGATTCTCTTTATTGCTCTTTTCTGGAATAGTCCCTGGAAAATAGTAAAACCCAAAACTCATGGAATCTGTTAGATAAAGCCCTATATTTCTAGCTATTACATATGATTAATCCATTTATTCTATTTATAATTATATTAAAAGTTGACGCTAACGACCGTCTACAAGCACTCCCACACTTAGGCTTTTACTCGTCTCGAGAAAAAGGTTGGTTAAGGAATATAAAATTTAAAACATAACTTAAAGATAAACTTTATCATAAGACACTCCCAAGTCATTTGAAAAGAAATGCATCTTATGATTCTTAATTGATTGGAGAATAGAATAGATCGAATAGATTACCTTCTCCTTTCAATCAAGTCTCTGGAGAGTTTGTAGAATTTTGAAAAGAAAACCCTGCAAAAGTTGTAAGAGAATACTCTGCTATTTCCTTAGATCAAAATACTTTAGTTATAATTATTATTCTTTCACAATTCTTCCTATGTTGTCATCCTCTCTTTCTGAGAAGTGTGGGCTCTCTTCTCTTTTTTTTAAAGAGGTATGTCGGACACTTGCTCAATTTTTATTCCTCTTGAAGGTGCATCAGACTTTTGTCCATTTTTAATTCCCTCTATTTTCTCCCATGCATCTTTTGGCATGCATTATTTTCACATATTTTTGCATGAGCCTCATACAACTCTTCTAAAGAGGATGATTAAAACATAGATCATAGGAACATAGGAACATAGGAACATAGCAATATAACTCTTCTGAAGCAATATTATTATTTTATTCAAATTTAATTCTGATCATAGGAACATAGCAAAGTACTCAACTTGCAATCTTTCAAAGGTTTTTGAATTTAAAGGATAAATTCTCCAGAGACAAGATATCAAGAATCAAGTTCTCATATCTTACTATATTTTAGTCTCAAATCATCTTAAGTAATCATATATATATATATTAAATGAATTGAAACATGACTTGCGGGAAAAGTATTATGTAAGTTTATTCTTAAGCTATGAATTAAATTATTTTTCTTTTAGCAATTCAAAATATTTAACATGTGGATTTCAATTTGGATTAAAGAAATAGAAAGAATATAACTTGTAAAGTGGATAACTCAAACCTGACCATGGACGAAGTGGAACGGGGGATGCCGGTTCCCGCTTTGTCAGGCGCAATCAGTTTGATCCTTCTCCGAATTGTATTAACTTCCCAAGCTAGTTTTATTTTGTGGTGGTCCATAGGATGTCACACCTTCCCAGAAGCTATCTGCGATTTTGGCGCAAGTGTCAACATTATGCCTAAGGTAATTTATAAAAAGATTTTGAGAGATCCCCTGTTGTACACAAACATGCGTTTGCAGCTTGTAGATTAGTCTATCTGTTACCCTGAGGGAGTTCTAGAAGAAGTTGTCATTAGACTGGGACAATCATATGTTCCAATTGACTTTGTGTTCATGGAGACAGGAGGAGATGAAAGAGCACCCATCATATTGGGCCAACCATTCTTATGCACAACCAAAGCCATCATCTATGCGGAGCACGCCAAGATTGTCTTTTCCATAAAAGACAAGAAAGAGAAGTTCTCATTCAAGAACCGTGTGCTCAACACTCCTGCATTACCACGAAGAAAGTATGAAGAAGATAAACCAGCAGTACCCAAGAAGAACAATAGAAGAAGGAGGAAGAACAAGCAGAGCCATACCTTAGAAGGAGCAGTCCAGATGATCAATCCAGTCAACACAGAGCACGATCACTTGCTAGCCTCACTATACATAGTCAATAAGGAAGACCCTGGAGTACCAACCATTGAATGCAAAATCATGAAGACAATCTTCCCTTCAACCTTCTGCGACATAGGATCAAGAGTCAACATAATGTCAAAGGTAACTTATGATCATTTATTTGAAGGTATACCTTTGTACCCAACCTATATGCAGTTGCAGATGGCGGACTTGACGTACAGATTCCCCGAAGGCATAGCAAAGAACATAGCGGTACACATCTTCAAGATTCACATATTCCTATAGACTTTGTAGTACTTGACATGCAAGATGAAGAAGACATGACTCTTATCCTAGGGAGACCGTTCCTCAACACCCCTAGAGCCGTCATCTTCATCGCGACTAGACAAATCCACTTCAACCTACCCGTTGGAAAGGTATACTATAAATTCAATAGTTATCATATGTAGCCCAAGAAGAGACGCAACAGAAGGAGATGCCATACCCGCCGTCAAGCAGCCCAACCGTTGAAGGATGGTTGGGCAGACTATCCTAGTGAAGTCAGAAGATATGAAGAACAAGAAGAAGTAACAAAATCCTCGCTAGGACGAGTGGGGATGAGAAATTGAAAAGATGGAGCTATGCGCAAAAGAAGAAGCAGAAGAGACACGAGTACAAGCAGAACAATGGTGGGAGGAGAACAAAGATGCCCCACTACATAAGGAGGAATCGTCTGAGTCAACCTCAGATGATAAATCTGACAAGTAAGTACTCTCTCTCCTATCTAGTCTTATCGGTAGACTATAAATCTCGTTTCTTTGCCACAAGGTAAAAATGGTAGTTATGTAATTAGCTACCTAATTAATTATCATTAGTTAATTTTATCACCTTTATCTTTCTGCATTTTAAAAGGAAAACAAAATAAATATTTATTTATCATTGCATCATAAAATCTTAAGCCCCATGTGAGAGAACTTATGGTAATAACATAAGGAAGCTTACTGTGGTGGCATAAAAATAAATTTTATTTCCTTTGCATTATAAATTAGAAAATTCTAAAAAAGATGGGATATTCAATTCTTGTTAGAATCTATTAAAGTTTAAATTAGCTCATGAGAATATTCAATTACTTTTTTGGCTAGCCGCTAACCCATTGTCATAATAGAGCCTCGAGTTTTGTTTGTTCTTGTCGGAGTATGACCATGCAAGATTGAAAGCACCAAGAGGAGTGATCCCAACCAAGGCTACTTCCCAGAGATCATACAACTCAACCATAGCAAAATCAAGCTTGGGGGAGGGCACCCCTAGTTATCTGGTAAGTATATCTATGCTATTTATAGAGTCTATCTTATAGTCTTAAAATATTAAAAATATGTGAGCACACGAAGGTTCACCATAGTATCATAAGAAAACTTAAAATTGCCAAAAATGTATGGGCACATGAAGGTCCATGGCTGTTGAGTCTTGTTGACACAAAAAGCGTCGGATCTACGAAAACCTTGGTCTTATACCCGAACTCGATATCCAAAGGTGTGCCAGTCGATTTGACCAGTTAATCGACAAGGACGATAACTAGAAAAAGTTTGAACGAGACGACAACGATGCGCCTGGACATCAAGGCTCAATTTGCTCAAAACGCGGAACTTGCGAGCTTGACGAGGATCAAGTAGAGGCAGCCCGTCGAGGCGTCGTAAGAACTCGTGGATATGCTAGAACTAGTGCGAAAAAGTAGATGCTGGAAAAGTAGATGAAAAGTAATAGGTGTATTTGATTGATTGCTCTTTTTTACATCGCCCCTGGGTACATATTTATACTCCGGTAAAGGAGTTGTAAGCAGACACGACTCATACCTAAACGGAACTCCTATTTTTAAGGAAATAAAACGACTCGTGCAAGAGTTGGACTTAAACTAAAACAATAATACTAGCATAAAATTACTAGTTTCCTTATCCACCTCCCTTACGATGAAACTTTCCATTGACAGATTCCTTCAATCCGCACTTTCCTTCTACAATCATCGGCACCTCCTTGCTGACGTCAGCAGCATCATCTCACATCCATCGGCAACATTTCCGATCGACAACATTTTTGTTTCATCGGTAATACCTCCTCCTCATCGGCAAACACATCTTTCACTAGTGGTATCTTGATGCCGATGAGAGACAATGTTTTACCTTCTTGCCGATCGACGCACTTGGCTCAATATTGACCCATACGAAAAACTGTGTCAACACATGCCCCCCAATTTCGGAGTATAAAATATCTTATGCGCTGAAATTTGCTCTATTGTAATCCTTCCCTCCAAAAACGCTTACGTCATCATCTTGATTACCACGCATCATCTCTGTAAATTACCAACAACTCCCGTAACTGAAACGACAACAGTTACAAATCCCTCAATCTCCGCGCAAATTCATCGCGATATCTTTCCATACCTCTGTCCAGTAAAAAGAAAACTCGAAAATGCCCCATGACTAGGCCTATAAAGATTACCATCCGCTTTCTTTTTCACCCTAAGCTCACATCTTCATCCGCATTTCAAAGCGACCCCGAAGAACACTCCAGCAATCAATCTACCGGTGGTTTCCTCCCTCATCAAGAAGCACGACCTAGCGCAAGAACCGCTTCAATGGCGATCAACTTCACTGCTTCCGCAGTAATTTCCTCTATTCCCTTGCTGAATATATCACAGTTTCATCTTTCTGCATCGATTTACAATCCCCCCTCTTTTTCTTTTTTCGCCTTTCTTGGATCTCTAGGAAATGTGCAACAAGATACTGATTCCCACCGATCAGGAGCACCTCTGCTGCTTAGGCCCAATGGGGAATGCCGATCCGACCAATTTGATCAACGCAGAAACCAACCGTATCCCTTTTAGATCTGAACATTTTGACCTAGGGTTATGGGCAGACACCTTCCGTTCCTGGCCTAAACCCACCAAAGGGTGGAAGAACTGGTACCTCGGGATAGCCAGGTCACAACAACTGTATTGGTCAGAACGCAACGTTGAGCAATGCATTAGGATGTCCATTGCCGATATGGCCAAGAACGAGAACATGATGATAGCTGCTTCTTACTTCTGGTCTGATACAATGAACGCATTTTTATTCAGACACGGACTAGCCACCCCCACTCTTGTCGATGTTCACATGCTCACCGGCCTCGATGTCTCTTCTGCCGATCCTGCCACCCTCTTCCGTAGGAAATCCGAGCATCGGGTAAGTACCCGCAACATCGGCGGTTGGACCGGATACATTCAAGAAAACCAGAAGACCGGATCGGTAAACCAAAGGGAGCATGCCACCTTCCTCAACATGTGGCTGGAAAAGTTCGTCTTCTGTGGCAAAACAGTCGGACCTACCAACATGTATCTCCCAGCAGCAGAACTCCTAACAAGCGGAGGATTTCCTCTTGGCCGATACCTCCTCGTCTCAGTTTACCGCCTTCTACACCAAGTATTGGAGAAACTACTACTAGGCGAGCCCATCGGTAACCTTGGAGGCCCCTGGTGGTTTATAAACATGTGGCTGAACGCCCATATGTACAAATGTCTCCAATTTGACCTATTCAGCCAACAGTTTCCAAGGGATATATCGGAAGATTATATCTTTGATGATGACGAATCGGCAACTCGCTCCCCACTTAACTTCGAGGAAGCTATGATAGTGCTACCAGTAACCAACGCCAATGCTGATCAATTTGGCATGTTCTTCCAAAGGCTCTACTGCGGAATCCCTGCTACAGAACGAGTCTGGTGGCCTTATGTTGACGAAGACAACCGATTCCCCATCTCCTTCAACCTTACCGATGGGAACATACCTCAAAATGAGGTAATCATGAAGGTCACCCTCATTCCCTGGGCAATTCCAGTCAATGTTGTTGGGACCGGAAAGAACTCTCACCCATCATACAAGTTCTACCATCCATCGGTAGCAGCAAGACAGCTAGCATTCGGTCAATTGCCGATCAATCTTAGCTATGCCAATGTGATCAAACCAAGAGAGGTCATTTCTGATGTGATGGATTGGAACAAAATTACCACTCTCTCTCCCCATGCCGATATGGTCAACCTCAACTTGTCTTCTTGGGTGCCGACTTCTTTCATAACTGAGTCATACAAGTCCTGGTGGCAAGAATGGAAAGACCAGCTATTCGCCCCATCATCGCACTACTATCGACACTTAATTGATGCCGATCATGTCATCCCCGACGACGCGGTAAGTTTATTCCCGATATCACTACTTCATTGACTTTCAAAGGCATAGGTACCTAACCCTCTGTCAGCAGGTCAATGATCCGATTCCCAACAAGAGCAAAAGCGGCAAGTATTTCAATTTGCGGCCGATGAACCCAATATCAACAATCGGCAGCAAGGCCCCTCCACTGGCTGCTCTTACGCATCGCAGGGCAATTCCTAAGGTCACCATCAGGTCTAGACCACCGCCAACCAATGATGCTGCCACTGTGCCGCCGCTACCATGGCTTAGGCTTTCATGGTAATACTTTATTTGCTTATACTGATTGAAAATTTTCATCGGTAATTTTACTCTGCTTTCAATTTACACTAACTATCTTTTTCTGTAGCCAACAAGCTCATCGGCCACCATCCCAAATGTACGAGCTGTTCGACCTGCCGATGCCCTCAAAACACAAGGATCCAAGCGCCAAGGCCATTCAAGTGCTGCTCCTAAACCGAAGCGCAAGAAGCCATCAGCTCCAATTGCACCTTCTCAAGCTTCCACCGATGCACCAGTATCAGAACCAATATCGGCAGCTACCCCCGAGCAACCACAAGCCGAGATTCCTGACCAAGGGACGGCGCCATCATCGCAAGAGATGCCTATGACAATAGAAACGGTATCGACATCGGTATCAACATCAGCACCAGATGAAACCCCCGACCAAAGGGTAGCAACTCCCCCTCAGAAGTCAGCGGAAGCGACGCCAACACCAGCACCAGCTCCAGCACCAACCGTCCCTCCTACTGAGGCGAGCTCATCGGCAACCATTGCCGATCCTCAAGATACGGTCGCATCGGCTACTCAGTCAAGCCAAAGGTGAGAAAATGCTTTAAAGCAGGTAAACCGATTACTTCTATTACAAATCCGTGAGACACAAGCTCCTTCCTGACATATTTTGATTCTTTATCTATCCAGGCCCAAGATTCTCCCAATAGCCTGTTCTCTTTTGCTGCCAACGTTCCAGAAGATGCCGATGAAGAGGCAGATTCTACCCAAACTTTAACTGTCTTATCGACAGAACTGAAATCCAAACTTGAAGCCATGCTGCTCCTACTGCAACAAAGTACATCCCAACTGGTCTAAGATTCTAGTATAGTAAGGGCAGCTTTCAAGGAAATCCAAGATCAACTACCTGCCGATATCGAAGAACCACTCTTCCATGCAGCTTTTCTTGAGAGTCGGCAACTCCAATACAAAAAGGCTTTAGGTTGTATTGCCGATAGAGTTACTCAAACAAAACTTGAAGAAGAAATATCCAAGTTCAAACAGATGGCAGACGAAAAGCACAAGGACATCGGTCATCTAGAAGCCTCTGGCACCGAACTTGATCAAGAGATCAACCGTCTGTCGGCACAAAAAGAAGAGTTGTTGGCCGAGCTGAAGAGAGTGGATAAAGCCTTAGAATCGGCCATCCAGAAGAAGACCCAGCTCCCTATCATAGCCAAAGCTTTGCAGCAGGAAAGGGATGCCAACGCTCGCGAAGCTCTTCTACTGAGGAGAAAGGCCAAGACAGTTGATGGCACTGCCGATGACGACACCAGGGAAATAGAAGAAGCCGACCAAGTTCGCCTTCGTGCGATTTTATGTATTCAAACCTTGTTGTAACTTGTTACCCCTGAGCTTGACAAGTCGATCCGTCTGTAATATAACTTTTAACTTCTTCCCACCGTTGTCCCTTATATGATAACTTTGTCATCGGCATATACGTATTGCTTTCATGCATCCATCCAGATACTAGGATAATACTTCTTCAGATACTTGCCATTTATTGCTCTGGAAAATGCAGCTCCTTCGAGGGTTTCCAAAATATAGGCATTACCAGGAGTAGACTGCTTTATCCGAAAAGGACCTTCCCAATTAGGAGACCACTTCTCAAACTTTGAACTCTTAGTCCCAATCGGTAAAATCAATTTCCACACCAGATTGCCATCGGCAAACTCCTTCGTTTTTACCTTCTTGTTATACCATCTGGCAACCCGTCTCTTGTTCTCTTCGATACTGATTAGAGCTCTTAGCCGATGACCTGCTAAATCTTCTAACTCATCCTTCATAAGGATATCATACTCATCGGCTGTTAACTGATCCTGAGAAAATAACCGTCTGGAACCAGTTTTAATTTCCCAAGGCAGGACAACATCGTGCCCATACACCAACTGATATGGTGAAACTTAAGTAGCACCATGACACGCCATCCGATATGACCACAAAGCTTCATTCAGCACTACATGCCACCTCCTAGGGTTTTCTTCAATTTTGCGCTTGATAAGCTTAATTACTCCCTTATTGGTCGCCTCGGCCTGACCATTAGATTGAGCATAATACGGAGATGAATTCAAAACTTTAAACCCCATACTGGTAGCAAATTCGTCAAACTCCCCCGATGTGAACATGGTTCCTTGATCGGTTGTAATAATCTGAGGAATACCAAATCGGTAAACAATGTGTTCTTTCACAAAATTTATCATGTTTGCCGATGTCACATTCTTCAATGGGATAGCTTCAACCCACTTCGTGAAATAATCGGTAGCAACAAGTATGAACTTATGCCCTTTACTCGACGGCGGATAAATTTGACCGATGAGATCGATGGCCCATCCTCTAAACGGCCAAGGCTTGATTATAGGATTCATCGCCGATGCATGTGCCCTCTGAACATTACCAAATTTTTGACAATCTTGACACCCTTTGAAGTACTTAAAACAGTCCTCAAGAATTGTTGGCCAATAATACCCATTTCGCCTAATCACCCCCTTCATCTTAAATGCCGATTGATGCGCTCCACATACCCCCTCATGAATCTCACCCATCAACCTCTTCGATTCCTCTCCATCAAGGCATCTGAGCAAAACTCCATCAATTGTCCGATAATACAATTCATCATCAAGGAGCACATACTTGGTAGCCTGAAACCTTAACCGCCTTTCAACTTTCCTAGACGGATCTCTTAAGTAATCGGAAACCTCTTTTCTCCAGTCATCGGTGACCGTTATCGATGTCATCGCTTCTTGAATCGGCTGATACCCCGAAGCATGTTGCGCCAATCAGTTGGCTTCTTCGTTGTGCAACCTGGGAATATGCTCAAGACGATACTCTCTGAATCCCTTCAACAATTGTAAACACTTCCCATGATACTCAATTAAAATATCACTTCGGCATTCATATGTTCCAATCAACTGATTGATTACCAACATAGAATTGCCAAAAACCTCAACGGCATCGGCACACACATCTCTGAGCAACTCCAACCCCTTCAGCAATGCCTGATTATTCGTCAAAGTAGCAACAATCGACAATGAGATTTCATACTTTTTCCCTTGGGGCAAGACCAACACAACGCCGATACCCGCTCCTTCCTTATATGTGGAACCATCAAAGAATAGAGTCCAAGGAGCAATCTCTATGGAATTTAGCGCACCACAATGTTGAGTAACAAAATCAGCCATCACTTGTCCTTTAACTGCCTTAGCTGATTCATACCTTAGATCAAATTCTGACAGCGCCAAAATCCATTTCTTGATCCTCCCACTCAAAATCGGCATTGACAGCATATACTTAACCACATCATCCTTACACATGACGGTGCATTCGGCCGATAGCAAATAATGCCTTAATCTGGTACAAGAGAAGTACAAACATAAACACAATCTCTCAACAGCCGAATACCTAGTTTCAGCGTCCACCAGCCTCCTACTCAAATAATAAATCACACGTTCTTTCCCCTCAAATTCTTGAACCAAGGCCGACCCAATAACACCGTCATCGGCAGACAAATATAATCTGAAGGGTTTCCAATGTTGAGGCAGAATTAACACCGGAGGATTCACCAGATACTTCTTAATTTCTTCCAAAGCCAATTGCTGCTCTTCTCTCCACACAAATTCTTGACCGGCTTTCAGCTTCAATAATAGGCTAAAATATTTAATCTTCCCGGACAAATTAGATATAAATATTCTGATAAAATTAATCTTGCCGATCAAAGATTGCAGCTCAGTCTTGTTCATAGGAGCGACCACCTTGTTAATCGCATCAATGGATTTTCTGCCGATCTCTATTCCCCTTTGATGCACCATGAACCCTAGGAACTGACCTGCCGATACGCCAAACACACACATATTCGGATTCATCTTAAGTCCATGCTCCCTTGTGCATTCCAAAACTTTTCGCAGATCGGCAAGATGCTTTTGAAAGTCTTCGGATTTCACCACCACATCATCAATATAGATCTCGACCAATGTGCCGATATACTTATGAAAGATAAAATTCATTGCTCTTTGATAAGTAGCACCGGCATTCTTCAAGCCAAAAGTCATCACGATCCATTCAAACAAACCGACATGGCCTGGACACCTAAAAGCAGTTTTGGATATATCTTCTTCAGCCATGAATATTTGATTATATCCAGCGTTACCATCCATAAAACTGATAATCTTGTCTCTAGCTGAGGCATCAACTAGTAAATCGGCAACTCGCATTGGATAACCGTCCATTGGCGTAGCTTTATTTAGATTCATAAAATCAATACAAACACGAAGTTTTCCATTCTTTTTATATACAGGAACCACGTTAGAAATCCACTCGGCATATCGACATTGTCGAATAAACCCAGCCTCGATTAGCTTTGTAATCTCAGTTTTAATATCGGGCAATATGTTAGGATTGCGTCGGCGTGCTGGCTGTCGATGTGGTTGAAAACCCGATTTAATAGGTAACCGATGTTCAACTATTGATCGGTCTAAATCAGGCATTTTTGTATAATTCGAAGCAAAAAAATCTTTATATTCTTTCAGTAAATCACTTAATTGTTGCTTACATTGGGAATCTAACTTAGCACTAATAAAAGTTGGCCTAGGCTTGCTACCGTCACCGATGTCTATTTCCAGCAAATCATCAGCTGATGTGAATCCCTACTCTAGTTTTCCATCATCGGCGAAATGATCCATTAAATCTCTTCTTGAGAGCCGACTGCTTGGATCAGCGTAATCTGGTAATCAGCCACCTTGAGGAATTATGTATCCCAGGCTTCACCAGATATGCATCTGGTCTGCTCATAAGTCTCTAACTCTGTCGATGCAACAATTGACGGGACCTCACTTCGAACTACTTCGATTTGATCCCCTACCCACTGCACAAGGCTCTGGTGCATCGTAGAAGGGATGCAGCAATTAGCATGAATCCAATCCCTTCCCAGGAGTAAATTGTAAGTCCCTTTACAATTGATCATGAAAAACGTCGTCGGCAAAGTTTTGTTGCCGATGGTCAAGTCTAAGCACACCGCTCCCATAGCTAGTGACACATTGCCTTCAAAATCCTTTAGCTTCATGTCCGTCTTGACTAAGTCTTGGTCACCTTTCCCAAGCTTCCTGAACACGACATACATCATTATATTAATCGACGCTCCACCATCGACTAACATCTTTGACACTGGTTGCCCATCAACTTTGCCCTTGACAAACAAGGCCCTCAGATGCTGCCTCTCATCATCGGTAGGCTTCTCAAAGACAGCTGCCATCGAATCTAGCATTAGCTGAGCCATATTAGCGGCTTTTTCTTCAGCATCAGGTGCCATAAACTCCATCGGCAACATAACAACCATGTTGACATCTGTCGATGGACTCCCCGTCTGGTGTTTTGGCCTCCACTCCAAAACTGGAGACTCTTCCTTTGAAGGACTTCCACCATGATTCAGATCGTTTTGGCGTTCACGTTGGATCCTTCTTTTCTGAGTCTTTGTTAGGCCTTTAGGACACCATTGAGGAAACTTAGTCTTCCAAACTGGCCGGTACTGCCTCTCATCATGTCGGCTTGCGTGACCCCTTATATTTGGATCTCTATAGAATATTTCTTCATCGGGTACCCTTACATTAGCCTTCTCTTCGAGGTCCTCTCGACGGACACGCTTGCCAAGCCTATCGTGCACACTGAGCTTGCCCCCCAACCGATCATGTACTGATTCCTTTCCTCTGATCGGTCGAGCATAATTCGGTCTATGGCTTTCAAAGCGGGACCTTTTTTTCTAATCGATTAGCGAGATAGTATCCATTATATTCAGGACAATTATCGGTAGTAGGCAGCTTGATGCCTTCTTCCCAACAATGAATGAAGAAAGGGCAATTCCAATGATCCTTATGTCACCGCCATTCCTAGTTCCTTTCTTCCTCCTGTTGCCGATATTGCTCCTCTTGAGAGCGCCAATATTCTTGTCGTGGTTGCCTATGCGTGATCACGATGCCATATCCCCGAGATCCCCCGATGTCGTTACTCTCGTCAGCCACCCGCTTGGCTCGTTTATCATCAGCATGCTTCTTTCCCTTCACATCACGCACATCTATCTGATGCTTGGGGTCTACCGATGTATTCTTCTTGGTGGCTTCCGACGTCAGGACTTTAACCTTTCCACTACCTTCCACCATATTGTTCGGGAACGGGTGCTGGTCGATCTTCATCGGCCTCTGGGTTTTAGAATTATCAAATTTGATTCGTCCAGCCCCGATCTCTGACTGCAACTGCTGTCTAAAGACCTTGCAATCATTGGTGGTGTGTGAGGTCGCATCATGCCATTTGCAATACCTCATCCTTCTGAGCTCTTCAGCCGATGGAATTACTTGATTAGGCGCCAACTTAATTCGCCCTTCTTGAAGTAGGAGATCAAATATCCTATCGGATTTAGTAGTGTCAAAAGTGAACCTCTCAGCCACCTTCTCACCAAACGGACAAGATATCGGCTTCTTGTCTTTTACCCACTCAGCGACGCCGATATCGGTTCCTTCATCTGACTTAGAATCTTCTTCTTCAATGCAGGACACCTTCTTGTTCCAGGTCTTCCTAGGTTCAAAAGCTTTGACCTCTTGATCGGCAACTCTCTGCACGAGATGACTCAGGCTTTCGAACTCTTGAGACGCATACCTGTCTTTGATGTGTGGCAGTAATCCTTGGAAGGCCAAATCTGCCAACTGCCGATCATCAAGCACCAGGCTATAGCACTTGTTCTTCATGTCCCAAAGCCTTTGCATGAAGCCCTCCACTAATTCATCATTTCTTTGCTTTAGCTTGACTACGTTGGTAATTCTCTTCTCATGCACGCCAGAAAAGAAGTATCTGTGAAACTGCTTCTCTAGATCGGCCCAAGTAATTACAGAGTTTGGAGGAAGCGAGATGAACCACGTAAATGCCGATCCAGACAAGGATGACGAAAACAGTCTCACCCTTAGTTCATCTCTGGTAGCTGCTTCTCCAAATTGGATAATGAAGCGGTTGATATGCTCCATCGTCGACGTATCATCTTGGCCAGAAAATTTCGTGAAATCTGACACCTTGTACCGATTCGGAAGAGGAATCAAGTCGTACGCCGGAGGATATGGCGTCCGATAAGAATACGTATTAACCTTAGGCTTGATGCCGAACTATTCTTTCATCACTTCGGCGATCTTATCGGCCCAGTATGCATCTTGATCCTGCCGATGTGCATGCTGGACATTCATCGGCTATACTGGTTGATACATCCCTTCTTTCCTCTGTAGTGGGTAAGCTGGCCCAATTGGTGTAGGCGTAACACCACCTTGCTGAATATTATGCATCGGCTGACTTGCCAATGTATATCCTTGGACACCAACTGGGGTGTATTGGGATACCACTGGCCGATACACCGATGTCTCATTCTGAACGATGGTCAGGTAAGGGTATTGCTGCGCCCCCGTTATCTGGTGCCCAGATTGCACCACCTGTTGTTGAATTGGACCGGCCCACACAGGGTTGTGGGTCATCGGCATGTGATTTGCCGATAGTTGGTAATTACCTGGCGCCTGCTGTTCCTGCATCCTGGAATAGTCAATGAATGGGCCCCCTTGATGCACTGACAACCCCGTTGGAGGGTTCGCCATCATCATAGGATAGTTTATAACTGTCCTATCCTGTTGCATTAGCAATGCATTTGCCGATGGTTGCCCGTAAGATATCTTGGGTACGACCATCTGAAGACTCCTCGGCGGCAACTGCATGTTTGGAGCAGACGCAACATGATGCATCGTTGGGCTCATCGGTTGTGCCGATGTCGCCAATTCCACAGGAGCCTTCCCCGCCGCATTGTCTTGGATCAACTTGGCGTCGATAGACGAATCTGGAGGCATACCGTACCCCCACCAGTTAGCGGAGCCGGCCGGTTCGGGACCATCTGTCCTGATGCTGCCGACGCCGCTGGATCGGTGCTTAGCCGAACGACGATTGCAGGGCTTGATCTTGTTGGTGTAACTTCATCGGCAGAAGGATTTACAGGCTGGAACGCTGGAGCCGCCGATGAAATTGTAGAAAATGCCGACCCAGGTTGATGATACGCTGGACCGACATATTTAGGTGGCTGCCCTTCTTTGAAAGATTGCATGACAACATTATATACAGTATTGGACAGCACCATAGAGTGGTTAATCAACGCCTGATTTAACGTGGTATTAACCATATCTTGTAATTTACCAGGATTGGCATCGAAGGTGACCTGCCGCGGCAACGGCGGATCTTGCTTCTGTACTGCATCGCCACTCCTATTTAGGCTGAAGGATTTCAGATACAACTTCTTGTACTCCGCCATAGCCTGCTCCATAGCCTGCTTCTGGTCATCTTTCAGATCCGCTTCGGAGACTTCGATGACGTTCCTTGGATTGACGTCAGTAGAATCACCCATGATCGTAATCGAGAGATGTATCTAGGGTCCCACCGGGTGTGCCAAAAGAGGTGTTGTCACAAAAAGCGTCGGATCTGTGAACACCTCGGGCTTATACCCGAATTCGATATCCAAAGGTGTGCCAGTCGATTTGACCAGTTAATCGACAAGGATGATAACTAGAACAAGTTTGAACAAGACGACAACGATGCGTCCGGACGTCAAGGCTCAATTTGCTCAAAACGCGGAACTTGCGAGCTTGACGAGGATCAAGTAGAGGCAGCCCGTCGAGGCGTCGTAAGAACTCGTGGATATGCTAGAACTAGTGCGAAAAAGTAGATGCTGGAAAAGTAGATGAAAAGTAATAGGTGTATTTGATTGATTGCTCTTTTTTACATCGCCCCTAGGTACATATTTATACTCCGGTAAAGGAGTTGTAAGCAGACATGACTCATACCTAAACGGAACTCGTATTTTTAAGGAAATAAAACGACTCGTGCAAGAGTCGGACTTAAACTAAAACAATAATACTAGCATAAAATTACTAGTTTCCTTATCCACCTCCCTTACGATGAAACTTTCCATCGGCAGATTCCTTCAATCCGCACTTTCCTTCTACTATCATCAGCACCTCCTTGCTGACGTCAGCCGCATCATCTCACATCCATCGGCAATATTTCCAATCGACAATATTTTTGTTTCATCGGTAATACCTCCTCCTCATTGGCAAACACATCTTTCACTAGTGGTATCTTGATGCCGATGAGAGACAATGTTTCACCTTCTTGCCGATCAACGCACTTGGCTCAATATTGACCCATACGAAAAATGGTGTCAACAAGTCTTAAGAGTCCTAAATAAATATATGATTAATTAGGGTATGTGTGTTTAATTTGTTAGAGTCAATAAAAGCTATGAACTTTAATTTTGTCTTGGAAATGATGAATAGTTGCTCTATCGTAATCCCTTTTAAGTACCTAGTTTTCAAACTTGAATTCTCCTGAGTTTTGGTTAAAGCTACTTTGATTTGAGAATTTACTCTGAACCTAAAACTTGTGGAGGAATATACTTAAACTAAGTCTAGGTAGTTGGAAGATATGACATGAAGGTCTAGCTGCTATTTATCTTACTCCTAGCAATACTAAGTTCTATTGATTTATCTTTTGAAAATTTAAAATCTTACATGATGAGCTCTTGTATGACATAGTTTAAATTCCTACCAAAGCCATATACATTTATATACACTTAGATTAGGAAGACTCATTCATGATACTTGTCTTTGTATTGAGTGTTGTCAACCTTTAGACCCTGTGAAGAGTCTCATCATGCTTTTGAATCAAGATCACGTACACACCACCCAAATATGCACTACTCTACACTGGAGTAGGCGCAACAACATGTCATTCATTCACCAGAAAAAGGTCTTACTCTTACACTGAGAGTAACCACCACCAAAAATATCCATTTCCAATAAATGCTCCAAAGTTCTTGTTATATTCTGTCATCATTTTTTCTTGGTAATAGAGATATGAGCTATGCAAAAGCTATTCGAATAAAAAGAAAAGAGAGAGGAATTACAAATGGACTAGTGTCTGACGCACCTCTCAGGAAAAAAATAAATAAAGAATAAGATAGCTCATACTCTCTAGCCATGTTGTTCAAAATTCCAAATTCTAAAAGAGAGAGATTTATTCTAAGGAGCAAAATAGAATTATGTTTTCACCACTATCACCATCATATCCACCATATCCATACACCTGCACATCTTGACTTGATTGTATGACCTGACTCTCTGTGGATCTATTGTTTGACTTTACAATATATACACAATAAGTATGCTAACCTTGTTAAGCCATTCCTATGAACTCCACTATATTTACTAGTATAGGAGGGCATGACATTATTGCCTCAATGAGATCCACAAATTCCACATACATAAGAGACTTTAGGATGTCATACAATTAAGCTCTGAGTTTTATTTTGAAAATTTTGCAAAACCCAGATTTTGGTAGAGTGAAGAGTTTGAGACATAGTACCTAACTCGATCACTTTGTCTTTCAATTGCTCAAGACCCAAGTTCCATAGTTAAAGGTAATACGGGTGAGTTCGGAAGTTAGAGTAATTTTTTCTAATTCATAGAAGAATTTTTGTTTGAAAGTATGTGAACTTTAAGGTGTGAAAGCATTGCAGCAACTCTTGATCCAAGTTTATTAGAAAGGCTTTGCTTAGGGACAAGCAAAGGGTAAGCTTGGGGGAGCTTGTTGACGCTCCTTAGCGTCGACTTTTTAAGCAATTATAAACATGATATTTGGATCAAGAAATATAGGGATTTAATTAAAAATTTCCACGAGTTTTGGTGTTTCATTACTTTCGAGGGACGATTCCAGAAAAGAGAATAAAGGAAAGAAAATCAGAGAATATATTGAATAAATCCCGCGGAGAAACACATGCTAAAATACTCAAGGAGGATCCCGCAGACACCGGAGCGAAGCGGGGCCTCAACCCCTGTCGGGTGGGGCCGACCGGCATGGGGTGGGGCCAAGTGGCACCCCCCTAGGCCCGCTGCCCGCCATCTTTTGGAAGCTTCCTCCACCGCCTATGAGGAGTCATCTAAGCCCTACGTGAAGTCGGTTTGATCCAACGGCTATCGTGCATCCCACCGGACTATAAATAGGAGGGCATACCCCCCCCCCACTAGAGGCATCCCATCTGAAGCTCAGATCATTTGGAGATCCATTCAGTCTAAGTCATATGAGATCTAGTCATCGAGAGCCATAAACCCTAGTTCATCTAGAGCACTTTCTAGTTCATATCATAGCCTAGTTAGATTCGAGAGTAGAGGAAGTCAAGATTCAATCTTGGACTCCCAACATTGTCAAGAGATTGGATTCTAGTACAATTCTTATTATGTTATTCTCTTTTAGTATTTATCTATAGTTGTATGATATTTATAGGAAACGCTATTCTTTATTAATATGTTATTGTTTACTTTGTTCATTGTCTACATTAATATATCTAGTATAGTTAGTTTGCTATTAAGTTCATGCACATGTTCGTATAGCGCTCGTCCATTAGATCATATGGCGAGTGGTAGGCAGTATGTAGGCGTGCTTCTTAGATACATTGCTTATCTGCGGATGCCAGCAATTGTGCCAGGTTGTCGGGTAGATCGTGGACGTGACGGGTCCATTGATTCCTTTGTAGGCCTCCCCCGTATAGTGGTTTGGTAGGGAGGACTTGTCAAGTTCAAGATATCTTGTTATATCTAAGGTTTCTAAACTCAACTCATCATGTTCATGGTCGTCTTATGGTTGGGAATATTGGTAGTATTACTTAATAATGATTACTAGATGTACTTGCAGTAACTAGTGTAGCTTTGACGGTAGCTAGAATACTTAGGATGTTATTTATTTATTAATTGTATTAGATGACGCTTGTGTAGTGACTAGAATTCTCTAGATAACTTTATCCTTATTATTATTATTATGACTGATCAATTTACCCTTATAATTTATATATATTTATCATGTGACTTACCCCTGTTTAAGAGTACAGATCGTTGACAGTTAAATCACTTCATTCATTTCATATGCTTGTTATTTAAGTAGACCTTCACAGTGGTAGAATATAAATGACAACCTGGTA
This sequence comes from Microstegium vimineum, assembly GCA_022036555.1. Lineage (NCBI taxonomy): Eukaryota > Viridiplantae > Streptophyta > Magnoliopsida > Poales > Poaceae > Microstegium > Microstegium vimineum. The sequence goes on along the minus strand of CM039120.1, from coordinate 29,809,115 downwards.
ATACTTTAGGTAAAATGCTACAATGGTTTACTTAACCTGTCCGCTTGCAAAATCATTATCCTTTGACATTTCATATATTATTATTTATTTTTGCCTAGTCATACATAAAATATAATATTACATAAGTACAATAAAATATTCCTAGCTTTATAATTAGGGATGACAACCTAGTTCCATGCTTAGGAGTATAAAGGAAAAGATAAGTGGCTAATTGCTAAAGGCAAGTTAATTACATACCATGCACTTTTTGCACCATTGCTAAGAACTCTGTTCTTGGTGATATCGTTAAGAAATGTCAACATTACACATCTTCTGAGCAAGCCATTTGTGCAGACTTTGAAGAGATACGGTGGATCCCATATGTGGAGACGACTTTCATAAATAAGCCTTCTTTTATTCTTCACTGGTGGTACATAACCTGCAACCATAAAGTTGACAATATTTGCGTACCAAGGGTCTAATTTTGTTACCTTGAATAGCATGTCGTCCCTTAGTGAGTCATTGATAGGTAGTTCCTGCGAATTCTTGAAATATATTCTAGACAAGTGATTAGCAACAAGATTTTCTACTCCTTTTCTATCCTTTATTTCTAAATCAAATTCTTGGAGTAGAAGAATCCATCTTATTAAACGAGGTTTAGCATCTTTGTTAGTGAGCAAATATTTTAAAGCAGCATGATCAGTGTAAACAATTACTTTTGCTCCAAATAAGTAAGATCTAAATTTATCTATAGCATAAACAACAGCATGAGCTCTTTTTCAGTAGTTGCATAATTAAGTTGTGCTCTTGTCATTGTTTTGCTAGCATAAGCAATTGCATGATGCTTTTTAATCTTTAGTGTGTCCCAGAACTGCCCCCACAACATAATCACTAGCATCACACATAATTTCAAAAGGTGAAGACCAATTAGGGGGTTGAATGATTGGTGCAGAGATGAGAGCTTCTTTAAGGATATTAAAAGATTTCAAGCATGCATCATCAAAATCAAAGGGATCATCCTTAGCTAATAAACTAGTCAGTGGTCTAGCAATATGTCACACCCGATTTTAAGGACAAAACCAGATGTTCACCATATGTGAGCCCAGGAAGTCAATTCTCACATATAGCCACAGAAGAAGGTAATATCAAAAGACAGTACTTAAATACATAACATATAAGGTCAAAGCATAACCTCAACACAGCGAACAGCGGGAAGACAACTCCGAACTTCAGGTGAAGACTCCACTCCACAGGGATCTACTGACTGATTGATCACAAGCCTAACTGGTTGAGACTCTTGCAATCTGGTACCCATCCGGGATTTTTATCCAAATATTGAAAAGAATAAACAAGCGTAAGTACTTTCATACTCAACAAGTATACATGGGTTCATGAGGCTCAAAAGGTATGACACTTGTTTAACTGCATAAGCTTTTATGTTATCTCAATTTTAGAATAAGGATACAATCAATATAATCAAAAATCCCATTAACCATATGATCAAGTGAACGAGATATAATGCTTATATGAACAAGTAACAGTAATAAATAACAAGTAACAACTGATGAGCTATGACATAAGGACATCACACAGTAAGGAGCCCAAGGCACTCTTGACCGTGAGCACGACTATTATAATAATTTTACACTTTACAGAGGTCGTACATCTTTACCCACAAGTCGTAATCCCCATATGCCATCACCTCTACCAAGGAAGTGGAGCAGGGTACACTATGAGACCGTTCACAGGTTCCACTGGTAGGTAACAATCCGCTACAGGTTTCCTCAATGGTTAGTGCTACCCCTCTTACGAGGGCACTAAGGTGAGCCCCTCTTGCGCCCTTTCGGGTAAGTTGCCACAAACCAGTAGAAGTCTAATACTGGGTCAAGCTAGAGCCATATAGCTTGTGGTTGCACTATAAATCCTCGGGTAATCTACTTACAGAAATATCCCTATGAGTAAGAACACAGGATGAGGTGCTTGTTGTTCCACCTATAGTCCATGTTGCTAAAAAGTCATCTTTTATTGTCATTGCATTTATCCTTAATCAAGTTTACATGATTAGAGACATTTGCTTGGCACTAGCATCATACTACCCAAATGCATGTGTTCCCAGGGTGACAAGGTATAAGGTACAATACTAGGATAACCTTATAGGGTAACAAGGAAACTCATGCATATGATTAATGAGTGATTATCATGAATAGGACAACAAGGATAATCCCATGTAATACTTGCCTTAAAATCACATTCCTCTTCTAGTTAAAGTCTTCCAAGATCTCCAAAAATACCAGCTTCTTCTCCTTGATCTCCAACGAAAAACTCACCGATTGGACAATAATTAATAAATCACCACACAAGCATCTGATCATACAAAGCATACAAACATGGCTAAATTATAACAATACACCAATCAATGAAAAGGATTTAAAAAGGAATCTACGCAACTCTACGATCACACAGTCGCGAAGAACACGTTAATCGGAGCTACGATGATCGAGATGCATCTACCGAAAGGTTTGCTTATATAACAGAGAACTATGAGCTTTATTAGTTTTAACTATATAAAAGAATGTATAAAGTATTTCAGAGAAACACCTTGATTAGATTAGGTCAAACTTGTATTTGGATTTCGAAAACGAAGGTAGAAATTACCATTATTTTATGTATAAAACAAGTTGCATAATTATTAATCGAGTTAAGAGTTAACCATGAAATTACAGGGCTATTAACGTGGTATCAAAGATCATTGATTCAAAGATTATATCGATACGAAGTAAACGCAACTTGAACGAGTTGAATCGGATCTAAAACGGAGAAGTTATGAAGAAAACAAGATTTAGAGATTAAACTTGAATTTTAAAAAAGACATTAAATAAATATATATATATTAAAAGTTTCAAAACATGAGTGATTAGTGTTTCATCATGTAGAGCTCGCTAAAACGAATCTAACGCGATTTGAATGGATCAAAACGGGTTTAAAATGAGAGAGTTATGGGGCTTTGAATTTGAGTGGCAATTATGTAAATACCGTTTTTCTATTAAAAACGAAACCGACTTGAAAAAAAACGCTTTTCAAAGGCGAAAGCGTAAACGCTGAAGACGCCTCGGGGTGGCGGGTTGAGGATCAGATCTTCCAGGGTCTCTTTAGCAAAAACATCGGGCGAAAGGGTACGAGGGCTTGTGAACCGTTGGATCCGATCTGGGTGGCCTGGATTAGAAACGGGAAGGGAGAGAAGAATCGCCGGCGGGACTGGGACTCCCGCACGGTGGTCGGCCATGTCCAGTAGCTCTAGAACTCGTTGGAGTTCATCAATCCGACGATTCTGTCCACGAAACATCGAATAAAAGGAGTTTGGAGATAGATTAGGAGATGGAGAACTCGTTTGGGGTAGGTTGGAGCCGAGAGGGGCCTAGAGGGGCGGTCCACGTGCAGTGGTGGCACGATGGCTCCGGCGATCGTGTGCAGTGGTGCAGGGAGCGAGAGAGAGCAATAGAAGGGCACCGTGAGCCCTCTTACCAAAATCCAAAGCTCGACAGGGTCTCAGGGACGGCGGGGATGCACCGCAGCGGAACTGCAGAGAGGGACGGCGGCGCTAGGGTTGCGGCTCGTAGCGGCGGCGCTCTGGGGCATGGCTACGGCTGCTAGGACTCGGAACAGGGGCGGCGGCGTCGGGACCTCGGCTTAAATAGCCCCCGGGGTGGTCCAAGGATGGAAGGGAGGGATCAGGAGGCGGATTTCGGCGCCGGCGAGGAAGGAAGGCGTGTTGTTCTTTCCATCCGGAGGATGACGAAGGCAGAGGGCGGCTGACGCGCGGGGCCTGCTCGTCAGCAAAGGAAAAGGGCGGGGACGGGCTGTCAGCCGGGGAGGGGAAAAGAGAGGAGCATCTGTGCGGCCTCGACCGAGCTGGGCCGGCCTGCCCAGTTGGGCCTGCGGGCGAGGAAGGGAAAGGGAGCGGTGGGCGGTGTCACCGGGGTGGGCCAAGGCCGGCTGCTGGGCCGGCGGGATCGGGGAAAAGGAGAGGGGACAGGAGGAGTAGGCCGGTTGGGCCTATGGTGCGGGAAAGGGAGCAGGCCAAGCTGGGCTGGACCTGCGGGCAGAGAGGAGGGGACAGGCCGATCTGGGCCAGAAGGGAGTGGGAGGAGGGAAGGGTTTCTCTTTTTTTTAAGCTTTTAAAATCACTTTGCAAATTCAAATTAAAGTTATATTTAAATTTTGAATCTCCACCCAACTCCATAAGATAAATGCACCATCATGAAAGCACAAACATGTTACTACCTCCTATTAAATTTTAGATTTTGATGAAAACATTTATTTCCTATGTTTTCATGAGCACCAAAAATTGTAATAAAATCAATTTAATCCTATTTTCAAGAAACGAAATTTTAGGGTGTTACACAATATGAGAGAAATCTTTTATAAAGCGACGATAAAAACCACAATGACCTAGAAAGCTTCGGATTCCTTTTATGATAGGCGGAGGTAGTTGTTCAATAACTTCAATTTTAGCTGTCTACCTCTATACCTCTTTCAGACACTAAGTGTCCTAGCACTATTCCTTCTCTAACCATAAAATGAAATTTTTTCCAATTAAGGACTAAGTGCTTTTCTTCACATCTTTGCAAAACCTTATCTAGATTTTCATGACAATCATCAAAAGTTTTCCATAAACAGAAAAATCATCCACGAAAACTTCCATGATTTCTTCAATCATATCAGAAAGTATAGACATCATGCATCTTTGAAAAGATGCAGGAGCATTACATAATCCAAAAGACATTCTACAGTAAGCATAGGTTCCATATGGACATGTAAAAGTGGTTTTGCTTTGATCATCAGGATAAATAGGATTTTGGTTTTATCCAGAGTAACCATCAAGAAAACAAAAGAACGAGTGGTTTGCCAAACGCTCTAGCATTTCATCGATGAAGGGTAGTGGGAAGTGATCTTTCTTTGTGGCTTTATTTAATTTTCTATAGTCTATGCACATACGCCAACCTGTGATAGTTCTCTATGGTATTAATTCATTTCTTTCATTTCTAACAACAGTCATACCACCTTTCTTAGGAACAACTTGAACATGACTTACCCACTCACTGTACGGCACAGGATAAATGATCCCAGCATGCAACAGCTTTAAAACCTCTTTCTTAACAACCTCTCTCATCGCATTATTAAGCCTACGTTGGGGCTCTCTAGATGGTGCAATTTCAGGATCATTTGGGATACGATGGGTGCAAAGAACTATTTTAGAAAATCATAGAGCTAATGCCTTTAAGATCTTGGAGTGAATATCCAAAAGAAGCTCTATGATTTTCTAAAACAGTTATTAGGTGTATAGATTCTTCTTGAGATAGTTTATCACTTATAATTACTAGAGAATCTTGATTATTATTTAGAAAAACATATTTAAGACCAGCAGGCAGAGGTTTAAGTTCAATAGAAGGCTTAGGTGGCTCTAGTAACTCATCGAGAGGTTCAGGATCAAAAGGATCATCATCCTCTTCTTCGATGAAGAACTGAGCATCATCATATAAGTCTTGTTCATTTAGTTCTTCAAAATATACAGCTTTAATTTCCTCTATTGTATTTGGAAAAAGAGGCAGCTCTTCCTTGGTTTTCAAAGAATGAATTATAGGAAAGGAGAGCTTAAAACTTTTTCCTAATCTAATATCTAGTTTTCCTGTTTGGCCTTCTTGAATAAGTCTCCCTATTGGTAATCCTATCAACACGTCAAACTCCCTAACATCAAAGAAGTAGAAATTTAATAGGACTTGGACTCCATTAACATAAATAGGAAAGGCACATATTATTCCTGAGCTAGGAATAATGTGGCCTAAAAGACTTTTTAGTATTTTAGTTGTAGGGAATAAAGGCATGTCTTTCAAAAATCTTTTTGCAAACATAGCAGACATGATATTAATACTTACAACAAGATTATAAAGAGCATCAAAAGGATATTTATCAATTTGACATTTAAGAGTGATAGTGGAAGAATTTAAACGAATAGAATCAAATGAAAGTTCTGATTCTTTTAACCACTCGTTACTCAAAATAAAGATTAACTCTTTTGTTGTCTCTTTAAAAAACTTTACCTCATCAAGATGAACATGATTTAAAAATTTGGAATTATATCCTGGAGGTTTCATAATTACTTGATAGTTTGAGGTATTTCCATAATCATCAAAAAGTTCATCCTCAAAATAAAGCATAAAATTAGGACATGGAGCTATCCCCTTTTGTTTTTCAGATAGTTCGGGTTCTATACTAGCTAAAGGTTGAAAAGATTCACAAAAAGGATCAGATTTAGCTAGCAGAGCTTCTACTTCTATCAACTCTTATTTTTCAGCAGGAAGATCATTTAATATATTCATAAGAATTGTTTTAGCATGTGTACTAGTAATATACATAAAAGCTCCTCATGTGGCCAAATTAAGATATGCTCTAGTTTTTCATTAAGGCCTAAAAAGAAATGTTGTAAAAGCATAGGTTTTGGCCAAGCAAGACAAGGTCCCGAATTCACAAAATTGTCAAAACGTTCCCAAGCCTTACCTAGTGGTTCGTTATCTAATTATTTAAATCCTATTATTTCCAAACAAAGTTTAGCGACTCTATTGATAGGGAAAAAAATTAAGACAAAAGTTAGAAGATAAATTTTCCCAATCTCCTTGACTACTCCCAACATGACGTTAATACCAATGTTTAGCTTTTCCCGTTAGTGAGAACGGAAAGAGCTTCCACCTTAATGTTTCATTACTCATGCCTTCAATGTGAATACTTGAACAGGTCTCTTCAAAATCATTTAAATGGGAATAGGGGTTTTCGATATAATTGCCAGAAAAAGTGTTTTCCTGAACTAAGCGAATTAACTCCGGGTTTAGTTCATAGCCAGGGGATGTGATAAGTTTAGATGATTCTACTGGCTATAAACTTAAACCCGATGGTGCTCCAAATTGATATAAAAGTTGACGTGTGGATTCCATTTTAAAAACATAAAAATAAAATAATAAAGTAAATAAGGCAAAGATAAAAGTATAATACAAGATTAAGCTAAACTTAAAGTCAATCTCAAAGAAGAAACAACCGTTCCCCGTCAATGGCGCCAGAAATACTTGTTGATGTTTCTTAGAGCACACGAGTAAATTAATTATCCGCAACTACACAGATAAACAACGATGTAGCACTTCACCGAGATAGCCCAGTTTTAAATATCGAACCCAAAGGAACGGTGTATGAGGATGACTAAGTCTATATTAATTTAACCTGTTTCACAACCAAGTATAGATAACTATTGATAAGAGGAGAAAGAACCAAGGACTTTCTAGTTCTGGTCACTAGGTAAGCTTTATCTATTATGATCTTTAAGGACGATGACTTAAATAAGAGCAGAAAATAGAGTTCTCTCCTACTAAGCACCTATATGCCTGCCGAACCTATTACGGGAAACGGACTACAAATGAATCAAGGTAGCTATAAGAGTCACCTATGCAAGCTACCGTTATCCAGAAAATCAGGGGACAAATGCAAGTAAACTTAGCCTAAGCACCACGCCTACACTACAAATTACTACTTCAATCAAGTAATGATCAAGATCAAAGCACTCAGAAGAGTTACAAACATAAAGAACAATAAGAGTAAATGCTTACTTGAACCCGAAGTTGAATACCAGGATATCTCAGAATATAGATCCTGCGCGAGAGGAATCTGATCCCAAAGAATACAACGAGGAAGAAGCACCGACAGGCTGGAACTCCTCCCCAACTCTACTCTCCAACTCTAAATCTCTAATCTCTAAATAGAGATAGATCTACATAGATCTAATCTCTCTTGAATTGCTGGCCTAGATCTACTAGATATGAATTAGGGTTTCATCTCTTGAGCTTCTGATCTGGCTTGGCTCCAGGGGGTACAGGCCTCTATTTATAGCCTAGAGAGATGCACGACAGTCATTGGATCAAACTGACTTATGTTAGGGCTCAGATTAATCCTCAAAGGCGGTGGAGGAAGCTTCCAGAAGACGGCGGCTTAGTGGGGTCTGGAACCATGTTTTTCTTCGGAGTCTGCGGGATCCTCCGTGAGTATTTTGGCATGTTTATCTCCATTGGATTTATTCGATATCTTCTCTGATTTGATTCTCTTTATTGCTTTTTTCTGGAATAGTCCCTTGAAAATAGTAAAACACCAAAACTCATGGAATCTGTTAGATAAAGCCCTATATTTCTAGTTATTACATATGATTAATTCATTTATTCTATTTATAATTGTATTAAAAGTTGACGCTAACGACCGTCAACAACTAATATGTATTTATGTGAGAATACACAAGAGATTAGTCCATAGGTAATTATGTGAAGGAATCCATTACATATGAAACATGACATGGAGTTATATGACTAAGGTGGAGAAGATCAAGATGAGACTTAGCTTGATGGACTGGTTGCAATGTGAAGGGCAAATCGGAGGATTTGAAGCAATGGACTGCATTGCGGTGAAGCTGGGCAAGACCTGTTTATGACCTAGGTTTAGGATAGATGGTCCTACTATCAAGAGGGCAAACTTGTTTGCATATGGGTAATCTAGTGTCACTTGAGCAATCTAACTTTGCAATGTTGTTAGGATCGAGTGGCGTGGAAAGAGATAGTAAAAATTCTTTGAAATGATTGTAAAATTACTAACACACATGCACATGGTGGTCAACACTTGGTGGTGTTGGCACAATTGCAAAGGTTGTGAAGTTGCAAGTTTGGGTTGTGTTGACACAAAAGGTGGCACAAAGGATAAACCGCAAGCGCACGGCTATCAAGGTAGCTTTCACCCGAGAGTATTCCAGGGTGTCGAATCCACGGGGGACGTGAAGTGTACTTAACAAAGAACTAAGTTCGTCCTATGATGACACAAGGGGTTTATGATAGGTTGGGTAGAGAGGATCTTCTATGGTTATGAAACTAGCAAGGTAAGGTAAGATACAAAGGTTGTTCACTTTGGGCCACTAGGCCGCTTAGCAACAGAAAGGGATGAGAAGGGTGCTAAACCGCCTAGCACAAGAAGGCCTACGTTTTAAGAACTTGGCCGAACATGGTGGGATCAAAGCCTAGATAGGTCTGTCACCCCTACTAGGTACCCACAAACAAACCGTTGGACAAGCCGCAGACACAGGTAAGCGTATAGCCTTGACACCACGTCTACACTATAACTTACTACTCCAATCCGGATCCCGGTGAAATTGACTAGAGTACCAGTTTAAGGGCGGTGAACCAATGAATAACTAAAGTAAATACTTTACCAGAACTAAAGATCAATTACCATAAAAGAATCTCAAATGCAGACTTACAAAAGAGAAGGTCACATCCGCTGAGGTACAACTCGAAGAAGACGCCAGATAGGCCCGGCTCTTCTCCAGACTCTCCTCACTCTCTCCCTATTTTCTATGCTACTAGTAGAATAGGGCTTCGCCTTGTAGAGTGAGTAGCTCCTCCTTGGTCTGTTGAATGAGAGGGAGTGAGGGGGTATTTATAGTGGAGAGGTGGAGTAGGGGCTACTCCGGTGCCACCTCAACAATCCGCGTGACGTTGTTTGGCCTCCCTTGGATCCAAACCATCATTGAACCAGCAGCTAGGATGCTCCAAACACATGCAACCGACTTGTGTAGGTCGGTTGTGAAGTCCACCACGTGTTCGAGTCGAAAACCGGGCAAGAACCGGACCCTAAGCTGGTGAACCGGACCCGAACCGGCGGAATGGGCATTGTTTTATCTTAACTGGAGAGAAATCCGGGAGCTAGCCAGCCGAACCGACCGGTCCAGGTGGTCCAACCGTGCCTGGACCATGCAGACCGGGCAACCGCCTCCCTCCGCCAACGGTGTCGCGCCACGTGGTCCTCATGTCGGTTAGACGCGCCCGCCCACGCTACAGCACCTGAGCGCGCTCGCTCGCACGTGGGAACAGGCGGCGCCACGTGCCGCTCCCTGACTGGCTGGCCTGGTCACCGGTTCTCTTCCTAGGTGGCAGCACCTGCTACGACAGGGCCCACCTAGCTTACCTGTCTGCCACCGTAGGCAGCGCCTACGGCCGTGGGTGCCTTGGGCGTTGAGTTGGGGTGCTGACATCAGGATGATGTCAGCATCCCTTTTTAATTTGCAAATATCTTTTTATCCCGGACTCCAAACGTAGCAAATAATATATCCATTTTAATCGTCTCGACGAGCCCGTCGCAATGGTGTACTCAATTTTATCATTTGATATACTTTCATATGATGATATTTTATGATCCAAGAGGTAGAAAGTGCTTTGGAGCCTATACTTAAATAGTCAAGGGACACGTGGAACTAGTTATTGGGTATAAATCATTATGTCTTTGCTTGCTAGCTCCTAGAAAAAGTGTTTTGTTGACTATTTTGATGGTATAAAAACATGGTGACATTACCCTCAACATGTTGTTTTGGGAATGACAAATAGTCTGGCCTTGTGTGGTGGATTGTACGGGCATGACCAAATGCTAGCCCTCAGGCACGACCGAACGCACTGAGAATATTATTTCCTATGTCAGGTTAGTGTGTTGTGGTGGCACTAGGTGAGCATGTGGTGGACCAGGTGATATGGGAATCTAGTCAAGGGTGACCCGATGTGTTCAGTCAACAAAAGCCAGCTTCTGGAGTTCTCTAGATGGTGATCGAACGCTTGGGTCCAGTGTGTCCGGTCATTTGACCGTTGACTCTAGTCGGACTCGTGGGCAGTCCACACCCTGGTGGCTAAAGATGGTAATGGTGAGAAAAAAAACTGCTTCCCCATGGGCACCCGCCCAATGGACATGGATATGGTCAACATCCTGTGCTTGCGGGCATGGGTGTGGGTACAAAGTTGTGTCGAATGGGAAAATGTAGATGGATACAAAAATACCATACACGTACCCACAAACCCACAGTTGATGGTAGATAACTACCATTTTTAACCATCAATAATTTATGGATAAGGACATAAAAGGAATCACCAACATAGGTTTAGGGGTTGAAATAACTGAATTTCCATAAGTCTTAGTGAATCTATGTTTCTGCAGGGTTTTATCAAAAAAGACACAAACGAGGACCCACTTGTCAGATTAAATATGGATTTCCACCGTAGCACCTACATAGGAATGCTCTAGAAGACACCAGAGGGAACCACGACAAAGCAGGGGGCGAGGCGCCGCTAGGTGGGGCCAGCCAGCCCAACCCTTAGGTATAAATGTCCATGCATCCCGAGGCACAACAACGTGGCACGAAGCATGATTTTTTGGCCCGACACGAGCACGACATGGTCCGGTGTCATGTGAGCCCGACCCGTCCCGGCCCAAGGTAGAGGGCCATGTCTGATCTGCACCCTAGGCACATGGGCTAGCATGATCGGGGTGGTGTATAGAGAGTGGCCCACTAGGTGAACCCTAAGTATTAATCTCACATTCCCTTACCCTCCCGCCTCCCAGCTCTTGGTCTCCCAAACACATAGCCGCTCGCCCCTCCCCACGCCTCTCGGTCTCCCGCGCGTAGGCACTCGCCCTCTCCCCATGTGGCCATGCCCCCCATCCTCCCACATGCAACTCTCGCCTTTCTAGCTCTCCGCCTCTCCCCACGCTCTTTGGTTCCCTTCCCCTCAACTTCCCCACATGTGGGGGCGGCGTGGCGTGGAGGAGCTTGGAGCTCCGCCCTAGCGCCCATAGGCGACCGCGCCACCTCCTCGGCTTCCCCACGTCGTGCTTATCTAAGCTCCGCTTCGCCACGCGACCATGCCTCCTCCACGCCAGGTCGCCCCCACACAACCGCACCTCCATCCTCGCGCCTCGCCGCCACGCGACTCACGCAGGCGTAGCTTCCCAGCATCCCTCTCTCCTAGTGGGTGAAAAGTCCTAGATGGCTAGATGGGGGGTGAATAGCCTAATAAGAATTCTACAAACCACTAGAGCAAAGGTTAGATTAACACTTAAGCGAAGATTTTTGCTCTAGCTCTACAAAGGGGTGCAAAGCCACCTATCAAGCAATTCTAGTTAGGTGAGTGTCTAACAAACAATAGCAAAACCTAAGACACTCAACTCAAGCTAGGAAGAACAACTAACAAGCTAAAACTAAGCAACCTAGCAATAGAGATAACTAAGCAAGATATGAAAGAATGTAAAGGCAAGGAAGAGGATGATTGTTATACCGATGCCTTGTGTAGAGAATATACCAATGAGAATAACCAATCACAATACGAACACCAAGAGTAGCCGGGAGACAATGGTTCACACAATGATTTTCTCCCGAGGTTCACTTGGTTGCCACCAAGCTAGTCCCCGTTGTGTCAACTACTCAAATGGTGATTCGGTGGCTAATAGGCAATGATAAGCCTAGCTCACAACTTGAGCGCCACAAGAATCCACCCAAGAGAGAGTAACTCAATGACACGAGCACTTTACTAGAGTTACCCTTTGGCTTCTCCGCCAGGGTGGGTACAAGCCCTCTCACAATCCAATGAAACCGGCCACAAACAATCACCAACTTGTGCTGACTCCTCCTTCTTGCTCCAAGCTGTCTAGGTGTTGGAAAACACCAAGAACAACAAGAAAACCATAGCAAGAACGATCACCAAGTGCTTATAGATGCAGATCACTAAGCAATGCACTTGGATGCACTCTATCTCTTTTGGATTGAACAAAGGATCAAAGAGATGAGTGGGAGAGGTGCTTGAGAGCTCACAAGAGAGTATGACAAGTGAAAGATTCGAGAGAGGGAGCTCCAACCGGTCACAATCCTTTAAATAGACACCTCTCAAAAACTAGTCGTTGGAACTGAGTCGCGAGCGTCGGACGCTCTTTAAGTTGGCGTCGGACGCTCCGTCGCCAGCGTCCGTCGCGCGAGCAGAGAGCATCCAGAGAGCTCATGTAGTCGTCGGACGCGTCCGTCGCTTTGTGTCAGTGAGTTCTTCAGTCCGACAGACGCATCTTTGTGTTCTGCTCAGCGTCCGTCGCAAGTCGTCCCAGCGTCCGTTGACATCGTCCGTCGTGCGAGCAGAGAGCATCCAGAGAGCTCCCAAACCCGCCGGACGCGTCTGTCGCCTTGTCGACAGACGCTCTTCAGTGTCCGCCGTGAAGTCTGTACCGATGCTGAGTTAGGGTTTGCCGTCAGACGCTCTGGGCCAGCGTCCGTCGCCTCTTTCTTGACCCTTTCTTGTTTCTTTCTTTTCCAACCTTTCTCCATTGTGACAGACACTTATGGTACTTCCTTAGAGCAGATGTTTAGTATATATTTTATATCTTTTAAGCAAGGATATGTTACTAGGTGAATTAATCCACAAGCATGAATGACAACACCTAGTAGCACTTGATAACCGCAATCACAACACGTTTTTCCCTTCTTGATAGTACGGCTATCTATCCTAAATGTGATCACACTCTCTATAGTGTCTTGATCACCAAACCAAAAATGGCCCTATGATATACCTTTGCTTTGAGCCCATTTTTGTTTTTCTCTTTCTTCTTTTCCTTAGTCCATGAAGCTCTTGATCAATGCACCATTGGCATCCTTTAGCTCCATGTGTTAAGGTGGATTACCCTAGCTAGATCATGCACTTAGCACTAGGGTTAGTCCATAGGTTTCATCAATTAACCAAAACCAAACATGGGCTTATAGTGGGCCTTGGACCAGTCTGGCATGTATTTGTGGTCGTGCTTAACAGGTCAGCACGTCACGTAAAAAGGCCCATAGTGCCATGTCTAGGCTGAATGTTAGGCACGAGACTCGGTGAGGAACGGTCCGTAGGGCCTGATGTGTCATGTTAGCTCGACCCCTTGTGGGTCATGCCTAGCCCGTGTCCGGGCCATGCCGAGCCGCCCAGCCCGTTGGCCATCTTTACCCTTAGGACAGCCAACCTCCCTTATGCCCACTTGTTAGCCTGCTTCGAGGTGTGGCTTTCCACTACCTTTGAAGACACATCTAAGCCATTGATTAAGTCGGTTTAATCTAAGCGCTTATGTTGGCCCCCCTAGGCCTATATAGACAGCCTAGACCCCCGAGGCAAAGGCATCCTGAAACCCTAATTCATATCTCCTCATGAGGATAAATTGAGAGGTGTCTCTTGAATGAATCTACCTCTCATGAGCCAGCATTCAAGAGAAGATTAGTCCTCAGTAGGATCAAGTCTTTAGAAATAGAGAGAGAAGAGTTTGGAGGATGTGTCAGCCATGCTCCCTCTACGACTTGTTACTTGGGCAAAGTCAACATACACTAGTACATGATTCTTTTTAAGAGACGGTGCGATTTCTTGATTAGAGGCAGGAACATCTCCCGCCCGTCTCCATTAATCCCTACCAGACTGCCTTCATCCGTCATCGAAGGCGCCCGCTTCCATTAATGCTTAATGGATGCGAGCATTATAGCGATGACCGGCATAAGTTGTCTGCCTCCGTTAATTCATTAATGGAGGTGGACTTTGTAATTTGTCCACCTCCATTAATCATCTATTAATGGAGGCGGACATTATAACGTGTCTACCTCCATTAATCGATTAACGGAGGCGGTCATATTAAGATGTTCGCCTCCGTTAATCAATGATTAATGGAGGCGGTCGTATTAAGGTGTCTGCCTCCGTTAATGATTAGCGGAGGCGGGCACACTATAAGGCCCGCCTCCTAAAATGTTGGCCCAACTCAGAACCAATGCAGAGCCCCTACCTATCGGTCTAATGGGCTCATATATAAACAAGAACTTAGGATTTCTTTCTCACTTCTCTCTCCCTCGCGCCGCAGCCAGGTCTGCGTCTCCCTTTCTCCCTCTCTCTCTCTCTGACAACGGTGCCCTCTCTTCCTCACGGCCCTACCTCTCTCCCTCCGACGCGCTCCTCTGCCAGGCTAGGCGGCACCTCTCCCTCTCCCTCCCGGTGTGGATCTGGCGAGGGGATCGTTCCTCGATGGTCAATCCGGCGTGTCCCTCCCTCTCCCAGTGGCCGGCGGCGCTAGCAGGCAAGCACCGCGGCGCTCGTGTCCTAACATCGCGGTGTTCACAGACGGCAGCACGGCGCACCCAGATCCGGCAGCCAGCTGCGCGCAGGGCGGCGGCGGTGAACTGCAGGGACAAGCGACGGAGTGGCGCACCCAGATCCGGCGACCAGCTGCGCGTGGGGCGGCGGGGCGGCGACACAAGTAGAATACAACCCGGTAGGGTTGGGTTGGATATTTTTTATTTTTTAACTATTAACCAAGGCGATCAGGTTGACCGCCTTGGTTAATCCAAGATTAACCGAGGCCTTCCATTGGAGGCGGTCGTGTTTTCCCGCCTCCATTAAGCAAAAACGACCACCTCCAATAAGATCTGTGTACTAGTGATATGTCTAAGATTTCTCTAGTAATCATTTCTTATTAAAGCAAACACTTTGTTTATATTGTTCTTCTAATTGACAACTCTTTTGAGTGCTTTAATCTATAGGATGTTGTAGTTTAAAGTAGTTATCATAGGTGTAAGTGTGATGCTTAGACCTAGTTGCCTGTGGATGTACCCTACATTCCAGATCGATGATAGCTCACGAATGTGACTTATAGCTTTGTTGAATATTATATAGTTCACCTCCCATTTGTAGGCCGAGCAGGACCTGGTTACCAAGGAAAAGCATCCCCTATTGGTGTCTTTCCTTTAGTAATGTGCCTAGATAGAACAATAGAAGACAAAACTTACCGAGATTAGAACCTAAAGACCTTAGTGATCTCCTCTACACTCTAGACCCTCTTAAGTCTTGTTGTTGCTCTTGGTTAAGTTGGAGATAGTGGTATCCTCACACGTTTCCATGTGGATATGATACCTAGAATACTTTGGGTGAAAGTTACGACAATATCCATGAGTTTGTGGATTTATCTGTGTGCGTTATTAAATACCAACAATCTTTCTAGCATCATTGCTAAGGATGAAAACATAGTCTTTATGGTGACATTAGGAACTGTCAACAATCTTACTGGCACTGTTGCCGAGGAAACGATTAATGAGTTATCTTTGAACCTATCATAATCTTGTATCATTCTCTTATCTTTTTATTCCTTTACTCTTTTCTTTTCTATCATGAACTTCACTCCTATCTATCAATATGATAAACCCATGAGTGCAAGATTCAAGCCACCTAAATCTTCAGAGCCTATACTAACACCTGGCTATGAGCTACGCCCATGGTTGATAAACATGATTCAGGAAAAACCCTTCTCTAGAGAAGGCAATGCAAACCCATATTCACACCTACGAGAGTTTGATCCGATTTGTACATTCTTGAATATTGCTGGCATGTCGGACAAGACCTTATGATAAAAGCTTTGTTGTTCTCTTTTACGAGAAAAGCTAAACATTGGTACAGATAAACCGTAAGAAGTGTGCAAGGAAATAGGGAAATTCTATGCTCTAATTTTTTCTTAAAATTCTTTCTAATCTCTAGAGTGGTTATCCTTCGAATAGACGTCATAAGTTTTAGACAATTAGAAGAAGAATCTCTTGGCATATCGTGGGATTGTTTTAATGAACTCATCATCAGTGGCCCAGACCTAGCCATCCCAGACCGAATAATCCTCCAACATTTTTACATGGGTCTTGGCAAGGATTCTAGGGAATCCCTTGATTTAGCCTCTCGAGGAGCTTTCCTTCATTTGTCTACTAGTGAATCAAAGGCTATGCTTAATAGAATTAGTGCAATGACTCATTGGACTAGCATTCATGATGAACTCTCCGAGAAAGAGAAGAAATCATCTCTCAAAGTTTTGGTAGCCAAATTACAACTACTCCAATCCCAAGATTTGGTTATCAATCCCAAAGCATCAATCTTCCAAAATCCTCCAAGGGAAGAAGTAATTCGACCTTTGGAAATTCCTGTTCAAATTAATGATGATCCTTTTTATGCTGATTTTAGGGGAACATTAAATTCTCATCTTCATAAGAGACCTTTAGGTAAATATAATTGAAATCCTCTTAAGAAAGGATCTCTTAGAACCTATCCTTATTCCCATATAGAACATCGGGAAGAATTCAAGGACGGCATGTCTAGTGATGCCATAGTGAAATGTCCAAAATGGCTAGAGGGGGTGAATAGCCTATAAAAATTCTACAACAATAGTAATACAAAATGGTTAGTAAACTAAATAGTGATAATGTAGTTTTTCATTAGCTCTACCAAAGTGTTGCAATCCACCTACCCACAAGTATAGTTGACTATAATCTTTACATTACACAAGAGCTAGATTGCTACTACTACACTAATTAGCCAACAAGAAATGAAGTTAACTTTAGATGCTACTAGCAAAAGAATCTACACTACACAAGTATTGAAGAATGTAAGTGCTAGGAGTGTAGATTGCTAGGACCGGAATGACACGGATGAATAGGTTTAAGGACCTAAATGGTCGATTTGCGAGTTTAGGGATCAGGAAGAGCACAAGTTTAAGGACCGCTGGTGCACTTTACTCTTTTTCTATTAGCAGCCAACACAGTCACAATGGCTGTGGTGACAAGATGTCGAAAAGGCCCATTGGCAAACTCCCACTGTCATTTTGCAAGTGCCGCTCAATTGTTCCATTGGGATACCACAATCCTGTCATTGTCATTAGGAAGATGTATGTTTCGTTGGATCCACCACTGCATGCAGCTAACATAGTAATCCAAATGCGAGATAACTGTAGGTAGACGCCTTCATTGGTCTTTTTTCTTTAAATGCACCAGGGGCCCTCGAACTTGTAAGCGTGTGTCACATAGACCCTTAAACTTTGAAAATGCATTTTTGACCCCTTAAACTTGTTAAGTGGTACACATAGACCCTTGAACTTTGAAAATGCATTTTTGGCCCCCTAAACTTGTTAACTGGTACACCACAGGCACATACTTGCCATGCGGGATTTTTTTTGCCAATATGGTGTTGCTACTTGGCAAAAAATTGAGCATCAAACCTCTAAAACTCAATCTGTGTTGTTGTCATCGTTGTAGGAGTTGCCTCCGCATAGAGGTGCTCGCGAGGAGAGCATCAGTGGCTGGAGGATGGGGTGGTGCCATGCCGTGTCGCAAAATGTACGACCCTAGCCGCCAGTGATGCTTCTCCTAATTGTAAACCAGACCACGTTCGTGTGGACCCCATTAGCAATGCTTCTGTACGTTGCTTCAATCATACCATGGTTAGTCACGAGCAAAAGCATTGCTGCAGGAGTCACGTGCCTGTGGTTTGGCCTACAACTAGGGAAGCATCGCTACCTGCCAGGGTTGTGCTTTCTTTGACACACCACCTCACCCTCCAGTTGTTGATCCTCCTTTCGGTGTCCTTCCTGACGACGAGCACCTCTATGCGGAGGAGGGTCCCGCGCTGATGATAGTGACACAGATTGAGTTTCGAGGGGGTTTGGTGCATCTTTTTTGCCACCTAGCAACGGCACATTAGTAAAAAATGCCTGCATATCAAGTATGAGTCTGTGGTGTACTACTTAACAAGTTTATGGGGCCTAAATGCATTTTCGAAGTTCAGGGGCTCATGTGTACCATTTAACAAGTTTAGGGGCCTATGTGACACACGCTTACAAGTTCAAGGGCCCCTGGTGCATTTAACTCTTTATTTATATATATCTCTGCTGATTTTCTTCGCGTGAGTTTTGTTTTTGTTTTTGTTTTTTTGTTTGTTTTATTGGCGTTCAGAAGGCGCAGGTCAAAGACTCCAAGAAAACTGAAACAAATGGGGCCCTAAGAGCAACTCCAACAGTTTAGCAATTTAGGTTTTGAAAAACATGGAATTTGCCAACTCTAAAATACATATGCCAAAGGTAAAAAGATACAAACCCCAACAGTTCCCCATATTGACTTGGCAAAAAAGGAAATTGTGTACCCAAACGTTTTTTCCTGGGTTTCTTCTATTTTTTAGAGGCATCCATGCGTGGGGTCATTTTTTCCGCCGTCGCAAAAATGTGCCCCTTTTCACGGGCCCTTTTGACGAAATATGTGTCGCATTCTACTAGGGGTACCCTATGGTAGTAGATTGTACGCGGAGGTGTGGCGACGGCGATCAAGCGTAACACAGAGAGCGTAGACACGGCGATTTATACAGGTCCGGGCCGGCAAACCACTATAATACCCTACGTCATGTGCTTTGGTGGCTGGATTGATATGAGTATTAGATTACACTAAGGTGTAGATGGATCTTTTCGAGGGGTCCCTGGTCGCTTTATATAGCCGGGGAGCAGGGTTACAATTTCCATATCCTAATAGATTACGATCGGTCCATTAAGGTAAGGGATCTAAGCCTATCTACTAGGATCTTCCTTGGCGAGCGAGGCTCTTCGGAGACCCTAGCGAGCACGACGGCCTGGTCGCGTGCCGCAGCGCCTCGCGGGCTAGGTCGTCTTCTAGTCGATAAAGCGACCCTGGGGATATGCCGAAGTAATAGCCCCAACAAGTCCCCGAGCACGTTGCATTCTTCTGGCGAGCCCGCGACGTGTTCCTTCGGAGAGACGTTCGGCTAGTCGCCTTCATGTGTCGACGTCGTTGCAGGGTCCCGACCAGCCTTCTTGGTCGAGGTGTTGATCGAAGAGGCCTCCCGACTAGGTCGTACTGGTCAAGAACGTCGTAGCCTGATCTGCGAATAGGTCACCTCGTCGGCGGCTGCTTGTTGGAAGAATGTGACGTGCTGAAGAAGAAAATTTTGAAAGTCCTTTCCTGGTGAAGTGTAAACACTTAGACTCTGCAAAACACCTAGGAAATAGCAGAGTTTGTCGAGAAGCAAATTAGTACATTCACTGCAAGGTGAAGTGTACCCACTTAGTCCCCGAGCTTGGTAGTAGGTGAAGTATGCACGTGGTGCGAAGCTTTATATAGGATATAAATTGTAAGACTGAAACATAAGTTTTGTAAAAAACGACTGTGAATACCCGTAGTCCCCGAGACTGATGCAAGGGGCGTGATGGTTCTTGTATCAGGATCACAACTTTCTGTAGTGTTCGCAGTCCCTGAGTTTCCAGTCCCCGAGTATTGGTCGTTTGTAGGTTGGCATACGTTTTGCCGGGGACATGGATGCGGAAGTCGTAGTCCCCGAGCCTTGTTCAAATATTTAGTTGGCGGAGTCCCCGTGCCTGGTCGGGAGGTGGCGACTAGGTGCCTGATTCCTAGCCGTGGTCGGTGAAGTCCCCGAGTGTTACCGCTTCTGGTGGTTGGTGAATTTTGGCGACTACTTTACTGTAGCAAGAGCACTGTAGCCGCGAAAAACAATTCTCGAAAAAACTTTATACTCAGTCCCCGGGGACTACAGAGTTAGAAAGATCTAGAAAATTATTAACCGTAAATCAAGGAGATTAATTTAGGAGAAATACGAGATAAAAAGGTAAGTGGGACGAATTAACCACGCGGTTAGCGTCCCATTCTGGGCGAGCTGTCTGCGCTGCGGAAAGCGGGTATCGTGGCGGTCGCGCATTAGACCATTGCAGTCTCCCAAAAACCCTTGGAGGCGAACCGTCGCGCCGTTTGGTACAAAAGGGCGGACTCGGCAGCGGCGGTGGTTTCTACGCGTTCTTCCCTCTGCAAAATCCGTCGTCTCCCTCAATTCTCTCCCTTGCTTTCTGTTTGTGCACGTCCTGCTTTCCACTCCACCGCAGACTGCGGATTCCTCTTGCCCTAGCACAACAATGGCGCCAAAGAGGGGACCCAGCACTCGCTCATCGTCGAAGAAGGCGGCGGAGAAATCGGCGAGGAAGGCGGAGATTGTGAGGCCCGACTGGACCAAAAATTGGTCACGTTGTACGCTGAAGGAGGACGACATCCAGCTTCTTGTGATCGTCGGCGTTCTTCAGGACAAGGCGATTGTCGAGTGGAGGGCGGCGATGGGAGAAGAATTCCCCACTCCTAATACCGGTGAGCTCGTTGTCTTCGAGCCGTTCTTCTGATGCAGATTTGGGGTTCCTGTTCACCCCTTCCTCCGCGGTCTTTTGGAGTTCTATCAGATCCCGATGTGCAAGCTCCACCCCAACTCTGTATTGCACATCGCGGTCTTTATACATATTTGCGAGGCATATCTGGGGATCGAGCCTCACTTCGAACTCTTCCGGTACTTCTTCCGTCTGAAGTACAATGGAATCGCGGTGTCCCGGATCGTCGGTTCGATGTACCTTCAGCTCCGAGAGGGGATCGAGGATGTGTACATCGCTACACCCCTTCGATCCAAGGTGGCGGAGTACATGTCCTTATGGTTTTACGTTCCTCAGGGGGAACCATATGTGCACTGCGACCCGACGGAAATCCCGCTGTCGTAGCCGAGTTGGTCGGTGACTCCCTCATTGGCGGCGATGGACCAGGTGAAAGAGCTTCTCGTCCTGGTCGACTAGGCATCGTTAGATGGGGTTTCGGTGGGCTGGAACTTCATCATGAGGCGCTGCCAGCCTTGCAAGGATAGGGTTCACCCTGCCTTTCGCTATACTAGTCGTCGCGACCTGACCCAGGAGACGCAGGATTTAATGGAACCGGAGGAAGGGCATGATCACCATACTTGAGGAATTCAAGGGATCCCTTTCGTTCTGGTGCCCCTCCACCACAAGTATGGTTGTCGTCGTCTGGTTTTTTGTCGCTTGCATTTTGCGTTTTGGTTGTCTTGTTAATATATTGCTGCAGTTTCGTGGGCAGGATCGCGTCATCTTCTTCTCCCAAGTCCCCTTAGCGGAGAGGCCTGCGGCCGTCGACCAGGCACCCAGGCGGGTAGCCGGGGCGAATGGTGAGGATGAAGGGCTTGCGAGTTTTCCTGTGGATGGCGAGTCCCCGAGCCTCATGCTGGGAGACGCCAGGCGCGCGACGACCCAAGGGGAAAGCGTGTGGCCCCTCCTTCCCCAAAGAGGTCGAAGTCGTCGGTTGACACCGGCGGCAAGTTTAGTATCAATGAAGGTGTCGCTCCCAAGCCTTCCTTGTTGTCCGATTTGACTGACGAGGGGTCGGATGGGGAGGATGACACGCCGCTGGTCGGCGCAGATGGGCAGGGGGCCTCCGGATCAAGTGTCAAGGTGCCCCTGCCCAAGGTGCCTGTTGGTGTGCGGCGTGAGTCGGAGGTCGTGGGCCGGCCCACCATTGAGTCGCGGGCTGCTCATGGGTCGGAGGGCCCGCCTGTGGTTGCGTCGTTGAATGCCGAGGAGGTGCCTCCGGTGCGGCATTTTGTGAGGGTGTGTCGAACGTTGTCTTTGTAAGTGTTTTGTCATCTTTTTTTCTTATGTCTTGCTAGACTTGTTCGTTCTGGTTCTTATGGTGTGCTTCTTGTAGCTCGGAGGCTACTGAGGATCCGTCTGCGTCGCACGGTGGGGCATCGGCTACCGCTAGTCGTACTCCTGGTGCCCCTGATCTTGTGAGCTCTGGGGTGTCGTCGTCTGTGGACTCCCTAGGGTGTCCAGAGGATCCTGGTCCTGGGAGTGCACCGGTAGCCAACCCTGCGGGTGCCAGCTCGGCGGTTGCGGAGACTGCTGAGGCTGGTGCTTCAGTGGTCGAGGTCGTGGACATTGTCGCTGCTAGGCCGACGGGGGAGGAACTCGGTGAGCCCCCCTAGGTTGGGGATGCTGATGCCGCTGCTTCTGGTTCGGCGCGTGTCGATCAGCTTGTGTCGTCGACGGCCTTGTCCCTAGGTCTGAGGCCGATGAAGAGGAAGAGGGTGGTGACTTCGTCGGAGGAGGAGCTAGAGCTGGTGGAGGAGATTCCAC
This sequence comes from Microstegium vimineum, assembly GCA_022036555.1. Classification (NCBI taxonomy): domain Eukaryota; kingdom Viridiplantae; phylum Streptophyta; class Magnoliopsida; order Poales; family Poaceae; genus Microstegium; species Microstegium vimineum. The sequence goes on along the minus strand of CM039120.1, from coordinate 29,786,465 downwards.
GCACGGAGGATGGCCCAAGGCCTACTCCGGTGCGGACCTTCCGTCGTGACGGCGATGACTTCTTCGTTGTCGAAGATGACGAGGCCGAAGAGGAGGCATCTGTCTTCTTGAATGATGCAAGTAATTTGATGCAACGGATCAAGGTTTGTATACCTTTGCCTAACACGTGTTTTCGCGATATGTCCTTTGGTGACGGTGTTTGTTTGGTCGCAGAGCCTCTTTAAGGCCAGAAAGGAGTGCAAGGCCATGGCCGACCAGCTTGCTTCCTTGGCGACGGAGAACGAGCGCCTTCACGGGGAGGTCGCTCGTGTCGAAGATCAGTTTGTCGGGATGGAGGACAGCCCGGACGTCGCGCACCGTGAAAGGTCTAGGATTGGCTAGAGGGGGGTGAATAGTATAATTAAAAATTCTACAACAACACTTAAGCAAACTTGTTAGAATAAAACACGGCGAAAAGAAAGTTTGCTCTAGCTCTAAAGTTATGCAAGCCACCTACCAATTCTAGTTGCTAGGAAGATATATCCTATGTCATACACAAGAGCTAATCAACTAGAGTTGCTAAGCTAAGTTATAATCTCTACTTTGCAAGCATGAATGAATGTAATACAAAGCTAGAGATAGGAAAGTTATACCAACTCGAAGCGATGAACCAATAGATAGCCAAGCACAATGAAATCCTCGAAGACACAAGTTGACACAAGATTTTCCTCGAGGTTCACTTGTTTGCCAACAAGCTAGTCCCCATTGTAGCGATACACCCACTTGGAGGTTTACGCGCTTATTGGCAATCCAAGCCAAACTCGTTCAAGGGTGCCGCACAACCAACACAAGATGGGGATCCACAAGCTACGCAGATTCCACTAGAGATACCTTTCGCGAACTCCCGTGGGGTAGGTTCAAGAACCCTTCACAATCCACCGATTGGAGCCGGAGACAATCACCTTCCTCTGCTCAACGATCCTCGTCGCACCAAGCCGTTTAGGAGGTGGCAACCTCCAAGAATTACAAGAGTTCCGCGATGACAACGATCACCAAGTGCCACTAGTATGCAATCAACAAAACAATGCACTTGGATTCACTCTATCTCTCTAGAATATGTCAAATATGTTTAGAGGATGAGTGGTGGAAGCTTCTCAAGCAAGCACAAATGTGTGAGTGAAGTGAATGTGCAAGAGGTGGCCCAAAGGGCCGGCCATATCACCTTATATATCCCACACTCACAACTAGCCGTTTTCCCACTAAAAAACAATTCCTGCGCCACCTCCGAACGCAAGGAATAGTGAGGGGTCTGGACCATCAACAGCGTCCAGATGCCCCCACACAGCAGAGAAGCCTCCTCTGTTCTTCACTCCGGACGCGGCCTCCGGTCCCGCACACCGTGTGGTCCGGACCAACGCGCCAGCGTCCGGTCACATGTCGATTCAAACGGCTCTTTCCCGTGCGCACTAGCGAGCTCCACGTGGCTCCGGATGCACGCAATAGTGCGGGTCCGGTCCCTACAACAGTAGCGTCCGGACGCTACGCAAGGAGCACTCCAGTGAGCGCTTTTCTCTGAACACGCGTCCGGTTCCTCCAACCGGACCAACAACAGCGTCCGGTCCATTTTACAGAAAACAAAAGAGAGGGCAGAGACTCCGGACGCACGTCCAGTTCCCTGCGTTCGGACCGCAAACTACGTCCGGATCCTCCTCCTCAGCCGAGCCAGCAAGGGTTTGCCACTGGACGCACACACGATGGTCCGGTCGGCCAGAACCCTTGCGTCCGGACTGCTTCCAGCTGCCCAAACAACTCCTCCAACTTCTCCAAGCTTCCAAGAGCCTTGACACCATTTTCCATTCCATCTCCTTCACCATGCTAGAGCTTGTGCTATCCACCAATGATCCACCTTGCTCCATCACATGGCATGTACCAACCTATCTCATGATTCACACTTAGAGATCCAAGGTTAGTACCTAAGTAGGTTTCATCAATTACTCAAAACCAAAACACATGGGAGACTCTCAATCTCCCCCTTTTGGTAATTGATGACAACCCTTCCATAAAGATATGAAATATAATCATTTTGAACTTGAGTTGCTTGTCCAAGCATTTTAATCAAAGATTCAAGATTTGGACAAGTTGCTCAATTTCGGTTTTGGTAGTTATTAGCTCCCCCTACATATGTGCTTCATGAGTTTGGTTCAAGTTTTGCACATATGTATAGATAGGCATTGTGGGAGAGGAAATATCTACCAAATGATGCTAAGGTATAATAGTAGACCTTTGAAGCGTGTTACCATCGGAGTGCGGAATTTAGAGTCACCCTTAGCACCATGATTAGCTAGACACCACTTGAAACTAAAATCACTTAAAAGTTCATGGGTTAGAGCTAATCAACCTATGCATGCTAGTTGATCAATCATCATTCATTTAGATTCACTAGCAAACACCACACAAGCATGAATATTGAATTTAAGTACATGTGCAACAATACATATGAGGATGCAAGCATTCAAATGCAACAGGGTGTTCATGAGCTTGCTCCCCCTATTTGTATGTTCTCTTTCAAAATTGATTTTTCATTTTCTCCTTTAAATAATTCTCCCCCTTGGGTTAAGTTTTATATATTTTCACATAATTTCTCCCCCTTTGTCATCCAATTGACACAAAAAGGTGGGACCAATTATAGATATCCAAGTTTTAGCTCCCCCTAAGTGTGAGATAGGGTGAAAGATTGTTTTTCAACTTTGGTTTGAACTACGCTACTTGCCCAAGATATTTAATTCGGTTCAAACCATAGACAAGCTTGTTCACACATGCTAAGATGGTTATCTTGTCTATGTTGAATTAAACACTTTGAGTTCATAGACATAGATCAAACACTAGGATTGCAAGCACATCAACATGTCATATGTCACCACTAGATCATATCAACTCATAGAAGCTATAGTGGTACCATATAAGCATCAAAGACATTTTAGTTTTCATGAATGAGCCTAGAAGCATGAGTGATGACTATATGCTCTATACAAGTCCTAACAAGGTATGCATGAATGCTCTCATATCAACTTTTACCTTGCATTGTTGGAGTAGAGCCATGTCATATAAGTTGGGGTGCATCAACTCATGTTAGATAAATCAAGTATGTTCAACTCATTCCTTAGCTTGCAAAACCTTTTCTCATCTAGTGGCTTGGTAAAGATGTCGGCCAATTGATCTTCGGTGCCAACACTAGTGATAGAAATGTCCCCTTTCAATTGATGATCTATAATGAAATGATGGCGGACATCAATATGCTTTGTTCTTGAGTGTTGAACCAGATTGTTGGTGAGCTTGATTGCACTTTCATTGTCACATAGCAAAGGCACTTGCTTGAATTTGACTCCAAAGTCATTCAAAGTAACTCTCATCCATAGGATTTGTGCACAACAACTCCCTGCACTAATATATTCGGCTTCGGCGGTAGAGAGTGCCACACTATTTTGCTTCATTGATGACCATGAGACTAATGATCTTCCAAGCAATTGACAAGTGCCTGATGTGCTTTTCCTTTCTATCTTGCAACCCGCATAGTCCGAGTCGGAGTATCCAAGTAACTCAAAGTTTGATCCTTTAGGATACCACAACCCAACATTAGGTGTATTCTTTAAATATCTCAATATCCTCTTTGTGGCTTTCAAGTGATTCTCTCTAGGAGATGCTTGAAACCTTGCACACATGCATACACTAAACATGACATCCGGTCTTGATGCGGTCACATAGAGCAAGCTACCAATCATTGATCTATATAGATTTTGATCTACCATGTTGCCACTAGCATCACCATCCAAGTTTCCATTTGTTCCCATAGGTGTACTAATAGACTTTGCTTCATCTAGATTGAACTTCTTTAGCATGTCCTTGATGTACTTTCCTTGACTAACAAAAGTCCCATTCTTCAAGTGTTTGACTTGAAGACCAAGGAAGTAACTAAGCTCTCCAAGCATAGACATCTCAAACTCTTTGGCCATCATTGTGCCAACTCTTCACAAAACTCTTGATTGGTTGACCCGAAGATAATGTCATCCACATAGATTTGCAATACAAATAAGTCCTTCCCAATCTTCTTGGTGAATAGGGTAGTGTCAACCTTCCCCATAATGAATCCCTTAGAGAGGAGGAAATCCCTCAACCTCTCATACCATGCTCTAGGAGCTTGCTTCAAGCCATATAATGCTTTCCTTAGCTTGTACACATGGTTGGGTTTCTTGTCATCTTCAAATCCGGGCGGTTGCTCCATAAATACTAATTCATTGATGTACCCATTGAGAAATGCACTCTTCACATCCATTTGATAGAGCTTGATGTTGTGAGAACAAGCATAAGCCAATAGAATCCTTATTGCTTCTATCCTTGCCACCGGTGCATATGTTTCTCTAAAGTCAAGACCCTCTACTTGAGTGTAACCTTGTGCAACTAGTCTTGCTTTGTTTCTCACCACTATTCCATCTTGATCTTGCTTGTTGAGAAAGACCCATCTAGTTCCAATAGCATTGTGGTTCTTTGGTCTCTCAACTAGTTCCCAAACTTGATTTCTAGTGAAGTTGTTGAGTTCTTCATGCATAGCATTCACCCAATCAATATCTTGCAAAGTTTCTTCAATCTTGGTTGGCTCAATAGATGATACAAAAGAATAGTGTTCACAAAATGAAGCCAATCTTGATCTTGTTTGTACACCACTAGTGATATCTCCAATAATATGATCCAAAGGATGATCCCTTGCAATAGATGTAGGTTGGAGTGTTGGAAGTTGATTGCTTGTACTTGGTTGATCATTGGGTAGAGTAGATGAACTAGCTTCTTGATCTTGAGTTGAAGAGGATGAACTAGCTTGATTGTCATTTAGTTGCATATTGGATGAAGGGTTCAGTTGATCTTCAATATCTTGCTCATCATCCACTTGCTTCGGCCTAATGTCCCCAATATCCATATTCTTCATTGCATTGGCCAATGGTTCACCTCTCACATCATCATGGTTGGCATTCTCATCTTGAGATCCATTTGTTTCATCAAACTTCACATCATGTACCTCCTAAACTATGCCATGAGTAAGATTCCATACTCTAAATGCTTTGCTTGTAGTTGAGTAGCCAAGTAGGAAGTCTTCATCACATTTCTTCTCAAATTTGCTCAATCTTACACCTTTCTTCAAGATATAGCATTTGCATCCAAATACTCTAAAGTATGCAATATTTGGCTTTCTTCCATTCAATAGCTCATAAGGTGTCTTCTCAAGCATCTTGTGGCAATAGAGTCGGTTGCTATAATAGCAAGCCGTGTTGATAGCTTCAGCCCAAAAAGAATCACTCACATTGTATTCACTAAGCATAGATCTTGTCATATCAATGAGTATCCTATTCTTCCTCTCAACAAGCCCATTTGATTGAGGTGTATACTTGGCCGAGAATTGATGTTTGATTCCATATTCATCACAAAGCTCATCAACTCTTGTATTCTTGAACTCACTACCATTGTCACTTCTTACTCTCTTAATAGTTGTTTCAAATTCATTTTGACATCTCTTGACAAAGATCTTGAATGTATCAAATGTTTCACTCTTGTCACTCAAGAAGAATACCCATGCATATCTAGTGAAATCATCAACTATCATAAAGCCATACTTGTTGACACAAAAAGCGTCGGATCTGCCAACACCTCGGGCTTATACCCGAACTCGATATCCAAAGGTGTTCCAGTCGATTTCACCAGTTAATCGACAAGGACGGTAACTAGAACAAGATTGAACGAGACGACAGCGATACGCCCGGACGTCAAAGCTCAACTTGATCAAAACACGGAACTTGCGAAGGCGACGGAGGTCGTATAGATGCAGCCCGTCGAGACGTCGTAAGGACTCCTAGATAAACTAGAACTAATGCGAAAAAAGTAGATTGCTGGAAAAGTAGATAAAAGTAATAGATTTGTATTTGATTGATTGTATATCGTATTTACATCACCCCTGGGCACATATTTATACTCCGGTAAAAGGAGTTACAAACAGACACGACTCATACCTAAACAGAACTCCTATTTTTAAGGAAATAAAACGACTCGCGCAAGAGTCGGACTCAAACTATAATACTAATATCAAAACCACTAGTTTCCTTATCCGCTTCCCTTACGATGAAACTTTCCATCGACAGACTTCTTCAAACCGCAATTTCCTTCTATTGTCATCGACAACTTTCCCGCTGATTTCAGCCATGTCAACCTGTATCCATCGATAATACTTTCAATCGGCCAAGTTCTCCTTTCTCTATCAGCAACACCTCCTTGATCAACAAAACATATCTTCTTTGCTCCTTAATGCTTCTTCCATCACATCCACCATCGGTAGATTTTTCTGCTTCCATCGGTAATGAAACCGATAACCCCTTGATGCTGATGAGGAACAATATTTACCCCTTTACCGATCAATACACTTGGTTTAATATTGACCCGTATAAAAAACGGCGTCAACACATGCCCCCAATTTCGGAGTATAAAATATCTTATGCGCTGAAATTTGCTCTTTCCCTCCAAAACGCCTATGCCATCATTTTGATTACCGCGCGTGAAAACTGCAAGTTACCAATAAATCCCACAACTGTAGCACAAACTCTTCAATCATCGCACAAATTCACCTTGATATCCTTCCTTATCTCTGCTCAGTAAAAAGAAAACTCAAAAATACCCTTTAACCTAAGCCTATAAAGACCGTCGTCCGCCTTCTCTTTTACCCTGAGCTCACATTTTCACCTTCATCTCAACATCATCCAAAGAGCACATTTCCAGCGGCGGTTCTCCTTCTTTCAGAGGAAGCACGATCCCCATAAGAACTTTGCTTCAATGGCGATCAACTTCACCGCTCCCACAGCAATCTCTCCTCTTTCCCTACTGCAATTTCATCTTCTCGCATTGCTCCTCAATTCCTTTCCCCTCATTCTTTTCATTTTCTGGATCTAGGAGATGCGCAACAAAATAGTGATCCCCACCGATCAAGAACACCTTTGCTGCTTAGGCCCAATGGGGAATACCGATCCGACCAATCTGATCAATGGAGAGACCAACCGTATCCCTTTCAGATTTGAGCACTTTGATTTAGGGTTGTGGACCGATACCTTCCGCTCTTGGCCTAAACCCACTAAGGGGTGGAAGAATTGGTACCTCAGGATAGCAAGGTCATAGCAACTCTACTGGTCAGAGCGCAACATCGAACAATGCATTAGGTTGCCCATTGTCGATATGGCTAAGAACGAGAACATGATGATTGTCGCCTCCTACTTCTGGTCTGACACAATGAACGCATTCCTGTTCAGACATGGACCAGCCACCCCTATGCTTGCTGATGTACATATGCTCACCGGCCTAGATGTCTGTTCTGCCGATCCTGCCACTCTCTTCCGTAGGAAGTCCAACCGTCAGGTAAGCACACGCAATATCGGCGGCTGGACTGGATATATCCAAGAGTACCAGAAAACTGGATCGGTAAGCCAGAGGGAACACACCACCTTTCTTAATATGTGGTTGGAGAAGTTTGTTTTCTGTGGCAGGACAGTCGGACCCACCAATATGTATCTTCCTGCAGCAGAGCTCTTGGCCGATGGAGGATTTCCCTTGGCCGATACCTCCTTGGTTCAGTTTACCGCCTCTTACACCAAGTATCGGAGAAATTACTACTAGGCGAGCCTATCAGCAACCTTGGAGGTCCTTGGTGGTTTATCAACCTGTGGCTGAACGCCCATATGCACAAATGTCTTCAATTCGATCCGTTCAGCCAGCAGTTCCCAAGAGACATATCAGAAGATTACGTATTTGACGACGATGAATCGGCAACCCATCCTCCACTCAACTTTGGGGAAGCTTTAATAGTGCTACCAGGAACCGACGCCAACGAGGATCAACTCGACATGTTTTTTCAGCGGCTCTACTGCGGAATTCCCGCTGCAGAACGAGTCTGGTGGACCTATGTCGTTGAAGATAACAGATTTCCACTTTCCTTCAACCTCACCGATGGAAACATACCACAAAACGAAGCAATCATGAAAGTCACTCTCATCCCCCGGGCCATTCTAGTTAACATCGTTGGAACCGGGAAGAACTCTCATCCATCATATGAGTTTTATTATCCATCGGCGGTAGCAAGACAGCTAGCATTCGGTCAATTACCGATTAAACTCAGCTACATCAATGTAATCAAACCAAGAGAGGTCATCTCCAGTTCTATGGATTGGAATAAAATCATCACTCTCTCTCCTCATGCCGATATATCCAATATCGACTTATCTTCTTGGGCGCCGACATCCTTCATTACTGAATCATACAAGTCTTGGTGGCAAGAGTGAAAGGACCAACTATTTGCTCCATCATCACACTACTATCGTCACTTGATTGATGATGATCATATCATACCCGATGACGCGGTAAGCTTGTTTCCGATACTATTTCGTTAACTTTTTCAAATGTATCGGTAACTAACCCTTTATCAACAGGTTAATGATTTGATCCCCAAAAAGAGCAAGAGCGGCAAACACTTTAACTTGCGACCGATGAACCCTACATCGACCATCGGCAGTAAGGCCCCTTCATTGTCCGCCCTTATGCATCACAGGACAGTTCCCAAGGTCACTATCAGAACTCGGCCATTAAAGACCGATGACGCTACCACTGCTGCCCCTGTTTTGGCACAAGCTTTCACGATAACAAGTTTTCATTTATCTGTATCGATCATAACAAGTTTAATCGACAATTTTTACTCACTTTACACCAAATTCTCTTCCACAGGAGACAAATTCATCGGCAGCCATCCCAAATGTACAAAACTCTATGGCTCAACCTGCCGATACCCCCAAAGCGCAAGGGTCAAAACGCCAAGGCTCTTCAAGTGCCGCTCTCCGACCAAAACGTAAGAAGCCAACAGCTCCAGCTGCATCCCCTCAAGCTCTTGCCGATACACCAACTCTAGAACCAGTATCGGCACCTATCCTCGAGCAGCCACAGACTGAGATTCCTGACCAAGGGACAGCACCGTCGCCGCAAGAGATGGCCGCAACAACGGAAACAGCGCCGGCATCGGCACCAGCCTCAGTACTGGACGAAACTCCCAACCAAGGAACGGTCCCATCACCACAGGGGTTTGCTACAACAATGGAAGCAGCATCGGCCTCAACACCAGCACCAGCACCAACCGTCCCTCCTACCTAGGCAAATTCATCGGCAACTTTTGTCAATCCTCAAGATACGGTTGCGTCAGCTACGTCAAGCCAAAGGCGAGAAATCGCTCTAAAGCAGGTAAACTGGGAACATTCATCATAACTCTGCGATATATAAGTTTTTAATTGACAAATTTCAATTCTTATCTTTTCAGGCCCAAGACTCCCCAAACAGCCTATTCTCCTTTGTTGTCAACATTCCAGATGATGCCGATGAAGAAGAAAGCTCTGCTCCAGCACCAAACATCACATCGGCAGAAATAAATTCCAAACTTCAAGCAATGCTACTCTTACTGCAGCAGAATACATCCCAATTGGTCCAAGATTCCAACGCAGTAAGGATAGCCTTCAAAGAGATTCAAGGTCAACTTCCTACCGATATCGAAGAGACGCTCTTCCAAGCAGCATATCTTGAGAGCCGACAATTTCAATACCAAAAGGCTTCACGTTGCATCGCCGATAGAACTGCTCAAGCGAAACTCCAAGAAGAAATACTCAAGTTTAAGCAGACCGCGAACGAAAAACATAAGGACATCGGTCATCTAGAAGCTTCAAGTACTGAGCTTGAACAAGAGATTGTTCGTCTATCGGCACAGAAAGAAGGACTGTTGGCCGAGTTGAAGAAGGTAGATGAAGCTTTAAATTCAATCACCCAAAAGAAGACCCAAGTCCCTGCCATGACCAAAGCTTTGCAACAAGAAAGGGATGACAACGCTCGTGAAGCTCTTCTGTTGAGGAGAAAAATCAAGACAGTTGAGGGTACTGCTAATGACGATGCTAGGGAAATAGAGGAAGCTGACCAAGTTCGTCTTCGTGCGATTTCATCCATCCAATCCTTGTTGTAATTTGTTGTACCGATAACTGTGATCTTGACGACTGTTCTTGTAATATGACGTTTCATTTGCCGATGTTTTGCATAACAACTTTATCATCGGTACTTACATTTGTGTTACTTCATGCATCTATCCAGATACTAGGATAATATTTTTTTCAAATATTTACCATTGATTGCTCTGGAAAATGCAACTTCTTCGAGAGTTTCCAAAATATAAGCGTTGCCAGGAACAGATTGATTTATCCGAAAAGGACCTTCCCAATTAGGAGACCACTTCCCAAACTTCAAACTTTTGGTTCTAATCGGTAAAATCAGTTTCCACACCAAATCACCATCGGCAAACTCTTTCACCTTTACCTTCTTGTTATACCATCTAGCAATCCTTTTCTTATTTTCTTCAATACTGATTAGAGCTCAAAGCCGATGACCCGCTAAGTCTTCTAACTCGTCCTTCATAAGGATATCATACTCATCGACCGCTAACTGGTCTTGGGAAAACAATCGTTTAGAACCAGTTTTAATTTCCCAAGGTAGGACAGCATCATGTCCGTAGACTAACTGACATGGCGAAACCTTAGTAGCACCATGACATGCCATCTGATATGCCCACAAAGTTTCGTTCAGTACCGTATGCCATCTCCTAGGGTTTTCTTCAATCTTGCGCTTGATAAGCTTGATTACCCCCTTATTGGTTGCTTCAGCTTGACCATTAGCTTGAGCATAATAAGGAGACGAGTTCAAAACCTTAAACCCCATACTGGTAGCAAATTCATCAAACTCTCTCAACGTGAACATAGTTCTTTGATCGGTAGTAATAGTTTGAGGGATACCAAAGCAGTAAACAATATGCTCTTTCACAAAATCTATCATGTTTGCCGATGTCACCTTCTTCAACGGGATAGCTTCAACCCACTTCGTGAAATAATCGGTAGCAACAAGTATGAATTTATGTCCTTTACTCGATGGTGGGTAAATTTGGCCGATGAGATCAATGGCCCAACCTCTAAACGGAGAAGGCTTGATTATAGGATTCATTGCCGACGCAAGTGCCCTCTGAACATTACCGAACTTCTGACAATCTTGACACCCTTTGAAGTACTCAAAACAATCCTCAAGAATTGTCGGCCAATAATATTCATTTCGCCTAATCATCCACTTCATTTTAAATGCCAATTGGTGTGCTCCACATACCCCTTCATGAATTTTACCCATCAACCTTTTCGATTCCTCTCCATTAAGGCATCTGAGTAAAACCCCATCAATTGTAGGATAATACAACTCGTTATCAAGGAGCACATACTTTGTAGCCTAAAACCTCAACCGTCTTTCAACTTTTCTAGACGGATCTCTTATGTAATCGGCAATCTCTTTTCTCCAGTCATCGGCAACTATTACCGATATCATTACCTCTTAAATCAGTTGATATCCCGAAGCATGTTGCGCCAATCGATTGGCTTCCTCATTATGCAACCTAGGAATGTATTCAAGACGATATTCTCTGAATTCTTTTAATAACTGCAAGCACTTCCCATGATAGGTAATCAAAATATCACTTCGGCACTCATATGTTCCAACCAATTGATTAATTACCAACATAGAATCACCAAAGATCTCTACAGCATTGGCACGCACCTCCCTGAGCAATTCCAACCCCTTCAGTAACGCCTGGTACTCAGCCTGATTATTTATCGAAGTAGCAATAATCGGCAATGAGATTTCATACTTTTTCCCTCGGGGTGAAATCAAGATAACACCGATACCTGATCCCTCCTTACATGTGGAACCATCAAAAAACAAAGTCCAAGGAGCAATCTCTACTGAATTTAGCGTACCGCAATGTTGAGTAACAAAATCGGCCATCACCTGCCTTTTACCGCCTTGGTTGATTCATACATCAGATCAAATTCAGACAGCGCCAAAATCCACTTGCCGATTCTTCCGCTCAATATCGGCATTGACAGCATATACTTGACCACATCATCCTTACATATAACAGTACACTCGGCTGATAGCAAATAATGCCTTAACTTGGTACAAGAGAAGTATAAACATAATTTTTCAACAGCCGAATATCTGGTCTCAGCATCCACCAGTCTTCTACTCAAATAATAAATCACACGTTCTTTTCCTTCAAATTCTTGAATCAAGGCTGACCCGATAACACCATCATCGGCAGACAAATACAATCTGAAGGGTTTTCCATGTTGAGGTGGAATCAAAACCGGAAGACTCGCCAGATATCTCTTGATTTCTTCCAAAGCCGATTGCTGCTCTTCTCCCCACACAAATTCTTGATCGGCCTTTAGCTTCAATAACAGGCTAAAAGAGTTAATCTTCCCAGACAGATTAGGTATAAATCTTCTAATAAAATTAATCTTGCCGATCAAAGATTGCAATTCAGTCTTGTTCGTAGGAGCAACCACTTTGTTAATTGCATCAATAGACTTTCTTCCGATCTCTATACCCCTCTGATGCACCATGAACCCTAAGAATTAACCCGCCGATACGCCAAACGTGCACTTATTTGGATTCATCTTTAGCCCATGTTCCCTTGTGCACTCTAGAATCTTCCGCAGATCGGCAAGATGCTTTTCAAAGTCTTCGGACTTAACTATCACATCGTCGATATAGATTTCAACCAAAGTACCGATGTACGTATGAAAAATAAAATTCATCGCTCTTTGATAAGTAGCACCGACGTTCTTCAATCCAAAAGTCATTACGATCCATTCAAACAAACCAACGTGACCTGGACACCTAAAAGCAGTTTTGGATATATCTTCTTCAGCCATAAATATTTGATTATATTCAGCATTACCATCCATAAAACTGATAATTTTATGTCCAGCAGAAGCATCAACTAGTAGATCAGCAACAGGCATTGGATAGTCGTCCATCGGCGTAGCTTTATTGAGATTCCTAAAATCAATACAAACACGAAGTTTTCCGTTCTTCTTATATACAAGAACCACATTAGAAATCCATCATCGGCGAACTGATCCATTAAACCTCTTCTTCAGAACCGAATGTTTGGATCGGTGTAATCTGGTAATCGGCCACCTTGAGGAATTCTATATCCCAAGCTTCACCGGATATGCATTTGGTCTGCTCATAGGTCTCCAATTCTGCCGATGCAACAATTGACGGGACTTCACTCCGGACGACTTCAATTCTGTCTTCGACCCATTGCACAAGGCTTTGGTGCATCGTAGAAGGGATGCAGCAGTTAGCGTGAATCCAATCCCTTCCCATAAGCAAATTGTAGGTCCTCTTGCCGCTGATTACAAAAAACATCGTCGGCAAAGTTTTACAACTGATAGTCAATTCGACGCACACGGCTCCCATGGCCGGTGACACATTGCCTTCAAATCTTTCGGCTTCATATCCGTCTTGACTAAGTCTTGGTCCCCTTTCCCAAGCTTCCTGAACATGACATATGACATTATATTAATTGACGCTCCACCATCAACTAACATCTTTGATACTGGTTGCCCATCGACTTTGCCTTTGACAAACAAGGCTCTCAGATGCTGCCTTTCATCATCGGCAGGTTTTTCAAAGATAGCTGTCATCGGATCTAGCACTAGCTGAGCCATATCAGCGGTCTCTTCTTCAGCATCAGTAGGTGCCATAAATTCCATCGGCAACATAACAACCATGTTGACTTCTGCCGACCGACTCCTCTCTGGCGTTTTGGCCTCCACTCCCAAACTGGAGGTTCTCCTTTCGAAGAGCTCAGATCATTCTGGCGTTCACGTTGGATCCTCCTTCTTTGAATTTTTGTCAGGCATTTGGGGCACCATTGAGGAAGCTTAGTTTTCTAAACAGGTTGGTACTGTTTCTCACTGTGTCGGCTTGTATTACCCCTTATGTTTGGATCTCTAGAGAATACCTCTTCATCGGGCACCCTTACATTAGCCCTCTCTTCGATCTCCTCTTGACGGGTACGCTTGTCAAGTCTGTCATGTACACTAAGTTTGCCCCCCAGCCGGTCATGTACTAATTCTTTTCCTCTGATCGGCCTAGCATGGCTTGATCCTTGGCCTTCAAAGCGAGACTTCTTCTTTGACCGATCAGTAGGATAGTACCCGTTGCATTTAGGACAATTGTCGGCAGTGGGTAGTTTGATGTCTTCTTCCCAATAATGGACGAAGAAGGGGCATCTCCAATGATTTTTATGCCGATACCACTCCTGACGTCTCTCTTCTTCCTGCTGCCGATGTTGCTCTTCTCGCGAACACTCGTACTCCTGTCGCGGCCTCCTGTGCGTGATTACAACGTCGTATGACGCACGTCTCTGGGACCTCCTGGAGCTGCTGCTATCATCGGCAATTCTTTTACCTTCTCTTCCATCGGCAAGCTATTTGATGTTCAGGATCCACCGATGAATTTCTCTTGGCTACTTCCGATGTGAGTACTTTGACTTTTCCACTGGTTTCCACCATATTATTCGGAAACGGATGTTGGTCAATTTTCATCGGCCTCTGAGCTTTAGAGTTTTCAAACTTGATTCGCTCGGCCTCGATTTCTGACTGCAATTGCTGCCTAAATACTTTGCGATCATTGGTACTGTGTGAGGTTGCACTATGCCATTTACAGTACCTCATCCTTCTAAGCTCTTCAGCCGATGGAATTACTTGATTAGGCGCCAGCTTAATCCGCCCTTCTTGAAGCAACAGATCAATATTCTATCGGCTTTAGCAGTATCGAAAGTAAACCTTTCAGCCTCCTTCTGACCAAACGAACAGGATATCGACTTCTTATCCTTCACCCATTCGGCAACGCCGATATCTGTCCCTTCATCTGACTCAGACTCCTCTTCTTGTTCAATGAAAGACACCTTCTTGTTTCAAGTCTTCCTAGGCTCGAAGGCTTTAATTTCCTGATCGGCAACTTTCTGCACGAGATAACTTAGGCTCTCGAACTCTTGAGATGCATACTTGTCCTTGATATGTGGTACCAATCCCTGGAAAGCTAAATCTGTCAGTTGTCGATCATCCAGCACTAAGTTGTAGCATTTATTCTTCACGTCCTGAAGCCTTTGGACGAAGTTTTCTACCGATTCATCATTGCGCTGTTTCAGCTTGACCAAATCGGTAATCCTCTTCTCATGAACACCAGAGAAGAAGTATTTGTAAAACTGCTTCTCCAGATCGGCCCAAGTAATCACAGAATTTGGAGGAAGCGAGATGAACCATGTAAAGGTCGATCCAGATAAAGATGATGAAAACAATCTTACCCTCAGTTCGTCTCTGCTAGCTGCCTCTCCACATTGGATAATGAAGTGATTGATGTGCTCCATTATTGACGTGTCATCTTGACTAGAAAACTTCGTGAAATCAGGCACCTTGTACCGATTCGGGAGAGGGATCAAATCATATGCCTGAGGGTACGGTGTCCGGTAAGAGTACGTATTGACCTTAGGTTTGATGTCGAACTGCTCTTTCATCACTTCGGCGATTTTGTCGGCCCAGTATGCATCCTGATCCTGCCGATGGATCGGCTGAATATTAACTAGTTGGACCGGCGGATACACCCCTTCTTGCCTTTGCGACACATAAGCCGATCCGATTGGTATAGGCGCAGCACCACTTTGCTGAATATTGTGTACCGGTTGACTTACCGATGTATAGCCTTGAGCACCCACTGGGGTATACAGCGGCATGATATTCATCGGTCGATACACCGATGTTTCATTCTGAATGTTCGTCGGGTAATGGTATTGTTGCGCTCCCGCCAGTCGGTGTCCGGGTTGCACCGCCTGTTGTTGAATTGGACTAGTCCATGCAGGATTATAAGTCATCGTCATATGATTTGACGATAATTGATGGTTACCCGACGCTTGCTGCAACTGCACGTTTGGAGAAGACGTGGCATAATGCATCACCGGATTCATCGGCTGGGCTGATATTGCCGATTCCACAGGGGCCTTCCCCGCCGTATTGTCACCTTGGATCAACTTAGCGTCGGCAGACGAATTTAGAGGCATACCATATCCCCACCAGTTAGCAGGAGTTGGTTGACTCTGGATCACGGGTCCTGACATCTCCGATCCTATCAGGTCTGTACTTAGCCGAACGATGTTCACAGGGCTTGATCTTGGTGGGGTAACTTTGCCGGCAGACGGCTTCGCGGGCTGGGAAGATGCCCCTGGGACCGCCGATGGAGTCACAGTAGATGCCGATCCGGGTTGATGATACACCATACCAACATAACGGGGTGCCTGCCCTTCTTTGAAAGATTGCATAACAGCGTTGTATACAGTATTGGACAACACCGTAGAGTGACTAATTAATGCTTGATTTAATGCAGAATTAACCATCTCTTGCAATTTGCCAGGATTGGCGTCGAAAGTGACCTGCTGCGGCAACGGCGGATTGTGCTTCTGGATAGCTTCGCCACTCCTGCTTAGGCTGAAGGACTTCAAATATAACTGCTTGTATTCCTCCATAGCCTGCTCCATAGCTTGCTTATGTTCATATTTTAGATCTGCTTCGGAGACTTCAATGACGTTATTTGGATCAACGTCAGTAGAACCACCCATGATCTTGATCAAGAGATGTATATAGGGTCCCACCGGGTGTGCCAAAAGAGGTGTTGACACAAAAAGTGTCGGATCTGTGAACACTTCGGGCTTATACCCGAACTCGATATCCAAAGGTGTGCCAGTCGATTTGACTAGTTAATCGACAAGGACGGTAACTAGAACAAGATTGAACGAGACGACAGCGATACGCCCGGACGTCAAAGCTCAACTTAATCAAAACACGGAACTTGCGAAGGCGACGGAGGTCGTATAGATGCAGCCCGTCAAGACGACGTAAGGACTCGTAGATAAACTAGAACTAATGCGAAAAAAGTAGATTGCTGGAAAAGTAGATAAAAGTAATAGATTTGTATTTGATTGATTGTATATCGTATTTACATCACCCCTGGGCACATATTTATACTCCGGTAAAAGGAGTTACAAACAGACACGACTCATACCTAAACAGAACTATTTTTAAGGAAATAAAACGACTCGCTCAAGCATCGGACTCAAACTATAATACTAATATCAAAACCACTAGTTTCCTTATCCGCTTCCCTTACGATGAAACTTTCCATCGGCAGACTTCTTCAATCCACAATTTCCTTCTATTGTCATCGGCAACTTTCCCGCTGATTTCAGCCATGTCAACCTGTATCCATCGATAATACTTTCAATCGGCAAAGTTCTCCTTTCTCTATCAGCAACACCTCCTTGATCAACAAAGCATATCTTCTTTCCTCCTTAACGCTTCTTCCATCACATCCACCATCGGTAGATTTTTCTGCTTCCATCGGTAATGAAACCGATAACCCCTTGATGCCGATGAGGAACAATATTTACCCCTTTACCAATCAATACACTTGGTTTAATATTGACCCGTACAAAAAATGGCATCAACACTTGTTACCACCAATACTTGTATATGCGGTTGGTCCAAACAAGTCCATGTGCAAGAGCTCAAACGGTTTGCAAGTACTCATCATACTCTTGCTAGGGTGAGTGTTTCCAACTTGTTTGCCAGCTTGACAAGAGCTACATAGATTATCTTTTCATAGACCACATCTTTCAAGCCTCTAACTAGATCATGCTTGACTAATTTGTTCAATTGCCTCATTCCAACATGACCAAACCTTCTATGTCATAACCAACCCATGCTAGATTTGGATAGCAAGCAAGTTGACAATTGAGTTTCTTTGGCATTGAAATCAACTAAGTATAGATTCTCATATCTAAATCCTTTGAATATCAAGTTAGAGTCATCTACACTTATGATCTCTACATCATCAACTCCAAAGATGCATTTAAAGCCTAGATCACAAACTTGAGCTACGGATAGCAAGTTGAAGTTCAAGCTCTCTACTAGCAACACATTGGATATGCTCATGTCATTGGATATAGCAATCTTACCAAGCCCTTTGACTTTCCCTTTGCCATTGTCACCAAATGTGATAAATTCAATCCCATTGCAATCATTTGGCTTGATAGAGTTGAACATTCTTGAATCTCCGGTCATATGTTGAGTGCACCCACTATCAAGCACCCAATGCCTCCCTCCGGCTTTATAATTGACCTACAAAAGATTCAATTCTTCTTAGGTACCCATTGTTGTTTGGGTCCTCCAAAGTTAGTGACTAAGAACTTAGGTACCCAAATAGCTTTCTTCTTTGAGCTCTCATTGGGAGTACCCATGTACTTAGCAATCACACCTTTCTTGCCCTTGGTAAGCACATAACTAGAATCAAAGTGAATAGATGAACATGTAAATTTTATCTTGCTTTGGTTTAGTTTGCAATATTGCTCATCATGCCCTACTTGCTTGCAACTAGTGCAAAACCGACAATTTCTCTTCACAAAGCGAGGCTTTGGAGTTGCAAAGGCCGCCTTGCCTTTCTTGGGGATATAGCCAAGTCCCTCTTTGCAAAGGGAGAACCTTTGGCTACCCAAGCACTTAAGCAAGCGGGCGTCTCCACCATAGGCATTGCCTAATGCTAGAGTGAGCTTACCAACCTCCTTCTTAAGGTTCTTATTCTCAACCGTTAGTGAAGCCTCACAAGTGACAACATCACTAGTAGAAGAGATAGAGTTAGAAGTGCTACTAGAGGGGTTAGTTAGGGTGATGATGATGGGTTGATAGAATGATTCATCAATTATATCACAAGTTACACCCATGTTACTTGTTTGAACATGCTCTTTCTCATTTTGCTCAACAAGAAGTGAATGAGCCTTTGCAAGCTTAGAGTGAGCTTTTTCAAGCTTAGAGTGAGCTTTGCCAAGCTTCTCATGGGCATCTATTTGCCTCTCATGAGTAAGGTTGAGCTCATCAAAGGATTGCTTGAGAGAATGATTCTCTTTTCGCAATGCTTTGCACTCCTTTCTTGTGAGGAAAAAGTGAGTCTTAGCATCTTCCAACATTGCAATTAGTTCATCTTTAGTGGGTTCATCATCATCATCATCACTAGATTCACTCTCATCATCGGATTGTACCTTAGTTGGCCTAGTCATGAAGCATGTCGATGGAGTGTCAAAGAGAGAGATCTTGTTCTTCATAGCAATACTAGCAAGAGCCTTCTTCTTGCTTGATCTCTTCTCATCATCACTTGAGTCATCATCATCACTTGTATCACTATCCCAAGTGACAACATATGATCCTCCCTTCTTGCTCTTCTTGAGAAACATCTTGCTCTCTTTCTTTTCTTTCTTCTTGCCCTTCTTCTCTTCTTCATCATCACTATGATGTGGGCAATCCGAGATGAAGTGATCCTTGCTATTGCACTTGAAGCACCTCTTGTCATTGCTCTTGCTCTTGAAGGAGTTCTTCTTCCTTCTAGCTCTATAGCCCTTCTTCTTCATCAACTTACCAAATTTCTTGACAAAGAGGGACATTTGTTCTTCATCTTCACTATCATCAATGCTTGAGCATTCATCATTGCTTGATTCATCACACTTTGCTTTGCCCTTAGATGATGATGTCGCTTTGAATGCCACACTTTTCTTCTTGTCTTCTTTCTTGTCATCCTTCTTTTCCTTATTATCTCTAATCTTGTCCTTGTCTTCTCTAAAGGTGTCATCGGTCATCACCTCACCAAGGATTTGGTTTGGTGTGGTTGTGTCCAATCCACTTCTCACCAATAGAGTGACTAACATCTCAAATCTTGGAGGAAGACTTCTTAGGAACTTGAAGGAGAAGTCCTTGTTCTCCACCTTCTCTCCAAGTGACTTAAGGTCATTGACAAGCACCTCAAGCCTATTGAACATCTCGGGCACGTTCTCATCTCCCTTCATCTTGAAGCTAGCAAATCTTTCCTTCAAGATATAGGCCTTTGCTCCCTTCATGGATTGAGTCCCTTCATATGACTCTTCTAGCTTCTTCCAAGCCTCATGAGCACTCTCTAAGTTTTTGATTTGCTCAAAGACATCCTTGGAGATTGCCTTATGTATTGCACTTAAGGCAATATCATTGTTTTGGAGCTTCTCCTCTTCGACCGTGGTGGGTGCCTCTTCATTTACCACCTCAAACTTCTTGTCGACCACCAATCATATCTTCCGGTTGATTGATTTGATATAGGTGGTCATCATGGCCTTCCAATAGCTATAATTGGTGTCATCGAACTTAGGTGCCCTCTTGGTGTTGTTGATATGAGCCATTTTAACACCGTGGGATGTTAAGCCTTTAAGTACGGTGTACTAGCTCTGATACCACTTGAAAGGTCTAGGAATGACTAAGGGGGGGTGAATAGCCTAATTAAAAATTCTACAACAAAACTTAAGCAAACTTGTTAGAATAAAACACGGCGAAAAGTAAGTTTTCTCTAGCTCTAAAGTTATGCAAGCCACCTACCAATTCTAGTTGCTAGACAACTAGAGTTGCTAAGCTAAGCTATAATCTCTACTTTGCAAGAATGAATGAATGTAATACAAAGCTAGAGATAGGAAAGTTATACCAACTCGAAGGGATGAACCAATAGATAGCCAAGCACAATGAAATCCTCGAAGACACAAGTTGACACAAGATTTTCCTCCGAGGTTCACTTGTTTGCTAACAAGCTAGTCTCCGTTGTAGCAATACACCCACTTGGAGGTTTACGCGCTAATTGGCAATCCAAGCCAAACTCGTTCAAGGGTGCCGCACAACCAACACAAGATGGGGATCCACAAGCTACGCGGATTCCACTAGAGATACCTTTCGCGAACTCCCGCGGGGTAGGTTCAAGAACCCTTCACAATCCACCGATCAGAGCCGGAGACAATCACCTTCCTCCGCTCAACGATCCTCGTCGCACCAAGCCGTCTAGGAGGTGGCAACCTCCAAGAATAACAAGAGTTCCGCGATGACGATGATCACCAAGTGCCACTAGTATGCAATCAACAAAGCAATGCACTTGGATTCACTCTATCTCTCTAGAATATGTCAAATATGTTTAGAGGATGAGTGGTGGAAGCTTCTCAAGCAAGCACAAATGTGTGAGTGAACTGAATGTGCAAGAGGTGGCCCAAAGGGCCGTCCATATCACCTTATATAGCCCACACTCACAACTAGCCGTTTTCCCACTAAAAACACTTCCTGCGCCACCTCCGGACGCAAGGAACAGTGAGGGGTCTGGACCATCAACAGCGTCCAGATGCCCCCACACAGCAGAGAAGTCTCCTCTATTCTTCACTCCAGACGCGGCCTCCGGTCGCGCACACCGCGCGGTCCGGACCAACGCGCCAGCGTCCGGTCGCATGCCGATTCAAACGGCTTTCCCGCGCGCACCAGCGAGCTCCACGTGGCTCCGGACGCACGTAACAGTGTGGGTCCGGTCCCTACAACAGTAGCGTCCGGACGCTACGCAGGGAGCACTCCAGTGAGCCCTTTTCTCCGGACGCGCGTCCAGTTCCTCCAACCGGACCAACAACAGCGTCTGGTCCATTTTACAGAGAACAACAGAGAGGGCAAAGACTCCGGACGCACGTCCAGTTCCCTATGTTCGGACCGCAAACTACGTCCGGATCCTCCTCCTCAGCCAAGCCAGCAAGGGTTTGCCACTGGACGCACACGCGATGGTCTGGTCGGCCAGAACCCTTGCGTCCGGACCCTGCGTCCGAACTGCTTCCAGCTGCCCAAACAACTCCTCCAACTTCTCCAAGCTTCCAAGAGCCAACACTAAGTGATCCAACACTTGTGCACGTGTGTTAGCTTTTAGTTCACAATTATCTTGGATTAGTTGATTGTTTCACTTGGTTCAATTGATTTTAATGCAATGCATATGAACCTAGTGGCACATGATAACCGTAATCATAATTAAGAGCTCCCTCCTTGATAGTACGGCTATCTATCCTAAATGTGATCACATCCTCTATGATGTCTTGATCACCAAACCGAAAATGTGTCCTATATCACCTTTGCCTTGACACCATTTTCCTTTCCATCTCCTTCACCATGCTAGAGCTTGTGCTATCCACCAATGATCCACCTTGCTCCATCGCATGGCATGTACCAACCTATCTCATGATTCACACTTAGAGATCCAAGGTTAGTACCTAAGTAGGTTTCATCAATTACTCAAAACCAAAACACATGGGAGACTCACACCGGCGATCGCATGTGCTGGAGGTTGACATCCGGGGGTAGGATTGTGAGATCGTCGAGCTCCTATCGCATGTTGAGAAGGTCGACGAGCTTTCCTCTCATGAGTCTTCGTGCTTCTTCTTTTGTTTGATAACCTGGTGGTGTCTAGTCGGTAGTTTTTACTGCTTCGCGATGCAGGCCTGCTCGGGGTTGAAGAGGCGAAGCGCCTGATGGAAGAGGAGGTCGTTGCTGCTAAGCACGAGGTGTACAAGTTTCATGTTATGCATGAAGGTAGGTTTTGATGTCCTTTGCCTGTTGTCGGGCCCGTGATGTCATCTGATGGGACGCTACAGTGCTCGCAGCTTACCGGGGGCACGTTCATATTCAATTTGCAGATCTGCAGGAGAAGGTGGACGCCTACTATGACCACTTCTGGCCGTTGGCAAAGGAGGTTGACCCGGTGGTGTGGTGTGTCGACGGACAGGCACTCATTCCTGAGCGCTCCGAGCAGGCGACCATGGAGGGCATCGTGTCGAGGGCTCGCAGTCTTTGTGGTAGGCTTCAGTCGTTCGTGACCTCGGCTGCGCAGAGTGTGGCGGCTCATGGTTTTGCCATGTTGCGATCACACTATCTGAGGCCGGACCTAGGCTGAGTGTCGACCGAATTCACGGCAGGCACGTCGAATGAGGAGATGGATCGTCTGGAGGGCGAAGTCGACTCGGTAGCGGAAGCAGTAGTTAGGGATGTAGACTTGTTTGCGCGGGATAGCCGTAGTTTGTATCTAGCATACAAGTTGTCGGACCTGTAAGTGAAATGCTACAAACCTGTATTTTATCCGAGGCGGTGAGCTTTTGTTTCACTTGTATGTCCTTTTATGCCAGCTAAGTCGTGAGTCATAGCGATGAATCGTTCGGCCTTGGGTTTCCCATGGTCCGTATCGTAGGGATAGCGCCACTGCACGCGTAGGATTCATGGGAACTTCCAAGGGGGCACGTTGCTGGCAACCCGCAGCATAGAGGGTGAGCACTCGTGCATGCATAGGGAGATGCCAGAGACAGGGCCTTTTTCTGAGACGCTCAATCGTGGCGTGACTAGGGCATGTGGAGACCGTTCCTACAGATGTTGGGCGAATAGGCATGCTTCTTGTACAGTCGTCGACCGTACCGTGGTCGTGTACAGATTCTGGACGTATAACCTTTGGTGGATTGACCTTGGCACTACCCATGATGCTAGGGTTAGTACTCGAGGAGCTTGGCGACTTAGGTATAGCGTGTAGGGTAGCTACTTCTTCACGCTTATGCATAGCCGTCAAGCCTGAATCGGTGGTTTTCCGGTTATAGCCAGGTTGTTTGGCGAGAACGCCTTAAAGCGTTTTTGGAGTCGTCGAACGCTTTGAGAGCGTTTTGGAGAGGTCACCGAATGCCAAAAGTGTTTTGTAGAGGTCGTTGAACGCCGAGAGCGTTTTGTAGAGGTCGTCGAACGCCGAGAGCGTTTTGTAGAGGTCGTCGAACCCCGAGAGTGTTTTGTAGAGGTCGTCGAACGCCAAGAGCGTTTTGTAGAGGTCACCGAACGCCGAGAGCGTTTTTGTAGAAACGAGTAAATTGAATAATAGTAACTTGAGAAAGACGGTGAACCTTTTATTCATTAATGAGGGAGTACATAGTACAATCCTCTAAGATATTTTTAATTTCTAAATCGCCTCGCACCCCTAGGGGCCGAGGGTCTCTACGTCTAGGTGTGGATGAGGTCGGTGCTAGTCGCCGCTGGCCCTGCTTCCTTGGGCTTCTTCATGGCGGGCTTGTCACCAGGTTCAGAGTCGTACGTGTCTTGGACATGGAGTTTCCCGACGGCATTGAGCCTATGCTGCTCGCATTTGTATGCGATCTGCGGATTGGTGCGGAGGCTGAGGACGCCCTGCGGCGTCGGGTCTTCAACACCATGTAAGTGTAGTGCGGGACCGCCATGAGTTTGGCGAGCGTCGGACGACCAAGAATGGCGTGGTAGGCTATCTCGAAGTCGGCGATGATGAAGTGGATGTTCTCGACTCTGAAGTGGTCCTGGTCGTCGAACTGCACAGGGAGGGTGATCTGCCCCACTGGTGTGGATGCTTTGTCTGGAATGATTCCCCAAAAGGGAAAGTTCGCCGGGGAGAGGTCTTTCTTCAAGTAATCAAGTTGTCGGAATGCGTCAACGAAGATGATGTTGAGGGCGCTGCCTCCGTCGACCAGCACCTTTCGGAAGTAGCATGTGGCGATAGTTGGATTGATGATGAGGGGAAAGCGGCCGGGATACCGATAATCTATCCACTGGTCGTCCCTAGAGAAGGTGATGGATTTCTCTGACCAGTCGAGGTAGCGAGTGTTGGTCGGGTCACCTCCAATGGCGGTGACCGAGAAGATGTCCTTGCTGACTTGGCGGCGTCGCTTCTCCCCTTCGACGACCACGCTGCCCCCAAAGATGGAATACGTTCTTGAGGCTGTTCGAAATTCGAGTGTTGGGGGCTCCTTGTCCTTGTTGGCGTCATCTCGCTTCGGTTTCTTGTCACTTCTTCCTCGCATCGCTGACTTGAGAACCTCACACTCGCGCATAGAATGCTTGGAGTTTTTATGTATGGTGCACTGGCCATCAAGGATCTTCTCATAATTACTATCATAGTTGCGTCTTGGGCGGACGTTCATGTTGGCGATGTAGCGGCCACCGCGCATGTGGTCGAATCCCTGTCGATAGCCTTCTGAGTTACCCGACTGGTAATCTTGGTGGTCACGTTCTCGGTCGGTGGGTCTTCTTTCGTCGCGGTAGTCGGGTCGACGGTCACTGCCCCTCATGCGTGTCGGGGACCGGGAACGACGTCGCCTATCTTCTTGGTTGCGGGTAGCGTCGTTTTGGTCGGCGTAAGTATTCGCGATGCTCATCAAACCCTCTATGGTGGCTATCTTCTTGTGGACCAACTTATTTCGGAGCTCGTCGTTGCGTAGACCATTGGAGAAGATGGAGATGGCCTCTGGGTTGGTGATATCTGAGATGGTGAGACGTTTGTCGGGAAAACGACGGATCTATTCCCGAAGGCTTTCATTGCTCCTTTGACGAACATTCTCTAGGTCGTAGCGTGTCCCCGGCTGGTCGCACATAGTCTTGTATGTCTTGACGAAGACTTCCTTGAGATGTTCCTAGTTGTCGATGGAGCCCTTTGGAATCTTGTGGAGGTAGCTATTAGCCGATGTCGATAACATCACTGGCAGGTAATTAGCCATCACATCGTGATTCCCTCCGGCAGCATGGACGACGATCTCGTAAGTACTCGCCCATTGTTCTGGGTTTGCCTTGTCATCATACTTCTCCACTGATGCCATTCTGAAGATCTGGGGCCACCTGGTGGCACGAAGACGAGCGGAGAAGGGACGTGGGCCCGCCGCGGCCGGAGGGACCGGCGCAGATGTTCCATCGCGCCGGGGTTGATCGTATTCTTGATCGTCGTATCGCGGAGATCTTGGTCGGTGCGGTCGTTGGGGGCTTCGGGGTAGTTTCGGCTGTGAGATTGGCCGGAGAATTCAGGCGGGGCGCCTATTTTGTTAACGTGCACCGCAGCTGCCTTAATATGGGCTTCAATCTTCTCAATCTCGGGTAGCTTGGACAATTCATAGGTGGCTACCACCAGATTAGCGCTCGGGGTCTGGTACACCGGGATGTCACCCATATGGTCGAAATCCTATTCGAGATTACGCCGGAGGCGGTTGTGATCTCCTTGCTCGTGTTCACACCGTTCCCACGCCTGGCGCTCCTGGTCACGGCGTTCCTACTCGCGCCTCTCCTGATCGCGGCGTTCCAGCTCACGCCTACGCGCGCGCTCGACGTTGTGTTCTTCTCGGGTAGTGCGCTCGGCATCCGTCTCGTTGTCGCGTGCGACGCTATCGGCGGAGACCTGGAAAATCATGCCTCCGAAGCTAGGGGAACTTCGGGAAGTCGCTTGACGATCCAGAGGAGCTGACCGTTTCGGTCCTTGTGGTGGAGGCGGAGTCTGACGATGTCGTGCCATCAAGAGACACCTCCTGCTCGGAATCGCTGGGGATCCCATTGATGACGACCGTGTTAACGACAGGTGTTGTCGGGGCCTGGTCGGAGCGTTTGGAAAACGGTCGCTTAGTTGCAAAGCCCATAGGGCATCGTTGATGGGCAACAGGTGCCCTCGATCGGCATGGCAGCCTCCTTCGCTAGAGTTCTGCGGCGGCGCGGATGGCGACTGTGATGGCCGGAGAGTCGGCGTCACGGCGTCTGCACGAGGCCGATGCAGTCCATGATGCCGGCATTGGAGTGGTCGATAGCGTCGATCAGGTCGTCGAGGCTGACAACCTTTCATGGGTGGTACTTTGGCATGGTGGGACGATGTGTAGGCGACGGCGCGTCTGGCACGCGTAGTTCAGATCTAACGGTCCAGGAGGAAGATCCGATCTAGAGCACGGTGCCGGCCACCGGGAGGACCATCGAATCGGGGAAAGTAACCGCTTGACAAGTCATGAAGTCGTGGCACACACCCCCTACCTGGCGTGCCAACTGTCAACGAAATATGTGTCGTAGTCTACCTAGGGGGTACCCTAGGGTAGTAGATTATAGGCGGAGGTGTGGCGACGACGATAAAGCGTAACACAGAGAGCGTAAACATGACGATTTATACAGGTTCACACTGGCAAATCGCCGTAATACCTACGTCCTTTGGTGGCTGGATTGATATGAGTATTAGATTAGACGAGGTGTAGATGGATCTTTTCTAGGGGGTCCCTGCTCGCCTTATATAGCCGGGGAGCATGGTTACAATTTCCATATTATAACAGATTACGATCGGCCCATTAAGGTATAGGATCCGAGCCTATCTACTAGGATCTTCCTTGGCAAGCAAGGCTCTTCATAGTCACTGGCGAGCACGGCGGCCTGGTCGCGTGCCACATGGCCTCGTGGGCTGGGTCATCTTCTGATTGATAGGCTCATATAGGTCCCTGTGATATGCCGAGGTAATATCGCCAACAGCCCCTTTTTCATGTACAAACGTTGGAAAACAAATGGCGAGAGATTTGCCCTTTTCACAGGCGGCAAAATGCGCGAGATCGGCTCCCGGGGGCGACTTTGGCATAACTGCCAACCCCAATTGTCAAACTATTGGAGAAGATATTTTCTGTTTTTTTTTTCAAAACTAACTATGCCAAATCCAAATGTCAAATTGTTGGAGATACTCTAAGCATGCTCAAATCGACTGATTCATGCAATCTTGCTCACCCGTGCTTTTGAATCATGTAGAGCAACGTACACTTTACTTGAGCTGAGGAGAAAGCATGAGATGCATGGGTCCCTACACCATCCATACGACTAGAGATGAAAACGGTACGGATATTTCCAGACAATATTTGAGACCGAATTCGCTTAGACGGGTTTAGATGAGTCTGTATCCGCGTCCGGATATTCAACATCTGATACCGTATTTGTATCCAAATACTAAAATCGCATATTTATGATGTCGATATCAGATTCTATTCTATCCGGCATGATTGACACTATCCATATTCGAAGTCGAATCCGAACAGAAACATGAAAACAAATGTAATGATATCCGTTCGTATCCGATCCGTCTTCATCCTTACAATGGAGGCATGGATGCTGATCTCAAAGATGCTCAAAAGTAAGATCATATGTTAATATATCGTTGTATATTAAACGTGCTCGATTTAACGTGCTCACCCCTACTGTTGTACTTTCTCTATTCTAAATTATAAGTCATTCTAAGAATCTAGACAATTAAAACATCTTAAGTTTGACTAGGATTATAAAGATTAATGATTTCAAATAGATATACGATGAATATACAATTGATGAAAAATCTAATTATACTTGGTTGACATAATAAATATTATTATATTATTAAATAAGTTTCATCAAACTACTTAAGGTGCTTTACTTAAGGTGCTGTACTTAAATATTATTGACATGGTGAATCGGCTCACATACATGAGACAGATTATGAGGGATGACGATCTAAACATCCCATGCCATAAATTGACATACAGGTAGAAGTGCAGCTACAATGAGAGCATCTAAATTCTACGAGTGCCTTTAGCATCAACAGCGGTTGCTACTTGTATTCCAAATGACAAACATTTGCATTCCCAGCTTATTAATTAAGAAAATGTTTGATTCTTTTTGTCAGCAGCAGAAAATGTAAAACTGGCCATCCACCTCTACCTGAAACTGATTCCAAACTTCCAGACTACACTGCAGTAAACACTACAGGAAGTTAAACCAATGACTGATTACAGCATGGCCCATGCAAAATTCAAAACTGAACTATATTGAGTAATGCAGTATTCATTAGCTTAAAAGGGCACAAACGCACAGGAAGACATCCAAATTAATTGTATAATCTTTATTTTGAGAAACTAAGCAGTGCTTGTTAAATTCTTCATGCAACATTACTAGCAATGAGGATATCCAAGTTAATTTTCTATGGCAACTATTTATTGGATGCTGGTAGATGAAAATTGATTAAAATGTATGTTTATTCAACTACTGCAAGAGTTTATGCCTGCTAGAAGGGCAAGGTGTTGCCACAAAAAAAATTGCTATTATTATTAATTAATTATATAATTCCATTTTACCACAAAATATTTGCTACTAAGTACTTATTACTTTTAACAGTAGCATCAAGCTTGTATAAGACAGCAAATTTTCACACCAAATAATTCAAAACTGAAATTAAGAAGTCTGCAACAATTCCAATAAATACAGACTTGTTCACACTCACAAAATAAATGGAACATAAACAAATGCTCATGTCAAGTAAATCAACTTACATGTGAATAAGAGTGGCCAAAAAATTAATATACCCTTAACATTCTCATACAGATATCATGTCAGACTGTTAGTCCATCAAAATCACCTGTCAGTTCACATAAAAAAAGGGAAAAATGGTTGACAATGCAATGAATCACTTATTGATGCAAGAAATAAAGTGTATTTTGTACAAGATTCCCCTTGCTGAATGATTAAATGGAAACTTCTCATATACCTCCTCTTTACTTGTAGCCAACTTCTTTCATCAAGTGGCGGTAGCTTCGCCCCCGTATCAAACGTTGCCAAAAGAATGCTAGAGTTTCTTGAATGTTCAATTGTAATCTCTGTTGAGCAAGCCTAGATGGAATGGTGATCAATATCAAGAGACAACCATTTCGCACAATAATTAAGAAGTAGAAGAACAAACCATCTGGCAAGACATCGCTGAATCCCATGGGTGATTGGTCGCATAAAGGATGGTTCTCTTTGTTGATACAGTAAACCAACCTAGCCAACAGCAACCATGTAGTAATCACATAAATAATAGTGCACCAAATATCAAGCAGAGTTCAATGAATTCACCTCCATCATGGCAACAGCAGCAGGATCATCCAATATTTCCAAGCTGTCATCTGCCAGGTAGTTCACCTGTCAAATACACAAAATAAAACATTCTAAAAATCTGCTCTCCATAAATAGATGATGTGAGATGTACAAAATAGGGTTGCCTTTTTGGTGCATGTTTGTAAGGAGTGGATTAGTGGGAACAAGGTAAGGTTGCCACTTCTCAAATATTGTTCAGTGCATATTCATCAACTGAATGCTGGCTTGCAAAGAGATCATACCCCAAACTCAGTGTTCACAAAGGATTGCATAAAATCCATTAGCTGAATCTTTGCCCATTTATAGGACAAGTCAGGGTTGTCATTCCGAGGTGGATGTCTCCAGGGTGCACCAAAAGACAATCTGTTCTCTGGTACTTTACCCTCACGGACATCTGAGGCAAAATTCTGCAGAATTTTTAATGCCTTCTCCATGGCTGGATTAACAACAGAAACCTGACGAGCAGAAATGAAACAAAAATAATGTTTTTCCCTCTTAATCTATGTGCATTCTAAGTCTGCAATTTGAAACAGCAGAAAACAACAATGATAAAAGAGCATATTTGAAATAGGGAGAGTGAAGTTTTCAAACTAGAAGATGGCATATTAAAGAGCATTTATGTCCAAGCAACTCAGCTGGCAGCAACTGAAACTTTACTTACTTGCAAGTGTGCCAGGTAAGTATCAATAATCTCCTCAATATTTCTGTCATGAAGAACCCTGTAATGCAACAGAGATTACTACTTACTGAGATTTTACTGCAAACCACTGAATTGAATTACAGAAAAAATAGCAAAGGCCTCAGATGAACACTTTGAACCCTGTATATAAGGCTTAACTAAACGAGAAGGATTTCGAAGGAAGGTATAGTGGACAAAAATCACAAAACCTGATACATATTAAAAATAGTTCAAAGTTATCAGAGAAACAAAGTAAAACTCATAAACTTATAGAATTTGTCAGGAGGGACAAAGAACCAAGAACTGATCAACTCATCCATCTAGTATTTTTTCAAGAAAAAAAATTTGTGGTCTACAAAAGCAATAAGCATAGAGTTTTTTATATACCTCTAACTCTTGTGCTTATCTATCTAGGATGCTTATCTTAGGAGTAGTTGGTGCATATCTCAGCACCTTATCTTTTTATCTTGCTTTAGCATCTACTTAGAATATGTTGTAATCTTCTTAAGTTGCAAGTTTGCTACTCCTATAGTCCTATATGTATCCAATCCTGCCATGGTTTGTGGTACGGCTAAGAAATAGAAAATATCCAGCCCCAAACCTGTGACTTCGCTCTAACAGTTTTTTTCCTTCTATAAACCAATAACAGGAGGCCAGAAGGCATCTAACCAAATGTGATCAGAAACAAAAATGAATCATATTTTGGGAAAAGATACTATCAACATGGGATAAAACAAATAAAGTTCAATGAGAAACTACGGATGCAAGTTACTTACTCTGGGCTATTTGCCTTTTGCTTCAGCATATATATCTCAGATAGCTGCCGTGGGTTTGGCCCAAGAACCTCATCTACAACTTTCCACTACAACTTCAATAAAAATCAAAACAAATTATGTACAGAGATTGCACAAGGGGAAAATTAATTATAGGAAGAACACATTCACATTTCACACAAAATGGCAACATTAGCAGGTCTAAAATATAACTACCTCCTGTTCACTGAAGAATTCAGAAACCATATGCAGCTTAGCTTCTTGTGGCGTCCAACCAAATGTCTGTCCTCCAATTATTATGCTTCAAGTAAAAAAGCAGGAAGCAGGGAAAAAATAGAAAGGCACCAAGTAAAGTAAAATGAGCATACCTCACGAGAAATAAATATGTTCGGAAAACCAAAATCAACGAATGCTTGACAAGAATAGTACCTGCCAAAATTCAGAAAATGTGTAAAGCTGATACTTTCCAGGTAGCAGCAATGCAGCAGAGTACTTGTTTTACAGTAAGAATTTCCTTAACCCATAAATATGACAAGAGAAAACTATTGGAGTTAAGGTAAACTGTAGGCCATAGCATGCCAGGAAGAACTATTGAAGTTCACAAGAAAATAAACAGGGAACAAAAACAACTATTTGAGGGGCTGTGACAAGCTTATTTTCTTTATTTAGGGAACCAGCTTTCGTCGCAACAAAAAGATCATGAACATGCAACAGAGTCCAGAGGAAACAGATTCTCTAACTAGAATGCTGTGTGTTATATTTGCGAAAGGGTAATCCCATATCCTCATAACTTGATACAAAAATGGTATTCAACTGAACCTATATTAAAGAATCCATAAAGGGAATAAAATGTTTTGAACCAACAAAAGCGCATGCAGATGAACAAAACTATATTTTTCTGGAGGTGTCATCCTTATTAAGGTTTTGTAGCATCCCCTATTGTAAAAATTTTGGAGGCAGTGGCATCAGAAAAATTTGGTCCAGCAGGCAGTATGCTCACAAATGCAATTTGACGGTAATGACAAAACTTCACAGAACAAACATGGAGAAAGCAGTAACATATTTCTTGTAGAATATATTCTTAAAATCCTTCAAATTTGAGACTTGAGAGATTTTGCAAGCATTTTGAATAAAAAACTACACATATACAACTTACATGTTTCCAAAAAAAAATAATGTAATAGTTATTGATATTTGTAGTTTTTCAGGTTTGATTAAATTTTGTCCTACAACATGTTCTTGTGACTGGGGAGAGTACAATTCAATGAAATATTGAAAAAGATGTAAACAGTGTACTGAAAATGGTCAAGAAATGGATTGAACAACGTTTTGCATTGGAATTTAGATCACTTGCATCTGACATCATTTATGGTATGTCTTTCCAAATGCCTAACTACTTAGGCTTTAGTGTGCTACTTGTCGTTCAAATCCCTAACATATGTAAATCAACTGATTGAGCATAATTTGGTACCTCAGCTATTCTAGGATTTGATAAAACACAAACATTGTTACTTGCAACACAAGGAAAACAAGCCACAGGGCAGTTCCATAGGAACAGGAATTCATCCTCGGACAGAAAAACTCTAAGATAGAAGAAGAAAGACCACCACACCCCATGCATTGCATATAACATCCTTCTGTAACTTTGTTTTGTTTTTATTCTTCCAGCATATACCCACCTAATTGTGTATGATAAATTAGAAAGATCCTAACAGCACACAAGATGTGTAGACATGTTTTTCATAAACTCATTTAGTCAAACCTACACTAGATTTCCTTGCACTATAATAAGAATAAGTAGAAAAAAAAAAGGCATCACTACAGAAAGTTTCTGTTCCTCAAACAAAATTAAAGCAGGTTATAAATTCAAAGTTCACTAAACAATAATCCTGTTGCAAATCTTTTGGCATTCCAATCTCTATGCTTCTTTTTTTTTTTGAGAGTACACAGTACAACGCAGACACTCAACACGCACGCACACTCGCCCCTACGAACACACGCACGCAAACCCTACCCCTATGAGCACCTTCGAAGGACTGAGCCGGCAAATCTTGAAGTTCACGAAGTCACCACAGGCGCCTCGCTGTCGACGGGAACGTCGCCTACCACTTAATGCGTAGCGCCGGAAAATTCTGGAATAAATCCAGTATAAAGTGTCGCACCCAGGTTTTGAACCCTGGGTGGGAGCCCCCCAACCAATGGCCTTTGCCATTGCGCCATGAACCCCTTGACAATCTCTATCTCTATGCTTCTATCAGGTTCCTTTTATCAAACAGTCGTGTTGTTATGCTCGTACCTCACATGTGAACATGATTATCCTCTAAACTCAAGTTCTGCCACCTATGAGCTCTAAAAACACTAGAAATTACCTACAGAGCATGCACAATGCACAGGAAAAGAGTATGAGAACTCACCCATCTGAAGTCGACATAATAACTGGCAAGCACTGTTCATTGGCACCAAGCGCAATCACCCTCCAAATGAAGCTATCATGGTACATCGCTGCAGGCACCATTGTCTCATCCTCACAAATTGCCTTTCTCAAAACATCCACATTGTTCAGGACCAGCTTTGGCTGCACAAAAACAACAGCAGCATCGACACAATAATGTCAATTTACAGAAAGCCACCACAAACACAACTGAAATAACACCAAGTCTACCTGGAAGAATTCCTCCTCTGCAGCACTGGACAGAACATCCAGTAACAGGCACGGCCAGTCAGTAGCTGAATTGGACAATGAGCGTGAGAACCGCCCAGTTCTATTCATCTCCCTGATTGCCTCCTTCCTCCACCCCTCCTGCATCCCGAGCACCTCCTTAGCCACTCGCAAGGCCGCCATTGCCTCCTGCATGTATGCCCTCTCTTCCATGGAGCAGTTGGTCGCCTCTCCTTGACCAATGCGGAACATGGTGTCGCCCCTGCACACCGCGGCGAGCACGGCCCTCGACCAGAGCGCCGGCACGGAGGTCGCCGAAGAGCGGCGGGCTGGCACAGAGGTGGACGAGGAGCGTGTGGCGGGGGCCCCCGAGAGGCGGGAGAGCGCGGTGCTGAGGCCATGGTTGCGGGACAGCGCGGCGAGCACGTCCTTAGAGCCCACAGCACCGCAGAGGACGGCAGCGCAAGCGAGGCCCTCAAGCGCGGACTCGAGGCGGAGGCGGAGGTCGTGCATCAAGGGGGGAGACGCTAGGTCGGCGGGGAGGAGGGACCACGGGGCAGCGGCGGGAGAACTCGGCGTGGGGTGGAGGAAGTCGACGAATGCGGTGGCGTGGGGCGGGTCGGACCACCGCGGGAGAAGGCGGTGGAGGAGTAGCGTCGACTTGCCGACGCCGCGGGGGCCGTGGAAGAGGAGCGGCTGTGGCACGCGCGGGCGAAGCGCGTGGTTGTGAAGGACGGTCTCGAGGACAGGCCGCGGGATCACGCGCCACGGCCGGCCGGCGGCGGCCATGGCGGCGCGGCGGGTACGGTAGGGTTCTGTGGGGTTTGGAGAGAGCAAGCGGAATGGTGAGCACGAGCGGGAGAGGAGAAGGCCACATGGGATGGATGTGCTGGAATGGGAGTGTGTGCTTGTTGGCCTAATTGGGCCGTCCTTGAAGGACCAAATGGGCTATTTGTGCCACACTCCAGCAAGCTATGCAACGCCGGCGGTATGGCGCAAGGCGTCTCACACTCTCACTCTCACCGAGAAAGAAGCCGAGCCGCGGCAACGCCGGAGCAACTTCTTTGTAGGCTCCTTTCTTCTTCTTTAGTCTGTTTGGGTTTTCAGTTTTGCTCCTTATTCTTCTAAGAGCAACTCTAACAGTTTGACATTTAGATTTGGCATATCTAATTTTGTCAAAAAACTAAAAAACTGATGACTAACAGTTTGACATTTGAGCTTGTCATTTTTGTCAAAATTGCAAATAAGAGCCCGCACTTGGCAATTTGGAGACCGTGAAAAGGAGGAGGCAATTTTTTTTCCTTCTTTTCTTTCACGGCGGAACACTGGGCTGCGGCTTTTTTATTTCTTCTTTTTTTCTTCCTTTTTTTTCACGGTGGAACAGGAAAATACCGCAAAAAAATAACGACCGGGTCCACTGGTCCATAATTTTCGTTTTTGCCAGTCATTATGGGGAACTGTTGGAGATTGCATATTTTCTTCTTTGGCATATCTATTTCAGAGTTGGCAAATTCCATGTTTTGTCAAACCAAAATTGTCAAACTGTTGGAGTTGCTCTAAGCAAATAGATATAATTCTACAAACTCTACTTCAAAAAACAAAACCATTAAATTATTAATCAAAATCATTTCTACTTTCCAATGTTTAAGGTGTAGTTTAAATCTTTTAACTCAAAAAACTAGCTTTCTCGCTTTTGGTTTCGGAAAGACTATAAATTCTTATCTTCTCAATACATAAAAAGTCAAAACAACTCTTCTTGTCTTCATAAAAAGTCAAAACAACTCTTCTTGTCTTCATAAAAAGTCAAAACAACTCTTCTTTTAGTTTATTTCTTTATAAGTTAGTTTTGTGGGGCTCTCTTTATGAGCAAAAGAAAGTGTTCTTTCTCACTCTTCAATGAATTTTTACTGGAGCAGATTCAATTCTTTGAGCATTCATGAAAAAAAATCCCTAAGGCGGGGGCCTATTTGGCAGAGCTTCTCGCTGGCTTCGGTTCTGGCTCCTCTGGAGGAGTCCTGCCAAACAGTTTTCTGGAGAAACTATTTTTTTTTTGCAAAAAACAGAGGAGTCAGAGCCGTTTTGGAGGGCTCCGGCTCCTCTATAGGAGCCCCTCAAAAGGAGTCCTGCCAAACAAATCCAGAATTCCCCCAACTCGTTTGAGTGTTTGTGTTTGCTTACTTTGCACACACATGCACCCTTTTCTATGAACGCACATACCAGACTCGTGCCTCTGTTGCCCGACTCGGGCATACCAGACTCTGGGCCGGATCAGTCGGGATCCTCTACGGCGCCTCTCCTGTCGTCGGTACCTGAGGCTACACCAGATGCTTCGCAACCCGATCCCACTGGGGGGGCTGCTACCTGGATCAGGTGTGGAGATCACTGGATCCAGTACGCCACCGTTAGGTGCAGCGGACTCTATGGCATCTGCCGAATCAGCTGTGCCACACCCGACTACACGACTCCAGCTCGGGATTTTGAAGCCAAAGGTTTACACTGATGGCACTGTCAGATGGGGGATGGTCTCTGCTCTCTGTATTGAAGAACCCACCACACCGGCTCAGGCATTGCAAGATCCCAAGTGGAGATGGGCCATGGATGAGGAGTACAATGCATTGGTCTGAAACCAAAGGTGGCATTTGGTTCCCAAACCCAAAGGGAAGAACATCATTGGATGTAAGTGGGTATACAAAGTCAAAAGAAAGGCAGATGGATCTATTGACCGATACAAAGCCCGATTGGTGGCTAAAGGATTCAAACAAAGGTATGGCATTGACTACGAAGATACGTTCAGTCCTGTTGTAAAAGCAGCCACCATCCGTCTTGTCCTCTCAGTTGCAGTCTCCAGGGGATGGTCTCTGCGACAACTAGATGTTCAGAATGCGTTCTTGCATGGAATCTTAAAATAAGAAGTTTATATGTACCAACCTCCTGGGTATGCAAATAAAGTTCACCCTTCGTATGTATGTCGTCTCGACAAAGCTTTGTATGGACTCAAGCAGGCACTAAGGGCGTGGTATGCTCGCCTATCTACAAAGCTTGTGGCTCTGGGGTTTACACCATCCAAGGCAGATACATCACTGTTCTTTCTTCAGAGAGGTGGGTTAACTATGTTTGTTCTTGTGTATGTGGACGATATCATTGTGGCAAGTTCGGATGTCCGAGGAACCAACACTCTCCTTCTGGATCTTCAGCAAGATTTCGCATTAAAGGACCTTGGTGATTTATATTTTTTCTTGGGTATTGAGGTCAAAAGAAACAAGGATGGGCTGGTCATGTCAGAAAGTCAGTATGCAAAGGATATACTTATACGGTTAGGTATGGACAAATGCAAATCAGTTGATACTCCTCTCCCTAGCACGCAGAAGCTCAGCCTCAAAGATGGTGATCCGCTTGGTCCTGAAGACTGCACAAAGTACCGGAGTCTAGTCGGGGCTCTACAGTATCTCACCATGACACAACCTGATATATCCTTTGTTTTCAACAAAATCTGCCAGTTCTTGCACTCTCCAACCACAACACATTGGTCTGTTGCTAAACGCATCTTGAGGTATGTTCATGGCACTTTGAGTTTGGGGCTCAGGATTGGGGCCTTGACGTCAAGAATTGTGAGTGCGTTTGTTGATGCCGACTGGGCGGGTTGTGTTGACGATCGTCGATCTACAGGAGGCTTTGCAGTCTATTTTGGCAGTAACTTGGTCTCGTGGGCAGCAAAGAAACAACCCATGGTGTCCAGGTCTAGTACTGAGGCTGAGTACAAGGCCCTAGCAAATGCAGCGGCTGAGTTGATGTGGGTGCAGAAACTCCTGACTGAACTTGGTGTGGCTCATCCAACTACCTCGAGGCTCAGGTGTGATAATTTGGGTGCAAAATACTTATCCGAGAACCCAGTGTTCCATGTCAGAACTAAGCATATCGAGATTGACTTTCACTTCGTGAGAGAACAGGTAGCTCAAGGACAACTTGACATTGGGTTCATACATACCAATGATCAAGTTGCGGATGGGTTTACCAAAGCTCTACCGGTTGCCAAGTTGTTGCAATTTCGGCGCAATCTCAACCTCTTGAGTGGCTGAGATTGAGGAAGGGTATTAGATGATACATCATCATGTCTAGGTTCATGAGGTTGTTAGTGTGTGCGTGTTTATCAGATAAGTATTGTTGTAATGTTAGTTGTGAATATCTCAGAGGTTGTTGTATAGGATCACAACCGTGTAAGCCACGATGGGGGTGTTTCCCATCTTATATAAACACGCACCCGAGCACCTGAACCAGTGACTCGTTAACCCTAAACAAACTCCACTTTTACAGACATCATATCTCTATAAACATCTTCAAGGGACCAAACTGTTATATGTGAGAATGTATCAACAAGTACATTGCCTAAAACTAAGAGAATAATAAAATTAAGTTTCACAATAAATAAAACACTAGCGCTCGTGCAGAGCCTGAAAGACTATTCAGATGCACCCAACTATAGCTAAGTACATGTCTAGATGCACCTCAATTAAAATTTAGCTGGTATAGCTAAATTTTAGCTAGAGATGTTTGGATGATCTAACTAATTGAAGATTTTGGTCATATTACCGCTCATGAAAGACTTCATTTTTTATAGAGAACAAATGGGGGGAAAGGACACAACCTCTTCATTTGCCTCCCGACCAGCAAACGTGCATGAGGCTGCGGTCATGGTCATGGCCAGGCACAGGGCGGCGTAGGAAGAGGTTGCGGAACCGTGGAGACAAGAAAAAATGATGGGAATTTCGTAATTAACTACATTTAGCTATCATTAGATGGGTTGAAACCGCTAATGGGATTAGCTACTTCTCATTAGCTAGGAACATTTTTAACTGCTAATGAAATGGTTCCTCATGAAGGAGACGCCTATCCGTCAAAATGCCTTGGAAGAAATCCCACAGGTCGTCATCTGAGAGCGGCGTGACAGGAGTAGAGCTCGGTCCGCCAACCCAAGAACTAGAAAATGGTTAGACTTTCAGCAGGTCGAATCATGCGGGGGAGTAGCGGTTGCTTACCCAGGGAGCCGACGTCGTGGCGGCTGAAGGACACTGCCAGAAGAGCTAATCATTGGGTGTTCGCCGAAGTTCGCCATGGATTGAAGAGCGTTTCGATGGAGTGAAAGGAGGAGAAGGATAGGGTGATATATGTTGGATACTCCTTCGAGGCGTCTGACTGTTATTTATGGCATTAACATAGATGGGAGGAGTGTCCGTTGATGGGCTGAAGTAAAATCCGTTGTAGAAAAAATCGGCTAAAGATAGCCGATCAAAGATTTTGGATAGCAGAGTGTGAATTGACTAATCGCAAATCATGAAGGAGTCAATGACGTCAGAGATACGGAGCGACAATCCTGTGCAGGTGAAGTCAAAACAAAGACTGTGATAGTCACCATGATCCTAGGGGAAATGCACGGGACACGTCAAGATCATTTCATTGGTTCACACCTGATACAAACTAATTGTTGAGGAACACTTTGTTAATAATGTCCTCGACACGAGTGATATCGACTACTGCTTCGCCATGACCCTGGAAGGACTCTTGGAGATCTTCATGATCTTGAGGGCCTTCGTGCCTAGGGAATCCGGGTCCTACGTCCGGAAGTTGATAGTCGGAGGCGGCCTCAGTAGCAGTGAGGGCAGTGACAGCACCATGACGGACGCCATGGAGGGCGATCTCCCGAACTTGGGGAGGGATATCCTGGAGGCGCTGGTTCAGCATATCACCTTGGGTGTTAACAGCATTGGCGGCGGCGACTATACGGCGCAGATTCTCCAATTGTGTCATTAATGCTTCCAAGGCAGAACGGAGAATGAGGAAGAAACATGAGAGATCTGAGGCAAGTAAACGTACATTACCTACCACTTGACCGTCAGCTTCAGAGAGACTGCATCTTGTTTCGGCGATCTCTCTTTCAGTAGCGTCCAAGACCACCTAGTGGGCATCGGATAAGTTTTGGAGGCGTCCTACCTCCTTGATCGACTCTGAATATGGCTCTCCGAGCCGATAGCGATCTTCCACCACAGAGCGGTAGGCGGCCAGATCGGCGCCACTGGAATCGGAATCAGATGCCGGAGTTTCGTTGTTGCTCGCGGATCTGGAGAAGACAGAGTGGGGATTGATAAACAGTTGGCGATTATACCAAAGAGAAGGCTCGGGGGAAAATAAGTAGAGGGTCTGCGAAAGAGTCAGCTACCTCGTCATACGCAAGCGTCGATGAGAAGAAGGATCCTCAGGTGGCGACCTTTCTGTCGGGCATTTTTCGTGGCTATCGCCCCCGGCCATTGGGGTTTTCTTGGTGTTCTTAGGGACTCTGAGAGAGTCTACAGTGCAGGATGACTATGAATGAGTATTGAAGCATGGGGGCACATAGAATTATATAGATCCTTTGTGAGAAGACGAAGTCGCATCGAAGACATTGTTGCGGTACGGAGTTGATGGGAAGTAGGGAGGTCGGCTCTTCGGTTCCCAACAGTGCACATATATTTTTGGGAGACGGACCGACTGTCGATACAACCCTTGGGATTTTTGAAGGAATTTTGGGAATAAAACAAATTTATCCCAAAATTGGGGGGCATGTGTTGACACCATATTTTGGCACGACCAGATACATGTTCATGGGCCTTCTAGCGGGCCTTCAGAGAGGAGATTCAGATGGATCCGAAAGATCGACTAAGGAAAGACGAGATCACAGAAGGATTTTTCGGCCAACTACAGTAGAACGTGCACAACAATCTTGGCATGAAAATGGGTTGAAGCCCAAGTGAAAGCCCATGTTTGGTTTTGGTTAAATTGATGAAACCTATGGACTAACCCTATTGCTAAGTGTATGATCAAGATAGGGTATTCTAAATTGACAAGTGGAGATAGATTAAGGATCATGATGGATCAAGTGTTTCATGACTAAGGAAAAGAAGAAAGAGAAAAACAAAAATGGGCTCAAGGCAAAGGTATAATCATAGGGCCATTTTTGGTTTAGTGATCAAGACACTATAGAGAGTGTGATCATATTTAGGATATATAGCCGTACTATCAAGAAGGGAAAATTCGTGTCGATTGCGGTTATCATGTGCCACTAGGTTTGCATTGCTTGCATATATAAAATGAACCTAAGTGACATAAAATGTAAAACAAATCCAAGAAAATATCATGTAAAGGCTAACACTAAGCACAAGGGTTTGGATCAACTGGTGTAAGCACTTGAAGAATTGGAGAAGACGAAGCAACTCGTTTGGACAAAGAAAAGTGGTCCGGACGCTGGGGTAGCTCGGTCCGGACAAACGCAGATGTGTTCGGTAGCATACCCTAGCTCGGCTGGCGGCGCACAGGAGGTCCGGACGCTGGTCTCCGGATGCATCGTCCGGAGGTTGGAGCTCTCTGTACTCCTCTATTGAAGGCCTCCGGACGCTAGGTGCTGTTCGAACACAGGACTCCGGACAAGCGTCCGAGCAGATGGTGCTCTCTGGACTCGTTCTACAGAGGGTCCAGACGCAGGGCGCGATGGTCCGGACCCCAACTATTCACATCGTCCGGAGACACGTGGACGACACATGCGAAGGCGCGAAGGAACTGATTCAAATCACAGAGGGTCCAGACGCGCGGAAAATGGTCTGGACCCCCTGCCTGCGAGCGTCCGGAGCTCCCCAGAAAGCTATGATCAAGGGGCAAAATGGCTAGTTGCTTTTTGGAAGCTATAAATATGTTTTGGCCGGCTCACCTATCATTCATTTGACATACTTGTGCTTGCTTGAGAAGGCCCCCAACTCATCTCTCTTGGCTTTGCTTGTTAATTCATGAGAGTTTGAGTGAACCAAGTGCTTGATCATTGCATTGCATCTTAGTGGCACTTGGTCATCGTCATCGCCGCGAGTTTTCTTGTTATTCTTGGTGTTTGCCAAACACCTATACGACTCAGCGTTTGTGGAGAAGCTTCGACACATGTTGGTGATTGTTCGTGGTCAGCTTCATCGATTGTGAGAGGGCTTGTACCCACCTCGGCGGAGCGACAAAGGGTAACTCTAGTGGATTTCTCGTGTCATTGAGTTACTCTCATTTGGGTGGATTATTGTGGCGCTCAGGTAGTGGGCTAGGCTTGTGAAACGCCTATTAGCCACCGAATCACCACTTGAGTAGTCGACACAACGGGGACTAGCTTGGTGGCAATCAAGTTAACCTCGGGAGAAAAATCATTGTGTCAATCTTATTTCCCGGCTACTCTTTCGTATTAATTGTAATTGGTTTATCCCATTGACATCCATACATCACAAGGCTTCGGTATAATCATCTCTATCCTCTTTGCACTTACTTTTGTTCTTATATTGTCTAGTTAGCTTGCTAGTTAGTTCTTGTTGTTAGTTGTTCTTGATAACTTGTGTTAAGTGCCTTAGGATCTTGCTATTGTTTGTTAGGCACTTAACTAACTAGAATTGCTTGGATAGGTGGCTTTGCATCCCTAGTAGAGCTAGAGGAAAAAGCTTTGCTTAAGTGTTTATCTAACCTTTGCTCTAGT
The DNA here is from genome assembly GCA_022036555.1 of Microstegium vimineum. Taxonomy (NCBI): domain Eukaryota; kingdom Viridiplantae; phylum Streptophyta; class Magnoliopsida; order Poales; family Poaceae; genus Microstegium; species Microstegium vimineum. The sequence goes on along the minus strand of CM039120.1, from coordinate 29,744,290 downwards.
GGTTTGTAGAATTTTTATTAGGCTATTCACCCCCCTCTAGCCATCTAGGACCTTTCACAAAGTCATATTTGTTTCCTTATTTTTAGGACTTGTGCGACGACCGGATAGGGTATGTGATATAGTCTATAAATAGCTAGGCCTAGGGAATGAGAAGGACATCCAATCAATCAAATACACACAACTTAGTTTATTTCGGCCATCGGCCAACCCTAGGAGTAGGAGTAGAGTAGATTTCGGTGAACCTTCGACGGACCAGGCTACATCGACCAGATCGACCTCCTGTTTGCTTGTAAGTTTAGCCTTGGTTCATGTCTCGTTTGTACAATTGTATTGTGTAACTCGTACAAGCTCGATCTGAGCTAGTTATCGGTTTGAATCTATGTTCACGGGGCTACATTGCTTCAATCTCACATGACTCATGGCTTCGAGCTAGTTATCGACTCTATTAGATTGATGATCTAATAGATTCATTAAGTTATCAATATTGTCTTTTATGCATTGTTTAATTTATTTCAATAATATCTTGCCCAATCTCAACTAATGGACTGGCCTACGTGTTATTTTCCATCTAGATCTATTGTCTTCAAAGCATTAACTCTTATACATGTCGAAGCAGTAGATCTAAGATCCTATCGGCTAATCCATCGGTTGTGGTTGTTACATGTTGCAGGTTCGAGACATATGTTCGGTCATTAGATTGGTTTGAGAAGGGTTGGATCTAGCTCAACATATACGATACGACTGCATCTACCAGACCCCACTGCCGTATGTGTTGAGTTATATCTGTCTAGTCTCAGATCCGTCCGGTGCTGGGCGTATGGATCTTGTTCAAGCTTCATCTGTCCCATATCGGCTAACATAGCCGATTTGGTTGTGCTTCAATCATACGGTATATGTGCTTTACTATTCTAATTTGTTAGATCTATTAAATGTACTGGACGTGGTTCAACTTGTTCACTTTTATGGCTGCATGGAAACACTCAAATACTAGTAAATGAGTTGGGTTATTGGGTTAGTTGTCATCATGGCTGCATGGGAACACACCTCTGTTGATGGTTAATCTTTATCCGATACGTTTGGTAGGTTTGTCGGTTTGGGTCAATAATGTCGCATGTATCGCATCCTTACTTGGTTGTTGTCATATGATCGACTAATTATACACTTTATATATGATATCATGTGATAGCCGTTTATATCTTATTATCATGATTCATACCATCTAGGGTTGACTATTTAGTCAATATCCTTTACTCATCGGCTATTTGAGAGCTGCATGTTTCATAATTTGAGATTTCACTTCCTTGTCAATTGCAGGTCAAATTGACTGGCACGCCTAAGATCAATCCCCGAAGTGGCCTGGGCCGCTTAAGAGGTTTAGGAGATCAAGCTCTGCTGTTGCACGATCTCCGCAGGCCTTTCGCGGTGCTGACGCTAGATACCCCATTTTTTGCGTCAACAGATAGACTTTTATTTCCTAGAAACTAGAATTGTGGATAGGTGGCTTGCAACACTTGATTATTTCTAGCGCAAAACTTGCTTAGGCCATTTATTATACTAATATCTCGTCTAGTGTTGTTGTAGAAAATTTTATTAGGTTATTCACCCCCTCTAGCCATTCCTAGACCTTTCACCTGCTCGACTCGCTCGCCCGCCGTCTTGACTTGGTCAACACGGTCTACTCCATGTTTTCACGCACTTGTCGATGCCAAGTGCCAGCCACCATGGCTAGTCCTCCGGCCCTCTGGTCTGTCGGTATGAGCCTCGCGTCCGCTCTTCACTGATCTCAGCCTATCGGCATGGCACGCCACTACTCAACCTTCACCTCGCCTTTGACTACCGTCTCCGGACTCGACACCTACATACCACAAGCCGATAGACAAACACATTTCTGCTTTCATAGTGGATTAGTGGAACCACTCAAACTGAAATACTCAAATGTTGAGCAATCACTCATCACTAAAATTGAACATCATCGGCACATATCAACCATGTGTTCGCACACCATATGCAACATGTTGTGAATTAGATGTTGGAGCATTTATTAATTTTGTATTGAGTGGTTTTGAAAACTTATTCAATTCTCTGTGGCTCCGTTTTTCGTGAACAAAATGCCTGTGTGTTCATAGCAGTACATAGATTAGTTTTATAAACTTTTCATGTTTTTTTCTCACTATTGGTGTATTGTTCTAATCGTAGCCTTGTTTGTTTTGTGTAAGTTTGCCCGTTGAATGTATGTTGTTGTTTGGTGATCGGTTATAGATGTTGAGCAGGCAGTTGAAGATTCAGAGTTCTTCTATGACCAAGATCAGTAAGACTAGCAAGAATACTACGAAGAAGGTGAAAGATCTCTAGTGTTTTGGGTAATTGATGAAATCTAAGTACTAACCTAGCTCTAAGTGTTTGAGTAGGTTTAGTACATTAAGGAGAAGTGAGAGTGAACAAGTGGTGGAGCAAGGATGGAAGCTAGGAGAAAGCAAACCAAAGCTCACACTTGGAGAAGAAGTGAAGAGGAGAAGATCCTAAGAGCTAATCAAGGCAAAGGTATAAGCTAGGGTTTTTTGGTTTAGTGATCAAGATACCTAGAGGGTATGATCACATTTAGGATAGGTAACCGTACTATTAAGAGGAGAAAATAGTTAGTGGTTACAACTATCGAGTTCCATTAGGTTGATCATAATTGCATTGCATATAAAACCTAATGAGCAACCCTTGTAAAACTTGATAAAATATGCCAACACACATGCACAAGTCAGTGAAACAATTGGTGGTGGCCATGAGATCAAGGGAAGCAAAGAGAAGGAAATTCAGACCAACTTTGAGGCGTCAGACCAGTTGTGCATAGGAGCTCCGGACCATAGGAGATGGTCCGACGGCTGCTCGATCCTAGCACTGGCTGGCACAAAAAGGAGCGTCGGACAGGTGGTCCGATGTGCTTCGGACCATAGGCCAAAGGTCCAGTGGCTCATTCAAAGGCAGAACAGAAGTCAAAGTGACCTCCGGACCAGATGACATAGTCCAGTGGTGTGGTCGGACGGGGTGGTCCGACGGTCTGCTTTCAGGCTGCGAAAAAAGGCATAACGACTAGTTCCTTGTGAGGGTGAAAGGTCCTTGTGTGATTTTGGTAATTGAGTGACAACTTAGGTGGACTAATATGTGTTTAATGTGAGACACACAGGTGATTTAGTCCTTAGGTACACAAGTGTGAGCAACCAATAAAGTCATGGTGGAGAGATGGATTGTGCATATTCATGGTGCTCAACTTGGTGATGAAGGAGTTTATTGTACATGGTACATGACATGTAGTCATGTGATCAAGGTGGAGAAGATCAAGATGAGGCTTGGCTTGATGGACCGGTTGCAAGTGTGAAGGGCAAGCGAGTGATGCTTGGCGCCGATGGACCAACGCAACGGTGAAGAGCAAGTGAGGTCAAGATCGATGAACCAACACGGTCACGTGATGATATGTAGTGGATCATATCATTTGTGATAGGTTGGTGTGTATGTTGCATCAACATTGGAGAAGGAGATGAAATGGAATGCACAAGGCAAAGGTATAACTTAGAGCATTTCATTTCACCGGTCATAGAGGTTTTAGAGAAGTGTTTGACCGGGTTGAGTTATAGGAAAAACCGTACTATCAAGAGGGATGCATGGTAGACTAGCTTGATGAGGATAAGAGTGCTCAAGTTGCTAGTCTAGAGATGTTTGAGAGAAGCGGTGCAAATCGTTTACTTAGAAGAGTGCTTCGGTGGCTTTCTGCTGAGCCACCGGTACTACTGGTCTCCCACCGGTAGTACCGGTGAAGACCGGTGGTACCGCTCAGCTCCCAGTGGGAGTTTCTCGCATGCGAGGGCATCACAATTTTTGTACTACCGGTAGTACCGGTGAGCAATCGGTAGTACCGGTTGGCTAACTTTGTGCAACGGTCGGGAAGCTCCAACGGTCGGATTCCTTGGACCGGTAGTACCGGTGGGACACAGGTAGTACCGGTGGTGCGTCGGGAGCTACGGGAATAAATAGGCCGCCCCTTCCCTTGGGGTGGTGGTCACCCCCATTATTCCACTTCCACATCTGAGAAAAGGGTCCCAAGAGTGTCTCTCTCTTCCTCCTTGCTCCTAGACTTCAATCCATGGTGGATTTGTGAGAGGGAAGTGAGATTAGAAAGAGGAGAGGATCGATCTACAACTTGAGCATTCGAATTCCTCTTCTTGACGGTTTGCTTTGCATTTGTTGCTCTTGGATTGTTGGAATCCTAGCCGGCTAGGCGTTCTTTGTGCTTGCCCATGTTGTTCATGTGTTGATTCTTTTGTAAGGGCACACAAAGTGTTTGTAATCATCATTCGATCTTAGTGAGAACCTTGGGCACTCTTTGTGTGGGCCTCAAGGGAGAGGCAGGGAGGTGAAAGAGACTCCGACCATCGTGGTCACCTCAACAACGAGGAGTAGGAACTCTAGTGTAGAGTTGCCGAACCTCGGTATAAATCGTGAGTCTCGTGTGCTTGATGTTGTGGAGATAGCTTCGACTATCCTTTGCTATTGTGTTCTTCGTGTTCTTCCTCTCTCCCTCAAGTTCATAGGTTGGGAAGCCCCGATCTACAAATTGGAGAGGAAGCAATCCAAGCAAAGCTCAACATCATCACCCTCAACCTCAAGGAGTGTGGGGAAAAGCTCGGATCCGGATTCAAAGCTCATCTTCCTTGGATCTCGAAGCTATAGTGCTACCATCGGTAGTACCGGTCAGCCACCGGTAGTACCGGTCCTACTACCGGTAGTACAATTTGGTGGTTTGCATTCTTTATTCACTAGCTTATACTTATTGTTTCATACTTGTGCAAGTGTTTAGTGGTTGCTCTTTTAACTAGTTTGGCTTGTGTAGCTTGCCTAGTTACCTTCTAGCTTGTGTAGCATAGAAGTAGCACTTGAGTGACTAGTTGGCTTGTGTAGCCTTGTTAGTCACATTGCTTAGTTTGTGTAGCTAAGTAAGTTGAGCTCTCTAGTTGGCTTGTGTAGTCTTGCTAGAGAGCATTGCTAGTGAGCTTAGGTGCTTTGTGCTTTGCTTACTAGTATGTGTAGGAGCTCCCTTTGTGCTTAGAGTACTAGTTGCTTAGGTTTGTGTGACCTTGCAACCTAGACTTGTTTAGGTGAGCTTCCTAGCTTGGCACCTTAGTGAGCCCAATTAGTATACTTTGCTAGGTGCTAGAGTTATAGTTAGAGGGGTATAGTCTTGGCTAGACCGATAGTTTTAATTCCGCATTTGTTTTGGTTAGCCATTGCGCTTAAGTTTTTAGAAAAGACTATTCACCCCCCTTCTAGTCCGCCATCTCGACCCTACAAGTGGTATCAGAGCTTGGTCTCTCATTTGTGGTCTTTACCGACCCGAGAGGATGGCGACTTATGGGCTAGATGTTGAGTGTCCACACATTTTTGATGGCACACACTTTGCACGGTGGAGAAATTGATTGACATGCAATTTTAAGTTTATTTCTCCCCAAATGTGGTGGATCGTGGATGTAGGTCTCTCTTGTGCAATTGAGAGAGAGGATGCAACTCAAGCACAAAAGAAGTGCCTATATCTCGATTGCCAAGCTACTAACATTCTCTACCATTCTATGAAAGATAACATCTTTGGTGAGATAATGGATATGGAGAGTGCTCATGAGATTTGGACCTACCTCATTGATAAATATGAGACGGTTCCAAACAGTGATGATGATGTGTCCAAGTTGGTGGCACATGAGAGTGTTGAGCATGACTACAACTCGGTGGTTGTGGAAGATTGCTCCACCTCATGTTCAAGTGATGATGAAGATGATCTATCTACCAAGAGATCACTTGACAAGAAAGATGAAGGCCCAGTCTCAAGTGATGCAATTGATGATGCTACTCCAAGCACACTTGATGATGATGATGATGCATGCTCGGGCTATGAGAGTGATGTCTCCACAAGCTCTTCCACTTCATCACAATGCTACATGTCACATGGTGACACTAAGGTATCAATTGGCAATATGATTGTAGATTGTGATGACCCTAACTTTGAGCTTGTGTGCAAACTTTCAAAGGCTTTAGCAAGTGAGTTAAATAAAACAAAGAAACTAAAAGATGAAAACTCACTTCTAAAGACCTTATGTGAAGAACATAAGCACTTACTTGATGTTCTTAAATCTTCACATGAAGAACTAAAACTTGATCATGAGGAGATTCATGTGTCTCATGAGGATTTAGTTCACAAACATGGTTCTCTTATTAATGAATTGCTAAATCTTAAAAATGAAGAGAGCTCATCACTTGGGTCAAATGATCAATCACATGTTGTTGCTAACCCTTGTGATGTAGGGAAGAATAATGTATCCACCTCTTGTGATGATTTACTTGATATGCATTGTTCATCAAATATAGATGCTTGTTCTACTTCTATGTCTTGTGAGACTAACCTTTTGAAGGAGAACAATGAGCTCAAAAGTGAATTGAAGAACATGAGCAACAAGCTAGAGAGGTGTTACAACTCCAAAGTCACCTTTAAGCAAATATTGGCAAACAAAAAAAGCTATGGTAACAAGAGTGGAATTGGCTTCCACAAGGGCAAGGACAAGAAAGAGAAGAAGCAAGAACAAAAGAAGCTATCTCATTTCATGTGCTTCAAGTGCCATGGAATGAGACATCTTGCAAATGTATGCCCAACCAAGAATGCTCAAGCGAAGCCACAAGTCAAACCCCAAGTGCAATACAAGATCAACCATCAAGATGGTGATTTGGGGATGACAAAGAAGAAGAAGACAAGAAGAGGTGGCAAAGCTAGAGCAAGGCATCCAACTCCTATCCATGATGCCAACAAGATGATGATGAGCAAAGATCAAGAGAAGAATCATTTGGCTCACATCAAGTGCTTCAAGTGTGAACATATGGGACACTTTGCCTCGAAGTGTCCTACCAAGCTTGAGATGAAGATTCAAGCAAAAGAGAAGAGGCAAGACAATGAGAAGCACAACATGAGCAAGGAAGAAAAAGCTCAAGCAAAGAGAGTGTGCTACTCATGTCGGGAAAGGGGACACATGGCTAATTCATGTCCCCTAGGTATGACTTATAAGCCTATTTCAATTATTGATGATCATATGCTTAGAAAGGATGGTAGTGGTACCTCTATGGTTGCTATTGCAAAACACCCCGCTATTCATACTAAGGCATTGCCTAAGTATGTTGCACCTAACTTGAGAGGACCCAAACTAGTTTTGGGTACCATCAACAAGTGGATGAATGTGTGTAGGTACCATGGGCATTGGAGACTTGATTCAATTGATTGCATATTGATCATCATATGATTGAGTCAAGTAATGAAGCTTAGTGCTATCCTTATCCCAATGCCAAGTCAAAAGATGAAGTCCAAATGCTACACCATACAAGTGCATGATCAAGTTGTGGTGGCTCATTGGATGATTTGAAGGTTTGCAAATATTCAAGTTGAAGCTTGCTAATGGATTGATCATGGTCTAAATAAGGTATATTTCTTGTTGATCAAGTTCATTTGGGTGTGTATAAGATATTTGAATTGGATATACACAGTGTAGTGCATATGAGTTGCTTGAATTGGATATATATGTGCACTAGTTTCTTGCTATAAGATGTTTGAATGGATTAAATGCTTAGTGATCAAGTTTGAGTTGATTTGAATGAATATGATCATGAGACTACTTTTAGTAAGAGGATTGAATGGATATATGTCTTGTAAGAGTGTTCAAACAAGATGGATTCAAATTTGGTTCAATTTGAAGAAGCATAGCTCAATTTGTCAACTCTTGTCAATCTTTCAAAATCTGAGCTAGCTGTGATCATAGCCATGTTTGAGAGTTCAAATCTACTTGGATTGGCTTGAAATTTGGTGTGCATACTCTACACTTGTGGTATTAGTTGCTGTTTAAATTTCATGGGTATTGGATAAGGGATACTTCGTTGTGGAGTGGATCTTGTCAACACATGTGCAGCAGTTTTCAGCATGTACCTAGGTGGAAAGATGTGAAATCTGGTAGCAATATAATGGTCCAATGAAGCTCAAATTTTTATGGCTACTAGATAACTTAGTGAAGCACATCTCCAACAAAACTCAAGGTCATGGGATATGTACTTTGTGAGATATCATATATTCTTTGAAGAGTACAAAATCTGCCAGAAAAGTGACAAACATTGGATTGATTTAGAGTTACTCAAATTGAAAGGTCCTCAAGTTGGAATCATGCTTATAAGTGACTGAGGTACCTATGCTAGAATTGAGTACAAGTACAATTTGATTGTGGAGTGTATTTGACATATGTTTAGTGCTCAAGATGAAGATCAATTAAACAAAGTCATTTCAATTGAGTGTCAAGGATGATTCTTGGAGAGAGGTCACTTCTCCCTTTTGTAAGGGCTTGCCGCCTTTTGTAGGTAAACCAAGAACGTTACTTGGAAGGATAAGATGGAAGTGGTGATCTAGGGATCATTTGGAGATGCTTAGTTGAAAGCTATCAATAGGATTGATCAAAAGAAATTAGCAGGCAACACCCAAAAGAGAGATTCATGAATTTAACCTACAAGTGTATCATGACATTCAAGTACTATCATCTTCTACATGTGGTACATCTTTTGGTACTCTCTCATGCAAGCAAAGATCAAGAAATAATCAAGTCAACTACAACAAGAAAAGTGCACTTGATCATTAGTGGGACTCAAATCATATGGGTAAAGATTAACATTCCAAATGGTATTCATTGGTCATCACCATGCTCTTAATGGGAATTCGCATTGCTAATTGGAGATGAAAATTGACTATCCTCTACTCCAACATAGCAATGGTGAAATTGTTTGACATATGCATACATCTAATACTTAGAACTTGTTTAGTGCATATAGTCATACATAGTGCTCATTCATTGAAAATCAAATGAATTTTATGCTTATAGCCTACCACTATAGCTTGATTGAGTTGTTTGATATAGTGGTAGTATATGAGTTTGTTCATGAGCTAGTAAACCCAAGTACTTGATCTATTTTGGATTGCAATCAAGTGACAAGTACAACCTCTATAAGATAACCGCTTAATGTGTGTGAACAAGCTTAGAGAGGGTTTAAACCGGACTTGAAAGCTTATGCTATTCATTTTAGTTCAAGTCCAACATAGAAGCTCATGAAGATGAATCTAGTTCAAGCACAAGACAACAATGCAAATGGATATCAAGATGCAACTTACAAGTGTATCTAGACTTATGCTAATCTTTCAAATAGTATCAACCTTCATATTGGTACTTGCAAAAGATGTCTAGTTCTAGCATACTTGAGATAGCCCACATATGTGCGAACACATGGTGGATAAGTACCCATGTATGTTCAGCTTTGATGATGAGTGATCGTCCAACACGTGAGTGTTTCAGTTTTGAGTGGCTTACCCTAACCTCTGCGAAAGCAGAAAACATGTGCTTGTCTATCGGCTTGTGGTGTGCAGGTGCTATGCCTAGTGACAGTGGTCAATGGCGTGGAGAAGGTCGAGTAGAGGCTTGCCGTGCCAATGGATTCAGAGCGGTGAAGGGCGGAAGCGAGACTCGGACTGAGGGACCATGGGCGCCGGCGGACTAGCTGTGGTGGCTAGTACTTGACACCGGCGAGTGCGAGAAGACATGGAGGTAGACCGAGTCGGCCGAGTCAAGACGGCGGACGCGTGAGTCGATCGGAGGCTCAGGGGACTCGGAGTCCGACCGGGCGAAGACAAGGTGGCTCGCGTCGAGTGGTTTGGTGGTTTAGGCCTCAAAACCATCCGCGTCGGTTTCCGAGTTTGGGCCGCAAAACTCGGGGTTCGGTAGTTGAGCCCAAAGCTACCGGTGGCGGGTTTCCTAGGTTTGGGCCTCAAAACCTAGGTGGAGCTTCCGAGGAAGCAGGGATGGCACGTGGCGGAATCCTGGAGGTTGCGTCGAGGCGACGGCAACTCCCGGTAGAAAGCGGGGCCGTCCATTCAAAATGCGGGAGATATTTTCCAGAGCTTGGACTGCAATGCTTAAGCTAGGTAGTTCACTCAATGTATCTAGGGGGTCTTTGGGAAATAGACAAAGCCCGATAAGTAGGGGGTGAAGGGTATCCCTCATCCCATCTCTTGAACCCTAATCATTTGCCCCAACTCTCTCTCTCTACCCTCTCTCTAGTTCATGAGATCCCTAGGTTCATTTCACCAACCTCTGTAAGAACTTGAGTTTGTTGCGAGGAATCGGAGGCCGTAACCTCCGTAAGCCATGGTGGCTTCGTCTTCTTGATCGTGTCCCCGTTTTTCTTGGGTTCTTCGCGATTTTGCTTTTGCTCCCTCTTTGTTCCCGAGATGATTTATCTTTGTAGGGAGTAGCTCTTGCAAATCCGCTTGAACCAAGTTGTTCGTATTCGTGAGGAGCATCTTTGCACCGAAGGAATTCACCTCAAACCTCACGAGTGCGTAGATCGGGCGATTTCTTTGCGGCGTTCTTCGTTTTTCCTTTTTCTCCCCCAAATCCAAGTGTTCCCGTTTATCCTCTCCAAATTGAGCAATGATTTCTTCGGGATAGCTCCCCAACTGTACAAGGATCATGCCTACAAAGTTTGGTTGCAGTTGGAGTTCATTTGATTGAGTTTTGGGAAGATTTGGCGGAGTAAAATTGATTTTCGCGTTTTTCTGCGCTCAGTTCGTAGGCACCAGACAACCCTCTGGACAACTCTCCGTACCATTGCATGTTGTCCGGTGGTGTGGCCAAAAATCTGCAGCAAAACACCTAGCTCCGGACCATACCTCCGGACAACTTCCATTGGTCCTGAGGTAAGCGTCGGACCACTAGTCCGGAGCTTGTGTACACACTGTTTTGCTGTTTTTCTGCGTCGGACTACCCTTCGGCCCACCCACCGGACCATTGCAAGTTGTCCGGTGGTGTGGCCGAAAAACTACAGCAAGGACCATAGCTCCAGACCATACCTCCGGACAAATTCCATTGGTCCTGTGGTACCTCCGGACCACTTGTCCTGTTGTCACTGTTGATCGCTGTTTTGGTCGTTGCTCTCTCGTCTGGACTCCGAATCAAGTTCCGTTTGTTGCGTTGGATTCATATTCACGTAAGGAGCATGATTAGGTACCTTTGAGACTAGTTCTCATAAGTACTTTTGGGGTGTTCTCTTGCCTCTTTTCTCTAGGGGTTGAGAGTGCCTCTCTCAGTGTATCGGTTTCGAGTTCGTGGCTTTGATTGTTCTCCATCTTCTCCGACAGGTCCGCTGCACCTTTGGGGGTCTTCCTAAGGTGTCCACCTACTTGTTAGGTCGTGTGTGAGTTGGTTCTTACGAGGTCATGTTTTGGGTGTGAGTTTGGGACAAGGGCCAAGTCTTTAAGTTGTATTTTAATTGGCTCCCATTCACCCCCCTCTGGTCGCCGTTCTTGGTCCTTCAATTGGTATCGGAGCCGGTTAAGGCTCAAACCACCTTACATGGTTCTTAATCTGCGAAGGCGACATGGAGCGAGGTGCTGGCAAACCTCCCTACTTCGATGGAACCAACTTTGCCTATTGGAAGGTGCGCATGTCGGCTTACCTCCAAGGGCTTGACACGAAGTTTTGGGAGATTTGTGAGAATGAGAACTACATGGTTCTTGAGGCTCGGGTCACCGATGCCCAGGTTACGCAGCATGCATCTAATGCAAGAAGCCGTAGCATTCTCTTCTCTTGTCTGTCTCTTCCTAAGTTTGAGAGAGTTTTGAGTCTCACTACGGCACGGGAGATCTAGCAAACACTTGTGCGATATCATGAGGGTAACACTCAGATCAAGTCCAGACTCTTCGACACGTACCGTAGAGAGTACGAGAACTTTTCTCAGTTGGCCGGCGAATCTGTTGACGGGATGTTCACTCGCTTCCAATCCATCGTCAACAAGATGCATGCTAATCGAGCCAACTTACCATGGTGGATAAGTACCCATCTATGTTCAGCTTTGATGATGAGTGATCGTCCAACACGTGAGTGTTTCAGTTTTTAGTTGCTTACCCTAACCTCTGCAAAAGTAGAAAACATGTGCTTGTCTATCGGCTTGTGGTGTGCAGGTGCTATGCCTAGTGACAGTGGTCAATGGCGTGGAGAAGGTCGAGTAGAGGCTTGCCATGCCGATGGACTGAGAGCGGTGAAGGGCGGAAGCGGGACTCGGACTGAGGGACCATGGGTGCCGGCGGACTAGCTATGGTGGCTAGTACTTGGCACCGGCGAGTGCGAGAAGACATGGAGGTAGACCGAGTCGGCCGAGTCAAGACGGTGGACGCGTGAGTCGAGCAGAGGCTCAGGGGACTCGGAGTCCAAGCGGGCGAAGACAAGGTGGCTCGCGTCGAGTGGTTTGGTGGTTTGGGCCTCAAAACCATCCGCGTCGGTTTCCGAGTTTGGGCCGCAAAACTCGGGGTTCAGTAGTTGAGCCCAAAGCTACCGGTGGCGGGTTTCCTGGGTTTGGGCCTCAAAACCTAGGCGGAGCTTCCAAGGAAGCGGGGATGGCACGTGGCGGAATCCTGGAGGTTGCGTCGAGGCGACGGCAACTCCCGGCAGGAAGCGGGGCCATCCATTCAAAATGCGGGAGATATTTTCCAGAGCTTGGACTGCAATGCTTAGGCTAGGTAGTTCACTCAATGTATCTAGGGGGGTCTTTGGGAAATAGCCAAAGCTCGATAAGTAGGGGGTGAAGGGGTATCCCTCATCCCATCTCTTGAACCCTAATCATTTGTCCCAACTCTCTCTCTCTACCCTCTCTCTAGTTCATGAGATCCCTAGGTTGATTTCACCAACCTCTATAAGAACTTGAGTTTGTTGCGAGGAATCGGAGGCCATAACCTCCGTAAGCCATGGTGGCTTCGTCTTCTTGATCGTGTCCCTGATTTGCTCGTGTTCTTCGTGGTTTTGCTTTTGCTCCCTCTTTGTTCCTGAGATGATTTCTCTTTGTAGGGAGTAGCTCTTGCAAATCCGCTTGAACCAAGTTGTTCGTATTCATGAGGAGCATCTTTGCACCGAAGGAATTCACCTCAAACCTCACGAGTGGGTAGATCGGGCGATTTCTTTGTGGTGTTCTTCGTTTTTCCCTTTTCTCCCCCAAATCCGAGTGTTCCCGTTTATCCTCTCCAAATTGAGCGATGATTTCTTCGAGATAGCTCCCCAACTGTACAAGGACCATGCCTACAAAGTTTGGTTGCAGTTGGAGTTTATTTGATTGAGTTTTGGGAAGATTTGGCGGAGTAAAATTGGTTTTCGCGTTTTTCTGCGCTCAGTTCATAGGCACCAGACAACCCTCCGGACAACTCTCCGTACCATTGCAAGTTGTCCGGTGGTGTGGCCAAAAAGCTGCAGCAAATCACCTAGCTCCGGACCATACCTCCGGACAACTTCCATTGGTCCTGAGGTAAGCGTCGGACCACTAGTCCGGAGCTTGTGTACACACTGTTTTGCTGTTTTTCTGCATCGGACTACCCTCTGGACCACCCACCGAACCATAGCACCGGACCATTGCAAGTTGTCTGGTGGTCTGGCCAAAAAATTACTGCAAGGACCATAGCTCCGGACAACTTCCATTGGTCCTGTGGTACCTCCGGACCACTTGTCCTGTGGTCACTGTTGATCGCTGTTTTGGCCGTTTCTCTCTCGTCCGGGCTCCGAATCAAGTTCCGTTTGTTGCGTTGGATTCGTATTCACGTAAGGAACATGATTAGGTACATTTGAGACCAGTTCTCATAAGTAATTTTGGGGTGTGCTCTTGCCTCTTTTCTCTAGGGGTTGAGAGTACCTCTCTCAGTGTATCGGTTTCGAGTTCGTGGCTTCGATTGCTCTCCATCTTCTTCGACCGCTCCGCTGCACCTTTGGGGGTCTTCCTAAGGTGTCCACCTACTTGTTAGGTCATGTGTGAGTCGGTTCGTACGAGGTCATGTTTTGGGTGTGAGTTTGGGACAAGGGCCAAGTCTTTAAGTTGAGTTTTAATTGGCTCCCATTCATCCCCCTCTGGTTGCCGTTCTCGGTCCTTCAATTGGAAAATAATTCTACAAGTGGTAATCTCACAAGTGATATCCTACAAGCTAACAAGCGATCCTCAACCTTAAGTGATCAAATCAAAAGTTCTCTTACTTGCAAAGCTTATTTGGATGACAATTGCTTTGACCAAAGGGGAGTTGCCCTACTCAATGGTATAATGGTCAATGAGCTTACATGAAGACTCATTCCAATAAAAATGTGTTAGTGTCCATCAAAAAGTATCAACCATCTACCCTAAGTGCAACCTTTACATCAATAGAAGCATACCTTTTATGGAAATTGATGACAAAGGGGGAGAGATTAGTGAACAAAGATATTAGTAATTGGAAATGCACTAAAAGGGAGAGAGACATGGACATGGACATAAGGGAACAAGACCAAGGGATCAAAGTATTTGACTAAGAGATGCACACAAGTAGGGGGAGCAAGCTCATGAACTTGGTTGATTGCATTTGATATGTGCATAATCATGTGTTTGAATGCATATTGCATAAGTCTTATTTTTATATGCATGCTTGTGTGGTGTATGCTAGTTATGCTAGTTATAGGATTTGAATGATGATTTGCTAACTAGCATGCATAGGTTGGTAAGCTAGATAGGTGTTCTAATAAGTGGTATCTAGAAACCTTGCTTATAATGTTGATCTCATGGGGTTTCTAGTGTTTTTGTGCTATCTAGCTAACCATGGTGGTGCTAAGGATGAACTTCAAGTGGAACTACAATGAGTATCTTCAAAGGTTTATCTTATAACCCTTAGCATCACTTAGTAGTGTTAGCACTCCCAAAATTCCTATTCATGCATGTGTGCAAATCTTAATTCAAACCTTTGTGAGCACAGATGTAGGGGGAGCTATCACTACCAAGTCGGATCTTGTCGCATTTATCCAAATCATGGTATAGAGCTTAAATGATGGATAAATGGCATAATGTCCAAAATGATCTTAATTTCCATATCTTTGTAGAGTTGTCATCAATTACCAAAAAGGGGGAGATTGAAAGGTCCTTGTGTGATTTTGGTAATTGAGTGACAACTTAGGTGGACTAATATGTGTTTAATGTGAGACACACAGGTGATTTAGTCCTTAAGTACACAAGTGTGAGCAACCAAATGGTGGAGAGATGGCTTGTGCATATTGATGGTGCTCAACTTGGTGATGAAGGAGTTTATTGTACATGGTACATGACATGGAGTCATGTGATCAAGGTGGAGAAGATCAAGATGAGGCTTGGCTTGATGGACCGGTTGCAAGTGTGAAGGGCAAGCGAGTGATGCTTGGCGCTGATGGACCAACGCAACGGTGAAGATCAAGTGAATTCAAGATCGATGAACCAACACGGTCACGTGATGATATGGAGTGGATCATATCATTTGTGATAGGTTGGTGCATATGTTGCATCAACATTGGAGAAGGAGATGAAATGGAATGCACAAGGCAAAGATATAACTTAGAGCATTTCATTTCACCGGTCATAGAGGTTTTAGAGAAGTGTTTGACCGGGTTGAGTTATAGGAAAAGCCGTACTATCAAGAGGGATGCATGGTAGACTAGCTTGATGAGGATAAGAGTGCTCAAGTTTCTAGTCTAGAGATGTTTGAGAGAAGCGGTGCAAATCGTTTACTTAGAAGAGTGCTTCGATGGCTTTCTGCTGAGCCACCGGTACTACTGGTCTCCCACTGGTAGTACCGGTGAAGACCGGTGGTACCGCTCAGCTCCCGGTGGGAGTTTCTCACATGCGAGGGCATCACAGTTTTTGTACTACCGGTAGTACCGGTGAGCAACCGGTAGTACCGGTTGGCTAACTTTGTGCAACGGTCGGGAAGCTCCAACGGTCGGATTCCTTGGACCGGTAGTACCGGTGGGACACCGATAGTACCGGTGGTGCATCGGGAGCTGCGGGAATAAATAGGCCGCCCCTTCCCTTGGGGCGGTGGTCACCCCCATTATTCCACTTCCACAACTGAGAAAAGGGTCCCAAGAGTGTCTCTCTCTTCCTCCTTGCTCCTAGACTTCAATCCATGGTGGATTTGTGAGAGAGAAGTGAGATTAGAGAGAGGAGAGGATCGATCTACGACTTGAGCATTCAAATTCCTCTTCTTGCCGGTTTGCTTTGCATTTGTTGCTCTTGGATTCTTGGAATCCTAGCCGGCTAGGCGTTCTTTGTGCTTGACCATGTTGTTTATGTGTTGATTCTTTTGTAAGGGCACACAAAGTGTTTGTAATCCTCATTCGATCTTAGTGAGAACCTTGGGCACTCTTTGTGTGGGCCTCAAGGGAGAGGCAAGGAGGTGAAAGAGACTCCGACCATCGTGGTCACCTCAACAACGAGGAGTAGGAACTCTAGTGTAGAGTTGCCGAACCTCGGTATAAATCGTGAGTCTCGTGTGCTTGATGTTGTGGAGATAGCTTTGACTATCCTTTGCTATTGTGTTCTTCGTGTTCTTCCTCTCTCCCTCAAGTTCATAGGTTGGGAAGCCCCGATCTACAAATTGGAGAGGAAGCAATCCAAGCAAAGCTCAACATCATCACCCTCAACCTTAAGGAGTGTGGGGAAAAGCTCGGATCCGGATTCAAAGCTCATCTTCCTTGGATCTCGAAGCTACAGCACTACCACTAGTAGTACCGGTCAGCCACCGGTAGTACCGGTCCTACTACCGGTAGTACAATTTGGTGGTTTGCAGTCGTTATTCACTAGCTTATACTTATTGTTTCATACTTGTGCTAGTGTTTAGTGGTTGCTCTTGTAACTAGTTTGGCTTGTGTAGCTTGCCTAGTTACTTTCTAGCTTGTGTAGCATAGAAGTAGCACTTGAGTGACTAATTGGCTTGTGTAGCCTTGTTAGCCACATTGCTTAGTTTGTGTAGCTAAGTAAGTTGATCTCTCTAGTTGGCTTGTGTAGTCTTGCTAGAGAGCATTGCTAGTGAGCTTAGGTGCTTTGTGCTTTGCTTACTAGTATGTGTAGGAGCTCCCTTTGTGCTTAGAGTACTAGTTGCTTAGGTTTGTGTGACCTTGCAACCTAGACTTGTTTAGGTGAGCTTCCTAGCTTGGCACCTTAGTGAGCCTGTTGACACAAAAAGCGTTAGGATCTGCAAACACCTCGGGCTATTACCCGAAATTCGATATCCAAGGTGTGCCAGTCGATTTGACCAGTTAATCGACAAGGACGATAACTAGAACAAGATCTGAACAGGACAGCGGCGATACGCCCGGATGCCAAGACTCAGACTTGATCAGGATAACTAGAGCAGAGCTGAACGAGACAACAGCGATGCGCCCGGATGTCAAAGCTCAGAGGTACTCCCACACGGAACTTGCAAGGGTTTGATGGAGATCAAGGTGATGCAGCCCGTCGAAGCTTGAAGAACTCGTAGATAAACTAAGACTAATGCAAAAAGGGTAAATTACAGTAAAAGTAGAATAAGAGTAAATTGATTTGATTTGATAGATTGATTGATTGATATCTTTTACATGCAGCCCTTGGGCACATATTTATACTCCCGCATGGAGAGTTGTACAGAGACACGACTCGTACCTTCCCTAAACAAAACTCCTAACTTTAAGGAAATAACAGACTCGCGCAAGAGTCGGACCCAAATAACAATATTATTTTCCTAAACAGATACCTCTATTTTAAAGGAAATAAATGACTCGTGCAAGAGTCGGACTCAAACTACTATAACAATACTGGTATAAAACCACCAGTTTCCTTATGTCTTTCCTTCCATGAAAACTTTCCATCGGCAAATTCCTTCAATCCGACTTCCTTCTTTCGCCACCGGCAATCTTCTGCTGACGTCAACCACATTACCTGGGGCTCATCGGTATCGACAATCTACACCCATCGGCAATTGGCATCGACAACACCTCCTCATTGGCAATCGGCATCGGCAACTTTGCAGTTCTGGTGACTTGACTTCACCAATTAACCCTTACCGGCAAGAATCATCTAGCTTTCATCGGCAACAAACTTACCCTTCTTACAGCGCACTCCCATTGGTAAATTTTACCGATGACTTCCTGATGCCGACAGAAAATGGCCACCGATCCACGCAAGTCTTAGCTCATTTGACACGTGCCGAAAAACGGTGTCAACACATGCCCCCCAATTTCGGAGTGTATAATATTTTACGCGCCGAAATTCTCTCTACTGTAGCCGTTCTTTCTGAGATAACTGCACAACTTCCTCGATCTCCACGCACAGAACTACAATTTATTAATAAAATTCCTCAACTATAGCGCAAACAGTTGCAAATCTAATCATATTTCCTTGATTATCGCGCACATCCACCGCAGGCCTCTCCATATTCCTATTACAGTACGAGCAGAAATTCCAAAATACCCCCAACCCAGGTCTATAAAAGTTACCACGATCCAACTTAATTTTTACCCTGGGCCTTCTTTCACTTTTCACCTGCCTCCGTCTTCAACCTCGGCGTCTTCAACCTCGGCGGCGACTCCGAACAACAATCTTGCGAGCCCAAGCAACAGTTCATTCCTCAAGCAGAGTACAAGCCGCAAGAACTCTTCCAACTCCAATGGCGATCCACGTTGACATCCCCAAAGTAAGCCTACTCCTTCCTCATCCTCTCTTCTGCCAGTTCCTTTTTTGCATGAATTTTGCAATCTTTTTCCCCCTTTTCATTCTTTGACCCTTCTTTTCTCTTTCAAAACCTAGGAACTGTACAACAGAGTAGTAATCCCTATCGAGCAATCCAATTTCAACTGCTTAGGCCCAATGGGAAACCCAGATCCCATCAATCTGATCAATGCAGAAGCTAACCGCATCCCCTTTAAATCTGAGTGCTTCAACTTAGGGTTATGGAAGGATGCCTTCCGTTCATGGCCCAAACCAACCAAGGGATGGAAGAATTGGTACCTTAGGGTAATTAGGACACAGCAGGTTTATTGGGCAGAGCGCAATTTAGACCAATGCATCAGACTCTCCATTGCCGATATGGAGAAGAATGAGAACATGATGATAGCAGCCTCCTTCTTCTGGTCCGACACAATGAACGCCTTTCTATTCAGACATGGACCAACCACCCCTACCCTTGCCGATGTGCATACGCTGACCGGCCTTGATGTCTCTTCTGCCGATGTCCCGGCCCTGTTCCATCGGAAAGCTGAGTATAAGGTGAACACACGGAACATCGGCGGCTGGACCGGTTACATCCAAGAGTACCAAAAGACTGGATCGGTAAGCCAAAGGGAGCATGCCACCTTTTGAACATGTGGCTAGAGAAATTTATCTTCTGTGGCAAAACTGTTGGACCGACCATAATGTACCTCCCAACAGCAGAACTCCTAGCCGATGGAACAAAACTCCCTCTCGGCCGATATCTTCTTGGATCGGTATACCGCCTCCTAAACCAAGTGTCCAAGAAGTTACTGCTAGGCGAGCCCATCGGCAACCTCGGGGGTCCCTGGTGGTTCATAAACATGTGGCTGAACGCACACATGTACAAAGTCCTTCAGTTTGACTTGTTCGCCCAACAATTTCCAAGGGACATATCGGAAAATTATAGATTCAATGATGATGAATCGGCAACTTGTCCTCCACTCAACTTTGGAGAGGCCATCATAGTGCTGCCAGGAACCGATGCCGATGCAGACCAGTTTGGCAGATTCTTCCAAAAATTTTATAACGGAATCCCTGCTTCAGAACGGCTCTGGTGGCCATACATTGATGAAAACAACCGATTTCCCTTGCTTTTCAACCTTACCGATGGGAACGTGCCTGAGAACGAAGTGATCATGAAGGCCAGCATTGTTCCCCGAGCTATTCCAGTTAACATTTTCGGAACTAGGATGAATGCTCCTCCATCCTTCGAATTCTATTACCCATCGGTAGAGGCAAGACAACTAGCATTCGGCCAACTACCGATCAAGCTCTGCTACGCCAAGGTTGTAAAACCAAGACAAGTCATCTCCAGCGCCATGGACTGGAACAAGGTCATCAATCTATCTCCCAATGCCGATACGTCAGACATTGATCTATCCTCCTGGGCACCAACATCTTTCATCACAGAAGAATACAAGTTTTGGTGGCAAGAATGGAGAAATCAACTGTTTGCTAAGTCATCGCACCATTATCAGCATCTGATTGACGCTGACTACACTATTCCCGATGATGCAGTAAGTTTTTATTCTAAGGCATTTCTTATTATTTACTTCTATCGTCGGCATCTAACCTTCTTTTGCCTAATAGGTTGATGACCCAATCCCCAAAATAAGCAGGAGTGGCAAGCCTTTCCATGTTCGAGTGATGAGCCCAATATCAGTCGTCGGCAACAATGCTCCCACATTGGCCGCCTTCACTCCTCAGAGGACACCTAAGGTTACTCTGAAACCAAGGTCAACACCAGAAACGACCAGTGCCACTCCATCGGTCGCCGCTGCCATCTTGGCACGAGCCTTCGCAGTAAGTTACACCTTTACCAATACCGATTACAAACTGTTCATCGGCAATATTTATTCCATGTAACTCGTACCAAACAATTTCAGGCAGTGAGGTCATCGGTAGCTGCTTCAAACGTACCAACTTCCCCAACTTCTGCTGCCGATGCCCCCCAGGCTTCATCAAAACGGGCTGGTTCTCCTACTGCTGCACCAAAGAAGAAACACCTGAAGCGAGCCACTCCAGCCACCGACGCACCAACAACAGAGCCATCAACAGCTCCTATCCCTGATCATCCACTAGACGATGTCTTCGATCAGGAGATAACACCACCCACTGCAACAATGGAGGCGACATCGACATCGGCACCCTCACCGATTGAAATCCCTGATCAGGGAGCGGCATCACCGCCACAGGAGTCAACCGCTGCGGCAGAAATAACACCAGCAATAGCACCAACGGCGTCAACTGCCCCTCCAGCAGAAGCTTGTTCATCGGCAACTGCTGCCGATCTTCAGGATGAGGCTGTACCAGCTGACATGCCAAGTCCCAGGCAAGAAATCCACTTCAAGATGGTAAGTCAGTTACCTAAAAATTTGCAGTATAACCTTATGATCAGCACATCTTAACTTATTCTTTTTCAGACCCAAGACTCCCCAGACAGCTTGTTTTCCTTCGGCGTCAACCTCCAGGACGAGGATGAAAACCAACAAGGCCCTGCTCAAGCAAACAGCTTGTTCTCCTTCGCCATTAACATTCCCGATGAGGACGAGGACGAAGAAAGCTCTGCTCCAACTTTATTGGCAGAAGTCAAATTCAAACTCGAAGCACTGCTCGCTTTACTGCATCAAGACACATCCCAGCTCATCCAAGATTCAACGGCAGCAAAGACAGCTTTCAAAGACATCCAAGGTCATTTATCTGCCGATACAGAAGAAATCCTCTTCCAAGCAGCTTTTCTTGAGAGCAAGCAACTCCAATATCAAAGGCTCTCTCGTCGCATAGCCGATAGGACTGCCCGATCAAAGCTTGAAGAAGAGATGATTAAGTTTAAACAAGTTGCTGATGAAAAGCACAAAGACATCGGCAAGATAGAAGCTTCTGGCGCTGACCTTGAGCAGCAGATCATTCAGCTATCGGCAGAAAGGAAGAGCTGCAAGCCGAACTAAGAAAGGTTGAAGAAGCTTTAAACACAGCTAACCAGAAGAAAGCTCAGTTGCCCGATACCGTCAAAGCTCTTCGACAAGAAAGGGACACAAACGCCTGACAAGCCATCTTGCATCTTGTTGAAGAAGAAGATCAAGCCAGTCGAAGGGTCTGCCGACGCCGATGCCAAGGAGATGGAGGAAATAGAGCAAATTCACCTGCGTGCGATATCAACCATCCAATCCTTGCTGTAATTTATTATGATTCATCGTATCGGCAAATGTAACATTGATGCTTGATTTTGCTCTGTAATGTAATGTCAGTACAACTTTTACCGATGTTTTGTAACCTTTTCTATCATCGGCATCCAAACGAGCACTCTATGCGTCTACCCAAATACTAGGGTAATATTTCTTCAAGTATTTACCGTTGATCGCTCTGGAAAACACAACTCCTTCGAGAGTTTCTAAAATATAAGCATTACCAGGAGCGGACTGCTTTACCCAATAAGGACCTTCCCAATTAGGAGACCATTTTCCAAACTTAGAACTCTTAGTCCCAATCGGTAAAATCAACTTCCACACCAGATCACCATCGGCGAATTCCTTTACCTTTACTTTCTTGTCATACCATCTGGCAACCCTTTTCTTGTTTTCTTCAATGCTGATCAGAGCCCTCAACCGATGACCTGCCAAATCTTCCAACTCATCCTTCATAAGAGTATTATACTCATCGGTTGTCAATTGATCTTGAGAAAACAATCGCCTAGAACCAGTTTTAATTTCCCAAGGCAGGACAGCATCGTGTCCATAGACTAACTGATACGGCGAAACTTTGGTTGTACCATGACAAGCCATCCGATACGACCATAGGGCTTCATTTAACATTACATGCCACCTTCTAGGGTTCTCTTCAATCTTGTGTTTGATAAGCTTAATAATTCCCTTATTAGTTGCTTCAGCTTGACTGTTAGCTTGAGCATAATAAGGAGAAGAGTTTAATACCTTGAACCCCATACTAGCAGCAAATTCATCAAACTCTCCCGACGTGAACATGGTCCCTTGATCGGTAGTAATAGTTTGAGGAATACCAAATCGGTAAACAATGTGTTCCTTTACAAAATCCACCATGTTTGCCGATGTCACTTTCTTCAAAGGAATCGCCTCAACCCATTTTGTGAAGTAATCGGTAGCAACAAGTATGAACTTATGCCCCTTGCTTGATGGCGGATAAATCTGGCCGATGAGATCAATAGCCCATCCTCTAAACGGCCAAGGCTTGATTATAGGATTCATTGCCGATGCAGGTGCCCTCTGGACATTACCAAACTTCTAACAATCTTGGCACCCTTTAAAATAGCTGAAGCAATCTTCAAGAATTGTCGACCAATAATATCCATTCTGCCTAATCATCCACTTCATCTTGAATGCCGATTGATGTGCTCCACACACACCTTCGTGGATTTCGCCCATTAACTCCTTTGACTCCTCTTTACCAAGGAATCTAAGTAAGACTCCATCAATTGTCCGATAATACAATTCATCGTCAAGGAGCACATACTTGGTAGCTTGAAACCTTAGACGCCTTCCAACCTTTTTAGACGGATCTCTTAAGTAATCGGCAATTTCCTTTCTCCAGTCATCGGCAACCATTACCGATGTGGCGACTTCTTGAATCGGCTGATATCCTGAAGCGTTCTGTGCTAACCGATTAGCCTCTTCATTATGCAACCTGGGAATATGCTCAAGGCGGTACTCCTTGAATTCTTTTAATAATTGTAAACATCTCTCCCGGTGTGCAATCAACACTTCACTTCGGCATTCATATACTCCAGTCAACTGATTGATCACCAACATAGAGTCGCCAAAGATTTTAACGGCATCGGCACGCACTTCTCTGAGTAATTCCAACCCTTTTATTAAAGCCTGATACTCAGCTTGATTGTTTGTTGATGTAGCAACAATCGGCAATGAAATTTCATATTTCTGTCCTCAAGGTGAAATTAAGAGAATACCAATACCTGCTCCTTCCTTGCATGTAGACCAATCAAAGAACAACGTCCAAGGAGCAATCTCTACAGAGCTTATCATACTGCAATGCTGAGTAACAAAATCGGCCATCACCTGACCCTTAACTGCTTTAGCCGATTCATACCTTAGATCAAACTCTGAAAGTGCTAGAATTCATTTGCCGATTCTCCCACTTAATATCGGCATCGACAACATATACTTAACCACGTCATCTTTGCAGATAATAGTGCATTCAGCCGATAATAAATAATGTCTCAATTTTATGCAAGAGAAATATAAACATAAACACAATTTCTCTATGGCTGAATACCTGGTTTCAGCATCCACTAACCTTCTGCTCAAATAGTATATTACACGTTCTTTCCCTTTAAATTCTTGAATTAAGGCTGATCCGATAACACCGTCATCAGCAGACAAATACAACCTGAAGGGCTTCCCGTGTTGAGGTGGAACCAGGACTGGAGGGTTCACTAAGTATTTCTTGATCTCCTCCAAGGCTAACTGTTGTTCTTCTTTCCACGTAAACTCTTGATCGGTTTTCAGCTTTAATAATGGACTAAAAGATTTAATCTTACCAGACAAGTTGGATATAAATCTTCTAATGAAATTAATCTTGCCGATCAAGGATTGCAGCTCAGTCTTGTTTGTGGAAGAAACTACTTTATTGATTGCATCAATAGATTTTCTGCCGATCTCGATGCCCCTCTGATGCACCATAAAACCCAGAAATTGACCTGTCGATACACCAAATGCACACTTGTTAGGATTCATCTTCAACCCATGCTGCCTTGTGCACTCCAGGATTTTTTGCAAATCAGCAAGATGCTTTTCAAAACTTCCAGATTTAACCACCACATCATCAATATAGATTTCGACTATCGTGCCGATGTACTTGTGAAAGATGAAATTCATTGCTCTTTGATAAGTAGCACCGGCATTCTTCAAACCAAAAGTCATGACAACCCACTCAAATAAACCGACATGACCTGGACATCTAAAAGCAGTCTTGGATATGTCTTCTTCAGCCATGAATATCTTGTTATATCCAGCATTACCATCCATGAAGCTAATGATTTGATGTCTAGTAGCAGCATCAATCAGCAGATCGGCAATGGGCATCGGGTAGCCATCCATCGGCATAGCCTTGTTAAGATTCCTGAAATCAATACAAACACGAAGTTTTCCATTTTTCTTGTAAACAGGAATCACATTAGAAATCCATTCGGCATATCGGCATTGCCGAATAAATCTAGCTTCAATTAACTTTGTAATTTCAGCCTTAATATCAGGTAAAATATTAGGATTGCATCGGCGTGCAAGTTGCCGATGTGGTTGGAAACCAGACTTAATAGATAACCGATGTTCAACTATCGATCGGTCTAAACCAGGCATTTCTGTATAATCCCAAGCAAAACAATCTTTATATTCCTTTAACAAATCGGTCAACCTTTGCGTACATTGGAAATCTAAATTAGCACTAATAAAAGTAGGCCTATGTTTACTACCATCGCCGATGTCTATTTTGAGTAAATCATCGGTGGATGTGAAGCCCTGTCCTAGTTTTCCATCATCAGCAAACCGGTCCATTAAAACTCTTCTTCAGGACCGACTGCTTGGATCGGTGCAATGCGGTAATCGGTAACTTTGAGGAACTCCGTATCCCAAGCTTCACCTGATATGCATCTGGTTTGCTCATAAGTTTCCGATTCTGCCGACGCAACGATCGATGGGGCTTCACTTCGGACAACTTCAATCTTGTCTCCGACCCATTGCACGAGGCTCTGATGCATGGTAGAAGGAACACAGCAATTGGCATGGATCCAATCCCTTCCAAGGAGCAAATTGTAAGTGCCTTTGCCACTGATCACAAAAATGTTGTTGGCAAAGTTTTGCTGCCGATGGTTAACTCAACGTATATGGCTCCCATAGCTGGCGATACGTTGCCTTCAAAGTCTTTGAGCTTCATGTCCATCTTGAATAAGTCTTGGTTGCCTTTCCTAAGCTTCCTGAACATGACATATGGCATTATGTTTATTGACGCGCCACCATCTACCAGCATTCTCGTTACGGGTTGTCCATCTACCTTGCCTTTAACAAACAGGGCCCTTAAGTGCTGCCTCTCATCATCGGCAGGCTTCTCAAAGACAACTACCATCGGATCCAAGATCAATTGCGCCATCTCTGCAGTCTCTTCATCATTGCTGACAGGAGCCATGAACTCCATCGGCAATATGACAACCATATTGATTTCTGCCGATGGATCCCTATCCTTGCGATTTGGCCTCCACTGCTTTTCCCTTGAAGGATCTTCATTGTCATACAAGTCGTTTCGGCGTTCGCGCTGGATTCTCCTTTTCTGAGTCTTTGTTAGACCCTTAGGGCACCATTGAGGGAGCTTGGTTTTCCAAACAGGCTGGTGTTGTCTCTTGCTGCTCATGTCGACACCACTCCTGATGTTTGGATCTCTGGAGAATACTTCTTCATCAGGCACTCTTGCATTGGTCATCTCCTCCAACTCTTCTTGATCAACACGCCTGCCAACCTGTTATGTGCACTAAGCTTGCCCCCAGTCGGTCATGTGCCGACTTCTTCTCTCTGAGCGGCCTGGCATACCTGGATGCTCGATCATCAAAACAAAGTTTCTTACCTGACCGATTGGCAGTGTAGTAACCATTGCATTCGGGACAATTATCGGCAGTGGGTAGTTTGATGCCTTCCTCCCAACAGTGAACGAAGAAGGGACACTTCCAGTGGTCCTTATGCCGAAGCCATTCTTGATGCTCTTCTTCTTCCTGCCGATATCGCTCCTTTTGCGATTGCCGATACTCCTGCCTTGGCTGCTTGTGTGTGATTATGACACTAGGAGCCCTCTTGGCACTGCTACCCTCATCGGCAACTCTTGCCTTTTCTGTCATCGGCAAACCTCTTTTCGTCGCGCTCAGCTACTTGATGGTTAGGGTCTACCGATGCATTCTTCCTGACAGCTTCCGATGTCAGCACTTTAGTTTTTCCACTAGTTTCCACCATATTATTTGGAAACGGGTGCTGATCAATTTTCATCAGTTTCTGGACTTTAGAATTCTCAAATTTGATTCGTCCAGATTCAATTTTTGACTGCAACTGCTGCCTGAATACCTTGCAGTCATTGGTACTGTGTGAAATTGCATTGTGCCATTTGCAGTACCTGATCTTTTTGAGCTCTTCGGCCGATGGAATTACTTGGTTAGGCGCCAACTTGATTCACCCTTCTTGAAGCAATAAGTCAAATATCCTATCGGCCTTGGTGATGTCAAAGGTGAACCTTTCAGCTTCCTTCTGGCCAAATGGACAAGACACAGATTTCTTATCCTTCACCCATTCGGCCGCGCCGATGCTTAGCTCTTCATCTAACTCGGAATCTTCTTCTTGTCCGATGAAGGTCACCTTCTTATTCCAAGTCTTCCTGGGTTCAAAGGTTTTGACATCTTGATCGGCAATCCTCTGCACCAGATGACTTAGGCTTTCAAATTCTTGAGACGCATACTTATCTTTGATATGCGGCAGTAGTCCTTTGAAAGTCAGATCCGCCAGTTGCCGATCATTGAGTGTGAGGTTGTAGCACTTGTTCTTTACGTCCCGCAGCCTCTGAACAAAGTTTTCCACCGATTCGTCATTGCGTTGCCTCAGCTTAACCAAATCGGTAATCTTCTTCTCATGTATGTCAGCGAAGAAGTATTTGTGAAACTACCTCTCTAGATCGGCCCATGTAATTACAGAGTTTGGAGGCAATGATATAAACCATGTGAATGCCGATCTAGACAATGATGAAGAGAACAGTCTCACCCTCAATTCCTCTCTGCTGGCAGCTTCTCCGCACTGTATAATGAAGCGGTTAATGTGCTCCATCGTCGATGTGTCGTCTTGGCCGAAGAACTTGGTAAAATCAGGCACTTTGTACCGATTTGGGAGAGGAATTAAATCATATGCTGGAGGATATGGTGTCCGATAAGAATATGTATTAACCTTGGGTTTGATGCCGAATTGGTCTTTCATCACTTCGGCGATCTTATCGGCCCAATATGCATCCTGCTCTTGCCGACTCATCGGCTAATTGTTGACTGGTGGAGTCGGCTGACGCGCCTCTTCCGGTCTTGGTAGAATATGATACGGAGTAGTTGTCACAGGCGCAGCACCAGTCATCTGGATGTTATGCATCGGCTGACTTATCGATGGATAATGTTGCACACTTAGTAGATTAGGTTGAGTCATCATATTCATCGGTTGCTGTACCGATGGTCCATTCTGAGTGTTTGCTGGACTTCCATACTGATACATTAGTACGCCAGGTTGTTGATCTGGCGGCTGGCTAGTCCATCCAAGATTATAAATCATCGGCATGTGACTTACCGATGGCTGATAGTTCACTGGAACCTGTTGCTCCTGAACCTTAGAGTAATCAAAAAATTGGTTACCTTGTTGTGCTAGTACTCCGGCTTGAGGATTTACAGCCATAGGCTGGCTTCCAGTTGCTACAGTGTGTTGCATCGGCACAGAGCTTCCCGATGGTGGCATCAGAGGTATTTTAGGAATCACTTGGAAATCTTCTGATGACACTTGTACAGTTGGAGAGGACGTAGAGTAATGCATCGTAGGGATCACCGGCTGTGATTGCATTGTCGATGCCATGGAGCCCTTCCAAACTGAACTATCTCCCTGCACCAGATTAGAACCAGCAGACGGATTTGAAGGCATACCGTAACCCCACTAGTTGACAGGTGCTAGATGACTCTGGATAGCAAGCCCTGACATTGCCGACGCCACTGGATTTGTATTGAGCTTGGTGACGCTTTCAGGACTCGGCCTTGGCGTTGTAGCCACATCGACAGACGGATCCACAGGAGTAGAGGATGTCATTGGAGCCGCCGATGGGTTCATAGATGCCGATCCAGGTTGATGATACGCTGGACCAACATACTGAGGTGCATATCCTTCTTTGAATGATTGCATAACAGCATTGTAGATAGTATTGGACAGCACGCTGGAGTGGCTAATTAATGCTTGACTTAAAGCAGAAT
Organism: Microstegium vimineum; assembly: GCA_022036555.1. Lineage (NCBI taxonomy): Eukaryota > Viridiplantae > Streptophyta > Magnoliopsida > Poales > Poaceae > Microstegium > Microstegium vimineum. Next base: position 29,715,645 of record CM039120.1, on the reverse strand, counting down.
TAACCATCTCTTGTAACTTACTAGGATTGGCGTCGTACGTGACCTGTTGCGGCAACGGCGGATCTTGCTTCTGGATGGCTTCGCTGCTTCTGCTTAGGCTGAAGGATCTGAGATACAACTGTTTGTATTCCTCCATAGCCCGCTCCATAGCCAGCCTCTGATCTTCCTTTAGATCGGCCTCGGAGACTTCAATGACGTTCCTTTGGTTAACGTCAGAATTATCACCCATGATAGATGTAAAAATTGGTCCCACCGAGCGTGCCAAAAGAGGTGTTGACACAAAAAGCGTTAGGATCTGCGAACACCTCAGGCTATTACCCGAAATTCGATATCCAAGGTGTGCCAGTCGATTTGACCAGTTAATCGACAAGGACGATAACTAGAACAAGATCTGAATAGGACAGCGGCAATACGCCCGGATGCCAAGACTCAGACTTGATCAGGATAACTAGAGCAGAGCTGAACGAGACAACAGCGATGCGCCCGGATGTCAAAGCTCAGAGGTACTCCCACGCGGAACTTGCAAGGGTTTGACGGAGATCAAGGTGATGCAGCCCGTCGAAGCTTGAAGAACTCGTAGATAAACTAAGACTAATGCAAAAAGGGTAAATTGCAGTAAAAGTAGAATAAGAGTAAATTGATTTGATTTGATAGATAGATTGATTGATATCTTTTACACGCAGCCCTTGGGCACATATTTATACTCCCGCATGGAGAGTTGTACAGAGACACAACTCGTACCTTCCCTAAACAAAACTCCTAACTTTAAGGAAATAACAGACTTGCGCAGGAGTCGGACCCAAATAACAATATTATTTTCCTAAACAGATACCTCTATTTTAAAGGAAATAAACGACTCGTGCAAGAGTCGGACTCAAACTACTATAACAATACTGGTATAAAACCACCAGTTTCCTTATGTCTTTCCTTCGATGAAAACTTTCCATCGGCAGATTCCTTCAATCCGCGACTTCCTTCTTTCGCCACCGGCAATCTTCTGCTGACGTCAACCACATTACCTGGGGCTCATCGGCATCGGCAATCTACACCCATCGGCAATCGGCATCGGCAACACCTCCTCATTGGCAATCGGCATCGGCAACTTTGCAGTTCTGGTGACTTGACTTCACCAATTAACCCTTACCGGCAAGAATCATCTAGCTTTCATCGGCAACAAACTTACCCTTCTTACAGCGCACTCCCATTGGTAAATTTTACCGATGACTTCTTGATGCCGACAGAAAATGGCCACCGATCCACGCAAGTCTTAGCTCATTTGACACATGCCGAAAAACGGTGTCAACAAAGCCCAATTAGTATACTTTGCTAGGTGCCAGAGTTATAGTTAGAGGGGTGTAGTCTTGGCTAGACCGATAGTTTTAATTCCGCATTTGTTTCGGTTAGCCGTTGCGCTTAAGTTTTTAGAAAAGACTATTCACCCCCCTCTAGTCCGCCATCTCGACCCTACAGAGGGGCTATTTAAGGGTGTGTGACAGGTTCATGTTCTCTCTCTTGCACATTTGGCTATTGCATACTCTTGTGAGCTTGTGACACACACTCCCACTCATCTCATCATTGATTGATCATCCATTTGAGAGATTTGAGTGTTCAAGTGCATTGCATGAAGTGAGTTCATCTTAGTGGCACTTGGGAGTTGATACCGCTGCTAGTTTCTTGTTACTCTTGGTGATTGCCATCACCTAGACGGTTCGGAGCAAGCGATGTGGATTCGAGAAGCTTGGTGATTGTGCTTCGTCGACCATAAGTGTGATTGTGAGGGGTTCTTGTGCCTTCCCCGCGGGAGATCGCAAAGGTAACTCTAGTGGATTGCGCGTGTCTTGGAGTGCCCTCATCTTGTGTTGGTTGTGCGGCACCCGGTGACGGGTTTGGCGTGTGATGCCAATTAGCTCGTGAACCTCCAAGTGAGTGAGCCGACACAACGAGGACGTAGCTAGTTGGCAAAGTAGTGAACCTCGGGTGAAAAATCAAGTGTCAATCTCTTGTTCATCTGAAAGTGCATCTAGCCCTTAAGTGAGTTTTGGTGAATTGAGTGACAACACAATTAAAGGTCTAACAAGTTTGCTAAGTGTATCAAATGTTAAACAAGAAAAGAAAACTTGATGGTATTCCACAAAGTGTTCAGATGAAGGTCAGATTGTGTATTGTTGTATTGGAAGACTATGAAAACAATCTAGTTCAAGCAAAAGACAATAATGCAAATGGAATCAATGAAATGGCTTCTATATTGTGGGATATCATAGTATCATGTGAAAGCAAGCATGTTTGGCAAATGACAAATGAGACATGAGTTGATAGTTATGGATTGGTCCCTATATTGGCTTGCTTTACATGAACAAGAAGAGTTGGATAGTGGACTAGTTTTGATCAAGGATTGAATAATGAATCAATAGTGCATTAGTGAGAAAACACCAAGCAAAGGTCAAGTGACAAAGGAGACAATGTATATTGGATATAATATGGTCTCTACTTTAGTTTGCTTGTATGGACAAAGAATTGGAGAATCACTTTTCATTAATATGATCAAGCTAGAAGTTTGAAGATAGAGATTGAAGTGAGTGATAGGAGTGTCAAGCCAAAATAAGGAAGATCTAACGAATTGTGAATTGGATTGACCATATTGATGTGGAGTCTCATATATCAAAGCTTAATTGATCTCAACACTCATATCTACAAGTTATTCAAGCAAGGATCACAATATTGTAGAAATGGTTTTCAATCGGTGCTTAATATGATGTGACTTGAGTATGGCTTGATAGGGTGAAGATAGCAAGGAAAGGACTTCGAGGTACTAAGCAAAGGTGAAGGTCAAGGAGACGGAGGTACTATAGCTAAGGTGAAGAAGAGAGTACTTGCATTGAGTCAAAGTACTAATCAAGCTATGAGGAGTCATATTAGGTTGAGGATCAATTGATTAGTGGTAGTGACTTGAAGCCATGAGCTGAACTCATATGTGTTGGAAGATTCAAGTCACAAGCTCTAAGGTGTGTTTTCTCAAAGAGATGAGATAATGCTGATTGCAAACACATGCTCAAGGTATTATAAGAATGAGGACAATACATTCAATGGTGCAGCCCCAAATTATCAAAGAATGCGGTGACCAACTCAAAGACATTGAAATTGTTTGATGTTTTGAATTTGAGTTTAGGAAAGGCCGTACTACAAAGGGGGATGCAATGTGCATGCTTAAATGTGCAACCAAGTGCTCAAATTCCACCAAACATCCTCTCATACCTTGCCAAGACTCCCTGCAAAACAGTTTTTCTTTCGGAGCATTTTTGGGCAGCATAGCGGTGTTGTTCCCGTGAGCAGCAGTGCTGCGGTCCAGCAGTGCCGGGCTTAAGTCCAGCAGTGCCGGACCTGTCCGGCAGTGCCGGGCCTGAGTGCAGCAGTGCCGGGACTTAAAGTATCCGTTGGACAGCAGAGGGTACTTCTATTCCCTTCCTGCTGCCCCCAATGGTTATCTCGACCATTCCCTTTTCCAGTTCTCACACAGAAAGCTCTCTCCCTCTCTCTAACTCCATTGGAGCCCCTCAAGCTTCTCTCTTTGATTCCTCTCCAATCCTTTGAGAGATTGAGCCTCCAAACTTCATTAAAGAGCAGCCCAAACCGTTCTTCAACGCCTAGAGCACCTGGTTCGCGTTCAAGCCAGTGGATTGCATTCATTACTCTTGGAGCTTGCTCCTAGCCGGCTAGAGCGTCGCTCGTTGAGCTTGCCAACTTGTGTGGCAGCCCCGGGAGGTTTGTAACCATCTCATTGCAGCTAAGAAATCACCCCTCACTTCAAGAGTTCACTCTCTTGATTTGAGAACGAGGGAAAGGCTAGCCTTGTGTGGCGAGCCTAAGCCTTGTGTGGCGAACCTCAACAATGTGGACTTAGGCCAGCCTTGGTGGCGATGCTGAACCACGGGATAAATCTTGTGTCACATGTATTTGTGTTGTTTGATTTACTTGCATTTGTCCTCAAGGTGGTTTCTAGGATTTGGTCATGATCTACTTGGTGGGTGTGTTGCTACCACTTTCAAGTGGTGCTAGAGGTTCCCTACACCTCTAGGAAGGTTTTCATTCAAGCACAATTTCCATTCTAGTTATACATTTTGAATTGTGCTCAGTTCTGTCCTGGGGGTCCAACAGTGCCAGACCCAAGGCCGGTAGTGCCGGACCTGTGCTAACAGAAAAGTGTCAAGTTGTTTTAAACAGGCTGAAAGGATCAAGATGCCCAAGACGGGGGGTGAATTGGGCTCTTTTTAATTTCTAGACAAGAATTAAACCTATCAAGAGCCAATTAACCCCCTAGGGCCTACCGTTTGTGTGTCCTAGCTAGAAAGCGGTAGCAAGTCAATTGAAGGCGAAAACTTCCTACACAGTTCTAGTATGAATTGAAAGACAAGTGCGGAAAGTAATGCGGTATGAAAGAGCTAGGGAAAGAGATGCTTGACACGACGATGTTTTGCCGAGGTATCGAGGAGTCGACACTCCTCCCTAGTCCTCGTTGGAGCACCTCGCAAGGTATAGCTCCCCCTCAATCCCGCGCAAGGGATCAGTGCTCTCTACGGGCTGATTCTTCGCCACTCCGGCTCGGTGAATCGCCCACAACCGATCACAAGTCGATGAAGAAGAGCCACCGACAATCTCCCCGGCGATCACCTTCCTCCAAGCACCACCGGACCGTCTAGGTGATGTCGATCACCAAGAGTAACAAACCTCAATCTTTGCTTGACTCACTCAAGCTTCACAACTAGAGGATGGATGGATTCGCAAATCACTCTCTCTCTCTCTCTCTAGGGCTCTTGCTCTCTTCCCAACCTTCTCAAGAACTTCAACAACTGAAATGAGCAAAGGCAAGGTGGGAGAGAGAGGGTGGAGCTATAAATAGCCCAGAAACAAACCTGCCTCGGGCTGGAAAACGCTCTGCGTTTAAGTTGGCGACGGACGCTCCGTCGCTAGGCGATGGACGCTCCGTCGCATGCCCCAACGGCTAGTTACTGTGTACGTCAGCAGGCGTCGGACGCTCCGACGCTTGGCGAAGGACGCTGCGCCTCAGCGTCCGGCAGCAACTGGATGCTCTCGGGATTCTGGGAAAATATTCCCGGACGCTCGCTAGCGTCCGATGCCCTTGCGACAGACGCGTCCATCACGAAAAGGGCGTCTCTGGAGCTCTCTGTATTGTATGCCGGGCGCTAGGGCGTGCTTATGTCAGCGTCCGGCGCCAGCGTCTGGTGCGCTGGACAACGTCTGACGCCCTAGACCTCAGCGTCCGACGCTCAGAAAACAGCTCCCTCAACTTCGGTTTTCGTCACGATGAATATGGAAGTTGTTCTAGGCTATCTTACGGTCACCATAGGCTTGCTTAGAGCTAAGGAAGTCAAGTGTGCACCACACCTAAGTCATGAAGCTCTCCTAAGTCAAGCTACTAGTCTCAACCCCTCTTAATAGTACGGTCAAAGATAAAATAGAAGCCCTATCTATTTCTAAGTGCCCTTCATCACCTTATGGCACTTAGCCTATCATTCTAGGGTCTTCATCATGTCTCTTTGAAATCCAAAACGATATCCATCTTGGGGGCTAAGTGATAACCATTCATGCCCATTCATGTTGATCACTATGGCTAAGCTACGCATAGACTCTACAAAACACACGTTAGCCATAATAATCGCTAGTTATCGTTAATCACCGAAACCAATAGGGCCATGATTCTTCAGAGGCCTATTCACCCCCCCCTCTATTCCTCCTAGGCGACATCAAGGTCCTTTCAATTGGTATCAGAGCAAGGCTCTCTATTTCGGGCTTAACCACCTTGAGAGAACGATGTCGACAAGTGGGGAGGTATCTCTAGAACTTCTACTTTTAGATGGCTCAAATTATGCATCTTGGTCTGCTCATGTACTTGATGTTTTTAGGACCATGGGTCCTCATATAGAGTAGATTGTAGATGTGAGCATTTCACCTCCTAGTGATGATTTGGACTATCTATCTAGAGAGGAAGTGAAATGCTTACAATACAATGCTCAAGCTACTAATGTCTTATTTAGTGCTTTGAGTGAAGATGTTCTTGATGTTGTCATATTTGGAGATGATGAACCACTTGGTAATGCTCATATCATTTGGATCATGCTCAAAGAAATATATGGTAAATCCAAATGTGATGAGAAGTTGCTCACATTGGAGAATTCACTTGAGGAGTGCTCAACTTCACCAACAAATGATGAGCCTCAAGTGATTATTCCAAAAGTCCTAGGTGATCATGCCACATCCATCTCCTCACCAACATATGACTTAATGAATGGTAATGAAATTATTGGTGAGAACAATATTTGTATATGTGGCACTTCTACTTCCTCTAGTTCTTGTGAAACTGACATTTTGAAGGAAGGAGAAGCTTGTGGTCGGTGGAGGCCAAATGATGAATCCACCTCACCAAGAATCCCAACTCTCTATGCCACTTCTCATATGGGTCTCATGGCAAAGAATGAGAAGAATGTGGTAAGTGAGAGTGATAGTGAGAGTGAAGATGAAAGTGATGATGATGAGATCACTCAACACATTGCTCGGCTAAGCAAGAAAGATAAGTTGTTGATGCTCAAGCTCATGGAGAAAATAAATGAGCAAGAAGGAACACTTCATAGGCAAGAAGACTTTCTTGTTGAAAAGATCAAATGCTTGGAGAAGTTGACCAATAAGCATGAAAAGCTTAAGTGCTCTCATGCTAGTTTGGTGGAAAGGTATGAAAACTTGTCAATTGAGCAAACTTGTACTATTAACTCTCTATCTTGTGTTGCTCAATTAGAAGATGAGAAGTATATGCTTAAGGAGAAAGTGGAAAGGTTCACTAGAAAGAATGAGACTTTGCAAGAAAGTCATGATGAACTATTGTGCTCTCATGAGAAGATTATGGATTCTCATATCATGCTAGATATTTCTCATGAGGTTATGATAATAGCGGTAAAATCATATCAACCTCACACCCACAAATGCACATGTACACAAGTTCAATCTATTTTATCATGTGCTAACAATTGTTGCTCTCAAGTAAGCCAACCTTCCGTTGAGCATGTATATGTAGAAATTTGTGATGACTCAGTCACAAAAGAAAATGAATAGCTCAAGGAAGAGATTGAGAAGCTAAGAAGAGAATTGATTCATTGCAAGGGTAAAGTTGGTACAGATCAGCCTGCACAGATGGTGGCACAACAGCAACCCCGAGTAGCACAGCTACCTAAGGGCGGCAGTGTCGCTCCCCACAGAAAAGGGAAGGCTACCACTTCTACCCCTCCTCAAGTCAATCTCAAAAAGAAGGTCTCCAAGCCAAAGCAAGAACCTTAGAAGCCAAAGAAGGTTTTCATCACTTGCTTCAAGTGCAAAAAAGAGGGTCACCATGTGAGAGATTGCACTATGAAGAAAGAAGAGAACGACATGAGCAAGATTGAAGAGAAGAAAAAGATGGCTCGTGTTGAGTGCCCCAACATAGAACACAATGCCTCTATGTGTTCCAACAAGGTTGATGATCAAGTCACACTTCCAAACAAGAAGACAACCCACAACAATAGAAGGTATCGTGGTTGTCATATGAAGGGACATGAAATTGCATCATGCCCCCACATGAATGATGAAGTCTTGGCATCATCAAGAAAGAGGCTTACTAGCAAGGTAGCAAGCAAAAGGCAAGAAAAGAAGGCCAACTGATGAGGACATCACCACGCTGGACACGTCTTTTCCAAGTTGCAACTCATCTCCAACTCAGCTGCCACGTCGACTTCGAGTCTGTTTCGGAGTTCAGGACCAGCAAGGAGTAAAACAGACGACCAGGACACATCGGGACTCCGGTTTCGATGATTCACCCACGGATGGAAAGATAATTTCATAAGGAAACCAATGGTGTTGGTTTGAGGTCTAAATTCCTTCTGAGTGATCGGTGAGGTAAACGATAATTTCGACTGGTGGAGAACTCGACGTTGGCGATCCGGCTTCAAATCAGACACGATTCGAACCCTGCAACCGTTACACCACTACTCCGTTGGTTATCAACCAAGCACAACTTGATTGGCCTCGCCAATAAGGCTTTTCCTGCAAGCGAATCGAAGAACGCAAGCAAGAAGGTATAAACACGCAATCTGAAATTGTAAATATGAATGATGCGAATTAGATAGAGGGTTCAAGAACTCGGTTCCAAAGGACTAATCTACACAGTGGAGGAGATCAAGAACAAGGGGCACTGGATCACTGTAAAAGGACTAATCGACAAAGTTACAATGAACGATTCAGTTTCTCAATGGAAAACTAAACTCTAAAACAAAACCCAATCTGTTTGTGGTAGCTCTAGGGGGATATAAGGAGGAGGGCGCACGACCACAAGGGTCCTGGGTCGTCCTACAACCCTAGGATGAGTCTCTAATGGACCCAAGTTGATACATGGGCCATGGGCCCAAAACTGGGTGACGCAGCACCAGAACAGATTCTGGACACTGACTTATTTCGACGTTTTCCGATGACTCGGAAGGAATTTAGACCGCAAACCAATGCCATTGGTTTCCTTATTAAATTATCTTTCCATCCGTGGGTGAATCATCGAAACCGGAGTCCCGATGCGTCCTGGTCGTCCGTTTTACTCCTTGTTGGTCCTGGACTCTGAAACAGACTCGAAGTCGACGTGGCAGCTGAGTTGGAGATGAGTTGCAACTTGGAAAAGACGTGTCCAGCGTGGTGATGTCCTCATCATCCTCTCCTTCTTGAATTGGAGTCGTCCTCAACTCCATCATAGCTATGGCCTCATCACCAACAAGAACAAGAGCCGCTTATGCTACACTTGTAGAACAAAGGGACATTTTGGTAAGGATTGTCCCATGGGTAACACTCTTAAGCTTAACTCTTCAATTAATATGAATTTGCTTAGGAGGCCCAAAAATGACACTTGTGCTAGAAAGATGATTAGTTCACCACATGCTAGCACAAAGGCCATTTGGGTGCTTAAGTCTCTTGTGACTAACCTTGATGGACCCATCTTGGTATGGGTACCAAATTGTGCTTGAAGTGTTGTAGGCACTTGAGGGTGATATGAAGCTTCGGGGTGCTTGAGCAAGTTCATTGAAGATATTCACTCAAGCTATCAACCAATTCATATTGTCCTTCTTATATGGTTGACCCGAAGATGCATTTATGGAAATATTTCAAACTTCATATTCACCTCGGTAACTAGTATGTAACCTTTCCTAGCTAGCCACTTGACTTATGTAGTCTCTGACAATTCACAAATATGTATGTGTTTATGACTTGTTAAGAGTGGTTAGAATTCTTCAAATTTAAATGAATCATCTTCCATATGATGATTTTAATGGATCTCTAGTAGAGCAAGTTCTTATTGTGTTGTAGGTTATGAAGTATAAAGACATCAGATCACTAAGTTGCTGCTGCACCAAATTTCTGTTGACATACTCTATGAAGAAGTGTAGCACACACACCTGCTAGAAATCAGCAGGGCGGCAGTGCCGCCCCTCCTACCTCAGTAGCAGCTGAGATCAATCCAAACCATGGATGAAGCCTACATCATGATCATCACAAATGTGAAGATGAAAAGACCACCTCATCCATTACATTAATAAGGGTGGTAACAACTAAATCTCAAGTGCATGTTATTTTCACATTTTACTCCTTTGTGTCTTGTGTAGCCACTTAGGGAAATAAAGCACTTGAGGCTATATATATATTGGTTGCTGGTCATGGAAGAAGAATATGATTAGAATTGAATTGATCATCCACACCAAGTAACATAGATGACTTGAGTTTCCTTTGTGGACTTCAAACCAAGAATTTCAAGATAAATAAAGCATATTTTGAGTTGGTTTGAGGGATTCAAATACTTGGCTCACATTGAAAAATACAAGTAAATTTCAAGAAGGTCAAGAATGAAGAATCAAGCTCAAGTCAAGTAGAGACACTTATCACTCACAATTCAAGAACTCTCTACTTGATGGATTCTTGTCATATGGTAGATTGGCAAAATCTCATTCTCATATTATGGCCATTTACATGCTCTAATGGTTGTAAGTATTTCTTGGCATATTTCAATTTGATTATCCTTTTGTTGCCATGACCTAGACATAGAGTAAAATCCTAAGTTCTTAATTGAATAAAGTGCTATATGAGAAATTCAAATACTTACGGCACTTAAAAAATGGACTTCACTCTATGAATAGTGTTGTGAGACTAACCTTTCTCTCTAAGTTATATTTGTGTAGTCTCACTAGCTAATTGAGAATGCATTTCTCAAATGGAGTGTTCTATCATAGGAAGGTCATCAATCCAAAACTATGTGATGTATTCTCTCTCTCTTCGATTTGGAGTTGATTTTCCTATGTTAGGCACTCACCATAATATGGCTTAAACCTACCCTTTGGACTTAATTGACCAACCATGCACATTCACGTTTCTATTCCACTAAAAGGGTGTGCATGTGGCTTTGAGGGAGATTTAATCCATGTTATGAGGTTTCTCTATTTTGGTAGCCTACTTTGCCATCCACACATAAAAGGTTACCAAATGAGAAACTAGTTCTTGTGGTACTAATGACCTCTTGTGTTTGAGCTTGTTTATAGAAAATCATAAAGAAGAGGTTGTGCTTGTATTGGATAAATCACAAGCCTAAAGGTTGCTCTTCACCTAAAGTAAGGAGAGGTTGATTTGGATAAGGTATAGTTGAAGAATTCACAATGTTATAAGCATTGATAAGATGACTGAATGGAAATAATATCTTGTGAGTATTCTCAACAAAATTCACCTAAAGATTGGACATGAAGTAGAGAAGAATTGAAAATTATCAAATCTGTCCAGAAAAGTGAAATCTGAGTTGGTTGCCTTCAAGCATGGATTTGGAAGTTCAAACACTGATGAAATGACCTGAAACTTTGTAATCATGATATACACATCTATTACTTGCTGCTGTACAGTGGACATGAATATTGGTTTAGAACAAAATCAGTTTAAAGTTGATTTTTGTCAGTCTCAGTAGTGCAGTTTCAGACTTGAGCAGTTTTGGTAGAAAATATATTTGACTGCTCAAATGATGTCAAAATGGGCTTAAATTTCTACAACAGTTAAAGGACATGTATATCCATACCTCTACCCAATTTCATCAAAATTGGACCAGTATTCTGAGAGATATGAAGTTTTCTCTGAGGTGGACAAAATCTGAAAACTTGGTGTTTTTCAAACATAGTAGTCTTGGTAGAAATTTTTTTGACTTACCAAATGGTGTCCAAATGAGTTGAACCTCTCACAACAGTTAGAGGACACATATATACACATATCTACCAAACTTTATGCATACTGGATTAGTAATCTGAGATATATGGATTTTTCTCCAAGAAAGGCAAATCTGAAAATTCAGTGTATTTCAGACTTTGGTAGTTAGTGGAAAATTGATTTGACTGAACAAATGGATTCCAAATGATCTGAATTTTTGGCAGAAGTTATAAAACTTACAGATGCACATCTCTGCCAAATTTCATGCATAATGGTCTAGTGGTTTGAGATATATGAATTCTTTTCAAAAGAAGGCAGAATCTGAAAAACCCAGTGTTTGGAATTGAATTGCAAGCTTCTTGAAGGAGATTGAATTCAGTTGGAATGAAATATAAACTTCTCCCTTGACCCCAGGATCATTGATATTCATGATTGAACTTTGTGTACTCTTGTGTGCAAACATTGAGGGGAAGTTTAGCTAATATCTTGTGGGACAAATGGTTTCTTTCAAATTCATGATTATGTTGTCTTACACATTGGAGAAACAAGGATGGATGGTTCCTTTAGATTCTTTGGCTACATCACATTTATTCTTGTATGTCTTGGTCTTTATAAACCAAGCGCTTCTGGTTTAGTGTTGGATTCCCCAATCCTTGGTGGAACTGGATTGTAGAGAAATAATTGAATTGTGGACTTTCATTGTTAATTCTCCACTCTATAGCTCATTAAGGGCTAATGATCCATCCCATTGATTACCCAGGATCTTATCAACAAAAAGTGGTAACTCCTAGTTCACAATTTGCATGTTTTATGAATTTTACCTTTTTTGCTCTCTATGTGAGTTGCTCTAGGTAAAGAAAGAACTAGGAACCTAATATGAATCTTGGATGATCATGAAAGCTCTATTTCACCATATTTCTTCAAGTGATAACTATGACCATCCAAATCATCAATCCTCACTTATGATGGTCATATTAATATGGTGATATTTCTACCTTGGTGGTGGTATGTTCTTTTTGGCATAAGTTCAACTGTTGCAATTTTATCATGCCTTGACCAAGATATAGGATGAACTCCTCTAGACTCTTAAATCGATTCTAGTGCATTTCACAAGTAATTTGAGTTCTTGATGCACATATGAAGGGGGAACCCATTCTATGTCTTGTGTCTTTGAGACTAACCTTTTCTTCTAGTGAATGTTTATAGTCTCCCGGTAAGAATTGGTTTCTCATGAGTATGCTACACTAACACAATCTAGATTGGTAAAGCTATCTCTCATATTCATTTGGATTGCAATTTTATCTTGTTAGTAGCTACTCTCCATAATATAGCTTAAATTCCCTTGTTTGGACTTAAATGACCAAAAGTGCATATGTTCTTGTCTTCCACATATATATGTATGCACTATCAAAAAGGGGGGACTTAGTCTATGTTATGAGGTATACAATTAGTGATCTACATGCCTTCCACATCCAGAATGGTCACTAGTTGTGAAACTCTAGCTTGTGCAATTTAATGCCATCTCTTGTTTTTGTAAGCATTTACTAGGCAATATCTATGTGACATTATGAGATACAAGCATCCATTCCAATTGGCACCAACTTGGGAAGATTCCTTCAATTGGTGTCATACTATGAAGATCATATTTCAATTGATATTGATGGACAATCTTTAAATTTGGTATATCAAGAAATATGTCTTCAATTGGTATCTCAAAATGACAACAAGAGCTAGCAATAGACTCTCAACTGAAATCAAGCACAAGTTTGTGATGTTTCCTTCAAGATGATGATAAAGATAGATGGGCACAATTGAGATATTTTTGCTTACGCAAGTGCCAAGCCCATCAAAGCACTAAATTCAAAATAATCATCATAATGGAGATTATGAGGCTTAGAACAAAGGTATATCACTCCATGAACTCTTATACTACCTTTGTGCATCTAGGCCCTTACATGCTAGTGTGTGCATGTGTATGCAATACTTTGAGCCACACCATAAGTTTGTTCTTGTGGTGACGATTAGAGAATGAGTTGGATATTTGGTTGATACCTCTTGTGGTGATAGCATGAGTTTGTCTTATGATAAAACTGTCATCTAAGTGAGGTATGAGCCAAACATGTTATCTTCTCAAGAATCTTGACTTAATATGTTGCATACTTTGTTTGGTAGAGAGATCCTTTTTGGAGATTAATGCCAAAGGGGAGAAATATTAAAAGTGTAAGGGGTATAAAAAAAATTTGATATGTAAAGGGGAGAAATATGTTGTGTGTGCAAGGATAGTTGTGCTGACTGCCACAGGTGCGGCAGTGCCACTCTCAGAGCGGCAGTGCCGACCAGTGTAATTTCAATATTTATTATCTCTGTTTGTATAACTTTTATGAGCATCACGTTTATCTTGATGACACCTTGCACCCCACAGATGCTATGATATAGGAGAGTTCTCACACTTTTTCTTAAATATGTGCATTTGGCATTTGAGGCCAAATTTGAATTCCCTTCAATGCACACATTTAGGAGGAGCTCACTATATCATAGGATCCAAAATCTTAATATTTATCAATCTCTTGTAAGCTTTAATTGTGTTGTCATCAATCACCAAAAAGGGGGAGATTGAAAGTGCATCTAGCCCTTAAGTGGATTTTGGTGAATTGAGTGACAACACAATTAAAGGTCTAACAAGTTTGCTAAGTGTATCAAAGGTTAAACAAGAAAAGCAAACTTGATGGTATTCCACAAAGTGTTCAGATGAAGGTCAGATTGTGTATTGTTGTATTGGAAGACTATGAAAACAATCTAGTTCAAGCAAAAGACAACAATGCAAATGGAATCAATGAAATGGTTTCTATATTGTGGGATATCATAGTATCATGTGAAAGAAAGCATGTTTGGCAAATGACAAATGAGACATGAGTTGATAGTTATGGATTGGTCCCTATATTGGCTTGCTTTACATGAACAAGAAGAGTTGGATAGTGGACTAGTTTTGATCAAGGATTGAATAATGAATCAATAGTGCATTAGTGAGAAAACACTAAGCAAGGTCAAATGACAAAGGATACAATGTATATTGGATATAATATGGTCTCTACTTTAGTTTGCTTGTATGGACAAAGATTTGGAGAATCACTTTGCATTAATATGATCAAGCTAGAAGTTTGAAGATAGAGATTGAAGTGAGTGAGAGGAGTGTCAAGCCAAAATAAGGAAGATCTAAGGAATTGTGAATTGGATTGACCATATTGATGTGGAGTCTCATATATCAAAGCTTAATTGATCTCAACACTCATATCTACAAGTTATTCAAGCAAGGATCACAATATTGTAGAAATGGTTTTCAATCGGTGCTTAATATGATGTGACTTGAGTATGGCTTGATAGGGTGAAGATAGCAAGGAAAGGACTTCGAGGTACTAAGCAAAGGTGAAGGTCAAGGAGACCGAGGTACTATGGCTAAGGTGAAGAAGAGAGTACTTGCATTGAGTCGAAGTACTAATCAAGCTATGAGGAGTCATATTAGGTTGAGGATCAATTTATTAGTGGTAGTGACTTGAAACCATGAGCTGAACTCATATGTGTTGGAAGATTCAAGTCATAAGCTCTAAGGTGTGTTTGCTCAAAGGGATGAGATAATGATGATTGCAAACACATGCTCAAGGTATTATAAGAATGAGGACAATACATTCAATGGTGCAGCCCCAAATTATCAAAGAATGCGGTGACCAACTCAAAGACATTGAAATTGTTTGATGTTTTGAGTTTGAGTTTAGGAAAGGCCGTACTACAAAGGGGGATGCAATGTGCATGCTTAAATGTGCAACCAAGTGCTCAAATTCCACCAAACATCCTCTCATACCTTGCCCAGACTCCCTACAAAACAGTTTTTCTTTCGGAGCATTTTTGGGCAGCATAGCGGTGTTGTTCCCGTGAGCAGCAGTGCTACGGTCCAGCAGTGTCGGGCTTAAGTCCAGCAGTGTCGGACCTGTCCGGCCGTGCCGGGCCTGAGTGCAGCAGTGCCGGGACTTAAAGTATCCGTTGGGCAGCAAAGGGTACTTATATTCCCTTCCTGCTACCCCCAACTATTATCTCGACCATTCCCTTTTCTAGTGCTCACACAGAAAGCTCTCTCCCTCTCTCTAACTCCATTGGAGCCCCTCAAGCTTCTCTCTTTGTATCCTCTCCAATCCTTTGAGAGATTGAGCCTCCAAACTTCATTAGAGAGCAGCCCAAACCGTTCTTCAATGTCTAGAGCACTTGGTTCGCGTTCAAGCCGGTGGATTGCATTCATTACTCTTAGAGCTTGCTCCTAGCCGGCTAGAGCGTCGCCCGTTGAGCTTGCCAACTTGTGTGGCAGCCCCGGGAGGTTTGTAACCATCTCATTGCAGCTAAGAAATCACCCCTCACTTCAAGAGTTCACTCTCTTGATTTGAGAACGAGGGAAAGGCTAGCCTTGTGTGACGAACCTCAACAACGTGGACTTAGGCCAGCCTTGGTGGCGACGCTGAACCACGGGATAAATCTTGTGTCACTTGTGTTTGTGTTGTTTGCTTTACTTGCATTTGTCCTCAAGGTGATTTCTAGGGTTTGGTCACGATCTACTTGGTGGGTGTGTTGCTACCACTTTCAAGTGGTGCTAGAGGTTCCCTACACCTCTAGGAAGGTTTTCATTCAAGCACAATTTCCATTCTAGTTATACATTTTGAATTGTGCTCAGTTCTGTCCTGGGGGTCCAACAGTGCCAGACCCAAGGTCGGCAGTGCCGGACCTGTGCTAACAGAAAAGTGTGAAGTTGTTTTAAATAGGCCTATTCACCCCCCCCCCTCTAGTCCTCCTAGGTGACATCAAGGTCCTTTCATCATCATTGTGATTGATTGGATTGCTTGGAGTTCACTTGATTGGCTCTTTACCTCAACACGGCGGTATAATCACTCTTCCCATCTTCGCATTCCCTTATTCATACTTGTTTAGTATATTAGGTTGTGCCTAGAGGGCTACTAGAATTGTGTAGACATTGATTGTTCTTAAAGCTATATTAGGCTAGCATTGTTTGGTAGGAGGCTTCACATCCCTTAGTTTGCTAGTGCAAGTCAAGCTTCGCCATTTTGTAGTCTAACTTGTTGTTGAGTTTGTTTTGAGTTTTCGATTTAGGCTATTCACCCCCCTCTAGCCTTGGGATAGGACCTTTCAGAAGGCAAGTATAACATGAGATTATCCTTGTTGTCCTATTCATGAATAAGTCATAACTCATATGCATGATTTCCTTGTTTACCATAGATTGAATCTAGTCTTGTTATCATGATACCTTGCCACCCATGATTTTACCACCATATATGGCTAGTATTGCTAGTGCTCACAACAGATGTACATGATCTTAATATGTTAATGGTTGTATACAAACAATGATAAAACTCGTTTTTTAGCAACACTGGATTATAGGAGCTTATCTATCGGCAAAATCTGGGATATACAGTACAACCATGAGGGCGATATGAACTTAGCTCAGTATGGAAATCTTTTCTAGCTCGTTCAGTGGTTACCTTTATGGCGCGAAAGGGGCGTGATGAGATGGATATAGGGTGACTTCTAACCGATGAGTATATCCATTGTAAGGAGTGTGCCATAGACAGTAGAGTCCCTACATCCCCCTGCCATGGAAACCTTGCGGCCCTAGCTTGTTAGACGAACCCTGGAAAGCTTCATAGTGTACCCTGCCACACTTCCTTGGAAGAGGTGATATGGGAGTCATGACCCTGACATCTGGGAATTACGACTCATGGGTAAAGTTGTACACCTCTGTGAAGAGTTAAAAACTATCATGATAATTGTGCTCATGGATACGGGTGGCTCGGAAAACTCATAAAATTATTGGGTTCTTATTCTATGTTGTTTATGCAAGTTCTTATTCATTTACTGTATCACTGTTATTACTTTATGATCATGGATATTTGAAGTTAAGCATACCTTTGCAATTTTTACTAATTAATATGAATATGATCTATTTAAAATGCTTACCGCTATGAACCATGAATATCTTTTTGAGCTTCATGAACCCCGTGTTGTATTTGTTGAGTACGAAATGTACTCACCCTTACATTCAACCCCCTAGAGACCAAGATTGGATTGAGGACTACCACAATGAGTACTAGACTTGAGGTCAAACCAATCAACCAGACCATGTTTTGAAGTTTTCGCAGAAGTCGTCGTCTTAGTTAAAGTTTTATTGTTTAAGGCTTTGTATTGAATATTCATTCGCTATATAATAAACATTGTGATGATACTCTTATGATTTGTCAACTCATGTGTGCGACTATTTTTAAGGTGTACATGAGTCTTTTATGTACATGTTTTTTTTCCTTAAAAATGGGTGTGGCATAAGACTAGTTGCTACTCCCTCTATCCCAAATTATAAGACATTACAAAAATCTTGAAGAGTTAAAACAACTTAAGTTTGACCGATTATTATAGAGAAAATTATAAAGATTTATGATATCAAATAGATATACTATGAAAATATAATTGATAAAATAATCTAATGATACTTAGTTGATATCATAAATATTATTATATTATTATATTATCATATAAGTTTGGTCAAAACTTTAGGTATTTTAACTCTACAAGATTATTAGAATGTCTTATCATTTTGAATGGATGAAGTAAAAATTAACTTAAATTAGCTATAGTTGGCAAACTAGCTTGCTAATAACTAATTTAATGCTTAGCTAACAAATTAGCCCATTTATTTCCTTTTAAATGGGTCAGAACTAATTTAGGTTAAAAACTATCTGGCTAACAATTACTCAAATGCATCCAAACTGACTCAAGTAGGCTTTTAGAAATATTGGAGGATAGAGGGCTTCCGCTTTGATGTACTAAGGTCATTTTTAATACGAGTTTTATATCCTAGTTTTCAATGATCCCTTTTGTTAAAAACAATGCTAAAGAGTTTTATCCACTCTCTACTCTCATTAATCTTTTGTCACACCTCTCTTTATAAATACAATGTCATATCAGTATATTTAATATCCATAAAATTTTATAAAACTCTAAAATTGACCTAAGTTGTTTGCTTTCTCGTAAATCAATCTTCGTATATTTATTAACTCGGCAACTAGTTTAAGTGTTGCCGCACCCATATCTTCAAGTACCTTTCACAAAATATACGGACACCAGAATCATAATCATATATCACAATCTATTAGGGCGTCCACAATTATAATAGCTAATACTAGCTACATAATTAATTGATGTGGAGGTGAGAGACAATAAAATAGACTAATATATAGTACTGAATCCACATACTTCTCTTACATAAAATTGGTCTACGTGAAATAGATAGACTATTTGCTTGTACCTAGTGACTATTCTATCTCCTATTTTCTTTGCGACGTCACATCTAACTAGTCAAATAGCTAGCCATTACAGACGTCCTTATGAAGGAAGACGAACATTTGTTTACTTGCACCATGTGGGAGACAGCTAATGAGTTTTTAATGATTGTTGCCCTGACGTCCAGATTTTGCAGACTAAGACTGATTGCACTGGCTGCTGTAAATAAAACTAGAGGAGATGTGTGCCGTAAGAAAAAGGCGGCAACGCTTAGATCAGGTATAATAAGGCGTTTGAGTCGGCGAGATAAGTTCCACGTCAACAGAGAAAATGCCACATTAGGAGAGAGATTGCCCAGCGGGCGTTTAGCTTCTCGCCGGCTGAATCACAGGTTACGACATAAAAAGTCTGCCTTGTCGTCGGATGCTAGATGGACCTGCCACTTTCTTCTCTGTACGCTCAGCTCCACTTATAAAATACTTCGTTTTTTTAGGGAATGGAACCGTGGATTGATTACAGCCGGTCTCTCATTCAGACCATTATACTAGTAGGTTGTATCACTTACTTTATGTGACATGGTATTTACATTTCGCCCACAACAGACTAAATTATTAGACTTACTCTTACGGTTTCGCTGAACGCTACGCAGGTGTTCGATACCGTGGGGGAGTTCGAGCGGCTAGCGGAAGGATAGAATGTGGCCTGCTTACATGCGTCTGGTGGAACCAGCATCCTCGGGCTGCGCGTATTATTATGTCAACAAAAAAATGTTATAACTCACAAACTAAAAACTCAAATTAAATTTTGTTTGCATCTTTAAATCTGTTTCAATAAATCTTTCAAAATAAGATCTCATATGGATATATTTAGATAAATTTATTAATAAATAGGTAGGACCGGTTAATATAGAGTACTCTCTTCGTCTCTAAATAGATGTTATTCTCGTTTCCCGAGAAGTCAACGTTTTCAAAATGTCAGTAATTATATATTAAAATATATAAATAATTATGCTAAGTAATTAGTATCATCAGAAAGATTTTTAAGTCTAATTTTTTAACAAATTTATTTGGAGATTTAAATGTTGTACATATTTTCTACAAACTTAGTCAAAGTAAAGAAAGTTTGACTGGTACGCATCCCATAACGATCTCATTTTTGGGACAAAGGGAGTAATATATATATATATATATATATATATATATATATATATATATATGATGACTAGTTGAATGCGCGTGCGTTGCTACGGGATAACGCATTTATATTAAAAAGACATAGATCGCACGATAATATAACAATGTTTTCCATGAGCTTTGTTTCATTGATTCATGTAAATGTAAATGTGTTACATGTCAATTATTGACATTAGAATCAAACATGTACAAATGATTTTTCAGTAATATCGTAATGTGTATACATCATCTCCATGTATGGTCCGATAAAATACATTAAATACCTAGAAATGGTAACAAGTATATCGTTACACAAATAATATTTATTATACAATACAATTGAGAAGGGCGGCCCTGGTGCAAGCAGTAGAGCTTTACCGCCTGTGACCAAGAGGTCCAGGGTTCGGACCCCAGCCTCTGCACATTTGTGCGGGAAAGGCTTGCGGGCTATTTCCCTTCCCCAGACCCCGCAGTTGCGGGAAGCCTACGGCACTGGGTACGCCCGCCATACAATACAATTGAAATGAAAAATGCATTGTATTAGTGAAATGTTATATTACCTCGTCTATAGCGTTAGAACCTCCTTAAATACAATATTCTTCGTGAAAGTTTCCGGTATCATTTGGGTCTTCTTATCCTTAACTTTTTTATTTGATGTATTTTTCTTGACATTCTTTTGAGTCTTTTTCGTTGCCTTCTTGTTCACCTCCTGTTCCACTGCCTCCACATCAGGAGGTAGGGCAAGGACCTTAATATTCGTTCTTGCCGTGGCTTTAGACATCGCAACATACAACTAGAACACCGGCGCGGACATGTACAGGTGCTAAGACGGTTCGCTGTTGAAACCAGACTATCTTCAGCTATACCAACAAGGCACAAATTATACTATTATATAAACATAGTATTGTACCCGTGCGTTGCTACGGGATAACAACACTTTTGTATTAAAAAGACATGGTCATAGGATAAGGTAATAATATTTTTCATAAGAGTAGGCATCATTGATTCGACTAAATGTAAACGTGTTACATTCTTGACATTAAAATTAAACATGTACAGGCATTCTATGTATTGCAATACAAATCACTTATTTACTATCCACCCTGACGACCTTCTATGGTCATAAATTATGAATGGTACTTTTAAAATTATGTGTCAATAACAACTTTATGTGTGAATCAAGGGATATCATTGCTATGTCAACTGGCAAATATAGCTACACTTTTGTAAGAATAATTTCCTAGCTGAGCGCAATATCAAAATAAGATAAGAGTCAAAGGATACACTACAAGATATATTTTATAGTTTTATGTACTATGTAAATGCATATCAGGCCGAGAATTCGCCAAGGCGCAGATCACAATCTTACAAAACAATAAGAGAGCACTCGATCATGAGGGTACCATGACACGTGATAGAGTGGAGTAGCGATAAATATGCACACCTTTCAACTGGATCATGTTAGCAGGGCGTGCTCAGATCGATCTCGGATGACGACAACAGGCTTGATACTGGGTGGGTGAGCATGCCACTTGGGCGACAATGGCCAGTCTAATGTTTTCTCCTCAGTTTTTGAATTACATTCTTCTTTTTTGGTCCTGAAATCATGAAAGAACTAGTTAACTGGAGGCAAAAAAGAATACATCTTATAGACATCATGTGACTGCTGAGAACCAAACAAATATGATTACCAGCATTGCTTGTCAACGAAAATTGTGTGTGCTAATCAGATAGACATGGCCAATCAGTATATCTTTCAAGTATTACCACCGTTGAGAAAACAATACTGCATTATCACATCTAAAACAAGTGGCATCAGGACTACCCCCGTTGAGAAAAACGGAGACCACAGCCAAGCCGCACCTTTTGTACCAAGCCGCACCTTAACAAGCTGCAATCTTCTGAGGGCGGATGCGGCGCAATCTCCGCCAGCTTCCCAATCTCGCTCAACTGTGGAAGGATCCTCGCCGCGCGGTCACATTCCCACAGTACGACCGCGTCCAGGAACCGCTTGACTAATGCCGATATTAAGATAAAAACAAGCCAATCTTCCCGCTGGATTATTGATTTGGGTTATAGTGCAGACTACAAAAATTGATATAATCAATTATCAGTAGTGGAGTTTCTAGTTCGGAAAGAGTTGCACATTAAATTAAAATAGAAATTAGATTTGAGAATTCAGAATAATCAAGCCTCACACATCACAGCATGTCCTCAATACTCTTCTATAGCAAATTGCATTTGACAACTCACTGCCTGAGTGTCTAAATCTTCATACTACAGACCTACAAACTGCATCTCTGGCCTCTGGTGAACGTCGTGGCTGTGCGGCAACACAAGTTTATTGGAAATCAAATCTCGCAACCAAAAAATGCCAAAACTCTTCAACTCATCTCCTGCCTTTGTACCAACCATTCCCCATATCTCCAATCTGATGGTGGATGGGATGGGATGGGAACGTACCTAACAGTCACTCGTGGTCCCCCAAGATACTGTTGTTGTCGAGGTGCTTGACGACGACTGGAGGCCCGAGTGAAGGAGGGCGCCGACGAAGCCCGGGGCCGAATCCGCGCCCTCGCCAAGGAAGTTGGAGGTGAAGTTCTTGGTGGCTCACCGTGCTCAGCCACCGTAGCGTCTGCTTCCCGCTGGACCGAATGCTCGCCGCCGGCCGGCCGCGCAACCATGGGATCCTGCTCCCGCTCATTGCCGCCGCCGCCGGCCCCGAAGCAACCAGCAGACGGTCCCTCAGCGAGTCTGTCTAATAGGGAGGAGAAAAGGGGGAGCGAGAGAAAAAGGAAGGGTTTGGCAAGCGTGTGAGAGGACGGGCTGCGACGATTGAGGGAGGCGAGCGTGTTGGCCTTCCCGTGATGGCGTGCGTGATCGCCGCTCGCCGGCTGGGTCGCACGCGCTCGGCTGGAGCCGTGATGGCGTGCGTGATTGACGCCAGACGAATTTGTTTCCATTTTTTCGCGTCGCACGCGTGGGAATTCGTTCGGCTGTGCGGACGCGGGACAAAAAAAGATTCCTCCTAGAAATATTCTGGATGAATTTTTTTTTAACCAAATGGAAGTCTTAGTTTTGTGTTTTATAGTTGTGGGAGAAATATGTATGATAAATATGAGTGTGGATAGCCTAGTAACAAAAGGCCAAATTTGCCAATGGACAACGTCAAAAGCCAGGCGCACTGCCGAAGCAGGCAGCAGCCCTGTGGGTGGGGGTAAGGATGAAAACGGAACAGAAACATTCCGAACCGAACCGCATCGTTTTCTATATTTAATCCGATCGAATCCGTATTTTCTTGTCCGACTTTACCGTAGTCGTTTTCGTTTTCGTATTTCAAATGTTAAGAATCCCGAATAAAAAGTCATTTTTGGACCAAGTTCGACCGTTTTCTACTTTTTTATTTTTAATGTGGAATATTCCGAATTCAAAATATGATTTAAACTGAATTTGGTTGTTAATCATTACTGTTCAAACAACTAAGCAAAGGTAAATATGAAGCACTGATATCCATGGTATCTTAATTTTTCTCTTCTTTATTTTTTCTTTTGCGAAAGAAACTAAATTGATAAATCTGCTCTCTTGTACTCGAAATTTGCCACAATGACACTTGTTAATTGTTATGAATGGTAGTTCAGTATTTCGAATTGAATTTTCGTATACCGACCGTGTTCGATAGAATTTTGCTCGAATTGGTTCGTTTTCGAAATTCACAATATTTCGTAAGTTCGCGTTCGTTTTCGTGTTTGACTTTTTTTTTCGTTTTCGTATTCAAAATGTAAAACTAGAAAACGGTTGAGGATTTTTTTGACCGAGTTCGTCCGTTTTCATCCCTAGGTTGGGGGTGGGGTGGGGGTGGTTAAAGAAGGGTTTTTGGCTTCTAGCAGTCCCTTTCTGGTGCGGTTGCGTTCCTCTCCCTCTCCCCCTCTCTCTCGGGTCTCGGCTCTCGCCGTCGCCGCAACCGAGATGCAGAGCCTAGCCGTATCAAGCCCGCTTCCTCCCGCCGCCGCCGCAGTTCGTCGGCTCCCGCGCGCTTCTTCCTCTAACAGGTATTTTCCCGACATCTCGCCCACATTTGCCGCCTCCTCCGAGGTTGTTTCGGAGATGCTAGTACGGCCGTGCGTGGTACGAGTAAGAGTGGCTCCCGGTCGAGAGCTCTCGATCGCATTGCAAGTCGGCGTAGTGGGTTTCCTTCGTCATGGTAGCGGCCTGGCTTCTGGTTCTGATCGCGCGGGGGCCTTCGAGCGCCGGAGGAGGCGAAGGCATCAGGCGGCGGCAAATACTAGTGGAATCGGGAATCGTGGCTTCGGTTGGTTTCGGCCTCCTTTGGGGTGGGATAGGTTTTTGATGCCTAATTTGGGGTTTCCAGTGTTGGGAATCTCATGGATACGGTCCCCTTTTGTTGGTGGCTGGTGCTGCTGAACTCAATCACGAGATTACTGGTCTTCCTGATTTGTTGGGTAGTAAACTAGGTCTCATGCACTTCATGGGTGTATCAGAAATTTGATGCTATTCGGTGCCATAAGAGTTGGCCTTGGTTGTCCCCTCAAATGGTCTGGACCTACAAAATGGAAAATCCATCGATGGATTTGATCTGCGTGACATTTAAATGGAAAGTTATGAACCATAATCTATGTATTTAGAATTGTCTGCTTGTACTGTTCACCTTCCATATAAATGGGGAACATGGATGCACAAACCTGCATCATATACTGGTTTCATTTGAAGTCATACTTGTTGGATTTGAGCCAGTCTGCACTTTTTTGTTATTCTTTTTTTCCTTGCAAGATTTACAGGAGTTGCCCCATCTAATATCACATTACTTAAAACAGTATGCTGTCATATCTGAGTATCACCTGCCATCCTTTCAATCATTTTACGCATCATGTTAATGTTATGCTGAATTACAGGGAAGCAGTTTCACAATGCTGGAAGTACGAATTAAGTCGAGACCAATATCTGGGAGGCTCACTAAGGTAGTGTTTTGTGCTTGTCCACTAATAAATTATTCATTGTGTTCTACTGGATCATCTCATTCTTTTACCACTTATACTTTGCATTGCCTTGCAAAAAATACCCTTAATATTCCTATTTTCTCTCTTGCTCTATTGTTCAGGATAAGTCAGTCTCAAGGAAGTTTGCAGAGACATCGCTCAACAAATTTTCTCAGACCAGCTGCTGGTAGTTCTACCTTCCATCATCCAATGTTTGAATATCTTATTCTTATAGCAGAATCCCCTGCTAACCTTGCTTCACCCTGAAAATACTAGCCTTTTCTCACCTGAACTTATTACTATCAGAGATTTGTCACTTTCGTTTACATACGTGCCTTTTTCTTGTAGCAGCTATTGCAGTTGAACAAGATGAAGTCAATACTTATCTTCCAAAAGGTGATATGTGGTCTGTGCACAAGTTTGGTGGAACCTGTATGGGAACACCCCAAAGAATCCAGAGTGTCGCAGATATAGTTCTTGGTGATTCTTCTGAGAGGAAGCTGATAATTGTTTCAGCAATGTCCAAAGTAACCGACATGATGTACAACCTTGTACAGAAGGCTCAGTCAAGGGATGATTCGTATACAGTAGCATTGGAAGAAGTTTTTGAGAAGCATATGGCTGCAGCAAAGGATCTCCTTGATGGAGAAGATCTTGCAAGATTCTTGTCTCAGTTGCACTCAGACGTCAGCAACTTGCGAGCCATGCTCCGTGCTATTTATATAGGTTTGAGCCGCTAATTTCTCCACATCTCATTTTCTTCTATTCTTGAGTAACAAATCTTGTTTCTCAGGTCTGGAAGTATATTCTCAGCTTGTTGAATTCATACTTGTTTGTTATTTTTGCTATCATGGATTTTGGAAAACTTGACTTCATGATTTCTCCAGTATGCCAGATGCTGAGTTGATCATGCTTTCTTAGCACCATCTTCTTGTTAGAATTTGTCTCTTATGGAGGTTTTATATTGGTTTTGGGGTTCTGTATTTGCTTTAGCAGTCACATGTATACATGTATCCACTGGTGCTGTTTGTCTTGACTATCTTTGCTACGTAAGGTTAGGCAGGGGCACCAAATATGCCAAAAATTAGTGGTAACTTGAAATATGTAATGTCTGTGTTATAGTACCTTCTTAATATAATGATACACAATTCTCCTGCGTGTTCGAGAAAAAAGTGATTTATAATACCTGTATTTAATATTTATTTATTTATATATGTTTGCAGCTGGTCATGCGACAGAATCTTTCTCTGATTTTGTTGTTGGGCATGGAGAGTTGTGGTCTGCGCAGATGCTGTCGTTTGTAATAAAGAAGGTACACATGGGAAAAGCTAGACAACTTTATAGTTAACTGCAATTTGAACAACTTACTAAGGCTGCAGCGAACTTATCCACTCCAATATTGTAGAATTGGCATGTCAGCAACATTTGTAACCATGTGCTGATATAGTTGGGTACTCAGATGATGCAAATTGATCATCGCTCAATCTATTGACAGCAGCATGGAATTCATGGCTCCTGCTTTCTCCAAGTGCCATAATTTAGAATTTATATAGATATAGTTGGATAGGAATTTAATCCAAGTGACATATAGTTGTTGATGTTGTTATAAACTTGGTCAAAGTTTGAGAAGTTTGACTTGGGACAAAACTAAAACACCTTACATTTTGGAATTGAAGGAGTATTATAGTAAATACTACCCATTAGACATGTGTGTGTCTTTCAGAAACATTTACATGTACGAGTTGTACTTCCATTCCTTTGTTACAGTTAGTTACAGATACTGGTATTTCGGTCCAGTGTTTACCTTTCTTTACAAACTGACCTAAACTGCAGTATTTATACCATGCAGTCTGGGGCACCCTGCAGTTGGATGGATACAAGAGAAGTTCTAGTTGTAAAACCCAGTGGTTCTAATCAAGTAGACCCTGATTATTTGGAATCTGAGAAGCGACTTCAGAAATGGTTTTCTCAACAACCAGCTGAGACAATAATTGCTACAGGGTTTATTGCAAGTACAGTTGAAAACATTCCTACAACTCTAAAAAGGGATGGAAGTGATTTCTCAGCAGCCATAATTGGTTCTCTTGTCAGGGCTCGCCATGTCACTATTTGGACTGATGTTGACGGGGTATTTAGTGCTGATCCTAGAAAAGGTTTGTCCTAAGAGAGTTATAATTTTCTTTTTGGCTGTTTCTGATCCATTTTAAACTGCTGATGTTGGCATTGGCATACACATAATTGATTTAGGTGATGCATATAGTGCAAATTCATGTTTGGGTGCTAACCCTTGCATCACCTGTTGGATAAGATTTTGATAGATTTCAAAGAGTTGCACGTGTCATATGGATTAGGGTGCCTACTCACATCCCTTTAATTCTTGTCTATCCATATGTGAAGGGTTAGAAGCACAATAATACTGTGTTTTGCGATAATATGGTTGACATTGCTTAACTAAAATCCTGTGATAGTGTGATTTATGTACTTAACTAGAAACTTGCAGCAGAAATTATTTGTTAATACTGTCACTCACGGTGTTGAGTGTATTCTCTCAAGTACTTATCAAAGAACTGTATGTGCTGATAAAAGCCTCCATGTACTTTGGCCTCTCCATTTTGAAGTAGGTGCAAATATATCTTCCAATGAATCATTTAAACGTCAATCTTCAATTATCCAGAAAATCATTATGATCACATTATGGATATTGGAAAGCAAACATGTTGGCTTTGTCTAGTTCTTTATTAAAACAGGGCAATGTCCTTCTCTTGTGTCAATGAGTTAATTATATATCTGATTAATAAATCTGATTAATGCAGTTAGTGAGGCTGTGATCTTAAGCACTTTGTCGTACCAGGAGGCCTGGGAAATGGTATTTTCTCTATTCTTGGGACTGTTGTTCATATGCAAGTCATTCATCATTTAACTACATTTGAGTAATGGGGCACAATATGTTTTATGCAATTATGCTCTTTGATCATTCTTTCTTTGCATTCCAAGTTATATATCCCTACCACATTAAGTCTCATTGATTTACTTACTGTATGCAGTCATATTTTGGGGCAAATGTTTTGCATCCGCGCACCATTATACCTGTGATGAAAGACAACATTCCCATTGTTATTAGGAACATGTTCAATCTCTCTGCCCCTGGAACCATGATTTGCAAGCAGCCTGCCAATGAAAATGGTGATTTAGACGCATGTGTCAAATCATTTGCTACTATCGATAATTTAGCACTTGTTAATGTTGAAGGGTAAGCTATCATAATTTCTTATTTTAAACCCCCAACTTCTATACAACTGATTATTTATGCTTTTAGCAATTAACCTTGTGAAACTGAACTTCCATGTCTTCTACGCTAGATGCTGCTTTTGGCTGATGTACCAATGTTAACTAACTACACACAAAATGGCTTAACTATTGACTGTGTGACTCTTAGAAGGTATTTCTTGTATTAGCTAATATCTACAATTCTTCACTGCAGAACTGGAATGGCTGGTGTTCCAGGTACCGCAAGTGCTATATTTAGTGCTGTTAAAGATGTTGGAGCTAATGTTATCATGATATCTCAGGTAGAGAATTTTCATTTATCTTTGCTATTTATATATGATTCATGTTGGTTCTTCCTCACTGCAAATATCATGCAGGCTAGCAGTGAACATTCAGTATGCTTTGCTGTTCCAGAAAAGGAAGTTGCTGCGGTTTCTGCTGCGTTACATGTTAGGTTTCGTGAGGCATTAGCAGCAGGGAGGTTATCTAAGGTAATTATCATCTTCTACAACAATTATTTTAAATACTCGAATCAGCAAATATGACTTAAATGATCCTGTTTGACAAAGCCTGTTAGGCCCTGTTTGGAACGCAGGATTTTTTCCTATTCCTGTACTTTTTCCTGTGAAAATGAACTGATTCCTGTAAAATTCCTGTACAATTCCTGTGAAATTCCTGCGTTCCAAGCAGGCAGGAGAGCTGCATAATCAGCAACTGGAAAAGCTGGTCAAACGCAGATTCTGCTTATTAATTTTTTTTCTCGAATATGCAGGAGAGCTGCATATCATTGCATTAAGAGTAGAGGAGTTTGGCTTAAAAAGCCCTACGACACACACAAAACACTCACCCAAACAATACCAACACAAACATGTGCCTGTAGCACAAAAACATGACTCAAAACGGCTGCCTGCCACTACAAATCTAACCTGGTAGCCTAGCAGCGACCACAGCACTTAGCCCCTTTGCACCTGCAAGCATCCAGAGCTCAGCTTCCTCCTGTGCGAGCGGAAGGGCCCTGACAACCTTAGGAGCGATCCCATTGAACACCTCATCGTTCCTTGTCTTCCAAATATTCCATGCCCCAAGTGCTACCAAGGTGTTGAAACCACGCCTTGCACCAGTACTCAGACTGTCGTAAGCCTGCTGCCACCACTCAGACTGTCGTAAGCCTGCTGCCACCATAAGAAGAAATCGGTACTGTTGAGTGGAGTTGTAACATCTGGAAGACCGAAAACAATTAGTAACCGATGCCAAAACTGCCGGTCAAATACACATGTTGATAGGAGGTGACTTCTTCCTGTTCACAATAGAGGACATTGCTCTGGATGTGGAAGGCCCCGTCGTGCAAGCTTGTCCGCCGTCCAACAACGATTGTGAGCAGCTAGCCACAGGAAAAAATTACATTTCCTTGGAGCCCAAGTCCCCCAAATCAGCTTACTCTGCTTATTAATAAGCTGCTGCAGGATCCTGGTGTTCAGCACGGCTTCTGCTTAATTTGTGGAGAAACTGAGGAATAAGCTGTGCCAAATAAGGCCTTTGACATTATTCCAGCGAATCATGTTAGTTTTCAGAACGGAATAATGCTATTTCCAGTCTGAACGGATGAAGCTTCCTCATCTGGCGAAATATGACT
Organism: Microstegium vimineum; assembly: GCA_022036555.1. NCBI lineage: Eukaryota > Viridiplantae > Streptophyta > Magnoliopsida > Poales > Poaceae > Microstegium > Microstegium vimineum. Next base: position 29,685,997 of record CM039120.1, on the reverse strand, counting down.
ACGATTGACACAGCAGTAGCATCATCCCGAATGTTATATATATGCAAGTGAACAATAAGATGGTAACTCGATATCACGATGACAAGAATAAATTGAAGATAAATTTCATTCCATTCTTCTTTTGTACCATGACTTTAGATTAAATACCACATCCAAAACTCAGGAACAAAATGAGACAATAGAACACCTCTCAAATGTACTTTTTCACTGCATTTTCCTTTCCCTGTTTGCAGTTTACAGATTTGTGATATTATTAGCAAGGGAACTAGCTTAATGAGTTGCGATGTGAATGTATAGCAAAGTCTTTATTGTATGCATTGGATCACTTGTATTTTGTTATGCAAACAATTCATTTCAGGTCGAAGTTATTAATGGTTGCAGCATTCTTGCTGCTGTTGGTCTGAGGATGGCTAGCACTCCTGGAGTCAGTGCAATACTTTTTGATGCGTTAGCAAAGGTATTTTGCATTCTTGGTTTAGTGAAATGGGAGTTCCATTGATGCTGGGACTTATTAACCTATTGTAATGGATTCAGGCAAACATTAATGTTCGAGCAATAGCTCAAGGTTGCAGTGAATACAATATTACTGTTGTATTGAAGCAAGAAGATTGTGTAAGGGCTCTGAGAGCTGCTCACTCAAGGTTCTTCCTCTCCAAAACCACACTTGCTGTTGGGATCATTGGACCTGGTTTAATAGGTGGAACACTCCTTAACCAGCTGAAGGATCAGGTATCTTCAGCCCTGTAATTTCATAAACAGCATCCAGTCATTTCTTTGAAGGAGTTTCAGAGTTCATTTAAACCAGAAATTTGCAGTTGTATTGATTTAGATCTTTCTGCAGGCTGCTGTTCTCAAGGAAAATATGAACATTGATCTGCGTGTCATTGGAATAACTGGCTCAAGTACAATGCTTTTGAGCGACATGTATGTAATTGAATCCTTGTTTCCTCTTCTGTGATTGTGCTGACTTGCTGCAAATAATTTTGTATTATCAGGCGCAATATAGCAAGGAAGGAATCGGCTTATAATTTTGTTAAAAAATAAGAACTTTTTCATGCCATTCAAACAACAGTGGATATTTATTTATTTGTTTTACTGATTTGTTTCCTGACCTAAAGCTTTACATTGCTCATTTGGAGTTTGCTACTATAATTATGCTTTCCCTAATATTTCACAAACTTTCCTTTTTCGTTTTTCTGTAGGGGAATAGACTTAAGCCAGTGGAAACAGCTTCTACAAAAGGAAGCAGAACCAGCTGATATTGATAATTTTATTCATCATTTATCTAATAATCATGTATTTCCGAACAAAGTTTTGGTGGACTGCACAGCGGATACAAGCGTGGCATCCCATTATTACGATTGGTTAAAGAAGGGTATCCATGTCATCACACCGAATAAGAAAGCAAATTCTGGGCCACTTGATCGGGTAATTATTTGCCTGGTGAAACTTTTATATATTTTATCTGTGAAAGATTGTTTTTAATGATCACTGACTGTAGTTTAATTGATTGTCAGTTTGTGCCCATTAACTGCATCAATGATTGATCAACTGATCATGGCTAATCCAGAATCTTAAAGGCATAAACCTCGTTATTTGTGAATCTTGGAAAACATTAAACTTTTGTGATTTGTGAATCGTAAGACATAATCACTTTAACTGAGATCTATTTGCCTGTTACATAAAGATGTCCAATTTTAAACACATTCCATACACAATGCAAATGTGCTGCTGTAGTGTTTATTGATTAACAAATGTTTATTTTTTCTTGGATACAGTACCTGAAATTACGGAGTTTGCAGCGTGCCTCATACACTCATTACTTTTATGAAGCAACTGTTGGTGCTGGCCTCCCAATCATTAGCACCCTGCGAGGTCTTCTGGAGACGGGTGATAAGATACTGCGTATTGAGGGCATTTTCAGGTTTGTGTGTAGCTTCCAACCAGGCTACAGGAGAATTTTACTGTGACACTTTGCAACTTTGGTAAACCACAAAGGAACCATAGTAAATGTAAATGTTTGTACGGAATGTTGAATAGAAGTCCACGATCTTCTTTATTCAATTAATTCAGTATAATTCTGTTGATGGCTGACACGAAGTTATTTTGCAGTGGAACTTTGAGTTATATATTTAACAATTTCGAAGGAACAAGGGTGTTTAGTGATGTTGTTGCTGAAGCAAAAGAGGCGGGATACACTGAACCTGACCCAAGAGATGATCTATCTGGAACTGATGTTGCCCGAAAGGTAGACGGTAGACCTTGTTTTCTGTCATACTTATTCTTTCTTATATAAACCGGGCACTGTATTTCAATTTATCAGTACAGTAGACAGTTTCTGATTTAATTTTCTTTTTTCATTGAACGGGACAATTTCTGATTTCTGTATATGCATCAGCAAGAGTCCTTACAGAACACATAAAACTAAAAGGTTGAGGATATGACCAAAGATAATGGGGAAAGTGTGTTTTGGAAAACGAAGAGTATGGCTTTGCCTGTGGACAATATTATGTTTGATTTAGCCCTAGGCCACCACAAATTTGTAGTTTTTTAATCCATGACACTAGAATACTAGATGAGGAAGAAACGATCGTTATGCCCTCAGCTTCACACCTTTTGATTGATCATGTACAAAAATTCCTAGCCTTTCTTTGTGTGTAGGGATTTCAAAAACAGAGAACAGAAATTACATCTATTGTGGTTTATTTTTCTTGTTCTTCATTAGTCACTCATACTTCTTTTCTCTATTGGAGCAGGTCACTATCCTTGCAAGGGAATCTGGTTTGAGGCTTGAACTTTCCGATGTTCCTGTGAAGAGCCTTGTTCCAGAATCACTTGCAGTAAGATTATTCTCCTCTTAGCAACTGATGCCTTGTATTTCAGTCCCCCTAACTTGTTTTTACCACGCAGTCATGCTCATCAGCAGATGAATTCATGCAAAAGCTACCATCCTTTGATGAGGACTGGGCCAGGCAACGCAGTGATGCTGAGGCTGCAGACGAAGTGAGTAGACCTCTTTCCCATGTCGTGACTGATGAGATACATTTCTATCGGGACCAGATGACAATTGGATTGTGCGATGCTTTTGCTTTGTTGGATCCATTCTCGGTGCATATTTCCTACATTACTTGAGCAGAGGTGATTCAGCTTCCCATTTTCCTTCCGAAGGTCCTGCGTTATGTTGGAGTGGTGGACACGGTGAACAAGGAGGGACAGGTGGAGCTACGTAGGTACAAGAGGGATCACCCGTTCGCGCAGCTCTCTGGCTCCGATAACATCATCGCGTTCACCACCTCGAGGTACAAGGAGCAGCCGCTGATCGTGCGGGGTCCAGGCGCGGGCGCGGAGGTGACTGCGGGTGGCGTCTTCTGCGACATTCTGCGGCTGGCGTCTTACCTTGGCGCTCCTTCATAGAGCTTCTAGCTACAGTTGTCAATTTCAAGAGGCAGACGGACACACTGTCCTGGATGATGCCTGCTTATTTGGGCTTATGTATCGACTTGCTCGTATGTTGTTTAAGAATAAGTGCCAGGAAATAAGGCCCCTCTATCTTATGTAGGGAGAGAGAGGTTCGGCTTTGGGATAGCCGACTAGGTGTTGTTTTTGATACAGAATCCTGTGAATTCAAATGAATTATATCAAATGGAACAAGGCCTACTAGAGGTGTGATATGAGTATGCCGGCTCAAGAGTCACCAGGTAACGGAACGGCAATTAGAAGGCATACCATACAAGGTGGAGCAACTACAGATTTTTTTTAAAAAAAGGTTTCAGATGCAAAAATCACAAAATCGACGCACAGTTCTTTGAAACAAACTAGGAAGCCCAGATCCTTTTTTTTTGGTAAGCGATACAGTTTCAAATTTTTTCGAATCTTATTCATGTTGTGTTGAGGGTAAACCTACTGCTTGCGGGGTTCTTTTCTACGGTTTCAGAGGCAAACTTAGCATGAATTCAAAACCTTGTGGGTACCAAGGACTGAGCTCCAAACATTGACAACAGTCTCCTGTCACCAATTCTCTGCGAATAGGCGCATTGTCGCTGGTTGACGGTGGGCACCTAGCGGCCTACACCAAAGTAGGTTCAATGTGCAGAACATGACAAGAAAAAAAAAATCTGACATTCCAAGAATCTTGAAACATCTCAAATTTGACCAAAATTATAGATAAAATTATAAAGATTTATGACATCAAATAAGTATATTATAAAAATATAATTGATGAAAAATCTAAGAGGCTAATGATACTTAGTTGACATGATAAATGTTATTATATTATCATATAAGTTTGATCAAACTTTACATGCTTTGACTTTACAAAATTCTTATAATGTCTTATAATTTAGGATGGAGGGAGCAACAGACTTCCAAGATTTAAGAAGGCACGCAAGTATATGACACCCTGATCAAACTCTTACGCCACTAAATCAATCATTGACAAAAGAAACAATGATTCAACGCAGTGAACCGTGAAGTTGCCACTACGGAAAATTACCAGACCACAATAGTAATTCACCCATCATATGCAGTTTACAAAGTAATGTAGCTAGGCAGTGCAAAACCAAGTAGTAACATTTGCTACTGACAAAATTTTCTGCTTAAGGCATGCATAGAGAAGCACATCATATGCAGTTTACAAAGTAATGTAGCTAGGCAGTGCAAAACCAAGTAGTAACATTTGCTACTGACAAAATTTTCTGCTTAAGGCATGCATAGAGAAGCACCCCCTGCAGTCCACTGCTAAATGTCCTATGGTGCGGCAAGAGTGCCGCATAGAAATTCTTCCAGAAGGAAACAAAATATGAGCACGAGTCATCTGCGTATCAACAAAATTCCTGTTACTGTTGCAGATGTTTGACATAGGTCACATGCAAAAGCATGGCATTTTTCTCTATTTCACTTTCACTAACTCGATTTCATATATGACTGAAGAATTTTCAGGCACTTCTCCATTGATTTACCACCAGAGCTGCAGAATACAAAAACCATCAATAAGCAATATAAACAAAGTGTTCATATAGAAACTCTCTAGAGGGTACTGTATATATAGCAAAAAAGAACAAGATATCAGAATGCTTACAGCATTGAAGGTGGGACTGTAAGCTTTCTTTTCTCCCCAACACGCATACCTACAATAAATTATGAAATTATAATCTATAACCCTAACTCAAATGACCTTGAAACAAAAAATCAAGCTCTGAGGTGGTTACCACAAATACCAACATCCCATCCACGAATAACTTTTCCAGCACCTTAATCAGCACAAAATACAGCATTAATATTTATATTAAGAAGTTCAAGGTGTAGTATAAAAGTGAGCGTGTATGCAAATATATTACCAAGCTTGAACTTGTAAGGCTTTTCACTAACATTAGACTCAACAATTTTCCCATTGTTCAGCATGCCAACATATTTGATGTAGACCTGCACAAAAAAAGCATAATAGCTGGCATCACTTCTTTTTCTCACAAGTCCTGTGGAATTGAAAACTTAGTGAATTGACCGTAAAGCCATGCATGATCAAGTAACTGCTAGCAATACATTGTCATTACAAATCTGTGTGAAACTGATCATACATAGAGGGACCTTTATCAAGCCCATTCATATGAAATTTGCAACTAAAAGCATATCCAACAGAACTCTCTGGAAAGAACTAAAAGCGGGTACCTTGCAGCCATCAGAAGCCACTTTTGCATCAATGTTTCCTATTGATAGATCTTCTACCATCAACCCATCTTGCAATGTTCTTATATTGGACTGCTTGTCACCCTTTTCCTCTGATTGATTTTTCGTCTTTTTCTTTGATTTCTTTTTTCTTTCAGCACCTTGTTTTGAAACAGATGTTGCATTAGCATCTGTTGTATCCCTGATCACAAGATGTTATTAGTTATAGATCAGTGAGTCATAGATATGAGAAATAAATAAAATCCTAAGTAGGAACCAAAAGATATATACATCAATAATGCAGGATCCTCACTGATGGCAGAATGCTTTCTTTTCTTGACATCAATAATCTTTTTTTTGGTGACGTCATTTGCCTGTCCATTTCGAGGGTCAGATTCCTCTGCAACCTTAGCATTGTCTTTCTTACCCAATGCAACAGATATAGGAACATTATCATCTTCATCACTGCCGCTATCAACTATTGAAGGAGCACTGCACTTGACAATAGGCTTCGTGATTGGAGTGTCATCATCACCGCTATCAAATATTTTAGCACTGCGCTTGACAACAGGTTTCATGACTGGAGTATCATCATCATTGTCATCGGTGCTATCCACTTGGTGCTTCTTCAAGCGCCGCCGTCTTTCAGCCATTCGAGTCGGTTTTTCAACTGCTAATTACAGAAAATTGAAAATTTGTTAGAAAACATGAAAAATGGAACTGTGAGCAGATATCTGTACATAAAACACATTGAAATGTGCAATGGCTTTATGTGAATAAACAAGCAAGCAGGGGCAAAACTAGGCATAATCTATCCTTGTGCACGGATCTAGTAAATATCTTAAAACATATTGTATTGTATTGTATGGTTGAAATGAGCTAGTTGATATTGAATTTTTTCTTCTCCCTGGTGCATGTGCACCACCATAGGACAATAGTATCACCACTTTGAGGAAGGGTCTAGACAGATAATAACACATAAAAGAAGAAACTAAGTATAATGGCAACAGTAAGAACATAACAACAAAGGCAATGTTAAATTCACATCAAGGTCAGAAACTATCTAAGTGATAGTCTACCAGCAGTAAAATATTCTGGTTCAGTGTGGGTACAATGTGGTTTGAAGATATGCAGGATCAGGTCCAGACAAATATCAAATAGTAAAAACCCCATGGGTCAACCTTTTACCTTTTTGTTTGCGGAGGCGTCGAAGGGTGCACTCATCATCACTATCATCTATAGAATCAGACCCATACTTCTCAGTTAGTGGAACTTCATGATCATCAATAAAGTCAGATTCATAGCTGTCCTCACTGGCATCATGCTCCTCATCAGTATCGGAGTGCCCAATATCTTCCCCATAAGATTCTCTAATTACATGTTAAGAATGACCTCACAGTTTGATAGTTACATAATTGAAACAAAGACATGACACTGTCGAGAAGGATACGATTCATCATCTCCCACATTAGACCTGCTGCTTGCTCGGACATAGTATCCAGAGAGATGAATAGAACTTTGACCAATTACTGAGAAGACAACATCATCGACCTCCTCAAACTCAATCTCTAGATGGCATGTCTCAGCCAATTTCGGATTTAGACTACAAAGTTTGATGGGAATCTTGTTGCCAACATTGCATTGCAGCACCGTCCTTGCAGCAGCATCACAATTGCCCAGTGTAGCCTGTAAAAATTTAAAGATTTAGTTACAGAACACATTCAACACTGTTTGAACTTTTGATCCCTCCCAAGTACATTGAATTTCAGCAGCAAGATAGAAATAGTTAATTGCAGTATCATGTACTAACCAAATGAAAAGGAGCTAACAAGGCATTCAGCTCCCTTTAATGCAGTGCAAATGTAAATTGTATGTTGCTCTTAATGTTTAGTTCTAACAAGCTTCGTTGAATGCAGTACACAAGTATTTTTTTTCATTGATCTTAATCTAGTGAAGTCAAGTCATCAAGGTCACATCATGTAACCAAACAGGCTCACTGGAAAACATTTCTGCGTCAGAAGACAATCAAAAGCAATTACACTCACTGAATATACCATCCTGATTTGAAGACCTTGTCTGTTATAAAACATGATAGATAGAAATCAAAGAGAACATATACCCATGTGAACAAAACCAAAGTATCTCAGGTCACAGGTTAACAGATGGGGCATAGGAGCACGAAATAACAAAGAGCAAAAGGCACACGTTAATTGGACATAGGGCCAGTGCTTCAGTGAGGTCAACATGGAGAAATACTCAATTCTTGCAAACCCCACTATCAACTAGCTAACCTTAGGAAATACTCAATCTATCAATTGTAGTTCATTGTTGAGCCCCTGTTGGATTTACATGCAAGCTCCACCACTGATTGGACAAATGACAAGTTTGAAAGGGAAAATACCCAACCTGGCACATGCGGAGGCGGCCATGGTCAGCCTGGTGGGTGTGGGTGTAGGGCTTCCCGGGCTTCACTTCAACCCCTGCATCCACCAATTGGACAATTCATCACGTGCCAAGCAGATAACAGACGAATGAAAACAAACTAAACCTGGCAAACAAGGCAGCACGCTCACCCCAGAACGCCATGGCGGGGATGGATTGGGGGATTCGACGGAAGCCGCAACTCCAACGAATGCAACTAGCTACACCTGCAGCCAATCCACGGAAAGGATATGTTAGGGTGGACAAGAACAGTCGTATCAAGCGCAATCACCCGGGAGGCGGCGCGCTGGGCGAGTGTGGGCTTTGGGAGTCGGCGGCAAGGGACAAGGGTTGGGTAGGCCACGTTGGCGCGCGGGAATAGATACCTTGACGTGGGTCGTAGCCCGGATCAGTCACCACGGAGATGGTCGCCGCGCCGCCGCCGCCTGCTTCGGCACGGGGGGGGCCGCGGGCAGCAGGTGAGAAGAAGGGTTCGGCGGGACGGAAAGGAAGGGAGAAGAGGGGTTTATTGATGATGGCACTTGTGGGTAAATAGCTGGCAACTCAAAGGGCCTTTCCGCTTCATGGTTTTCCGAGGGCAATAGTCATTTCGTGGGCCGCCGCTTGTTTTTGTTTTGTTTTCCATCATGGGCCTCCTGTCTTTATCACAATCTAGAAAAACTGCGCGCGCATGGCCATCCTTAGCGTAGACCCCTCCCGCGAGAGGGGCCGCCGTGGCCGCCCTCCGCCGTCGCCGCTCGTCCCCTCTCTTTCCCTCTAACATCTCGTCCGGGGCTGAAGGAAATGGGGATCCATTATTTTTAATAAATTTCTCTAGTAGATCGAGTCCTTAGAGTTAGGATTTCTCCATGCCAAAGTTTTTGGTATTGGAGTTTTATCTCCTCCTTCTCCTCTCCTCCGACAATGGTGAAGGAGAAGGGTGGAATCGTCTTCTATATGGCGGTTTCATTGAAGACGAGGGAGACAACTTCGGCGTCACCATCTTTATCAACATGACGACATGAAGATCTTTGTTTCCGGATGGCGACATCAAGGCGGAGATGATGTCGCCGCCATAGAATAATTTTCTCCGATCTTTTCTTTGTTTTGTTGTAGTTAGATTTGACCACAATGAAAGATTAGGGAGAATATCTTTCAGATCAGTCTTCCTCATTCTTCGGTGATAGAAAGAAGAAGAAAGACACTAGCAAGAAGAAAAAGATCCTCAATTCCACCTACAAGAATGTTGGTCGTCCGTTGGACATCTGTTCTCAGGCTTGCCGCTATTGCTGGTACCAAGTATTTGCCTGTGTGGTCATCTATACGAAGCATAAAAAAAGTTTGGTTCTGAGATTTGGAGCTTTTCATGGCGTGGGTATACTTTAGATGAAAATCAATTTTCTGGATATATCTAGTGCAATCCAGAGTGCTTGTAATATATTGACGTATCTAGCTATTATATAATATAATTCTTCTTTCGCTGCAAAAAAATGACCATCCTTAGCTTTTTTTAGTTAGTACCATTCCAAATTTTAGTTCGTTTGACTTTTTTAACCTAAAGTTTGACCACTTGTATTGCTCAAAATTTTATGCAAAATATCTTTTTGTTGTGGTCTGCTTATTTAATAAATGGTTACGAGAATGACTTAAATTTGACTATATTTACACAAATTTTTTTGAATAAGACGAGTAGTCAAACTCGAGGTCAAAAAAGTCAAAAGAATTATAATTTGAAATGGAGGGAGTAGATGGTTATGAATAATGGTAGCTGAATCATTTTCATATAATATATATTAGTAATATTTTTCGTATTAATGAAAAAATATTATTTACTCATGATTGTATATATCAATCGTGGATTTATCATTTTGTTTATGAATTGTCTATTTTTTATCAGTTTTAGTATTTTTTCATTGAGATATATTCATTATGTTTTTTGGCTATATTTATTGTGGGTAAAGAATGGTAGTAACTTGTTAAGGTTGGAAACCAGAGTTAGACTAAAACTTAATTTATTTGTGAAATGAGGAATATTTGAACTCAAAGTATAAAATTTAACAATTCATAGGCTAATGCTCTTGTTAGCCTTTATATAAGCTCCATTTATTTGTAGCCTTATAACAAGTTGTTTATAATTGGGTCTATTTCATGATAATAGTTTTATTAAATTTTAGTAGGCATGTTGTTGCAAGTGGCATATATTTTGGATACTCCATTATTTTGAAGGTATTATTTAATTTAAATTTTACTCTTGTTATTGAAATAGAACTATCACATTTTTTTGCTATATTTTGTGTGGAGAAAGAAGGGGTAAATGTATTTATTAAGATGAAGGAACATCTTTTCACGGAAGCTTAATGTAATTGTGAAATGAGGAGAATGTGACCTCGAATTATGAAATTTGGAAGTACATAGACATCACATGAGGAGTTCGAAACAACTCGATTTTCTATTTTTCAATTTCTATTTGATTTTCATATTTACCACTAAAAAATATAGGCAGAAATGTACAATAAAAAATTTCTACTAAAACATACTTTATTTTGGATTTTTGGCACCGCTCTCCGGCTGGAGCTTTCCATACAAATTCGTTATGAAAAGATCATGGGTATGCTTGGTTCACAACTAAAATTTGCCATACCAAAAATTTGTCAAGCCAATGTTACATACAAATTGCCATAGATTTAACAAACGAAATGTGAAAGGTTGACAAGTTTGGAATCAACCAACTAAAAGACAAAACAATGGCTCCAAATTTTCGGTTAGACATATTTTGGAAGCCAACCAATCAACCCCTATATTTAATTGAAACTTGAAAGGCTATACGAAATTATATCAGGGATCGTTTAGCATTGAGGTGGCCTTTAAAAATTGTTTATGTACCTGTACTTCATCTCCAATAGTTTATAAAAAGTAAAAAGTAAATTAATAAGTCTTTCAAGTCGTTAACAAATTAGAAAGTATATTTGTTGCCTTTTTTCAACCATTTTAAATATCTTCCTCTTCCTCTTAAATTGTAGAAGATAATTATATATAAAAATTTCTGAACCATTTCCAAATCACTCGTCACTTTTGCAGTTTACTTTTCTCTTATACATTTACGTTATGAGCCCTCCTTTCTCTCTATTCTTTCTCATGTCCTTCTACCTCTAGTTCGGCTAATTGGATACACGTGCGTATCTTTCCACACAATTAGAATGATTTTTGCCAAGTACAAAAAGATTAAAAATTAAGGAGTTGCAGGAGAAATGCTTTTTTATCTTGCCAACAAAAATTAGCAGTCTGTTTTAACTCTTAGAGATTCTACTTATGACATTCCCATACTTATTATGATAAAATAGAGGTGAATATACGTGTGTTGAACGTATACGTCTGTACTTAAAACACTAAAAACATGGAAACTCCGATTGCAAGTTCAAATGGTGGCCAAATATGATAACGGTTAAAAAACTTATTTTGAAAGAGAAATTTAGCAAACTAAGACTTGCCCAGCAGAACTATGTACATCGCTTATTACATGCTTTTGTAGTTATTTTCCCCTTAGACCTTGTGGTCATGTATGGATCCAAACATTGAAGTGGAAGGAGCGATCTGTCTTATCGATATATAGCAAGCATCATGTTTATGCCTACAAACTACTTTCACAGGTACTACTACTACTGCTGCTAGCTCGTTCGAACTGCATTTATACATTGCCATATGTCACCTTCTCTATACCACACGCACTATCATGCATGTGAAAGAAATAACAAACGAACAACCCAACACACCAAGTTTTTGGCGCCTCCTCCGCATAAAACAAGCCCAACATCTCAATCAACAAAGTCAACAGAAGCAACCGAGATCTAAGGCTGCTTGAATTCCGTGATGCATTGTATGCATGTGACATATATCTATCTACTATCTCTTTTTTTTTTCTCCTTATTGAGATGCTATGCTTACAATATTCATGTACATGTGTATAGGATTAATTTGTACCATGAGTGATGTGATATCTTCAACTTTATATATGTTGTTCAGCAATCTAGTGTGTGAGGTGTGTATAAAGTACAAGGACAAATTATCGGTCTTGATAGACAGTGACACAATTACCTGTATTTATTTCAAGTCCTTTTCAAGAAAAAGGAGAAACATGTATTTATGTATGATTGATAACTTTATTTCTTAGGTTCTACTGCCGGCCAATCGTGTGCTGGTTGACAATACGGGACGGCTGATATTTTTTCCTAGCAATTTCACCATCACACGTATGGTTTCTCTTGATTGTTGGATGGTAATAGTTAATAGGATCCACAAACACTTTCAGGGTATCAAACATAAAAGATTGAGTGCCTAAGTTGTAATCATCTTCTTACATATTTCTTGCCCAGAAATATGAACCTATATATATGTATTTAATTTTGTTTGTATGACACCAAGTAGAGCCATGGGTCTAGAGGAGGAGATGAGGCGGGTCCATGGTCCACTAACCATGCTCTCATGTTCAGTAGACTAGTTCAGTACTCGGTAGCAGCTATATTACTAGTGGTTGATGATGGTTGGTGGCCAAACTTCAGAAATCTTGGATAAATTACATGCAGGGGAATGCATGACGGTATTCAGCTTCATATGTTGCTGTCTCCATGAAAAACACTGGACACAAAGGGAGATGCGTGAGTTGTTAGGAGCTAAGCTAGTAGTGCTACTACCTTCTAGAATGCACATGGTGTGCCAAAAATAAAGGGGAAAAACAACATTAAGGCCTTGTTTGGATGCGCATGTATCTCCATCAAATCACATGTATTGGAGTGTATTTGAACTAATATACACTCCAAACCACTTCAATCCATGTGGTTTGAGGTCGATACATGCGCATCCAAACAAGGCCTAAATGAAAATAAGTAAATGTATTATATCTCTTCCTCTAGCGGGTATCTAGATGGTAATGAGGTGTGGTTATCTTGTTCATGACCGTCGGATCAACAACGTACTATGCTTGTTCCTCTATTTGTGTAGTCCTTTGCTACATGAAGTATTCTGTTTTTGTCGTAGGTACCTCATTTTGTATGTACCAGATTGGTGAGAGCATCACATTGTTTGTCTTTTATCCGCTGCAGTGCAGCAAGCACGTTGCTTGTCTGAACTTGGAGAGACCATTACCCTAAACAAACCAAGCTCCTTGTCATTTGCTCATAGGTGAACAAATCATCCATTCAAGAGTAGATATTTAACTAAACTACTATTTTGACTTCAGGTATGGAAGGTTTTGGAGCACATTTGTTTTCTTGTTGGCTTGGCATTGAGATGTCCTACTGTTACCTTTATGGCTTGCTGAATCGAAAAATGAATCTTGTAGTCATTATCCTTCCATGAAGAATCTGTTAATCAAGTTTCTTCAAGTGCTGTTGTGTTGTCCATTATCAATTTGATGCAGTCTAGCTAAGTATTAAGGAATTCTTGTGCATAGTTTTTATTTGATACATAAAGATTTATACTTTGTATTGTATAAATAAATATTTTTGTGCTGGACCAACTATACTTTTGTTTATTTCCTGTACCATTCATACTTGAAGTAGTGGTCTTATATGTTTATATAATTAATTTGGTGTGGTCTAGGGTGAAGGTGGACACTACTACACATTATTGTTGTGTGTGCAATATATAATTATATTATTGTTTCTTGTAAACAAGTTTTTTAACTTCATATCAAATCAACTAAATCTCCTCTGCCTTTTCTCCTTTGCAGACATTTAATAGTAGCTCTCTCTATATATATTGCCAGGAATGACTATATATAGTAAGTTTATTTGAAAAATAATTTCTTATTATGATGTTCTCAAATCTCTGCAAACACGAGTAGAGACGTATATATCCAATTGGAATTCAGAGTTGAGAGTCTCAAGTTATATAAACTTAATTTAAGTAGCTAGGGTACAGTGAGCAACGTGTTGCACACTGACATACTTAAGTAAGATTTGGAATTAATAGTACCTACGGTGAAATTTTAAATTTACAGAATGTCTTGGTTTGCACATTAATTGTGATGGAGTAGATAAGAGGAAAAGGTCCAAAGCTACTGCCATTTGCCCCTCCCCTATAACTAGTAGGCTAGGAGTGCTTCTAGACAATTATGTAAGTAATTAAAATATTTTTGAGTTAAAAAAGGTTAGTCTTAGATCCTTGTTTCAAGACATACACAACTTACAAGGTCATCATCTTGGATGTATGCGCCTATTGTATTGGAAGAAAGAGGAGAAAAAGGGGAGTCCTTGCTTTGTTTCATGCCCAAGGACCCATCTCTGGCTGCTTGCACTGCACAGGGCTCAACCATATGGGAGCCCTACATTCATGTATTTTGATGGATCTGTCACCTGGAGCCTCAACATTTTAGCCAGCTTCAGTATACAAACAAATGCATACGCCCCTATACAAGCCAAACAGAACGTGTCCAATGGGGAAAAGAGCCGTTTGGGAGGAGGGTCCCCTGATCCCTTCCCTAAACAATCCTAAATCCTAATAACAACGGTTATTTGGGCATAAATTGTTTCGTGCATAATGTATAGGCATGATGTGCTTATTAATTTTTTTTTGCTGAGTTTTGAAACAAACATGAACAAGTCAAGTAATTTTAAATTCATTTGACTTAAGCTAACTTTGTTCAATACTTCTTACAAAGATATATTATATATACAGTGAATTTTTACAGCATAACTAGGAGTAGTACCGTACGATGAATAGTTTCCCGCCGCAATATATCTTTGAGTTAATATGCATAAAGATCTCTTATTTAAAATCTTCAGATGCACTCATCCAGTCATCCCTACTAATAAGAGGAATAAAAAGGAGTGAAAATCTTGTCTGAAGTAGTACCGTACGATGAATAGTTTCCCGCCGCAATATATCTTTGAGTTAATATGCATAAAGATTTCTTATTTAAAATCTTCAGATGCACCAGTCATCCCTACTAATAAGAGGAATAAAAAGGAGTGAAAATCTTGTCTGAAGTGTCCTCAGAACGGGGAAAAGGTGATGCATTATGGATTGCATTGGAGAAGCAATCCCTGTGCAAGCTTGCACACCAGGCCAATTGCAATAAATAAAGAGCCACAACCAAATGCTTCCACATAACCAAAACATTAAGAAAATGCTTGCAGATATCAAGGCCTCAATCCCCCTTCCCAGGGTGTTGTCTACTCAGTCTGTGGCAGCAACTCCATGGATTGGTGCTGTTTATAAATGCTGCTAGTACCTGACTATGTACCAGTGTTTAGGAAAATGGGATTAGAAACAGCTGAGACTAGCAGGTTGCATTCTTCCTCTTGCAGCTAGCCACTTGCAATTTCCCTTCCATGCATTGTCTGCCGGCCAAGGCACGGCCAACGCTAGCTAGAACATCATGGTGCGTGGGTGCTGTAGACATATATACCGCAAATTAAACCTCCTATATCAGTATTTTATTTCAGGATTTATATAGATGCAGAATTTTATATATAATAGGTTTGTAGAAACATACTCCTAGTTTGTTGTTGTTAGCATACACTACAAAAATGATGGACTTCTCCTAGTATTTTTAAATAATAGTAAAACACTACCACTAGCCATAGCGCATGAGAATCTTTATTAAGGAGACATTTAGTAGAAAAAAATTTATACTAAATTTTGAATACCAAATACTAGGAAAACTCCACTTTACTAGGACAAGGTATAAATTTTTGTTGTGATATCTACCTACCCTAACTATGAAAAAATGATCCCCATAAGTTAAGAAAATTAAATCACTGGTGGAATGATGATTAACAGTATGAACAACTTGATTATATCAGTGTTTTAAGTAGCAGGCTAAGACATTTAGCTTTCTATGTCTCAAAACAGCTAAGGCTAAGTTATACACGAGAAAAATGTAGCTAAATCATTTTCAAATAGCTATGGCCGAAGATTTCAAATCTTGGACTATATATATAGGAAGAAACAAAAGTTGTTGTCTTTTGATCATGGACACTACTCCTAGAAATAATGGCGGCCGGCATTGGCGGCTCCCACAATGAGGTTGATCAACTACTGAATTTAACAATTTGGTTGAAGTAGTAATAATTATTAAATGGGCCGGCTATTAATTATCTGGCGTAAAAGGTTCCTAAAATTTATGTTTGTGCGAACGAGGAAAAAAAATCGAAACACATGCTTGTATTTTAGATGGGATAATAACTAAAACTGACTAGAAAATACTGAACAATATGTTCAATATTGTTCACCAGTTTACGTCAGTATTATAAATACTGAATAATATTAACACACACTTATTAAATTGTACTGAGTTTTTTTTCAATATAACGTACAGTTTGGTGTAATATAATTATTTTACACTTCTCTCTACATTCTATATAGAGAGAGTCCGTGGCTGGGACGCAACTCCAACGCACGCAATGCATCGGTGTGTAGGTTAACGTTGAAGAATATTGGCGTACGTGTGATAATAATGGTACGTCTTAGTTATAAAATGTGGACACCAAACATATATACCCGAGCCGACGACTGAGCCACCCATCAATATCCATATATAAACAAACATTTGACGGTGCAACATGCATGCTGTAGTACGTGCTGTACCAAGGTAGCTATCATGCATCACATATCTCTTCCTTTCCCATTTCTTTATTTTTAATTCCCGCCTAATAGCTTATTAGCTTGTGCAGTTGTGCGTGCATCTTGATGGAGAAGCACACATGGAGACCCCAACACAGAGTTAGGGAGCGTAATCACTACTGGAGACGGGCACTTTGCCGAGTGCCTGCGGCACTTGGTAAACGCCTCAAAACACTCGCCAAATGCTATGCCGAATGCAACACTTGACAACGGGCACACGGTAACGATGTTAACGGTAAAGATTATTTGCCGAGTGTTTTTTGTCGGGCACTCAGCAAATCATTTGCCGTGTATACTACGACACTCGGCAAATCAAAGAGACGCTCGGCAAAAAAAGTGCACGGTAACGGGCGTTGGCACGGTGACGGAAGGTTTGCCGAGTGCTCCATGCAGGACACTCGGCAAATCTACACCCTTTGCCGAGTGCTCCATGCAGGACACTCGACAAATCTCAACCCTTTGCTTAGTGCTCCATGCAGGACACTCGGCAAATCCTGTGTTCTGTGCCGAGTGCCTTAACCATAGCACTCGGCAAATCCTAGGCACTCGGCAAATCCTAGGCACTCGGCAAAGGGCCTTCCCAGGTGCTCTGGAATGGTTCCTTTGCCGAGTGTCATGACCATAGCACTCGGCAAATCATGCCTTTGCAGAGTGCTACACTCGGCAAAGCAACTAGAACCTACCTTTTTTTATTTGTTTTTTCAATTCCATCCAGACAAACAGAAGACAAGGAAAAAAAATAGCCCGCTATTTTTGTCGCTATAGCCCGAAATAACTTGAAAAAAATTGTGCCGCTATTTGCGTTCATGCACAATTTTGCCGCTAAAGTCCGCTAATTACGGTTTATAAAACGCTAAACACCTTGGCCTTAGCTCGCTATTTAAAACATTGGAAGATATATATCACAAACAAACACAGATATCACAAACATCACATATATCTCACAATATGTGACAATTCATTCATAGTTCAACACGACAATGCATCCACAGTTCACAAAACATCCATAGTTCAATCCAAAGCAGTCACGATGAGGGTCCAGGGTCACGAGGCCCACAACCTGATCCCGACAAAGCTCCCAATCCGACGATCCTCCCAAGCCCGACGATCCTCCATAGCCCGGTGAAGCTCCATAGCCCGACGATCCTCCCAAGCCCGGGAAAGGTCCATAGATCGGCGAAGCTCCATAGACCGACGAAGCTCCCAAGCCAGCGGGCGAAACATTTGATGCCGCCGATTGATTCTGCACAAAGTAAAAGAGGTTGCATGTGTTACACAAGTGAACTATAAGTTTCTAACATTCAAGCCAGCAGGTTACAAGTGCTATTGTGCTTTGACCACAAGCGTAAACATATAAACTAAAACATTCATACTCACATGAGTGCCGAAGTATATAGGTGGAGGTGCAGGTGGACGTGGAGGCAGCTCCAAAGCCAGCGGAGCCATACCCTGAGCGGCGCCAAGGCTCTGCATGTACTCAAACATCTTCTGTAGACTCTGATGGTTGAGTACTCGCTCTTCTGCCATCGTCTGCCACTCAACCTCCGCTGCTTGCCGATCAGCCTCCATCCTCGCCTCCAACTCCTCCCGTCGCCTCCTCTCATCCTCCAGCTGGGCCTACAACATTTCATTCAAATGTTAGACGACACTACTACAGAAATCATTTTCCGTGGCGGTTGTTTTTGATTAACCGTGGCGGTTTTTCCAACCGCCACAGATCAATGGTCACGGTTAATCGGACCATTAACCGTGGCGGTTGGCCAACTGCCACGGTTAATACCATTAACTATGACGGTTGCTTATGTAAACTGCCACTATTAATTAGTATTAACCGTGACGGTTTCTTATAGCAACCACCACGGTTAATATTTTTCAAAAAAACAAAAAAAAATGTGAAAGACCGAGAACGGCGACCAGAGGGGGGGGGGGTGAATGGGAGCCTCAAATTTCTCTCGAAATATTCGGGCCACTCTTCCCAAAAACCAAACCCAGTTGTTGGGTGCTCAACCTCCCCCGAGCAACGCGAGCGGGGATTCAGACGAAAACAGAGAAATGAGAGCTCACCGGCAGTGGAGGAAAACTCACCGGAAACCCCAAAGACCAAGTTCTCAACCTCTATGGAAAAGAGGCAAGAACCTAGGCAAAACGAGTGAAAACAGCAAACCAACAGAGGCTCCAGACCAGTTCAGACTGGACCACCGGACTAATGACGAGTGGTCCGGTGGCTGGTCCGACGCTCTTACCAGCCGAGACCAAAACGAGCAGGGAGCACCCGACCTCCAGACGACCTGCTCCAGACTAGTCCGATGCCACCTCCGGACCAAGGAGAGTGGTCCGGTGCTCACTCTTCCCACTGCCGAAAATGAACAGTAAGTACCTGACCTCCGGACCAGACCGTCGGACGGCACCGTCGGACTATGCACTCTGGTCCGACGCGTGGCCAACTTCCTCAGCAGAACCACCGGACCACTTGTCAATGGTCTGGAGCTCAAAAGCTGAGTAGTCCCGAGCTAGGTCCGACGCCCTTCGCTGCTTGACACGGCTGAGGTCAAGACCACCGGACCACTTGCTATGGTCCGGAGCTAGGGGAAAGTCGTCCGGAGCCTAGTCCGACGCTCATGAGCAGAGAACTGTTCTTCGTGAAAACAAAATTCTCTCCGCCAAATCTTTCCCAAAACTCAACCAAATGATCACCAACTGCAACCAAACTTTGTAGGCATGATCCTTGTACAGTTGGGGAGCTATCCCGAGGAAATCATCGCTCAATTTGGAGAGGATAAGCGGGAACACTCGGATTTAGGGGAGAAGAGAGCAAAACAAAGAACGATGCAAAGAAATCGCCCGATCTACGCACTTGTGAGGTTTGAGGAAAATTCCTTCGGTGTAAAGATGCTCCTCACGAATACGAACAACTTGATTCAAACGAATTTGCAAGAGCTACTCCCCACAAAGAGAAATCATCTCGGGAAAAAGAGGGAGCAAAAGCAAAACGCGAAGAACACAAGTAAAACGGGGACACGATCAAGAAAGCGAAGCCACCATGGCTTACGGAGGTTACGGCCTCCGATTCCTCGCAACAAACTCAAGTCCTTACAGAGGTTGGTGAAATCAACCTAGGGATCTCATGAACTAGAGAGAGGGTAGATAGAGAGAGAGTTGGGGCAAATGATTAGGGTTCAAGAGATAGGATGAGGATACCCTTCATCCTCTATTTATCAGAGGCTTTGGCTATTTCCCAAAGAACCCCCTAGATACAATGAGTGAACTACCTAGCCTAAGCATTGCAGTCCAAGCTCCGGTAAATATCTCCCTTGATTTGAATGGACGGCCCCGCTTCCTGCCAGGAGTTGCCGTCGCCTCAACGCAACCTCCAGGATTCCGCCATGTGCCATCCCCGCTTCCTCGGAAGCTCAGCCCAGGTTTTGAGGCTCAAACCCGCGAAAACCGCCACCGGTAGCTTTCGACTCAACTACCGAACCCTGAGTTTTGAGGCCCAAACTCGGAAACCGTCCTCCGATGGTTTTGAGGCCCAAACCACTCGACTCGAGCCACCTTGTCCTCGCTCGGTCGGACTCCGAGTCCCATGAGCCTCCGCTCGACCCGCTCGTCCGCCGTCTTGACTCGGTCGACTCGGTCTACCTCCATGTCTTCTCGCACTCGCCGATGCCAGGCACTAGCCACCACAGCTAGTCCGCCGACGCCCATGGTCCCTCAGTCCGAGCCCCGCTTCCGCCCTTCACCGCTCTCAGTCCATCGGCACGGCAAGCCTCTACTCGACCTTCTCCACGCCATTGACCACTGTCACTAGGCATAGTACCTGCACACCACAAGCCGATAGACAGGCACACATTTTCTTTCGCAGAGGTTAGGGTAAGCCACTAAAACTGAAACACTCATGTGTTGGTCAATGACTCATCATCAAAATTGAACATACATGGGTACTTATCCACCATGTGTTCGCAAAATGTTTTTTAATTTTAAATATGATTTCAAAACATTTCTCAAATTCAAGCACAAATTATATAACATGGATTAAACAAGCATATTACATGAATGTGTTGTCTTCTTCCAAGAGAACCGATATATATCACAAAGTTACAACAAGTTCATTATATATGCAAGTTCATTATGCAAAATCATTTCCAGCAGTTCATTACAACAAGTTCATCTAATCAATGTCCGGCAGCTTGTAGTGAGTCATGTTTAAACCACTAGTTCTCCAATTGGCTAACGCACGATACTTAGGTAATGTCGCTAGCGCGTTGTCCGTGTAGAAGAATTTCCCACTCACTTCAGCACATTCATCGGTGACAAACTTACAAATGTCGGCTATTGTGCTAGTGTTGGTCTTTTGATTCACGGTTTCTTTCTCCACCATTTTGTACCTTTCTGGAGCTGCCGCCAGCTTTGGCTAAATTTCGGGCATCTCTTGAGGTACTCACAAGCATAGTATCCACACAAGAGTGAGCCTTCAGGTTGCTTGGCACACTGCATGTAAGATATACATATGTAAGAGTAAGTAGTAGTAGCTAGGGTTATATTAGTGGTAGTTAGTAGGATAGCAGTAGTACAAGTCGTATTACCGGGAATTGTCTCCTTAGCCTGAGTTTTGTGCCCCACTCCGCCTTCACCTCATCGGACCTACGGTCAACGTAGGTGGGGTCGTCCATGTACATCCTGTAAGCGCTGAATGTGCATGTCACTAGTGTCAAACATCAAATACAATCATATACTTTTAGTGCTTAAAAGAAAATATGTGTAGTCACGTACTATCGCAGGCATCCTTCAAAATGCGTGTAGCCTTTCATGTGTGTGTCCCGCATGGAGTCCAATATGACCGCCATTCCATCCTGAGGATAGATCATGAATACAATCCAATGCCTAGCGTCGCCTGTGCTACACCATTCAAATAATATGGATCTAAGCTCTTGAAATATGAAACATGGTCAAGCCAACATGCATGCATGTATCATTTGGACTTACCCAAACTGGTGAGCGGCAAGGATACACCCTTCTCCCCCGAGCTGCTTCATGGCTTTGAGGATGTAGTGTCCCTTCCTGAATTTGATCTCGCCTCGCATCAAAGTTGTGGCCTCCACTCGCTCCATCCCAGTCAAGCTCGCCAGCTTCGGATGCGTGTCCATTAGCCCGTGTCCAATGATGGCCCTCTCGGTAATATGCATAGGAGATAGGTAAATAACCTTTTGTGATAACTCCTTGCTTACATATGATTGCATCCTGCAAAGCAGCACTGTCAACATTGCATACTCTTACTTAATTAGCTATAGAGATGCAGATGTGCAATAACTTACATGGCAAACAGGGTGACTTGGGCAACATCGAGGTCTTTGCGCCACAGCATTCTATGCATGTCGTGGAAGACAATTGACAAATAGGCGTCCTCATACAAGAGGAAGTACTCCTTGGGTACCCTTTGAACAAACTCCGTCATGCCTAACCTCGAAGCATGCATATACCAGGGATGGAACCTTGTAATCTCCCACGGTTCCTCAACAAGCTTCTCTAACGTCACCATGAACTTGCCATTCTCAAAGTTAGCAGGGCAATCTGGACTCAGAGGCCAGATGTCAGGCGGGCTTCGCTCCCTGTTATTGAGACAAGAGAAGAGGGTGTGTTAGTATCATATATATGTGCACACATACTCTGCTTGCGATTTTTGGTTGCCATTTGTACCTTTGGAACACATTTGTGTACTGGTTCTTTTCTGTGGCGTTCCACACCGCCCATTCGACCTCGGTGAGATGGGCGGGTTTGTCCCCCTCTTCTTCTGGCTTCTTCGGCGGTGGTGGACACTCCACATTTTTCTGGCATTGAGGCGGTGTTTGGTGTCCTGTTTGTTCATCTCCAGTTCGTCCATCTGGGTTGCTCATGTCCGGACGCAGGCTACGCGACGGGCTACCTGGGCTTTGGTGTCCACCAACACCGTCGTCGTTGTCGTCATTGTCTTCGTCACTTGGGCCGCCACCTGGGGGATTTGGTGACCGCTGTGAGCTTTTTGGCGACGGTGGATCCGGAGGGAAGTGAATGTCGTCCTTGTTCCATAGCACATCCCTGCCCATTGCACTTGCGAGGGTCCTGCCTCCCTCTTCAGTGGTGAAATCAAGTTCATCATCCTCGTGGTGATCGTCCGTCCATGCCACTGCGACCTTGGCATACTCAGGCGGGATAGGCTTGTCTAGGTACCTGTCTTCAGGGTTGGGCGGATCTACCGAGCCCTCCGCCACCTTCTTCTTCCTTCCCGCTCTGCCAAACGGCACCAAGAGGTGGACGTATGTGGTCTCCAAGACCTCATTGACCGGATACCTTTTGGGTGCTGAGGTGCCTTCACCCTGTGATGGCATCACGCCAGCCTAGCGAAAAATCCGTGTCCTCAGCTCCACCATCTTGGGGTCGGTGCTCGTGAAAGCATCTTGTATGGACCCCATGATTATTTCCTTCATCACGGCTTCCTTGCCGGCCTGGAATATACCTTCCTTGTATCCTTGCCTCCTGTGGTATGAGGAGGCATCGGACTGCCACGACCCCATATTCTTCCAGCTCTGCCTCGATGAAACACCCCGAACGCAGTCGTAGTGCTCGGGTTTCCCAGCGCCTCGGTGAGCTCGTCATGGTCACTGCGAGGTACGAACTCCCCGCGTTCCTTTGCCGCCTTGACTGTGAGCAAAGACTTCTCTGGCTCCTCGATCTTTGGCTCATTGTACTTGGTCGTCCCCTCCTCTAGCTTCTTCGGCTGACGAGCATAGAAGTAGTCGCGTGACCTCTCGTCAATGCCTTGTAATGGATAACTCTGCCCGGACGCTTCTGCGTCCCTTTCTTCCTGGCGCCAACTCGGCCTCTTACCGGCATACTCGGTCATGCCTAGGTGGTGCGATAGCTCGTTCTTCTTTGCAAGCTCCGAGAACTTCTGGCTCTTGGACTTTGCTTCGTCAGTGCTCATCTTCTCGAGATACTCATCCCAGACATGTTTCTTAATGAAGGTGTAGTCCGCGAAGGGTGTCTTCCCGGTCTTCACATACTTTTTGTTCAGGGTAGCCCGGAGGGTGCGAAGGGATTTGCCTGCAACAAACAGCGCATGCCCCCTGCATCTTTCCTCATTGAATTGATCTGGTGGGTACTGGAAATATTTCTTGATATCAGTCCATACTTTGTCCTTGATTTCATTCAGCACCATCTTCTAGTTGAAGTACGTGATCAGCACGTGCTCCCTAACTATACACGGGCATTGGTTGCTGAAGGTGCCGATGATTGACTGTGGCGCCAAAGGCTCTCCCTGTGACCCTATCTGCTCGATGACATGCACCTTCTTGGTTAACTGGTGCCTCCCATGTTGGTCCCTCTTCAAGTTCCCATGTTGGTCCCTCTTCAAGTTAGACTTGTTGCCTTTGTTGGCACCTCCCGTTGCAGTTGAAGTGCTTGGGGTGGGACCCGATGCATGCCCCTCTTCTTCATCGTCGGGGAACTCCAAAGACATAGGCACTGTAGGTAACTGTCAAGAGTATATATGAGCATGCATTAGTTGTATACTTACACATGGTGAATCAATGTTGTGTAAGCTAATTATATACTTACGCGTTCCTCGTCATCTAAAAAGTGTCGTCCTGGGGTGTTATGAGATGCTCGAGTTGAGGGCCCCATTTCTTCTGCTGGCTCTTCTTCTGGCTCATAGTCTGGATCAAGATCTACCTCTAGGGCTACTTTCTTAGTGGCCCTCGGTGTAAATACCTCCTCATTCTCGACATCATACTCGTTGTCTGAGGCAGACTTGTGAGGAGACCCCTCGCCGTCTGAGGCGGACTTGTAAGGAGACCCCTCGCCATCTGAGGCGTCATCGTCTGAGCCCTTATAACTTGGGCCCGGGCTTGGCTCACGCCATTCTTTTCCTCTATGTTGGTCTGCCATTTATCTACTACAAAGAAGATAGATTATTGCATTCACATATGAGTATTGCACTAGTAGAGACTAGGAGTCAAAGTATACAAGTAGTAGACTAGTACAAGTAGTAGAGACTAGGAGTAGTAGTAGACTAATTGCTCTCAAAATAGCAGGTTTCTGCACAACGTAGCCTTCCAACGCTTATGGTGATCATTGATCCTCGACTAATGTGACAACTCTTCTTACCACATGCAGCAAAATCTCATAGATAGGAAAACTCAAATCATAACAATCATGGAACCATGGCACACGTCCAACCTAATCATCAGCACAACATGAAGGACCGAGAACGGCGACCAGAGGGGGGGGGGTGAATGGGAGCCTCAAATTTCTCTCGAAATGTTCGGGCCACTCTTCCCAAAAAACAAACCTAGTTGCTGGGTGCTCAACCTCCCCTGAGCAACGCGAGCGGGGATTTAGACGAAAACGGAGAAAAGAGAGCTCACCGGCAGTGGAGGAAAATCACCGGAAACCCCAAAACACAGGTTTTCAACCCCTCGGGAAAAGAGGCAAGAACCTAGGCAAAACGGGCGAAAACAACAACCAACAGGGAGCTCCGGACCAGATGGGACAGAGCCACCGGACTATGGCAAGTAGTCCGGAGCTATGGTCCGACGCTGGCCAAGCCGAGACAGAGAAGTGCAGGGAGCACCCGACCTTCGGACTACCTGCTCCGGACTAGTCCGGTGGTATGGGAGACTAGTCCGGTGCTCACTCACCAAGAAGTCCAGTAAGCTACCGACCTTCGGACCAGACCACCGGACTACCCCGTCGGACCAAGGAGAGTGGTACGACGCATGGTAGCGTTCCCCAGCAGAGCCACTGGACCACTCGTCAAAGGTTCGGAGCTCAAAAACCGGGAGGTCCGGAGGGTGGTCCAACGCCTCTTGCTGCTTTAGACGGGAAAGGTCAAGACCACCGGACCATTCGCTATGGTCCGGAGCTTAGAGGGGAAGAGGTCCGACGCCCACAACCAGAAAACTGCTCCTCGCGAAAACGAACTTCTCTCCGCCAAATCTTCCCTAAACTCAACCGAATGATCACCAACTGTAACCAAACTTTGTAGGCATGATCTTAGTGCAGTTGGGGAGCTATCCCAAAGAAATCATCGCTCAATTTGGAGAGGATAAACGGGAACACTCGGATTTGTGGGAGAAGAGAGAAAAACGAAGAACGCCACAAAGAAATCGCCCGATCTACGCACTCGTGAGGTTTGAGGAGAATTCCTTTGGTGCAAAGAAGCTCCTCACGATTACGCACAACTTGGTTCAAACGGATTTGCAAGAGCTACTCCCTACAAAGAGAAATCATCTCGGGAAAAGAGGGAGCAAAAGCAAAACGCGAAGAACACAAGCAAAACGGGGACACGATCAATCAAAACGAAGCCACCATGGCTTACGGAGGTTACGGCCTCTGATTCCTTGCAAAAATCACAAGTTCTTACACCGGTGACACGGTGGATCTCAAGCAAGAAGAAGCTAGGGAAGGGAAAACCTAGGAATAGGTGGCAGAGAGAGTAATGCAAGAGATTGGATGAGGATACCCCTTCATCCTCTATTTAACGAGGCTTTGGCTATTTCCCAAAGACACCCCTAGATACAAGACCAAATTACCTATCCTTAAGACATTGTAATCCAAGTCGGTAACTCTTAGCCACTCGTTTGAATGGACGGCCTCGCTTCCTGCCGGGAGTTGCCGTCGCCTCGACGCAACCTCCAGGATTCCGCCACGTGCCATCCCCGCTTCCTTGGAAGCTCCTCCTAGGTTTTGAGGCCCAACCCAGGAAACCCGCCACCGGTAGCTTTGGGCTCAACTACCGAACCCCGAGTTTTGAGGCCCAAACTCGGAAACCGTCCTCGGATGGTTTTGAGGCCCAAACCACCAAACCGCTCGACTCGAGCCACCTTGTCTTCGCCCGGTAAGACTCTGAGTCCCCTGAGCCTCCGCTCGACTCGCACGTCCACCGTCTTGACTCAATCGACTCGGTCTACCTCCATGTCTTCTCGCACTCGCCGGTGCCAAGTACTAGCCACCACAGCTAGTCCGCTGGTTCCCATGGTCCCTCAGTCCGAGCCTTGCTTCCGCCCTTCACCGCTCTTAGTCCATCGGCACGGCAAGCCTCTACTCGACCTTCTCCACGCCATTGACCACTATCACTAGGCATAGCACCTGCACACCACAAGCCGATAGACAGGCACACATTTGCTTTCGCAAAGGGTTAGAATAAACCGCTCAAACTGAAACACTCACGTGTTGGTCAATCACTCATCATCAAAGCTGAACATACATGGGTACTTATCCACCATGTGTTCGCAATCTCCCCCTTGATGAGTGCATTGTCAACACAAGTGCATTTCAGATTTGAGCCACAAGGTAAAGCTCTCCAAATGACCAAAAAGCTAAGAAAGCCAAAACGAGGTCACTTGAGAGAAACATAGCGAATCTAAAACTTGGTTCCCAAAGACATGGGCAACGGCTCGACGCAACCAAGCAAAACAAAACTAGCCCTCAAGAAGAGGCAGAAAACAGGCTCAACACCGCTAGCAAATCCAAGATACCAATCACAGCTCTCAAAGCTCATACTTTCAGTAAAAACACTAAGGGAGCTCAAAAGATACCAATTGAAACCACTTACACCCCTTAATGCTCAAGAAGCAATAGAAACCTATCGGAGCCAACAAAGCAAGCTAGATCCTCTAGAAGAGGCAAAGGCTTAACACATCTAGCAAAAGCCCCCCCTAGGCAAAAACACACTCAAGATACCAAATGAGCTCCTTAGGGCAAAAGAAGCACACAAAACTCCCCCATGAACAAAGAAGCTCTAAACCAATGAAACCAATGAGATGCACTCTTTCTCCCCCTTGGAAGTAGATGGCTGAAAATGGAATGAAATGCACATCTCTCCCCCTTGTTGACACATGTAGCTCATCAAATATCAACAAAAGATTCATACTTAGAGTTAAGACAATGAATAGATGCTCTAAGTGATGTGATCCTGTGAGAATAGGAAAAGCTCTACATGCCCAACAAAGACTCAAGTTGAGCTTAAGATCACTTTAGAAGCTATTTTAGAGAGCATATCATGTGAGAGCAGAGAAAGGGTATCACCTCCTAGAGACAGCTAGACATGGCAAGCAAGATATGATCTATCTCAAAGAAATCTCATGTATAACAAGTAAAACTATCCCTTAGCAAAGTTCATACAACAAGCCAATGACCCAACTGAATGAATTTTCCAAATTTCAGAGTTTTGCAGCCAATTTTCAGTTTTAGTCACATTTAAGTTGTATGCGAGTGGTTGTAAGCAAAGTGATGCCACTGCTTACCAACCGGGCAAAGTCAAAGGACTTGACACACCGGTTTTGGTCATACACGACACCGCTCAAGTATCGACCCATATGGGAAGCAATCTCGAACACACGGTGAAGTGCTCACAATGCAGACCCAACTCGATCTTTCTATTTCAGAAAACAGAGAACAATTTCATTTTATATATTAATCATGGTGCTCAAAGGTAGTGAATGAAACAATGAAGAGCCATAGTTACAAGCTATATACAAGACAACCAAGAAGGATCTTCAAAAGCCTACACATACTAGTGCCATTTCAGAGGTGACATGGGAATTTAAATTCAGTTTTAAAACTTTTCTAACTTAACTCTATTGCATATCATATAGATCAAAAAGAGTCTAAGTTAGGCAACACCATAGACACATAAAGCACCTCAAATAGAGCATAGATTCATTATATCGGCTATAGGTATGAAGCTTAAAATGATCTATGTCACAAATGCAAAAGAGATGCACAATGCATTGACACCAACTAACACTAACAAGACACCAATTGAGAAGGACAAAGAAAAGACAAAAAAATAACCAAAAAGAACTATGAAACACAAAACTTTCCTCCTCTAAAAAGGAAAGCAAACACCCAACTCCCCCGAAGCCGAGAAAACGCAGCTTGATCCAAAGGCTTTGTGAGAATATCCGCAAGCTGGTTTTGGGTCTCGACATGCCGGAGGTCAATGCCGCCCTTCTTGTAATGATCTCGCAAGAAATGAAAGCGGAGCTCAATGTGCTTGGTCTTTGAATGAAGCACGGGATTTTTGGCCACACTAATTGCACTCGTGCTATCACAAAGCAGAGGCACTTTAGTAAGCTCAAGACCGAAATCTCTCAAAGTGGCAATCATCCAAATCAACTGCGAGCAACAGCTAGCCATGGCAACGTACTCAGCTTCGCACGTCGACTGTGCCACGCTAGACTGCTTGCGAGAAGACCAAGAAACCAAAGAAGACCTGAGAAACTGGCAAGTCCTAGAAGTGGACTTCCGATCAAGTCGGCAACCGACAAAGTTGGCGTCAGAATAAGCACAAAGCACAAGAGAGGAAGAGGTGGAGAACCAAAGTCCAAATTCGGGAGTGAAGCGTAAGTACCTCATGATGTGTTTCACCGCCTACTTGTGCGAAGTTCGTGGGGACGCCTGAAAGCGAGCACATAGGTAGACAGCGAACTGAATGTCCGGTCGAGTCGCCGTTAGGTACAGAAGCGACCCGATCATGCTTCGGTACTCGGTCTGGTCCACCGCCTCTCCTTCGTCGTCAGCATCCAAGGCAATCATAGTCGACATGGGCGTCGAAAGAGGCTTTGCCTCACCCATGTCAAACTTCTTCAAGATGTCCTTCGTGTACTTGCCTTGGTGCACAAACGTCCCTTTCCGGGTTTGCTTGATTTGCAGCCCGAGAAAGAAAGTGAACTCTCCCATCATGCTCATCTCAAATTCCCTGCTCATAAGATCTGCAAACATGGCAACAAGAGCATGAGAAGAACCACCAAAGATGATATCATCCACGTATATTTGGACAAGGAGAGTGTCTTTGCCTTGCTTGAGGAGAAACAACGTCTTATGTACCGATCCCATTTTAAAACCCTTAGCAAGCAAAAAGGTTCGCAATCTATCATACCATGCTCTTGGGGTTTGTTTCAAACCATACAAAGCTTTGTAAAGTTTAAAAACATGGTTTGGAAACTTGGGATTTTCAAAACTGGGAGGTTGTTTAACATAAACTTCCTCCTCTCTGTAGCCGTTTAAGAAAGCACTTTTAACGTCCATTTGAAAAAGTTTAAAACCCTTAGAAGCCGCAAAAGCTAGAAGGATTCTAATGGCTTCTAAACGAGCTACGGGAGCAAAGGTTTCCTCATAGTCTATTCCCTCCTTTTGACAAAAGCCTTGAGCTACCAACCTAGCCTTGTTGCGCACTACCACCCCATCTTCACTTTGTTTATTTTTGAAAACCCATTTGGTACCTATGGGGTGGCAACTAGGTGGTGGAGGAACTAAGACCCAAACGCGGTTTCGCTCAAAGTTTTCTAACTCCTCATGTATGGCATTAACCCAATCCGGATCCATCAAAGCGTGTCCAACATCTCGGGGCTCAAAAGAAGCGACAAAAGCCGAATGAGCAAAGGGGCTCAAAAGAACTGAGTGCTTCGACCCAATACCGCCTAGGAGTCCTATGCTCATCGAGCATCATCCTGGCCATCTCAACAATGGTCCGATTCTTGCGCTCAACAACACCGTTCTGCTGGGGAGTGCGAGGTGAGGAAAACTGGTGATCGAGACCCAAAGAAGAGCAAAGAGTTGCAAATTGAGCATTCTTGACTTCTGTGCCATTGTCACTGCGGATAGCTCTCATGGCATTCTTAGGTAGCTCATTTTGCAATCTCAAAATCAGATCTCGAACAAGTGGAAAAGCCTCATCCTTACTCTCCAAAAAGAACACCCAAGAGTACCTCGAGTAGTCATCAACGACTACAACAACATACCACTTCCCTCCTTCCGACCTGACCCGAGCTGGACCAACTGTGTCCATGTGTAAGAGCTCGCCGGGTCGAGTGGTCATGATCTCAATCACAGGAGGATGGGAAGCAACAACCATCTTGCCATGCCTGCAAGGATGGCAAACGAAATCCTTCTCGAACTTTAGCTTTGGCAAACCTTGGATAAGGTCCATTGAGTTAAGCCTTGCAAGCTGTTGACACCATTTTTGTACGGGTCAATATTAAACCAAGTGTATTGATCGGTAAAAGGGTAAATATTGTTCCTCATCGACATCAAGGCACTATCGGTTTCATTACCGATGGAAGTAGAAAGATCTGTCGATGGTGGATGTGATGGAAGAAGCATTAAGGAGGAAAGAAGATATGTTTTGCCGATCAAGGAGGTGTTGCCGATAGAGAAAGGAGAACTTTGCCGATTGAGAGTATTATCGTTGGATAATGGTTGACATGGCTAAAATCAGCGGGAAAGTTGCCGATGACAATAGAAGGAAATTGTGGATTGAAGAAGTCTGCCGATGGAAAGTTTCATCGTAAGGGAAGCGGATAAGGAAACTAGTGGTTTTGATATTAGTATTATTATTATAGTTTGAGTCCGACTCTTGCGCGAGTCATTTTATTTCCTTAAAAATAGGAGTTCTGTTTAGGTATGAGTCGTGTCTGTTTGCAACTCCTTTTACCAGAGTATAAATATGCACCCAGAGGTGATGTAAAAATAGAGAATCAATCAAATACAAATCTATTACTTTTATCTACTTTTCCAGCATCTACTTTTGTCGCATTAGTTCTAGTTTACCTACGAGTTCTCACGATCTCGACGGGCTGCATCTACAAGATCTCCGTCTACGTTGCGAGTTCCGCGTTTTGATCAAGTTGAGCTTTGACGTCCGGGCGCATCGCTGTCGTCTCGTTCAATCTTGTTCTAGTTATCGTCCTTGTTGATTAATTGGTCAAATCGACTGGCACACCTTTGGATATCGAGTTCGGGTATAAGCCCGATGTGTTCGCAGATCCGACGCTTTTTGTGTCAACACCTCTTTTGGCACACCTGGTGGGACCCTAGATACATCTTCTGATCAAGATCATGGGTGGTTCTACTCACGTTGATCCAAGGAACGTCATTGAAGTCTCCGAAGAAGATCTGAAAGATGATGAGAAGCAAGCTATGGAGCAGGCTATGGAGGAGTACAAGCAGCTATATCTGAAATCCTTCAGCATAAACAGGAGCGGCGATGCAGTCCAGAAGCAAGATCCGCCGTTGCCTCGGCAGGTCACTTTCGATGCCAATCCTGGTAAGTTGCAAGAGATGGTTAATTCTACGTTAAGTCAAGCGCTCATTAGCCATTCCAACGTGCTGTCCAATACTGTATACAATGCTGTCATGCAATCTTTCAAAGAAGGACATCCACCTAGGTATGTGGGTCCAACGTATCATCAACCTGGATTGGCATCTGTCACGACTTTATCGGCGGCTCCAACATTCCAACTTGTGAATCCTTCTACTGATGAAGCTACACCACTGAGATCAAGCCCTGCAAGCGTCGTTCGGTTGAACACCGATCCGGTGGCATCGGCAATGTCAGGACATATAGTCCAGAGTCAGCCAACTCCCGCTAGCTGGTGGGGATACGGTATGCCTCCGGATTCATCTGCCGATGCTAAACTGGTCCAAGGTAATAGTGCAGCGGGAAAAGCCTCTATGGAGTCGATAATATTGGCACAACCGATGAGTCCGATAGTACATTACGATACGTCTTCTTCAAACGTGCAGTTGCCGTCAGGGAATCTTCAGATGGTGGTACCCAAGATGTCTTACGGGAAACCATCGGCGAATGATTTGCCGATGCAACAAGATTTGGCAATGACAAACCATTCCATGATGATGAAGAATCATCAAACTGGAGTATCAATGCACCAAGGAGGCCAGTTCGTTGATTGTTCCAGGGCGTAGGAGCAGCAGGCGTCGGGTAACCATCAATTATCAACAAATCATATGCCGATGACTTATAATCCTGCATGGACCAGTCCAATTCAACAACAGGCGGTGCAACCTGGGCACCAAGTGGCAGGAACACAACAGTACCATTACCCGATGAGTACGCAGAATGAGGCATCGGTGTATCGACCGATGAATATCATGTCGCAGTATGCCCCAGTAGGTGCCCAAGGTTATACATCGGCAAATCAACCGGTGCCTAATATTCAGCAAGGTGGTGCTGCGCCTATACCAATTGGGTCGGCTTATTTGCCGCATAGGCCAGAAGGGATGTATCTGTCGACCCAACCAGTTAATATTCAGCCGATCCATTGGTAGGATCAGGATGCGTACTGGGTCGATAAAATAGCCAAAGTGATGAAAGAACAGTTCGGTATAAAGCCTAAGGTCAATACGTATTCTTATCGGACGCCGTACCCTCAGGCGTATGACTTGATCCCTCTCCCAAATCGGTACAAAGTACCGGATTTCACAAAGTTTTCTGGCCAAGATGATACATCGACAATGGAGCACATCAACCGCTTCATTATCCAATGTGGAGAGGCAGCTAGCAGAGATGAACTAAGGGTGAGATTGTTCTCATCGTCTTTGTCTGGATCGGCGTTTACGTGGTTTATCTCGCTTCCTCCGAATTCTCTGATTACTTGGGCCGATCTAGAGAAGCAGTTTCACCAATACTTCTTCTCTAGCGTTCATGAGAAGAGGATCACCGATTTGGTCAAACTTAAACAGCGCAATGACGAATCGGTAGAAGGCTTCATCCAAAGGCTTCGGGACGTAAAGAATAAATGCTACAGCTTAGTGCTGGATGATCGGCAACTGGCAGATCTAGCCTTCTAGGGATTGCCGCCACACATTAGGGACAAGTATGCGTCTCAAGAGTTCGAGAGTCTGAGCCATCTTGTACAGAGAGTTGCCGATCAAGAAATCAAAGCCTTCGAACCTAGAAAGACTTGGAATAAAAAGGTGTCCTTCATCGAACAGGAAGAGTCTGAATCAGATGAGGGAACAGATATTGGCATTGCTGAATGGGTGAAGGAGAAGAAGCCGATATCCTGTCCGTTTGGTCAGAAGGAGGCTGAAAGGTTTACTTTTGATACTGCTAAAGCCGATAGAATATTTGACCTGTTGCTTCAAGAAGGGCAGATTAAGCTGGCGCCTAATTAAGTAATTCCATCGGCTGAAGAGCTTAGAAGGATGAGGTACTGTAAATGGCATGATGCAACCTCACATAGTACCAATGATTGCAAAGTCTTTAGGCAGCAATTGCAGTCAGAAATCGAGGCTGGGCGAATCAAGTTTGAAAACTCTAATGCTCAGAGGCTGATGAAAATTGACCAGCATCCGTTTCCGAATAATATGGTGGAGATCAATGGAAAAGTCAAAGTACTAACATTGGAAGTAGCCAAGAGAAATTCATCGGTGGATCCTGAACATCAAATAACTATGCAGGATGTAAAGGGAAAAAAGCTTGCTGATGGAAGAGAAGGTAAAAGAATTGCCAATGATAGCAACAGCTCCAGGAGGCCCCAGAGACGTGAATCATACGGTGTTGTAATCACGCATAGGAGGCTGCGACAGGAGTATGAGCGTTCGCGAGAAGAGCAACATCGACAGCAAGAAGAAGAAAGACGTCAGGCGTGGTATCGGTATAAAGATCATTGGAGATGCCCCTTCTTCGTCCATTGTTGGGAAGAAGGCATCAAGCTGCCCACTACCGACAATTGTCCTAAATGCAATGGGTACTATCCTACTGATCGGTCAGAGAAGAAGTCTCGCTTTGAAGGCCAGGGATCAAGCCATGCTAGGCCAATCAGAGGAAAAGAATCCGTACATGACTGGCTGGGGGCAAACTTAGTGTACATGATAGGCTTGGCAAGCGTATCCGTCAAGAGGAGATCAAGGAGAGGGCTAATGCAAGGGTGTCCGATGAAGAGATATTCTCTAGAGATCCAAACATAAGGGGTAATACAAGCCGACACAGTGAGAAACAGTACCAACCTGTTTGGAAGACTAAGCTTCCTCAATGATGCCCCAAAGGCCTGACAAAGACTCAAAGAAGGAGGATCCAGCATGAACGCTAAAATGATCTAAGTTATAGCTCTTCGAAAGGAGAACCTCCAGTTTGGGAGTGGAGGCCAAAACGCCAGGAGAGGAGTCCGTCGGCAAAAGTCAACATGGTTGTTATGTTGCCGATGGAATTTATGGCACCTACTGATGCTAAAGAAGAAGCCGTTGATATGGCTCAGCTAGTGCTAGATCCAATGACAGCTGTTTTTGAAAAACCTGCCGATGATGAAAGATAGCATCTGAGAGCCTTGTTTGTCAAGGGCAAAGTCGATGGGCAACTAGTATCAAAGATGTTAGTCGATGGTGGAGCATCGATTAATACAATGCCATATGTCATATTCAGAAAGCTTGGGAAAGGTGACCAAGATTTAGTCAAGACGGATATGAAGCTGAAAGATTTTGAAGGCAATGTGTCACCAACCATGAGAGCCGTGTGCGTCGAATTGACTATAGACAGTAAAACTTTGCTGACGATGTTTTTTGTAATCAGCGGCAAGGGGACCTACAATTTTCTTCTGGGAAGGGATTGGATTCACGCTAACTGCTGCATCCCTTCTACGATGCACCAAAGCCTCGTGCAATGGGTCTGAGACAGAATTGAAGTCGTCCAGAGTGAAGTCCCGTCAATTGTTGCATCGGCAGAATCGGAGACCTATGAGCAAACCAAGTGCATATCCGGTGAAGCTTGGGATATAGAATTCCTCAAGGTGGCTGATTACCAGATTACACCGATCCAAGCAGTCAGTTCTGAAGAAGAGGTTTAATGGATCAGTTCGCCGATGATGGAAAACTTGGACAGGGGTTCACATCAGCCGATGATTTGCTAGAAATAGACATCGGCGATGGTAGTAAGCCTAGGCCAACTTTTATTAGTGCTAAGTTAGATTCCCAATGTAAGCAATAGTTGAGTGATTTGTTAAAGGAATATAAAGATTGTTTTGCTTGGGATTATACGGAGATGCCTAGTCTGGACCGATCGATAGTTGAACATCGGTTGCCTATTAAGTCAGGTTTTCAACCACATCGGCAACCAGCGCGCCGATGTAACCCTACTGTACTACCCGATATTAAAACTGAGATTACGAAGTTAATTGAAGCTGGATTTATTTGGCAATGTCGGTATGGTGAATGGATTTCTAATGTGGTTCCTGTATATAAGAAGAACGGAAAACTTCGTGTTTGTATTGATTTCAGGAATCTCAATAAAGCTATGCCGATGGACGGCTATCCAATGCCCGTTGCCGATCTACTAGTTGATGCTTCTGCTAGACATAAAATTATCAGTTTTATGGATGGTAATGCTGGATATAATCAAATATTCATGGCTGAAGAAGATATATCCAAAACTGCTTTTAGGTGTCTAGGTCACGTTGGTTTGTTTGAATGGATCGTAATGACTTTTGGATTGAAGAACGCCGGTCCTACTTATCAAAGAGCGATGAATTTTATTTTTCATAAGTACATCGGTACTTTGGTTGAAATCTATATCGACGATGTGGTGGTTAAGTCCGAAGACTTTGAAAAGCATCTTGCCGATATGTGGAAGATTCTAGAGTGCACAAGGGAACATGGGCTAAAGATGAATCCAAATAAGTGTGCATTTGGCGTATCGGCGGGTCAATTCTTAGGGTTCATGGTGCATCAGAGGGGTATAGAGATTGACAGAAAGTCTATTGATGCAATTAACAAAGTGGTTGCTCCTACGAACAAGACTAAGTTGCAATCTTTGATCGGCAAGATTAATTTTATTAGAAGATTTATATCTAATCTGTCTGGGAAGATTAAGTCTTTTAGCCCGTTATTGAAGCTAAAAGCCTGTCAAGAATTTGTGTGGGGAGAAGAGCAGCAATTGGCTTTGGAAGAAATCAAGAGATATTTGGCGAACCCTCCGGTTTTGATTCCACCTCAACATGGAAAACCCTTCAGATTGTATTTGTCTGCCAATGATGGTGTTATCGGGTCAGCCTTGATTCAAGAATTTGAAGGAAAAGAACGTGTGATTTATTATTTGAGTAGAAGACTGGTGGATGCTGAGACCAGGTATTCGGCCATTGAAAAATTATGTTTATGTCTATATTTCTGTTGTACCAAGTTAAGACATTATTTGCTATCAGCCGAGTGTACTGTTATATGTAAGGATGATGTGGTCAAGTATATGCTGTCAATGCCGATATTAAGCGGAAGAATCGACAAGTGGATTTTGGCGCTGTCTGAATTTGATCTGAGGTATGAATCAACCAAGGTGGTAAAAGGACAGGTGATGGCCGATTTTGTTACTCAGCATTGCGGTACGCTAAATTTAGTAGAGATTGCTCCTTGGACTTTGTTTTTTGATGGTTCCACATGTAAGGAGGGAGCAGGTATCGGTGTTATCTTGATTTCACCCGAGGGAAAAAGTATGAAATCTCATTGCCGATTATTGCTACTTTGACAAATAATCAGACTGAGTACCAGACGTTACTGAAGGGGTTGGAATTGCTCAGGGAAGTGCGTGCCGATGCTGTAGAGATCTTTGGTGATTCTATGTTGGTAATTAATCAATTGGTTGGAACATATGAGTGCCGAAGTGATATTTTGATTACCTATCATGGGAAGTGCTTGTAGTTATTAAAAGAATTCAGAGAATATCGTCTTGAACACATTCCTAGGTTGCATAATGAGGAAGCCAAACGATTGGCACAACATGCTTAAGAGATTGCCGATGACTGGAGAAAAGAGATTGCCGATTACTTAAGAGATCCGTCTAGAAAAGTTGAAATACAGTTGAGGTTTCAGGCTACAAAGTATGTGCTCTTGATAACGAGTTGTATTTTCATACAATTGACGGGGTTTTACTCAGATGCCTTAATGGAGAGGAATCGAAAAGGTTGATGGGTGAAATTCATGAAGGGGTATGTGGAGCACACCAATCAGCGTTTAAAATGAAGTGGATGATTAGGCGAAATAGATATTATTGGCCGACAATTCTTGAAGATTGTTTTGAGTACTTCAAAGGGTGTCAAGATTGTCAGAAGTTCGGTAATGTTCAGAGGGCACTTGCGTCGGCAATGAATCCTATAATCAAGCCTTGGCCGTTTAGAGGTTGGGCCATTGATTTTCATCGGCCAAATTTACCCACCATCGAGTAAAGGACATAAATTCATACTTGTTGCTACCGATTATTTCACGAAGTGGGTTGAAGCTATCCCGTTGAAGAAGGTGACATCGGCAAACATGATAGATTTTGTGAAAGAGCATATTGTTTACCGATTTGGTATCCCTCAAACTATTACTACCGATCAAGGAACTATGTTCACATCGGGAGAGTTTGATGAATTTGCTGCCAGTATGGGGTTTAATGTTTTGAATTCGTCTCCTTATTATGCTCAAGCTAATGGTCAAGCTGAAGCAACCAATAAGGGGGCAATCAAGC
This sequence comes from Microstegium vimineum, assembly GCA_022036555.1. Taxonomy (NCBI): domain Eukaryota; kingdom Viridiplantae; phylum Streptophyta; class Magnoliopsida; order Poales; family Poaceae; genus Microstegium; species Microstegium vimineum. The sequence continues at coordinate 29,648,025 of CM039120.1, read as the reverse complement.
TTATCAAGCGCAAGATTGAAGAAAACCCTAGGAGATGGCATACGGTACTGAACGAAGCTTTGTGGGCATATCGGATGGCATGTCATGGTGCTACTAAGGTTTCGCCATATCAGTTAGTCTACGGACATGATGCTGTCCTACCTTGGGAAATTAAAACTGGTTCTAGACGATTGTTTTCCCAAGACTAGTTAGCAACCGATGAGTATGATATCCTTATGAAGGACGACTTAGAAGACTTAGCGGGTCATCAACTTCGAGCTCTAATTAGTATTGAAGAAAATAAGAAAAGGATTGCTAGATGGTATAACAAGAAGGTAAAGGTGAAAGAGTTTGCCGATGGTGATTTGGTGTGGAAACTGATTTTACCGATTGGAACCAAAAGTTCAAAGTTCGGGAAGTGGTCTCCTAATTGGGAAGGTCCTTTTCGGATAAATCAATCTGTTCCTGACAACACTTATATTTTGGAAACTCTCGAAGAAGTTGCATTTTCCAGAGCAATAAATGGTAAATATTTGAAGAAGTATTATCCTAGTATCTGGATGGATGCATGAAAGCGATACATATATGCTGATGACAAAGTTATCATACAAGAAACATCGGAAGGAAAACATTGATGTTATATTACAGGCGGATTACTTGTCAAGCTCAAAAGCAATGAGTTACAACAGAGCTTGAATACATGAGATCGCATGAAGGCGAACTTGGTCGGCTTCTTTTATCTCCCTGGTGTCGTCGTCGGCAGTACCCTCGACTATCTTGGCTTTTCTCCTCAACAGAAGAGCTTCACGAGCGTTGGCATCCCTCTCCTGTTGCAAATCTTTGGTCATGACAGGGAGTTGGGTCTTCTTCTGGGTGGCCGAATCTAAGGGTTCATCTACTCTCTTCAGTTCGGCCAGCAACTCTTCTTTTTGCGCCGACAGACGGGCGATCTCCTGGTCAAGTTCAGTGCCAGAGGCTTCTAGGCGACCGATGTTCTTGTGCTTTTCGTCTACGGTCTGCTTGAATTTGGATATTTCTTCTTCAAGTTTTGCTTGAGGGACTCTATCGGCAATACGACCTAGGGCCTTTTTATATTGGAGTTGCCGACTCTCGAGGAAAGCCGCCTGGAAGAGTGGTTCTTCGATATCGGCAGACAATTGATCTTGGATTTCCTTGATAGCCGCCCTTACTGCACTGGAGTCTTGGACCAGTTGGGATGTATTTTGTTGCAGTAGGAGCAGCAGGGCTTCAGGTTTGGATTTCATTTCTGCCGATATGACAGTTGAAGCTTGAGTAGAATCTGCCTCTTCATCGGCGTCTTCTGGAACGTTGACAACAAAGGAGAACAGGTTGTTGGGAGAGTCTTGGGCCTGAAAAGATGAAGAGTTAGAATGTGTCAGATAGAAGCTTGTGTCTCACAAAGTTTGTGATAAGTATATTTGGTTTACCTGCTTTAGGGCGATTTCTCACCTTTGGCTTGACAGAGTAACCGATGCAACCGTATCTTGAGGATCGGGAATGGTTGCCGATGAGCTTGCCTCAGTAGGAGGGACAGTTGGTGCTGAGGCTGGTGCTGGTGTTGGTGCCGCTTCTGCTGACCTCTGTGGGGATGCTGCTGTCCCTTGGTCAGGGATTTCATCCGGTGCTGATGCTGGTTCCGATGCCGATACTGTTTTTATGGTTGTAGTCATCTCTTGCGGCGATGATGCTGTTCCTTGGTCAGGAATCCCGGCCTGTGGTTGCTCAGGGACAGGCGCCGATGCTGGCTCCGCTGTTGGCACATCGGCATGAGCTTGAGAAGATGCAGCTGGAGCCGATGGCTTTGCGCGCTTCGATTTGGGAGCAGCGCTTGATGAGCCTCGACACTTGAGGGCCATCAGCGGTTTGATCCAAGGAGGATTGTGCACCTAGAATGGCTGTCGATGAACTTGTTCGCTGCAGAAGAAAGTTTAGTACAAATTGAGTAAAAGTTGTCGGTCAACGTATTATGATCGACATAAATAAATGGAGATTTGTTACGTTGAAGGCTTGTGCCAAGGCAGCGGCAGCAGAGGTGGCGACAGTAGCATCATCAGTTAGCAGTGGTCTAGACCTAATGGTGACTTTAGGGACTGCCTTGTGATGCATGAGCGCGGACAGTGAAGGAGCCTTGCCGCCGATTGATGATATGGGGTTCATCGGTCGCAGATTGAAATGTTTGCCAGTCTTACTCTTTCGGGGAACTAAGTCATCGACCTGTTGACAGAGGGTTAGTTACCGATGCAATTGGAAAGTTAAACAAAAAGAAGTATTGGAAGTGGGCTTACCGCGTCATCGGGTATGATATGATCAGCATCGATCAAGTGCCGATAGTAGTGGGATGATGGAGCAAATAGTTGTTCTTTCCATTCTTGACACCAGGACTTGAAGGACTTGGTGATGAAAGATGTCGGTGCCCAAGAAGATAAGCTGATGTTGGACACATCGGCATGAGGGGAGAGGGTGACGATTTTGTTCCAATCCATGGCGCTGGAGATGGTTTCTCTTGGTTTGATCACGTTGACATAGCTAAGCTTGATCGGTAATTGACCGAATGCTAGCTGTCTTGCTGCTACCGATGGATAGTAGAACTCGTAGGATGGATTAGAGTTCTTTCCGGTCCCGACGACGTTCACTGGGATAGCTCGGGGGATGAGGGTGGCCTTCATGCTTACTTCATTCTGTGGTATATTCCCATCGGTGAGGTTGAAGGAGAGTGGGAACTGGTTGTCTTAATCAATGTAAGGCCACCAGACTCGTTCTACAGCAGGGATTCCGTAGTAGAGCCTCTGGAAGAACATGCCAAATTGGTCAACATTGGCATCGGTTCCCGGTAGCACTATCATGGCTTCCCCGAAGTTGAGTGGGGCACGGGTTGCCGATTCATCGTCATCATAAGCATAGTCTTCAGATATGTCTCTTCGGAACTGTTGGGTGAACAGATCGAATTGGAGACATTTATGCATGTGGGCGTTCAGCCACATATTGATAAACCACCAGGGACCTCTGAGGTTGCCGATGGGCTCGCCTAGCAGCAATTTCTCCGATACTTGATGTAGGAGGCGATAGACTGAGCCAAGGAGGTAACGACCAAGGGGAAAACCTCCCTCGGCCTGGAACTCTGCTGTGGGGAGATACATATTGGTGGAACCGATTGTTCTGCCGCAGAAGACGAACTTCTCCAGCCACATGTTAAGGAAGGTAGCATGCTCCCTTGGGGCTACCGACCCACTTTTCTGGTACTCCTGGATGTATCCAGTCCAACCACCGATATTGCGGGTACTTACCCGACGCTCAGACTTCCTGTGGAACAGGGTGGTGGGATCGACAGAACAGATATCTAGGCTGGTGAGCATATGTACATCAGCAAGCGTAGGGGTGGCTGGTCCATGTCTGAACAGGAATGCGTTCATTGTATCAGACCAGAAGTAGGAGGCGACAATCATCATGTTCTCGTTCTTAGCCATATCGGCAATGGACAGCCTAATGCATTGTTCGATGTTGCGCTTTGACCAGTAGAGTTGCTGTGACCTTGCTATCCTGAGGTACCAATTCTTCCACCCCTTAGTGGGTTTGGTCCAAGAGCGGAAGGTATCGGTCCATAACCCTAAATCAAAGTGCTCAGATCTAAAAGGGATACGGTTGGTCTCTGCATTGATCAGATTGGTCGGATCGGTATTTCCCATTGGGCCTAAGCAGCAAAGGTGTTCTTGATCGGTAGGGATAACTATTTTGTTGCGCATCTCCTAGATCCAAAAAACAAAAAGAAAGAGAGAGAAGGAATTGAGGAGCAATGTGAGAGGATGAAATTGCAGTATATACGATAGGGAAAGAGGAGAGATTACCGTGGGAGCGGTGAAGTTGATCGCCATTGAAGTAGAGTTCTTGCGGGGATCGTGTTTCCTGCTGAAAGAAGGAGAACCGCCGCTGGGAAAGTGCTCTTTGGATGATGTTGAGATGAAGGTGAAAATGTGAGCTCAGGGTAAAAGAGAAGGCGAACGACAGTCTTTATAGGCTTAGGTTAAAGGGTATTTTCGAGTTTTCTTTTTACTGAGCAGAGATAAGGAAGGATATTGCGGTGAATTTGCCTGGTGATTGAAGAGTTCATGCTACAGTTGCGGGAGTTGTTGGTAACTTGCAGTTTTCACGCGCGGTAATCAAGATGATGGCATAGGCGTTTTGGAGGAAAAGAGCAAATTTTGGCGCATAAGATATTTTATACTCCAAAATTGGGGGGCATGTGTTGACACCGTTTTTTGTACGGGTCAATATTAAACCAAGTGTATTGATCGGTAAAAGGGTAAATATTGTTCCTCATCGACATCAAGGGGCTATCGGTTTCATTACGGATGGAAGCAGAAAGATCTGCCGATGGTGGATGTGATGGAAGAAGCGTTAAGGAGGAAAGAAGATATGTTTTGCCGATCAAGGAGGTGTTGCCAATAGAGAAAGGAGAACTTTGCCGATTGAGAGTATTATCGATGGATACAGGTTGACATGGCTGAAATCAGCGGGAAAGTTGCCGATGACAATAGAAGGAAATTGTGGATTGAAGAAGTCTGCCGATAGAAAGTTTCAACGTAAGGGAAGCGGATAAGGAAACTAGTGGTTTTGATATTAGTATTATTATTATAGTTTGAGTCCGACTCTTGCGTGAGTCATTTTATTTCCTTAAAAACAGGAGTTCTATTTAGGTATGAGTCGTGTCTGTTTGCAACTCCTTTTGCCGGAGTATAAATATGTACCCAGAGGTGATGTAAAAATAGAGAATCAATCACATACAAATCTATTACTTTTATCTACTTTTCCAGCATCTACTTTTGTCGCACCTAGTTCTAGTTTACCTACGAGTTCTCACGATCTCGACGGGCTGCATCTACAAGATCTCCGTCTACGTTGCGAGTTCCGCGTTTTGATCAAGTTAAGCTTTGACGTCCGGGCGCATCGCTGTCGTCTCATTCAATCTTGTTCTAGGTATCATCCTTGTCGATTAACTGGTCAAATCGACTGGCACACCTTTGGATATCGAGTTTGGGTATAAGCCCGAGGTGTCCGCAGATCCGACGCTTTTTGTGTCAACACAAGCAAGTCAAAACTCAAATGTCCCAATCTCCTATGCCACTTCCAAAGCTCGGAAGAAGAACCGGCAAGAAGACAACGAGAAGGTCCGGAAGAGATAGAAAAATCCGCACGAAAAACCTTCCCGAAGGGTAAAATCCGGCAAACAACCTCACCACGAGAGTCCAAAATCCGAGAGAGATTAGGATTGAAACTCACTTCAAAACCGTCATCAAGGAGTTGCGAAACCAAAAGAAGGTTAAAATACAAATTCACAACCAAAGCAACATCCCTGAGGACAAAAGAAGAGTTCACTCGGATAGACCCTCGGGAGACAACTTTACCTTTACTCTTGTCCTCGAATGTGATATACTCGGTGTGGTGCACGGGGTCGAGGCTGGAAAACCACTTGGCACTTCCGGTCATATGGCGTGAGCATCCGAAATCCACAAGCCAAGTCTGCTCCAGTCCTCCTTCCTACATCAATAAAAACACATAGGGTGAGCAAACGGACCAACACTGGGGTTAGTAAACTGTGAAGGATACTAGTGTTGTCCCACTTGCCCAAAGAATGGGTTAGGAGAAAAACCGAACATCTCCTTCCCCACGGGGGAATAGGGATCACCACGATAGGGAAAACGTGGTCCACTAGAGATGGGTGGAGTAAAGCCACCGCCACGAGGCCCGTAGTCGTATGGGTCACGACCGGTACCCCGCCGGGCAGGACCACCGCGTGGTCTCGCCTCCTGAGGTCTAGTACCTTGAACCATTGTACCTATAGTCCTAGTAGTGCGCCTCTAAACTTCTGGTTCACGCATCCCAACTCGTGGGTGGTACATGTCCCGGTTGTTCAACTCAAACTGCCTCCGATCATCTCTCTTCCTCCTAAAGCAAAACTCAACCAAGTGCCCATCCCACTCACAATACTCACAATGGTACCTCACCACACTCTTGGTAGGCACTCTCTTGTTGGGTTGGGTGGCTCTAGCTTTCTTAGGAAGGGGTTCACTAGAGATGTCTGGCAGTGTGTCAAGTGGGTTGCAAAGATGGTTCGGTTTTGCAATCCACACTTGCATCCGTGGAGTGGTTTTGGGTGGCTCTTCAAACACACCATCTCTCACAGGAAATTCAGAGGGGTTGGTAGGCTTAGGTAGAGTTATCTTGGTAAGCTTGGGAGTTGTGGTGGGTTTCTTATTCTCGCTCAAACCACTGCACTCACCAATCTTACCGAACAAGCTATCGTCCTTCCCACCTAAAGCAAAGCCTACTCCCGAGCTGCCAGCCCTTTTGCATTGGCTAAGCATCATCCCCAACTGCGGCTCTCGGCAAGACACCCAGCTCAAGATGGACCGAAGGTATGTGTTTTCTTCCTCGGTACACATCTTGTCGTGTCTGCACGATGCGATCTCAAGGTCCAAAGCCTTAAAGCGATCCGACTCGCTAGTGCTATCTGAGCTGACCTTCTCTAGCACAACAATCCTAGCATCTCTCTGTGCCAGCTCAGAACGCAAGCCTAAGCAACACTTGCACGCACCAAGTAAGCTAGGCCTAGCCTTCAACTCACTGACCTCCTCAAGTAGAGTGCCATACTTGTCCTGGAGAGTGACAAGACTAGACATGTGGATGGCACAAGCATAACACTCTACCTCCTCGGTAACCACCACTGATGCCTTAGCAAACTCTAACTCATGCAGCGTGCAAAGATACTTAGCCTTGAAATCGTTCCTCTCGCACGCGGCATGTTTGAGCAAAGCATCCTGACTCATCAAGGAGTCGTTCAGAGACTCAATCTTGAGAGAGAGGGACTCGATGGTGGGTGGTACCTCGGGTGTGTCGGAGTCGTAGTCGTAGTCGTAGTCGGGGCCTTCCTTGCGCTTGCCGACCTTGCCTTCTTCAATCGCCATGGTGCAAAAGCCACCGTGCTTGGCGTCGGCGTAGAAGCATAGGTCGTTGACCTTGTCCTCAACCTTTCCCTTGGACTAATCATCGCTCGAAGAAGCACCTCCGTCGGAGGAGGCATCGATGTCGCTGAGGGAGGCGAGGAAGGCTTGGTGCTTGGCCTTCACCTTGTCGATCACCTTCTTGGAGGACCTTCGGTGGTAGCCACCCTTGGGCTTGTGCTTGTCCTCGAAGTGGTGCTCATGCTTGTCCTTGCGCTTGGTGAAGTCACCCGCAGCTTTCTTGGGGCAGTTTGTGCTGAAGTGATCCTCATTAGCGCAATGGTAGCACCCCTTGGCTGGGCCACCACGCCGACGGTTCAAACAGTTGTTGTGAAACTGTGAGAACTTGGTGATGACCAAAGTCTTCTCATCATCTCCAAGAGCCTCCACTTGATCCTCTGTCACAGAAATCAAAGACAAAGCGAATGAAGAGTGTGAAGGGTCAGAGGAGGAAGAAGACGTACCGCCGGGGCCAGAAACCAACGCCATAGATGGTTTCAACGGGTTCTCAAGCTTGGCCTGGGTCTGGTAGTCAATCTCCGAGGACTTGAGCTTGCTGAACAGCTCGTCCACGGTCAGGGCATATAGCCCGGCGACTCCTGAATGGCAGCCACCTTCATCTCCCAAAACTTCTGATCAAGAGCATGCAAAAGCTTGATAGCCATCTCATGATCATCATAAGGCAAGTTGGCTCGTTTAGCATGCATCTTGTTGACGATAGATTGGAAGCGAGTGAACATCCCGTCAACAGATTCGCTGACCAACTGAGCAAAATTCCTGTACTCTCTACGGTACGTGTCGAAGAGTCTGGACTTGATCTGAGGGTTGCCCTCATGATATCTTAAGAGTGTTTGCCAGATCTCCCGTGCCGTAGTGAGACTCGAAACCCGCTCAAACTCCGAAAGAGACAGACAAGAAAAGAGAATGCTATGGGCTCTTGCGTTTGACGCATGTTGTGTAACCTGGGCATCGGTGATTCGAGCCTCAAGAACCACGTAGTTCTCATTCTCACAAATCTCCCAAAACTTTGTGTCAAGCCCTTGGAGGTAAGTGTACATGCGTACCTTCCAATAGGAAAAGTTGGTTCCATCGAAGTAGGGAGGTTTACCAGCTCCTCGCTCCATGTCACCTTCGCGGATCAAGAACCGTGTAAGGTGGAATGATCCTTAACCGGCTTTTATACCAATTGAAGGACCGAGAACAGTGACTAGAGGGGGGGTGAATGGGAGCCTCAAATTTCTCTCGAAATGTTCGGGCCACTCTTCCCAAAAACCAAACCCAGTTGCTGGGTGCTCAACCAGAAAACTGCTCCTCGCGAAAACGAACTTCCCTCCGCCAAATCTTCCCTAAACTCAACCAAATGATCACCAATTGCAACCAAACTTTGTAGGCATGATCCTAGTGCAGTTGGGGAGCTATCCCTAAGAAATCATCGCTCAATTTGGAGAGGATAAATGGGAACACTCGGATTTGGTGGAGAAGAGAGCAAAACGAAGAACGCCACAAAGAAATCACCCGATCTACGCACTCGTGAGGTTTGAGGAGAATTCCTTCGGTGCAAAGAAGATCCTCATGATTACGCACAACTTGGTTCAAACGGATTTGCAAGAGCTACTCCCTACAAAGAGAAATCATCTCGGGAAAAGAGGGAGCAAAAGAAAAACGCGAAGAACACAAGCAAAACGGGGACACGATCAATCAAAACAAAGCCACCATGGCTTACGGAGGTTACGGCCTCTGATTCCTCGCAACAATCACAAGTTCTTACACTGGTGACACGGTGGATCTCAAGCAAGAAGAAGTTAGGGAATGGAAAACCTAGGAATAGGTGGGAGAGAGAGTAATGCGAGAGATAGGAGGAGGATACCCCTTCATCCTCTATTTAATGAGGCTTTGGCTATTTCCCAAAGACCCCCCTAGATACAAGACCGAATTTAGAACACTGAATACTATAAAGAACTCAGAAGAAGTCACTTACAAGTGCTAAACTTACAAGAGACTCGCATCCGCTGAGGAAGAAGTCCGGAGAAGATTCCCGACAGACCCGGGGCTTTCTCCAAAAGGCTCCTCACTCTCCTCCAACTAGCATAACACTATTGAAGAGCTCCGCTAAGAGGCTAGAGAGTAGTTTCTCCCATGAGGCATGAAATGAATAGGGAGCTCTAGGGGTCTATTTATAGCTAGAGGTGGAGTAGGGGCTACTCCGGTGCCACGTCAGCGATCCGCGTCACCTTCATCAAGCTCCGTTGGATGCAACCGACCTCAGAACCGCCTAAGCATCAAGGGTGTTGATTTCCACCATGTGGGGAGTGAGTAGGTCGGTTGGGGAGGTGAAAACCGCCTTAGGGGGATTCGGCCGAACCCCCCCATTGACATGTGGGCCCTCCCTGGCCTTCTAGAAGGTGGCCCAGTACTCAGGGGGTAAGTGGGGCCTGTTTGGCCATTATAGGGATTCAACCGAATCTCTATAGTGGGCCCTGGCCCACCTCTGCCTCCTGGGTGTTGGTCCCACCTGTCATATGCTTTAGATGTTGGTTCTGAGTTGAGTTGTTACGTTAATCTTCTTGATGTGGGCCCATTGGCTCCCAGAAGGTCCTATTTGTCATTACCTGCATCAAATAGTCAATGGACATGTGGAACCAATTATTTGGCTAAATATATTCAGGTTATGCTTGTTTTCCTACCGTCTACAAGATCCCCCATACTTACCTCATTGCTCGTCCTCGAGTAAAGGTTAAAAGATAACAAGTCTATGTTATTCAAAGTATAAAGCAAGCATAAAAATTCATTCGAGACATTTTGTCATACCAATGGGATATGTGGTATTGGCTAACATATATCCTTGAGAAGTTGAGAAAAGGAATAGTTCTTCAAGGAAAAGTCATCTTCCCAAATCATATTTTAGTACTTGGAGTTTTTGATAAATTTTTCAAAAGAAATCTCATAAGTCATCTTACTCCTCTTATAACACTCTATGTCACTCAAGGTGTAAAATTCCTTACCAAGGCATAAAGAGTTTGCCTTCTTTGTATCTCCTACTTCTAAAGGCTTGTGTGGAGCTTAGGTAGGGGTGATCAATGTAGCAAGCTTGCATCACTTATGTTGTAAAGTCAAAACGAGGATCCAAGGAGAAGAATGTCATAATCCTAGATCAAGATTTGCATGTGTGTGGACAATGGTATATGAATATTATATACTCTTTAACTATGTATATGATCTCTCTAATTTTAAGATTACTTGAGACATGGCTATCATGATATGATTTTTTTTATTGAAGAGCCTTGCTCATCATCATTTTTCATTTATGATAGCCATATCTCTCTTTGGAAGAATATAGGGAAAGATCATCACATTTATTTCAATAGTATTTAATGGATGATCATGGATCATGTAAATGAAAGGCATGTTTTGCGTACTTCCAGTGTAGAAGTAGCAGAAATATGTGGCGTGCGTGTGATCTTGATCTTTGAACTATGACATAATTCTCAACAAGGGTCACAAGGTTTGACAAAACTCAAAGTAGATACAAGAAGAGTTTGAGGAAGGTTTTGAACATGCATAAGTATGTATGGCTTTCGTAGGATTTTTCTTACTATAGAGGAGTAGTGACATTATGGTTTTATGACATTTTCAAAAATTAATCTCCAAGAACTTTAAATAGAAAGGGTATGAATCATGAGCCGAGACTATATCACATTAATCAACAACTTAGTCCATATGATTTTCCTATCAAAGTATTTTCCCACTAGCATAAGCAAAAAGCAAGAATTTGTCTTTATGACGCTTTTGCCCTTTAAAAGTCATAGATCATGTTAATTTTCAAAATTTTAATTTTGGATGTGATCCTCTTGTTTTATTCAATATTAAAAGGAATTTAAACTAAGTGATAAGTTTCATGCAAAAATTATTTTTATTTCATTTTTATTTTTGAAGGGAAAGTGAATAAATAATTGAAAATGTATAGAGAAAAGGGGAAAGACGTGGCAAATGAGTCAGATTTGAAGTTTGAATTTGAAGGGGTGCTGACTGGTGGGTCCAGGCCCTAGAAATGCATTCGGCCGAATGCCTTTGGAGCCGTTTGGCCACGGGGATCTCTGCATTTGAATTTCTTACCTCTGAATGTTGATGTACTCTAAACTTTCTGAATTTTTGCCAAAAAAGTGATTCGGCCGAATCAAAAAGTAGGCCGTTTTGGTCCAATTGTTTTCTAGTACATGTCATGGCAGTGTTCAGCATGATGCAGTGATCCTCGTGCTATTTTGACAAGTTGGAGTTTCGACCGAACTCCCTCATACTTGTTTCGGAGTATGCTGAATTCATTGACAGAGTAGACATCAAATGCAGGAGTTCTGCTGGGCAAAATACCAGCAGAACCAAATATTTTTCATTCAATTCAAATTTTCATAGGCACACATTACATTGAAGAAAGGGAAAAATAAACAATCTAAATTGGGAAAAAATAAACCTAAGTGCCTATCTTATTTGTAGACTAGTGATCTATGGAGATGGAGGGTCATAGAGATCCTCTCTCTCGATGGCTTGGGCAAGACGCTTGATCTTCGCATTGGTACTAATGCGAAGGGCCTTGAAACTATCCTCAAGATCAAGGCGAGCCATCCTCTCCTCTGCTGCACGCTCTGCTAATTTAATATTATTTTCTCTAAGCCTAACTACTACACGGAGTAGTTTCTCCCATATCACTCTCTTCTTCTTCGTCTTCGAACTGTCCTAGAGGGCTAGAGATGGACGACGACTTGCTGGTCCGCTGGATGGTCTTGTGAGACTCCTCTGTCTCGAGGGATCTGCGCACCCCCCTCCTCTCCTCGGAGGTGAGAGGAGGGATGAGCACCTTGCCTCTCCTTGGTCCTCCTTGGGCCTTTTGAACCCGCATCCCCGGCAGTGTTGATGGAGAGTACGAGTGGGTGTAACCCGTACTTGTGTCTCCGTTGGTGGAGGCAATGGGCGTCTTCTTCAACCTAATTTGACTGATTGTCGGCCTCTTGGGCGTCACCGGTCGCGCAACGGGTTTGTTGAGGTTGCGGCGCGGAGACATCGAACGAGCGATGCTCCGCATCCTCTCCGAGCTCCACTTCCCGGTAGACCGACCCCCTAGAGGGGAGTTCAGCTATGCCGGCGGTGGTGCCATGGACAAACGTGCCACCTCGAAGACCTCGACAATCATTGCATCGGAGTTGATGAGGTCTCGGGTCTTGGAGGGACTTCCGGTGCTGGGAACGAGTGGAAACTTGCCATTGTTGTGTGGTGGAGCCATTGTGGTGGTCAAGGAGGTGTGAAAGATCGCAAATGGTGTTGGTAGTGCTTCTAGTTGTGAAATAAAGCAAGGAAGAAGGAGGAAGGAGAAGGAGAGGGGGTTAAGAAGAAGGGAAACAACGCTCGGGGCCTTTGTTTTCGCTCGGATCACGATGAAAACAGAAAGGGAGCATTGGCCCGACGCTCCTGCACGTCTAGGCATTTGAAAGAGTTTGAACTACATTTGGCCGAACGCCTTTCGAACGATTTTGAACTGAGGCGCCCGGTTTCGAACTTGATTGGGTCAGGTGAGTTGGCTCGTGAAGTTTCGGGTTGTTTGGCCCAACTTGACATTCGGACTTATGCCTATAGTGGCCAAATGGGCCGAATTTTCACGAGGGGGGAGTCAAGGCTAATTCTAGGCTAATTCTAAGGTCCTTTTTGAAATTTGAACAAAAAAGTTAAAACATGTAGATTTTAGCTCTAATTGGGATTAAGAAGAAAATCTATCATATCAATTTCTTGTTCAGGAATTTCATGCTCATAGAAAACTTTGAGACGTTGGCCATTTACCTTGAAAATTTTGCTGTCGTCGTCCTGGAGTGTGATCGCTCCATGAGTCGCAGCGTTGACGATGAGGTATGGCCCTTCCCATTTGCTTTTTAGTTTCCCGTGACCAAAGAGCTTGAATCTTGAGTTGAATAGTAAAACCTTGTCTCCTAGGTTGAATTCCTTGACCTTGATTCTTTTGTCATGCCATTTCTTGGTTCTCCCCTTGTATATCCTGGCATTATGGTATGCTTTCTCTCTCCATTCTTCTAACTCGGAGATCTGCATTTTCCTAAATTTTCCAGCTGCTGGCAGGTCCATGTTCCACTTCTTGATTGCCCAATGTGCTTTGAACTCTAGCTCCACAAGCAAATGGCATGTTTTCCCGTATACAAGTTGATATGGTGTCATACCAATTGGGGTCTTGTATACGGTCCTATATGCCCAAAGTGCCTCTGGTAGCTTGTGATTCCAAGCAGTACCCATCTCTTCTACGGTCTTTTGCAGAATATTCTTGATTTGTTTGTTGGATGTTTCTGCTTGACCACTTGTTTGAGGATGGTAAGGAGTTGCAACATTGTGCCGGATTCCTTGATTAGTGAGAAACTGGCGAACGCCTTTGTCAATGAAGTGAGATCCCCCGTCACTTATGACTAACTTTGGAGTTCCAAATCTGGGGAATATCACTTCATGGAACATTCTCTTTGATTTGGTTGCGTCAGCTTTGCGGCAGGGTAATGCTTATACCCATTTGGACACATAGTCCACCGCCACTAAGATATACTCATACCCTTTTGATGGTGGAAAGGGCCCCATGTAGTCAATGCCCCATACATCAAAGAGCTCGACTTGTAGGTTGTTGGTGAGTGGCATGGCATCTCGGGTATTGATGTTCCCGTGCTTCTGGCACCTTGCTCATATTTTGACATAGTCATGAGTGTCCTTGTACATGGTTGGCCAGAAGAACCCACTTTGCCAAATCTTGGCATGAGTTCTGAATGCTCCATAATGACCTCCGTACTCTGCTCCGTGGCATCTTTCCATGATCTTGATTGCCTCCTCTATAGGTACACATCTTCTTAGCAATCCATCATTACATACTCTACAGAGGTATGGCTTATCCCAAAGATGCACTCGACTCTCTTGAACTAGTTTCTTCATATCTGCCCCTGGTGGTACATGGCATGCAACCATAAAGTTGACTATATTTGCATACCAGGGGTTGGAGTCCGTCACCTTGAGGAGTGTGTCATCTCTGAGGAAATCGTCGATGGGCAAATTCTGTGCTTCTTTGAATTGCATTCTCGACAAATGATCGGCAACAGAATTTTCTACTCCCTTTTTATCTTTTATTTCAAGATCAAATTCTTGGAGTAGCAAGATCCATATTATTAAACGTGGTTTAGCATCTTTCTTAGTGAGCAAGTACTAAAGAGCAGCATGATCTGTATAGACAATGACTTTTGCTCCTACTAAGTAAGATCTAAACTTGTCTATAGAAAACACCACGTCTAACAACTCTTTTTCAGTGGTTGCATAGTTTAGCTGTGGCCCTGTCAAGGTTCTGCTAGCATATGAAATAGCATGATGCTTCTTGTCTTTGGTTTGGCCTAACACCGCATCGATAGCATAATCACTAGCATCACACATTATTTCAAAAGGGAGCTTCCAATCAGGGGGTTGAATGATCGGAGCTAAGATGAGTGCTTTCTTGAGGATGTAGAAAGCATCTAAGCACTCATCATTGAAGTCAAAGGGTGCATCTTTGGCTAGCAGACTTGTTAACGGATGGGCAATTTGAGAGAAATCTTGAATAAACCGTCTATAAAAACCTGCATGGCCAAGGAAGCTACGAATTCCCTTAACATTCGTGGGAGGTGGAAGCTGTTCGATGACTTTGATCTTAGCTCTATCTACTTCTATCCCACGTTCGGACACTCTATGTCCTAACACTATGCCTTCGCGAACCATGAAGTGGCATTTCTCCCAGTTTAGGACTAAGTGCTTTTCTTCGCATCTTTGTAAGACTCTATCCAGATTCTCAAGGCAATCATCAAAAGTCTTTCCATAGACGGAGAAATCATCCATGAAAACTTCCCTTGATTTCTTCGATCATATCGGAGAAAATGGACATCATGCACCTTTGAAAAGAAGCAGGAGCATTGTATAGGCCGAAAGACATTCGCCTATATGCATATGTTCCACAGGAGCATGAGGAAATGGTCTTACTTTGATCATCGGGATGGATTGGTATTTGATGATATCCCGAATAACCATCAAGGAAACAAAAGAAAGAATGTTTTGCAAGCCGTTCCAACATCTCATCGATGAAGGGTAAGGGGAAGTGATCTTTCTTTGTAGCCTTATTAAGTCTCTGGTAATCCATACACATTCTCCAACCCGTGACGGTTCGTTGAGGAATCAACTCGTTCTTATCATTTTGAACGACCGTCATACCTCCCTTCTTAGGCAAACTGCACAGGGCTAACCCATTCACTGTGAGGAACGGGGTAGATGATCCCCATGTGCAAGAGTTTCAAGACTTCCTTCTTTACTACTTCTCTCATCGCATTGTTCAATCTACGCTGGGGCTCTCTAGAGGGTAGAGCCTCAGGTTCTATGGGGATGCGATGTGTGCAAAGAGTGGGACTAATGCGATCTTCGGCTTCTTCTAGATCAGGATGAGATGATTCTAGAAGAGATGCAACCATCACTTCCTCTATGGGGTCAGATTCTGGGAGTGATTCCATCATGGTGTTCATGGAATTGGTGAGCGGAATCGAGAGCTTGATGTTACTCCCAAGATGACCCTTGAGACTTCCATCAAGGGATCCATCAAGGAATCTCATGAGTGGATGTCCAATTAACAAGTCGAATTCCTCCATATCAAATATGAAATAATTTAAGAGGATATTGACTTTGTTAATTAGCGTAGGAATGGTCTGTGCGATCCCACAACTCTCAATCAATTGTCCTGAAGGAAGCTTCAAGAACTTGTTGGTTGGAGTTAGTTTTATATTGCCTAGGAGAGCATTAGCTAAAGACTTAGACATAATGCTAACTCCTACGGCAGGATCGTAAAGAGAGTCTAACCTGGCTCTATCGATCTGACAAGGAATTGTGGTAGAGGAAGACAAAATTCTAATTGGTTCGGATGAAGATTCGGCCTCTTCTAACCACTCATTGCTCATGACAGACGCACGTTCTTGAACCGTCTCCTGAAGGTATGCTTCTTCTATGAGATTAGGAATGTGGCGGTTCGGAGCTTTTCGAGCATAAGACTTCTTTTGCACAGATTGATTTGAGGCATTCCCAAAATCGGAAAATAGACCAGCCTCGATATCAAGGGGGAATTCCAAGGGGTGAATTTCTTCTTCCCTTGGTGGTTCAGGTTCGATAGCAAGATTTTGAGGTGTAGAGGGAAGAGTTTCGGCTATCGATGTTGTTTCTTCTCTGGGGGTTGGTTTTTGTTCTTCTGTGGGTCCTTCATAATATACGTTAGAATAGGGGGTGTTATCAAGAATCTTTGTAAGAAGACTCTTCCCTGCACTAACGGGTAAACACAGGAAGGCTCCCCCAGAAGATATGTCAAGTAGTTGTGCAGAATCTCTGCTAAGACCGCCATAAAAATGTTGTAACACTGTAGGCTCGGTTATAGCGAGATCAGGGCCTGAAGATACTAGATCTGTCAGACGGGCCCATGCATCACCTAGAGATTCTTTCTCTTTTTGCGAGAAATTGATGATCTCTTTTCGAAGATGAATGACGCAAGGGATAGGCAAGAATGCCAAACAGATTTTAGGCATCAATTTTTCCCAATCTCCTTTTGCGTCATCTACGTGGCGAACGTACCATCGTTTAGCTATTCCTATTAAGGAGAATGGAAATAGCTTCCACTTAAGGGTACCTGGACTCATCCCTTGGATGTGGACACATGAACAAAGTTATTCAAAGTCACGTATATGGGTATAGGGATTTTCTTCTTCGTCCCCAGCAAATGGTTTTTCCTGAACCATCGCTATGAGACTTGGGCGAAGCTCATAATGAACGTCCAGAACAGCCTGAGATGATTTAGGTGGCTCCAAGCTAGCGCCCGTTGGAGCACCATATTCGATAAGCGGGGTTTGATCCATATGTGTATGTGGAGTGAAATGATGAAATCAAACAAAATATAAAATAGGACCAAAGGGTACTAGTTAAAAGCTACCGTTCCCCGGCAACAACGCCAGAAATGCTTGTTGGTATTTCTTATGACTATTGGATAGATCCGCAAGCGCACAGATTATACCGATGTAGCACTTCATCGGGAGTATTCCAGGTATCGTATTTTCCTCAGGGAACGATAGTGATCTAACTAGGATTAAAGATATGTCCTATGATGGTCAAGGGAGATTATGATAACTGGGTTGAGAGGTTCAAGATAGCACAGATGTCTAACAAGGGATAGCTAGTTATACTGGCTTTATCGGCCCTTCTCTTGCAGGAGGTGACGGGATAGATCAGAAAGGGGACAAACCTCTAACCGGACCGCGCCGTCACGTTGTATTGAAGCCTTACCTTTTAAGAACTTATCTGACACACGTTGTGGAATACAAAGACTAGATAGAGCTGTCACCTTCTACTAGCATCCACAAACAATCCGCGCGATAAGCGGTTTACAAAGGCAAGATTAAGCTTAGACACCATGTCTACACTAATCTTACTACTTTAACCTTGGCCTAAGATTAAAGCACTTCACTCAGAGCAAAGTGATGATCAAGCAGGAAAAGTTGTATAACAGCTAAACCAGATTTAGAACACTAAATACTATAAAGAACTCAGAAGAAGTCACTTACAAGTGCTAAACTTACAAGAGACTCGCATCCGCTGAGGAAGAAGTCTGGAGAAGATTCCCGACAGACTCGGGGCTTTCTCCAAAAGGCTCCTCACTCTCCTCCAACTAGCATAACACTACTGAAGAGCTCCGCTAAGAGGCCAAAGAGTAGTTTCTCCCATGAGGCACGAAATGAATAGGGAGCTCTAGGGGTCTATTTATAGCTAGAGGTGCAGTAGGGGCTACTCTGGTGCCACGTCAGCGATCCGCATCACCTTCATCAAGCTCCGTTGCATCCACCCGACCTCAGAACTGCCTAAGCATCAAGGGTGTTGATTTCCACCATGTGGGGAGTGAGTAGGTCAGTTGGGGAGGTGAAAACCGCCTTAGGGGGATTCGGTCGAACCCCCCACTGACATGTGGGCCCTCCCTGACCTTCTAGAAGGTGGCCCAGTACTTAGGGGGGCAAGTGGGGCCTGTTTGGCCATTATAGGGATTCGACCGAATCTCTACAGTGGGCCCTGGACCACCTCTGCCTCCTAGGTGTTGGTCCCACCTGTCATATGCTTTATATGTTGGTTCTGAGTTGAGTTGTCATGTTAATCTTCTTGATGTGGGCCCATTGGCTCCCAGAAGGTCCCATTTGTCATTACCTGCATCAAATAGTCAAGGGACATGTGGAACCAATTATTTGGCTCAATATATTCAGGTTATGCTTGTTTTCCTTTGGAAATGAGGATGTTGACGGTATTTTGATGGTGATAAAATAGCTCTTAATTACCGTCAACAATTACCTAGCCTTAAGACATTGTAATCCAAGTCGGTAACTCTCAGCCACTCCTTTGAATGGACGGCCCCGTTTCCTGCCGGGAGTTGCAGTCGCCTCAACGCAACCTCCAGGATTCCGCCACGTGCCATCCCCGCTTCCTCAGAAGCTCCTCCTAGGTTTTGAGGCCCAAACCCAAGAAACCCGCCACCGGTAGCTTTGGGGTCAACTACCGAACCCCGAGTTTTGAGGCCCAAACTCGGAAACCGTCCTTGGATGGTTTTGAGGCCCAAACCACCAAACCGCTCGACTCGAGCCACCTTGTCTTCGCCCGGTCGGACTCTGAGTCCCCTGAGCCTCTGCTCGACTCGCGCATCCACCGTTTTGACTCAGCCGACTCAGTCCACCTCCATGTCTTCTCGCACTCGCCGGTGCCAAGTACTAGTCACCACAGCTAGTCCGCCGGTGCCCATGGTCCCTCAGTCTGAGCCTTGCTTCCGCCCTTCACCGCACTCAGTCTATCGGCACGGCAAGCCTCTACTCGACCTTCTCCATGCCATTGACCACTGTCACTAGGCATAGCACCTGCACACCACAAGCCGATAGACAGACACACATTTGCTTTCGTAAAGGGTTAGAATAAACCGCTCAAACTGAAACACTCACGTGTTGGTCAATCACTCATCATCAAAGCTGAACATACATGGGTACTTATCCACCATGTGTTCGCACAACATGACTATGCTTTTGCTTAGGTATGGACGTGAGCCACGGTTTGATGAGAGTCATGACAAACACTGTAGAACTCGGTTGTCACATTGTCTCACTACACCGCTTTGTATCATCGATCAACAAAGTAATCAATGTGCTCCCAATATTGGATTTTTATAATCAACATCATTGCAAAGTGCCTTAGGTCTCAGTTCATATTAAAAATTTTCATCATTGCAATGTGCAGGTGTACTTATTAGAGGAAAGCAAAAAATCTAGTAAACAAATATGGCACGGCTGTCGCACCTAAAGGTGCTCCTCCTGCGCCAATAAGTGTTTACACAACTCAAAATAGCCATCATCATGTTCAAGAAGGAAAATAACATCATATACCTACTGCACATTGCTCAGTGTGAACGAATTGAAATAGCCATCATCATTTCCAAATTGAAAAACATCACTGACCTAAGACACTTTGCTCAATGTGTAAATATCAAAATAGACATCATCTTCTCAGATTCAAATTGAAATAGAAGTAGATCAAATTGAAATAGGCAGCATAAGTAATGTGCAGAAGTAGAGTAGTAGTACAGTAGTACAAGTAGTAGGGAAGTAGTAGAGAGGAAAGCCCAGCCTTGTAATAGGGTAGAGGAGTAGGGTAGTAGTAGTAGAGAGGAAATGACTGCTATATATGAGCAGTAGAGGGTATAGTACAGAGGAAAGCAAAAATGATTGCTATAGGGTAGTAGAGGGTAGTAGAGGGTAGCAGTAGTAGAGACCATTATTGAGTAGCAGCAGTAGTAGAGAGTAGTAGTAGAAGTAGTATGAGTAGTAGTAGAGAGCCCAGCAACAGAGAGCAGCAGCAGTAGTATAGAGTACCATGAGAGTAGAGGATAGTAGAGGGTACTAGAGGGTAGCAGAGGGTAGAAATAGTAATAGTACTAGTAGTACTAGCAGTAGTACATAGCAATAGACAACAATAGTACATAGCAACAACCAGCAGTAGTTGATAGCAACAACCAGTAGTAGTAGGGTAGTAGTAGAGGAGTAGCAGCAGTAGTATAGAAGTAGCAGTAGTCTAGAAGCAGCAGTAGTAGTAGAGAGGAGTAGTAGAGTAATAGAGAGTAGTAGATAGCAGTAGTAGAGAAGACCAGTAGTGAGCAGCAGCAGTAGTAATAAAGACCAACAAATTAGTAGAGAGCAGCAGCAGGAGTAGACAGGAGAAGTAGATAGCAATAGCCAGCCAACACCATCATTGCAACAGAGTAGTAGACAGGAGAAGTAGACAGTATTGAGTAGCAGTAGTAGTAGAGAATAGTATGAGTAGTAGTAGAGGAGTACAGTGTAGTAGAGCAGTAGTAGTAGTATGAGTAGTATGCAAAAATGCCTTAGGTCTCAGTTAATATATATCAACATCATTGCAAAGTGCCTTAGGCCAACACCATCATTTCAACATCATTGGATTTTTAAAATCAACATCATTGCAAAGTGCCTTAGGTCTCAGTTAATATACAATACAATTTCTCAGTATGTAAGAATTGAAATAGCCAACATCATTTCCAAATTGAAAAAACATCATGAACCTTGCATCAAGTACAGAATGGGGCAACAAGTGAGAACATCAAGCATAGAGCTCATCATTTCGAAATTGAAAACATCATGAACCTAAGACACTTTGCTCAGTGTGTAATAATCAAAATAGACATCATCTTCTCAGATTTCTGAATCACATTACATCAGGCAGCATAGAGAGGAGAATAGTAGAAAGTAGAGTAGTAGGGTATTAGTAGAGGAGTAGTAGTAGTACAGAGGAAAGCAAAAATGACTACTATGAAGCAACAGAGAACAGTGAGCAGTAGCACCAGTAGTAGAGAGCCCAACAACAGAGAAGTGAGCAGCAGTAGTAGTAGTAGTAGACAACACTAGTGAGCAGCTTTAGTAGTAGAGAGAAGTAGAGGGTAGTAGAGGGTAGCAGTAGTAGACATGAGTAGTAGTATAGAGTAGTAGAGGGTAGTAGAGGGTAGCAGTAGTAGACAGGAGTAGTAGTATAGAGTAGTAGAGCGTAGCAGTAGTAGACAACAGTAGTAGTAGAGAGTAGTAGAGGGTAGTAGAGGTTAGCAGTAGTAGTAGAGAGTAGTAGACAACAATAGTAGTAGAGAGTAGTAGAGGGTAGAGGGTAGCAGTAGTAGACAACAGTAGTGAGCACATGTAGTAGTAGAGAGAAGTAGAGGGTAGTAGTACAAGACACATAACAGCCACCCACAAACATATGCCCCCAATCTTGGATTTTTAGAATCAACATCATTGCAAAGTGCCTTAGGTCTCAGTTCATATTAAAAAATTTCATCATTGCAATGTGCAGGTGTACTTATTAGAGGAAAGCAAATAATCTAGTAAACAAATATGGCGCGGCTGCCACACCTAAAGGTGCTCCTCCTACGCCAATAAGTGTTTACACAACTCAAAATAGCCATCATCATGTTGAAGAATCAAAATAACATCATATACCTACTGCACATTGCTTAGTATGTAAGAATTGAAATAGCCATCATCATTTCCAAATTGAAAAAACATCATGAACCTAAGACACTTTGCTCAGTTCTAATGCTTCTTCCATCATTGAATCACATTGCATCTAGGGCAGCATAGATCAAATTGAAATAGCAGAGAACCTTGCATCAAGTACAGAATCTCGCAACAAGTCAAAATCATCAAGCACATAGCTCATCATTTCCAAATTGAAAAAACATCATGAACCTAAGACACTTTGCTCAGTTATATGCTTCTTCCATCACTGAATCAAATTGCATCTGGGGCAGCATAGATCAAAGAAATAGCTAGGGTTTCCATCACTGAATCAAATTGCATCTAGGGAAGCATAGATCACTGAATCATCATTTCCATCACTGAATCACTGAATCAAGCACAGAGACTGGGCATCAAGAAATAGCTAGGGTTTCCAGCATGGTGCCGGGCATCGGGGAGACGGGGAGGAGAGACCTTACCTTGGAGGGGAGAGGGGCCGCCGCCGTCGGGGAGGAAGGAGGCGAGAGCACCAAGGTCACCGCCGCGGGGGACGGAGATGGCGTCGCGAGGTCCGCCACCGCGGGGAGGCGAGCACCAGGGAGGGGGGTCTGCTGCCGTGGGGAGGAAGGAGGCGTGAGCACCGGGGTCCTCTGCCCCGGAGGGGAAGGAAGCGCGAGCACTGAGGTCCGCCGCCGGGGGAAGAAGAAAGCGTCGCGGGGTCCGCCACCGCGGGGGAGGCGACCACCGGGAGGGAGGGGGGTCCGCCGCCACGCGCAAGGAAGGAAGAGAGAGCACCGGGGTTCCCCGCCGTGGGGGAGGTGAGCACCAGGGAGGGGGAACCGCCGCTGCGGAGGAGCACCGCCGTGCGATTTCGGCAGCCCTTCGGGGTATAGTGGCGGCGGCGAGGAGAAGATGGAGGGAGAGGGCGGCTGCGCCTGCTTATATAGGGAGACATTAACCGTGGCGGTTGCTCTAATACAACCGCCACGGTTAATATTAACCATGGTGGTTGTATTAGAGGAACCGCCACGGTTAATGTAGAGTGTAGAAGGCAGTAGTAGAGGGTAGTAGAGAGTAGTACGAGGGTAGTAGATGGTAGTATGAGGTACTAGAGGGTACTAGGAGTAGTAGAGAGCAGTAGTAGTTATAGTAGTAAGAGTAGTGGATGTAGTAGAGTAGTAGTAGGTAGTAGTGTGTAGTTGAGAGTAGAATGAGTAGTTGTAGAGTGTAGTAGAAGTAGTATGAGACATGAGTAGAGTAGTAGTAGAAGTAGTAGATGTAGTAGTAGTAGTAGTGTAAGTAGAGTAGTAGTAGAGTAGTAGTATAGTAGTAGAGAGTAGTATGAGACATAGTAGTAGAGTAATAGAGAGTAGTAGTAGAGTATAGTAGAGAGTAGTATGAGTAGTAGTAGATTAGTAGAGTGTAGTAGAGAGTAGTAGTAGAGTAGTAGTATAGTAGTAGAGAGTAGTATAAGTAGTAGTAGAGTAGTAGAGAGTAGTATAAGTAGTAGTAGAGGAGTAGTATGAGTAAAGTAGAATAGTGTAGTAGAGAGTAGTAGAGTAGTGGTATGAGTAAAGTAGTAGAGAGTAGTAGAGTAGTAGTAGAGTAGTAGTATGAGTAAAGTAGTAGAGTGTAGTAGAGAGTAGTATGCGTAGTAGTAAAAAAGTAGAGCCTAGTAGAGTACATTATTAATGAATAAGTGAGTACATTATTACATATAGGTGTGAAAAACATAAAAGTTCTCGGTCGTTAATCAATAAATACATTATTACACACACACACACATATGTATATATATATCATTTTGCTGGAAGTGATCCTATAACAGTCTTCTTCTCGCCGTTAGGGCGGAACCAGGGCTTCATCTTGGTCTTGTTGATTTGGTTCTCGACGATCTTGATCTTGCGTGGATGATCGGTAAAGAGCGAGAGCTCTTGGTAGTTGTATTCTTCGGGACTCTGGACTCCATCGGCTCCAACGATCCTTTGCTTTCCTGACACAACCACATGCTTGTTGGAATCTCTGGGCTTCTTGTAGTAGGCTACCTGCGCGACGCGGTTTGCGAGTACCCACTCATCATCTTTGTAGCCGACCCTTTGTAGGTTAACGGTGGTTAGTCCATATTCGTCTATCTCAACTCCCTTCGGGTTGGCCCAATTGCACCGACAGATGGGTATCTCGAGGTCACCGCCGTAGTCAAGTTCCCATATCTCGCCGATCTGCCCGTAGAATAACTTCATCTACATTGTCGCCTCGTCAAAGCCCTGATATCGAATACCATTGTTCTGTGTCGCGCTCTTCTTGTCCTTCTCTTTCGTGTGAAACTTGTATCCATACTTGCTCTACTAGAGAGCCATTAAAAGCATCATATGGAAGATGATTCATTTAAATTTGAAGTACTCTAACCACTCTTAACAAGTCACAAACACATACATATTTGTGAATTGCTAGAGACTACACAAGTCAAGTGGCTAGCTAGAAAGGGTTAGATACTAGTTACCGAGGTGAATATGAAGTTTGAAATATTTCTATTGATTCATCTTTGGGTCAATCACATAAGAATATATAATATAAATTGATTGATAGCTTGAGTGAATATTTCCAATCAACTTGCTCAAGCACCCCAAAGCTTCATATCACCTTCAAGTACCTACAACACTCATCAAGCACACTTTGGTACCCAAACCATGTTGGGTCCATTAAGATTAGTCACAAGAGACTTAGGCACCGAAATGGCCTTTGTGCTAGCATGTAGTGAACCAATCACCTTTCTAGCACAAGTGTCATTGTTCGGTCTCTCAAGCATATTTGAATCAATTGATGAGTTAAGATTAAGAGTGTTTACCCATGGGACAATCCTTACCAAAATGTCCCTTTCCTCGGCAAGTGTAGCATAGGCGTTTACTGTCCTTGTAAGTCTTCTTTTCTTTCTTTTTGCTTGCTACCTTGCTAATGATACTCTTTGTTGATGATAACAAGCTTTTCCTTTTCTTGTTTGGACATGAGCCAATTTCATGTCCCTTCCATGGAAGCCATGACACCTCATCTTGCTTTGTGTTATCTTCTTGTTTGGAAGTGTGGTTTGGTCATCAACCTTGTTGGAACACATAGAGGCATTGTGTTCTATGTTGGAGCACTTAGCATGAGCCATCTTCTTATTCTTCTCTTGGATTTTGCTCATGCCCTTCTCTTCTTTCTTCAAAAAGCAATCTCTCACATGGTGACCCTCTTTTTTGCACTTAAAGCAAGTGATGGAAGTATTCTTTAATTTATGAGGCTCTTGCTTTGACATGGAGACCTTCTTCTTGGGCTTGATTTGAGAAGGGGTAGAAGCGGTAGCCTTCCCTTTTCTATGGGGCGCGGCACTGCCGCCCTTAGGAGGCTGTGCTACTCGGGGCTGCTGTTGTGCCACCATCTGTGCAGGCTGATCTGTACCAACTTTACTCTTGCAATGAATCAAGTCTCTTCTTAACCTCTCAACCTCTTCCTTGAGATTTTCATTTTATTTTGTGATAGAGTCATCATAGCTTTCTACAAATACATGCTCAATGGAAGATTGGCTTGCTTGAGAGCAACAATTGTTAGCACATGATAAAATAGATTGAACTTGTGTACATGTGCATTTGTGGGTGTGAGGTTGATATGATTTTACCGATGTTATCATAGCCTCATGAGCAATCTCTAGCATGAGATGAGATTCTATAAGCCTCTCATGAGAGCACAAGAGCACATCATGACTTTGTTGCAAGTTCTCATTCTTGCTAGTGAGCCTTTCCAATATCTCCTTGAGCATATAATTCTCATCTTCTAATTGAGCAACACAAGATAGAGAGTTAATAATACTGGTTTTCTCAATTGATAAGCTTTCATACCTTTCAACCAAACTAGCATCAGAGCACTTAAGCTTTTCATGCTTTTTGGTCAACTTCTCCAAACATTTGATCTTTTCAATGCAAAAGTCATCTTGCTTGTGAAGTGTTTCTTCTTGCTCATTAATTTTCTCTATGAGTTTGACCATCATCAACTTGTCTTTCTTGCTTAGCCGAGCAAGGTGTTGGGTGATCTCATCATCTTCACTCTCACTATCACTTTCACTCTCACTTGTCACATTCTTCTCTTTCTTTGCCATAAGACTCACATGAGAAGTGACATAGAGAGTTGAGCTTCTTGGTGAGGTGGATTCATCATTTGGCCTCCACCGATCATGATCTTCTTCTTCCTTCAAAATGTTAGTCTCACAAGAACTAGAGGAAGTAGAAGTACCACATGTAAAAGTAATGTCCTCACCAACCATTTTATTACCTTCCATTAAGTCATATGTCGGTGAGAAGGTGGATGTGACATGATCACTTAGACCTTTAGAGAGAATCACTTGAGGCTCTACATGTGTTGGTGAAGTTGAGCACTCCCCAAGTGATTTCTCCAATGAGAACAACTTCTCATCACATTTAGACTTGTCATATTTTTCTTTGAGAGCAGTCCAAATGATATGAGCATCCTCTAGTGGTTCACCATCTACAAATATGATAGCATCAAGTACATCTTCACTCAAAGCACTAAATAAGACATTAGTAGCTTGAGCATTGTATTGTAAGCATTTCACTTCCTCTCTAGATAGATAGTCCAAATCATCACTAGGAGGTGAAATGCTCACATCTACAATCTGCTCTATATGAGGACCCATGGTCCTAAAAACATTAAGTACAACAACAGACCAAGATGTATAATTTGAGCCATAAAAAAGTAAAAGCTCTAGAGATACCTCCCCACTTGTCGACATCGTTCTCTCAAGGCGGTTAAGCCCGAAATTGAGAGCCAAGCTTTGAAACCAATTGAAAGGACCTTGATGTCGCCTAGGAGGACTAGAGGGGGGGGGGGTGAATAGGCCTACAAAAATTTATCTCAAACAAGTATTAGCACTGAGGGTGGCACAACCTCCCTTTGAGGACGTCAATGCCGACCTATGACCGTAGGTCCAATTCAGCCCAAACTGGGGGAACAAGATCCTGAGAAGCTCAATAGTAACCCTGCAAAAATTCAGCTCACAACTCAAAAAGAATAGAGGGCGGCACTGCCGCCCTTCAAATATAACTCGGATCGAGCTCAAATTTTGCTGGGAGAAACTAGATAGTATATGTAGCACAGAGCCCAAGTTTCACGATAAAGTCCAGCACGAAGACTGGATACCACAGAAATCACTTTCTAGCTCAAATCAAAACCTCAAATCCTAGCAATGTCTATGAAAGATATACTTGAAAGTAAACATCACACAAGACACAAGGATTTATCCCGTGGTTCAGCTCGCCACCAAGGCTTGCCTAAGTCCACGTTGTTGAGGTTCGCCACACAAGGCTAAGGCTCGCCACACAAGGCTTGCCCTTCCCTCGTTCTCAAATCAAGGAACTTAATCCTTGAAGTGAAGGGTGATTTCTTAGCTGCAAGAGATGGTTACAAACTGATCCCGCTGCTCACCACAAGCAAGGGATCTCGTCGGGCGACGCCTAGCCGTTTAGGAGGCTTCACCTCCAAGAGTAACAAATGCGCAACGAAGATGGACGAAGCCCAACAAGTGCTCAAGGTTTAGTTAGCTCTAATATGCTCTCTAGCTCTCAATCACACAGCCCCAACACTTAATCACTGACTAAACACTTCACTCTCACAAAGAGAAGGTTGGGGAGAGCTCTTAAATGGCTTTGGAAGGATTGGGAAATTCTGGAGCTTCAGCAACCTCACCAGGAGGTGTGGGATGGGTATATATACCCACCCCACTCAATCCAACCGTTAGGATTCGAAAACTAGCCATTGTGGCTGTTCGAGGGTGGCACTGCCGCCCTTCCAGAG
The DNA here is from genome assembly GCA_022036555.1 of Microstegium vimineum. Classification (NCBI taxonomy): domain Eukaryota; kingdom Viridiplantae; phylum Streptophyta; class Magnoliopsida; order Poales; family Poaceae; genus Microstegium; species Microstegium vimineum. The sequence goes on along the minus strand of CM039120.1, from coordinate 29,620,574 downwards.
ACAACAAAAGTCACCCCACCGAAACAACCATAACTTTTGACTCAGGACTTTGTTTTCAGTGATCTTGGACATTCTGGAAAGCTTGTTTCAAGGGCTATCCAACCCAACAGAGAACAAGTCCAAGATCAACAAGTGCAGGTGCAGTTCTAAGGTTTTCTCTCATGTTAGCACTTGGGTTTAGTTAGTTTGAGCACTTGAGACTTGTCTATCATTAGTATTGCATCCCCCTTGATAGTACGACATACCTATACTCAAGATCAATGGAAAATAACTATTTTAACCACTTGAGTTCTCAATGTCTTCATATGCCATTTCTTCTTAATATTGCTTCATAGGGGCTGCAATCAACTTTGTCTCTTCTCTTGAGCAAACATACCTTAAGCATGTGACTTGAACCATTTCCATACATGTTAGTTCATCTCATGGCTTCAAGTCACTTTCACTAATGATTTGATCCTCAACACAATATGACTCCTCATAGCTCGATTAGTACCTCGACTCAATGCAAGTACTCTCTTCTTCACCTTAGCCATAGTACCTTGGTCTCCTTGACCTTCACCTTTGCTTAGTACCTCGAAGCCCTTTCCTTGCTATCTTCACCTTATCAAGCCATACTCAAGTCACACCATATCAAGTATCCATTGAATAACCATTTCTTCAATATTATGATCCTTGCTTGAATATCTTCTAGATATAAATGTTGAGATCAATCAAGCTTTAGTTTGACTCACATAGAGACATATATGGATCTATATCAATATGGTCAAGCCAATTCACGGTTTCTTATAACCCCTTCCATTTTGGCTTGACACTCAACACTTCTTGTTCATGTAAGGGAACCCATTGTAGAGACCAATCTAAAATTATCAACTCATGTCTCATTTGCCATTTGTCAACTATGATTGCTTTCCCATGATACTATGATATCCCACAACATAGAGGTCATTTCATTGATTTCATTTGCATTGTTGTCTTTTGCTTGAACTAGATTATTCCCATAATATTTCAATACAACAGTACACACTTTGACCTTCATTTCAACACTATGTGGAATACCATCAAGTTTGCTTTCCTTTTTGAACCTTTGATACACTTAGCAAACTTGTTAGACCTTTAATTGTGTTGTTACTCAATTCACCAAAACCCACTAAAGGGCTAGATGCACTTTCACCATGGTAGTAGATTGTAGGCGGAGGTGTGGCGACGACGATCAAGCGTAAACACAGCGATTTAGACAGGTTCGGGCCAACAAATCGCCGTAATACCCTACGTCCTGTGTTTTGGTTGCTGGATTGATATGAGTATTAGGTTATAGGACCCGTAGATATGATCTAAGGGATTGTATGCGTATGTAGATTATTGTTTTGGAGGGGGTCCCTGCTCGCCTTATATAGCCAGGGAGCAGGGTTACAATTTGCATATCCTAATAGATTATGATTGGTCCCTTTAGGTCAGGGATCCGAATCTATCTACTAGGATCCTTCTTGGCGAGCACGACGGGCTGGTCGCGTGCCGCAAGGCCTCGTGGGCTGGGTCGTCTTCTGGTCGGCAGGCCCATAAGGCCCCTGGGGATATGCCGAGGTAATATCCCCAACAAGTATTTCATCTGATCTTGCAGGAGCCATCAAGCATATATGTTGAGACTGAGACCGCACTGAAGTCTTCACAATCTTAATTAGATGCCTGAATAAGATATAGATAGGTTTTTCTCAAAAAAGAAAGAAAGAATAAGCTATAGATAGGATGGATGATGCATGGAAAAAATACATGTAGGCATGCTTCGTTTGGAAATTAAACCATGGCTTTTGCTATTTATTTGTTAATAGATTTTCTTTTACTCAATCTGTTAGAATTCTATACCTTTGGTTTGGTCATGTGCTTTAATATATTAGAATTTATATGCTACAAATGTCTACATAGATTTGTGTGTATAAACAATCTGACAGATTTGATCATATAAAATTTGTCGACAGATAACTAGACGCTCCTTTGAACCATTCATGTCATGATATATATAGTACATATACATACTAAACAACAAATTGAAAGGTCCTACACTGCGTCAAAAACGATTTTGCACAGTGTTGAAAAAAGCGCTCTGTGACAGACACTTATTTTGCCCACTGAAGAAAATCCCATGATTTCCTGTGACGGTCTTTTTTCTATTTACCGTGACGGGCATTTTTGTCCGCTGCGGTAAATTGATTTACCGCAGCGGGCATCATATGAGGTCCGCCACGGTTAAGGACGAGGTCCATTAGGCCCAGGGCGAGGCCCATAACGAGTGCTGTTATAAATGGAACACTTAGGGTTTGAGTCCACCCCCACTCCCACTTAGGGCTTGAGTCCCGCCGCTCCCACTCCCACTCCCCAGCTGCCTCAATCCTCTCCCACTCCCTTCCTCTCTCTCCCTCTCCGACTCCCTCTCTCTCCCATTAGGCCTAGGGCACCGGCGTGTGAAGGCCTCCCCCGGCGACGCGGGTCGCGCGGAGTAGGGTCTCGCAGGCGGCGACATGGGTCCCGCGGAGCAGCGGCGCTGGGCCACGGCTCGGGCGATGCGCGTGACCCCGGCGCGGGTCGCGTGGAGCAGCGGGCGGCGGCGCTCCCCTCCTCTGCCCCGGGCGGCTTGCGGTGCTTCCCCTCCCCTCCCATGGAGGCGGCACAAGGCGGCGCGAGCGCGAGGCCGCGCCCGGTGGCGACGCTCCCCTCCCCTGCCCCCGGCGGCTTGCGGTGCTTCCCCCCCCTCCCATGGCGGCGGCGCGGGCTTGCGCGCGCGAGCGCGAGGCAGCGCGTGGCGGCGGCGCTGGCGTGCGTCAGCGCGAGCGCAGGCTCGTGACGGAGCTTCTCGCGGCGGAGCAGTAGCGACCGGATCTACTGCGGCGCTGCTGCTTCTAGGGTTTTTATGTTTTTTTTATTTTTTTTGAATGATTAACCGCAGCGGGCATTGTAGTGTGCCCGCTGCGGTAAATAACATTAACCGCAACGGGCTTCTTATGTTGCCCGCTACGGTTAATCGATTTACTTCAGCGGGCAAACACGCCCGCTGCGAGAAGTCCACGATTTACCGTGACCTTAGCATCGCAGCGGACGCGTTTGCCCGCTGCAGAAAACTAATTTCGCCCGCTGCGCAAAATCGTTTTTGACGTAGTGCTAGCGAACTGATGATTGATCAGTTTGGAACCTGCTCATCCGGTTTCAGTCCTCGGCTTAGTACGGATGTTCGTATTTTTCTGGATTTATTCTAGGATTTAACAGCGTTGTGATTTCAGTAATAGACGATGTTCCCATCGACAGCGAGGCGTCGGTGGTTGACTTCGTCAATCTCTTGTTGAGTGTATGCTTGTGTAGTTCACTAAAACAAAAATTTAAAAGGCCCTAAATAAAAGAAGACCAAATTTGTATGTCTTTTATATATTAAAAAAACATAGCTGTAGATGGGCGCTAGCTAGCTGGTCACCGAAGCGAAGCTGCGCGCTAGCTACTACAGATGAATTTGCGGGCGCCGTCGCGTGACGACGCGCGCACTCAGCTCGAATGCCGGCGTTTGTCGATCGCCGCCCATCACGCACGCAGCAGGGGATGGCGACCTCTCGCTCGATCGGATCCGGACGATCGAGGGACGACGCTTCATCGTCGCCTCATCGACCTTTCGCCATATCTACTTCATTCTCTAGCTAGCTACTCCGTACAGTACTCCACAAGTGTGCAGACGACCAGCTATATATGCATGTGCACTCCGGCCGCGCTCCGCCAGTTTTACGACTCTATTTGGGGGTCCGGCTTGGCGCGGCCTTAATTCTCGTTCAAACCTGTATCAGTTTTCATTTTGGACGGCGTTCACACACGATGACGCCAACTGCCGCGGCCGGCAGGCCGGCCGGCGTGAGCACGACCATTTAGCTAGCATATACATATACGTACCAAAACTACGCGCGTTTTCGAATGATATCATCAAATTGGCACAGAATTTCACGTGGATGACATAAACATATATGTGATGGTTCACAAATAATAAACCCCTCCGTCCATTATATATATAAAATAAGCCACATTATTAGTGCAAAGAAGATTAAAGTTTATGAATTACATTAATTTATGGATTTAATTGGGCATTGTCCGTTATTTTGCCCATTATTATCTAGGGGAAATTGGCTTCTAGACACTCAAAGTAACCACCCTTTGCTGTTGGACACTGAAAATAGAGCGATTTGTTAGAGGACACTCTGGTTCTTCGTAAATTTGCTGGTAAATGCCCAATAAAGTATTTTAACAAAATAAATATAAAATCATATAAGTGCCCAAAAATTATACTATAAAATTTTCTATGCTCTATATGATGAGAACTATATAGTAAAAATGTTGTTTTGCACTAAAATGATTATTTTGCTCCTCTTGATAAATAGACAAAGTTAACCATGGTTAATCTTTTTCATATATTTGTAGGACACTAAAAATCTTGAAAAAAACATAAAATGTGTACATCACCAAATTATGACTATGCTAAATATATTAGTTCAAAATAATAAAATTTAATATAAAGAGATAAATCTATAACTCATTGATGTTAAATATATCATTATAAACTTTATTATTTTGAGCTAATATTTTTAGCATAGTCATAATTTAGTGATGTGCGCATTCTATGATTTTTCTAAGATTTTAAGTGTCCTACAAATATATGAAAACAATTTAAATATAGTTAACTTTGTCTATTTGTGATGAGGGACAAGATGATCATTTTAGTGCAAAACAATATTTTTAATTTATAGTTCTCATCATGAAGAGCATAGAAAATTTTATAGTATAATTTTTGGACACTTATATGATTTTATACCTATTTTTTAAAATATTTTATTGGTCACTGTGTTCATCAGCGAATTTACCAAGAACCACATTTTCCTCCAATAAATCGCTTCATTTTGAGTGTCCAACAACAAAGAGTGGTCATTTTAAGTGTTCAGGATCCAATTTCCCCTATTATCTACTTAACTAAATCAAATAAATCTCAAGGTCCATTTTCAAAAAGTCAATATTTACCACGGGACATGGAAACTGATGTCGTATTGTATGACCAGCTGATTTAAAAAGGTGTAATCTCTTGTATGGAAATTTGACTAGAGGCGTGACACGCACGTGCACGTCATGGCGTCTCACGATGCGCACGCGTGGCTCCGCTTGACTACCATTCTACAATATGATGTGTTGTGATACCAGTCGAGGATCATGTCTTCATGGCGTCTAGACGTCTAGTATATTCTTCTCTCTCTCTCTCGATTCCTTCACTGGTATAGAAAAAAATTATTGATAGTTTTATATTCAGTAAATTATATGGCCGGGCCGATCCCTAAACTATCCGTAAGGTTTTATTTCGGTCCTAAAACTATCAAAATGGTTATTTAGATCCCTAAACTATTTTTTGATCGAAAAATACTGTAGTGGAGATCTCCACTGTTAAATTTTATAAAAAGGAGAACAAAGAGGGGAACAATTTACAAACTTACCGAGGAGACTATAACAGGAAATTAACTAAAAGACTCTAGCCAAATACAAAAGGATAATCTCAGATCAACCTTGAACCGAACAGACTGAAGACGACATTGGTTCTTGAAATTTGAGAACCACATAGCTGGAGTTGGAGCTCGTCCTTCAAAAATTTTCCCATTACGTATCTTCCATATTTCCCATGTAGCAATCCAGTTAACCTCCTGGAAAAGGAGGGACTGACTGAAGCCCTTGGAAGCAAAAACCTATCCTGAATCATCATAGAAGCTTCCCTGTCCAGATTGATTAGGGACCAACAGTCCTTGGCAAAATCAGTCAAAGAATAAGTGTTATCTGATTGATCTAGGTTAATAAGTGTCCAGATTGATCTAGGTTGCTTGCCTGCATAACCCCAGAACTGAAATACTGTTATCTGAAGGAAAGGAGGTTAGCCTTGGAAATGAGTGAGTCAACATGTTTCCATTCCAAGAATCATTCCAGAAACAGACTGTGGATCCATTTTTGATGGAGCAATTTGCAATGCTTCGGAAGATGACACTGAGTCTTAGTATATCTTTCCACCAAACAGAGCCGACCTCTCTGGAGACGTGGGGTATCCTGGAGGTGTAATACTTTTGCCAAATTAGCTGAACCCACGGTGTGTTGCTTTTGTTGTAGAACTTGAAAAGGTGTTTTAGGAGTAGAGCATCGTTCTGTAGTTTTAGGTTGAGGACACCCAAACCTCCTTTAAATTTGGGCTCTGTTACTACATCCCAAGCTACTAAATTTCCACCCTTTTTCTGAATATCATTCCCTCTCCATAGACACTGTTTCCTCGCTCTATCAATGTTATCAATGACGCCCTTTGGAAGCTTGACTGTACACATTGTATAGGTAGCAATAGGTGTTATAGCCGAGTTAATCATCTCAAGCCTACCGGAGTAAGATAGCCAGACTGAGCATGCTGAAAGACTTCTCTCAATTCTGTCCATCAATGGTGTGAAGTCTTCAATGTGTGGCTTGGTCGTACCCATTGGTAACCCCAAGTAGGTGAAAGGCATAGAACCCTTGGCACAACCAAAAGTGTTGGAGAGTAATGATAGCTTCTCATCACTAACATTAATAGGATACATGTTGGATTTACTATAGTTTACTTTGAGTCCCGTTGCTTCTGCAAAGCTATGGAGCAAAGCTTTAAGGAATACTAATTGTCTGGCATCCGCCTGCATCATCATCAACGTGTCATCTGCATACTGCACAATGGGGAACTCACTAGTTGGTTGCTGGATCGGAATTATTAGCATTCCCAATTCAGTTGCCTTGTTTACTATGATCTGCAATAACTCTGCTGCAAGGACAAACAAAAGCGGCGATAAGGGGTCCCCCTGACGAACACCCCTCCTGCACTTAAAAAACTTTCCCGGTACTCCATTCAGAAGTACAACAGAAGATCCTGATGAAAGAATTCCCTGTATCCAATTGTTCCATTATTGGGGGAAACCCATGTGTTCCATGATTCTAAGAATTGCCGAGTGCTCAAATGTGTCAAAAGCCTTTTCAAAATCTAGCTTGAGGATGATTATTTCTCTCCTGGACTGATGGCACTGATGGATGTATTCAAAACTCCATGCTAAACAGTCTTGGATTGCACGAGTTCTGATGAAACCGTATTGGTTTTCATGTACCACCTTCAGAATAACAGATTGTAACCTTTCAGCTAGTATTTTGGTGATGACTTTGAGCGAGATATTCATCAGAGAGATCGACCGATAGTCATTGACTGTTTCTGTACTATCTCTTTTCGGATCCAAGGTGGTTAAGAAGTGTTAATGCATTCAAGGTTCACTTGGCCCAACTCAAAGCGTGCACAAAGATTGTAGAAATCCCCTTTTACAATCTGCCAGCATTTTTTAAGGAAGCAACCATTGAAACCGTCCGGGCCTGGAGCTTTATCTGATGGCATGCACTTGACCACCGCGTCCACTTCTGTAGTCAGGATCGGGTCCACAAGGTGCTCTAGATCATCTATTGGGGTGATGAGGGTTGTCAAATCAAATAACATAGTTGGAGATGAAGTAGAGCCCATTCTATTACGAAAAGAGTTCCATAAGAGACCAGCTTTTCCTTCATGATCCTGAATCAGGACCCCTTGGTCATTCATAATCTGAGTAATAGAGTTTCTTCTATATGATGTTGTGGCCATTGCATGGAAAAACTTGGTACACTCATCACCGAATTTGATTTTGTTAACAGTATACCTTTTCTTCCAATACATAGTTTTATATATTAGCCAGGTCTGTAGTTGTTTCTTTACACTGTTTCTTAAATTAACTTCTGGGTTAAAAAGACCCCTCAATTCCTCCAGAACATCTAGGAGGCCAATCACTTGATTGCAATTACTGATGAGAAGCTTAAGGTTTGACAGATGTTTACTCCATTCTTTTAGGCTAGCTCTGAGGCCCTTAAACTTTGCACAAACCATTCGGGCAGGATCCGAGCTGCTAGGCGTAGACGTCCAAGAGCTAAAAACTATGTCCATGAAATCTTCTTGCTCAGTTCAAAAATTCTCAAAGCGGAAAAGATTGGCTTTGGGAATTTTCGTGCTAATCACCACTTTGCAAGGGATATGATCAGAGGTAATTTTGGCTAGAGGCAAAACTTCAGTATTCGGGAAATTGACAGTCGAGTTCACTGAAGTGAAGAACCAATCAAGTTGTTCCAGGAGAGGGTTACTTTGCATATTGCTCCAAGTATAGGTTCTTCCCTTGAGTGGCAATTCCACGAGGCCAAGGTGGCCAATAGCGTCATTGAAAATGAGAGTGTCTATGAGGTTTCCACCAGACCTGTTTCTATTATTCAAAGAGCGATAAAAGTTGAAGTCACCTAGGAAAATCCAGTTTTCTTCTTCATGAATATCATGACTTCTGAACCAGCTTATAAACTCTGAACGAGTAGGGTCATGACAAGGCCCGTATACCGTAGTTAACTTCCAACTCTCATTACTATGTCATGAGGTAAAATTTATGGTTATGCCGAAGGATAACTTATCGACCACAGTACCGGTAAATAGAGCACCATTCCACAGGACAAGAATACCACCAGAGGTCCCCACTGATGGAACAAAGTCAAACTGATCAAAACGGCAAGGAGCGAAATTGCGGATAAAGGAGGTATCAAATGTTTCCTTTTTGGTTTCTTGTAAACAAACAACCGGGCAAGCACTTTCCTCTATCTTGTCCCTAACTACGTCCCATTTCTCAGTGGCATTAATCCCCATAATGTTCCAACATAAGATATTCCAATTGTGTGTATTCATTGGATAACCAGAGGAGAAGGGGTTTGGGTTCTACTATGTCTAGCATAGGCAGAAGAGACAGCAGGACTGAGCAGCCATATTCCCAGGAGAAACCAACAATATTAGCAAGACCTCGAGAAAGATATATGGTGTCATAAGCACATAAAGCAACAAAAGAGAGGTCCTGGTAAAGATAGCTGATGCTAAAGCATAGTGTCGGGTACAAAGGTAAGGGGTACCCTAAACGTGTGATAATCTAAAGCTCAACATAGCAACCATTTTTAAGGTAGGATCCGATCAGCCATTCAAGTCAATGGAGGAAGGCCCATCACGCGAAGGCTTACCTCACCAACAACAGTGACCAGTCGTGGGCCGGCCCTTTGCGGGAAACACAGAAGGCAGGATACCCCTCCGCTTCTACCTCGACTGACGGACAGGGGTCGAATGAACAACCCCTCCGTCTCTACCTCGACTGACGGACGGGGGTCAAAAGAACGACCCCTCCGCCTCTACCTTAACCCCCCGTATGACTAAAGAGGGGTCGATCGAACCCCCCACGGCCTCAACCCCGACCGACGGACAGGGGTCGAACGAACGACCCCTCCGCCTCTGCCTCCGCCTCTACCTCAACTGGCGGACATGGGACGAACGAACGACCCGCGCGCAGGAGGCTCGGTCAGCTCACCTGCTCCCGGTATGGGTTAAAGGGGATCCAATGCGCCTACCTGCCCCCGCCTAACGCCATGGGCGCCCACTACCGCAGTCAAATCCATCAACTCACCGTCCATGCCCCTGGACCTCCGTTGACCGTGCGGCCGCTGTAGCCACGCCACAGGTACGGAATCCAGAGGCACCCCCTTGAGCCATGAACAGGATGGCCCTCGACTGTGTCTTCAGGGATACGACAGGGTCACGCTGGTCTCGACCCCCGTCGACCAGGGGGCTCGACCACCGTCCCCAACCACTCTGGCATGGCTCCCGTCCAATCCGTCTTGCGTCGACTGTGGGACTCGTACCCATCTACAGAAGGTCAACCATACTGTACCATGCTGTACGGCGGCGTCCAGTCAGCCATCACCATGCCCTGGAGCACTGGAAGGACGGGAAGGCCACGCCGCTACAGCGATCGACGTCCCTTCGCCAGCATGGCGCCGCGGACATCTCTCCCATGCCTCTACAGTCTAGGACCTCTGTACTCTCAGGCCTCCCCTTGATCTATAAAAGGGGACGCTGGGATAGAAGAAGGGGCAGACGCATTCGTATTGGCATTCGTAAGGGCAGGGGGCTGATTAACATCGGCTTAGACATTCGGACATCAGCTCTGACCCGCATACACCACACACCCGATTGCTTGATCAACCTCTCAAGCAATCAACCGACCACCTAGGGTAGCCCTTCTAGTCCTAGGCCTCCGCTCATCCTGAGCACCCCCGTGTAAACCTGCTTGTACCCCCCCTGTACGAGCACTTCGGTGCGAGATAATACAATCCATCCTCCCCCGCTGGACGTAGGGCCTTCTTTGCCCGAACCAGGATAAATCTTGTGTTCTTCTTGCATCACGTCTGGGAGAGGGAGCATGCAATATACAAATTTACTAGCCGGTGGTCTTGACCCCCTGGGTTCATAACACCGAGACATAGTTTGTTACAGAAACTTGAAAGCACGAAAGAGTTTAACCATCTGACAGGGTTACAGCTGACAAAAGAAAGCAACATAAGCATAAGGGCAGGGTACAACAAAGTTTGATAAGGCCCAAGGGCCACCCTCAAGGGGTTAAGCAAGCAACTAGATTTCTGATTCATCATTAACACATCTAGAGTTTCAGATGGCTCCTGCATGAGCGCATCTTGGGATAACTCACTAGGAGGTACCCCACAGTTAATACCCCATCCTTGGAGGATATTCAGGGAAAGAGGACTAGTCTGACCCGAGGGATCAATCAGAATTACAGGGCAGGTTTTCCTTTTCTTGCTTGGGTTGGCTGCAAGTCTGACTTCATGAAAGCCTTCATTGACCCTTAATCTGGAGATTCTCCTTACAACAGTAGCAACTAATGGCGTTGTTGGATTGTTGGCAGCTCGGGGGAGTGACAGAGGGCTTCTTGAACTGACAGCATTGTGTTCTTGCGGGGATGGCATCTGAGCAGAGTTGGCAGCCTCAACAAAACTTGCATTCTGGTTTACTGTATCAACTGGGTTGGGCTGCATCTCTTGTCTCTGTATTTCTAGGCTGGGCTGCATCTGGTGACTCAATGAATCAGGGCTGGGCTACAATTGCACCATTTGAATTTTAGAATCAGCTGGACCCAAATCAGTTGGGCCTGGTAGGAGAATGACCGAGCCTGAAGTCGGTTGGTTGCGGGTTGACCTTCTATTGTCAACAATTTGTGCCCATAATTGTAAGGCCAGAGCAGGCAGAACTGGCTTCCAGAGTACAATTTCCAGACCTATGGCAGCTTGAGGAGCAGATGGAATGCTCTGCAAAGCACCTCTGCGAATCAAAACAGGCCTTATAGCCGAAGAGCTTCCATGAAAGAACTCATCAGGTAGACACTTCTCCTGTTAAAAGTTAATAGGTTGGCACACCTTGCCTGCATAGCAGCAAATCTAGCTCTGTCTTCTTCCAGAGTAGAGGTTGCATCGCTTGAGGAGGAGCTATCCGAATCTGAGATCTAGAATACTTGATCAATTGCTATGTCCGGACCATTGGCACGAAGATAGCTCATTGATGAACTAGACAAATCAAGGTCCAAAAAATGCTGAGGGAGTTGTGGCTACTACTGAACAGGTGCATTATCTGCAACCACAACCGGGTTCCATGCTGACCATTCATCTTCATCAATCTCCATGTTGTCCCCTGCCTGATGTTGATGCTGCCCTTGCTATTGATGCACCAGTGGCTGATGCAGACCGTGGTGGGATTGGTTAGGATTGGGGTGGGGGTTTTCTCTGAAAAAACTAAGATTTGGAGCAGCACCTTGTTGCTCATTTTGCCAGTTTGGTTCCAACGGATTTGGGCCAAACACCACTGGGCCATGCTCAGGATGTGGCTCACCATCAAATGACACAAGATCTTCATCAGCTGGGAAGGCATCAGGAAAGTGGCCATTGAGGATATAGACTGACACTGACCAAGAGCGTCTCATTCCACCAATCATCGTGCCACACGAGATTACCAGACTTTTAGGGACCCTATCAGGACTTAGGACCAGCGCTTCCACTATGATTCTTGACTTGTTCTGATCACAGTACCATTCCAATAATCTACCGTAAGGTGCCACAACAGCACGGATGTACAAATCCTTCTGGAAATCAAGGGGGAAACCTAGGAACATCAACCAGCAAACTCTAATGTAGGTGCAAGACCTGGCATTGATGCCTTCATCATGCTTGACAACTCTAACCACATGATTTTGTCCCATATTAAACGAAGAGTTCCGAACAAGCTAGTCTCGCTGCACTACTGTCCTTAACCGAATCAGCCCCAGTCCCAGCGGTGAGAGATGAGATTCTGTGATACGGACCCGCTCGGTGTGCTCAAGGAAATCACATACCACGTTGAGAATCGGCCTCAGCTCATCATCGTGCGGAGGCATAGGCTCGAAGCAGACGATGGCGTAGTTTTCGTGCTCATGCGTTGGTTCACCTCCCAGGGCGATCCTTCCACGTGCAGGGAGATTCCAACCATGGTTGATCTCCAGGTTCCCCAGGAGGAATGGCCATGGGTTTACCGGGAAGTTTGCCATGAAGCGATCACCGGTGGGAAGTGGATTGGAGCTTTCTCTCTGTGGATTATGCAATGAACTGGGGTTTTCTTTTGGCGGAGCAGTTGGAAACAAAGGTGGCGGCGGATGCGAGGAAATATGAGGTTGTTCCTGTTCCTTGTTAAGGGTAGCCAATGAGTCCGGGACGTGAACGCAAGGATCAAGGTTTGAAACAGCGTCCTTGCCCTTTGGAGATTTTGTTTCCAAATTACGTGTGAATTGTGTGAAACAGGGGCCGGCTTTTCAGGAACGACCTTTGGCTTCTAGGACCAGCTGGGCTGGTGAGGCCCACAGGACTGCTTTGAGTGTCCCCAGAGAGAGCAGCGCAAACAACGTATCTTAGATGGGCAGAAACGACTCAAATGGCCCAAAGACGAACAGAAGGAGCAAGGAGGCCCAGAGACTGAAGATTTTTTGAAATTTGAAATAAGCAAACTGCCGCCCGTTGATCCAGGGTTATCTGCTTGAATTCCGCCAATTCTTAACTGCGCGTGAGGCAGTGCGGGAGGTGGGGCGCATGTTAGTGGGAGGCATTTCTTTCTTTTTACTGGAAGAGACCTTGAGCCCCGATTCCACCAACCGAGACTAAGGAAGGGACATCCTAGTCCTAATTGGAAAAACTGGGACTAAAGACCCTTCCCAACCGGGGTTAAAAGCCCTTTATATAGTAGTGACTTTGATTAGGTTTATAGAAAAAACATTAGCAACATTTATATCTCCAATAAAGAACTTTATTATAAAAATATATTAGGTGCCATCGACAAAGTTCACTCTTAGGTCTGTACTTGTATGAGCCCTCGCGTCGTCCCCACATGGGCGATACAGGGTGGCGGAAATCCTAGCCGCCGCCAGCTCTTCTTCCCCCCCACCTTCCCACCCTCGCCGCCGCTAGAGGAGGTCGCCGGGAGGTCCGCGCGACCCATAGGAGGGTGGCGGAGAGGCCCTCTTCCCGGCATGATGAAAGGTCTAGGAATGGCTAGAGGGGGGGGGGGTGAATAGCCTATTTAAAAAATCTACAACAACACTTAGACAAACTTGTTAGAAAAAGACACAGCGAGAAGCAAGTTTGCACTAGCACTACGGTTAGGCAAGCCACCTACCAATTCTAGTTACTAGCAAGGAAACAACTTAGAGCACACAAACTAGCTAGCAACCTAGAAAGCTCTAAACAAGGCTACACAAGCTAAAATAGCTAAGCTACTCTACTTTGCAAGAAAGAAAAGAATGTAATGTGCAAAGCTAGAGTTTAGGAAGGTTATACCATCACGGAGAGCCAATAGATAGCCAATCAATCACAATAAGAATCCTTGGTAAAATACAATGTGACACAAGATTTTTTACCGAGGTTCACTTGTTTGCCAACAAGCTAGTCCTCGTTTTAGTGATACACCCACTTGGAGGTTCACGCGCTAATTGACATCACACGCCAAACCCGTCACCGGATGCCATAAAACCAACACAAAATGGTGATCCACAAGCTACGCACAATCCACTAGAGATACCTTTGCGAACATCCGCGGGGTAGGTTCAAGAACCCCTCATAATCCACTGATCGGAGCCGGAGACAATCACCTTCCTCCGCTCAACGATCCTCGTCGCACCAAGCCGTCTAGGAGGTGGCAACCTCCAAGAATAACAAGATCTTGTCGATGGGATATCCTATAGGGTACCCATGAACCGGCTTACCTGAGCTTTGGGTTTCCTTTTCCCGGCCCACGAAGGAAGACAGACAAGCGAAACCAAATTCTACTCGGTAAGGACGACAAGACCGAAGCGCAGCTTAGGACTCAAAGTTTGTAACCGAGTAGGATTAGAGAAACCCTCGGCCAGTTCCTGGACTATAAAGGGCTAGTGAGGGTATCACCCAAAAGAGATCTGAACATACTAAGTAACACTATATACGTAGAAGACACGCAACACCTTGTATTACGAGATTAGAGCAATAACAAGCGACCCAACTGGACGTAGGGTTATTACTTGACTGTGTCGAGGGCCTGAACCAGTATAAATCGTGTGTCCCTGCGTGTCCAACCACCAAGGTTTCACTATTCGCCGAGGCACGAACTACTATCTCGGGTAACCCCGTGGTAGGCTATCGGTGGTAAAACATCGACAGCTGGCGCGCCAGGTAGAAGCTTTCGGCGAATTTTTTCTCGAAAGCTTGGTGGACCGCGACCTCAAGACGATGAAATCTACGAAATCAACGTTTTTCGTCTGATCATGGATCTGCGAGATCGACAACGGCGGAAAGTTTCGAAGCCGACTCCAAGAAGAAGAAGGAATCAACGAAAAGATTGAGCAAGATCTTCAAGAACTAAATCAAAAGACCAAAAATCTCACGATTTCGAAACCGAGCGGACCAACAGAAGAGGATGGATACGAAACTGACTCAGAGAAGGAGACATCACCGTATGCCAACTCCGAGACTAACACGGAAAGACTAATTACAAATCAAGTCGGAATACGCAACCGAACCTCAGTCAAAAGTAGGAACAGCTCGAAAGCAACCAAGTACTCGGGTTTATATGGGCTACACAATTCAGCATCTACATATGGAAATTTTCTTCGGAGTAAGATGACAAGAAACATAACCCTGAAAGGCGCTCAAGAGGTAATGATTATGTCAACAACTCCAGAAGGATGTATCGTGCACTGGCCAAACCAATCCCCGAGAAAGCAAGGCCATGACACAGAACTACCGTTCCAAGTAGGAAAAGAACTCGGACTCTACCAGAGATTATCATGCAAGACAAGAAAGAGAAACCAACAAACAAAAAGAACTCAGAGAGCACATACTATATACATGGCAGAGCTAGAACTTTATTTGGATCCACCACAAATACCTGACTTGAAATCATCAGATGAATTAGAAGGAGATATCTCGGACGATGA
Organism: Microstegium vimineum; assembly: GCA_022036555.1. Taxonomy (NCBI): domain Eukaryota; kingdom Viridiplantae; phylum Streptophyta; class Magnoliopsida; order Poales; family Poaceae; genus Microstegium; species Microstegium vimineum. The sequence goes on along the minus strand of CM039120.1, from coordinate 29,605,143 downwards.
GGAAGGCAACGATAATGAAACCAACGATCACAAAGCTGCAAGGCTGAAAAAACAAGGCTAGAGCAGGAAGAAGAAATCGATCTGCCCAGAGAAAACAAATCTAGAACAAATACAAAGCAGAGTTGACAGAATATAACAAGAAGAAGGCGGAAAGAGAATCCATGAAAAACACGAAGAGAGAAAGAATTGAAGAACTAACAAAAGAACTAAACATCCTCACCCCGACGAAAATATACCTCAAGAAGGACAAGGAGAAAAACAAGAGGAACAACGTCTCAAGAAGTTGATATTCCACAGACTGGGGAAAACTGAGGTACCACAACCATCGGAAAGACTGGAACAACATCTCGGGCTGGTAAAACAAAATGGCCCAGATTGGGGACAACGCTATCCGGAAGACTACGGCAAATCTGAATACAGAAGGGACATGGATTATTACAGAAGAGACAGGTCACCGGACTTCAACAGAACATAATAGTATGACAGATTCCCATGCTTTGTAGGAAGACTGCAGACGTTGAAATTACCACACAAATTCAAACCAGCAAATCACTCTAAGTACAATGGAAAAGTGGAACCTAGACAATGGATAAGAGTCTATTCCCAATCCATTGAACTCGCGGGAGGAAACAATGACATTAAAGCCTTATACTTTCCAATGGCACTTGAAGCCATGCCTCTGCAATGGTTCGACAAGCTGAAACCACGATCAATGAAATATTGGGAAGATTTGCAAGAAACCTTTTGCAACAACTTTGCAGGAATAATAACACACCCCATGACAGCGGCAGAATTGAAGAATGTAAAGCAAAGAAAAGGAGAAACTCTAAGGGAGTATTATCGAAGGTTTGGAGAACTCAGAACTCAAATACACGACATCACTGACAGAGAAGTAATAGAGACATTTGCGGATGGAATCCTAGCAAATTGGCAGTTTAAAGATTATTTCAATGAAAACCCAATATCTAATGAAGACTTCAAAAGAGCTGTCGAAAATATGATATCGTCAGAAGAAAGAACTCGACACAGATTCACCCGAGATTTTCATGAAAATAAAAGACTAGATTTTAGACCAAATGACAAAAGACCGAGACAAGACAACATGGTAGCAGCAACGGACAACAAAAGAAGGTACAACGATAATGACAAAGGAGGGTACAACAACAACTACAACAACAACAGAAACACGAACCAAAACAACAGATACTCAAATAACAATTACCAAGGCAACAACTATGCAAAAAAGCCAGCAGAGAGGATAGAAGACCTACCTTGCTACATACATCCTCACGCAGGGCACAAGCTAGTTGAGTGCGACACCTTTCAACGAAGATTCACAAAGAGAATATACGCGAGCAAACAAATCAAAACAAAGAACAGATTAACCCGGGAAGGATACAAAGAAAGCAGAAGGAAATTATCATAATCTTTTCTTGAGCATCATACACAAGAAATAAAAGACAGGAAAAGCTAGCACACAGAACCATCATGGCGGCAAAACCAGCTACCCCAAGATATTTAGATTGTTCAGAATACCCAATTCAATTCACAAGAGAAGATCAATGGACAAGTGCACCAAATGCTGGCTATTATCCCCTGGTAATGGGACCAATAATAGTAGGAGTGGTAGTATCCGAAGTGCTCATTGATGGAGGAGCAGGACTAAACATAATCTTTACAGATACCCTAAGGAAGATGAATTTGGACTATGAAGGCATGATCACACCAACAAGTATTCCTTTCTATGGGATAATACCCGAAAAAGCCTCCATACCATTGGGACAGATTACTTTACCAGTTACTTTTGGCACACCCGACAAATATCAAACTGAGTTCATTAAGTTCGAAGTAGCCGACTTCAAATCATGTTATCATGCAATTCTTGGAAGACTTGCACTCATGATACATGGCAATACCCCACTACCCATATCTACTGCTCAAGATGTCGACAACAAAAGGAGTTCTCTCACTAAAAGGAGACCTAAAGAAGGCATATGATTGTGATGTACAAGCCATACAAATATCAGAAAAATGACAAGATTACAAGGAAAAAGAAGACATTGCAAAGAAGGTTGAGGAAATGAACCCGGACGAAATCCAAATACCAGCAAAGAAGCCAAGCAACTTCACACCTCCAAAAGAAGCATCCACGAAGACAATCGACCTATTAACTGGAGACTCAGAAAAGACATCAATAATCAATGCAAATCTAGACTCCAAATAGGAACTCGCGCTCACCAACTTTCTAAGGGACAACAAAGACATATTCGCATGGAAACCAGCAGACATGCCAGGAGTCCCAAAGGAGTTGGCTGAGCACAAAACTGATACAAACAAAGGATGAAGACCAGTAAAACAGAAGCTACACAGATTTGCACCAGACAGGAAAACAACAATCAAAAAGGAAATTACAAAACTATTGACAGCAGGATTCATCAGGGAAATAATCAACCCGGATTGGTTAGCTAACCTAGTTTTGGTGGATAAAAAGAACTCGAAAGAATGGCATATGTGTGTGGACTACACAGATCTTAACAAACATTGCTGAAAAGACCTATATGGGCCACCAATAATTGACCAAGTCATAGACTCAACAGCTGGATCATCACTACTATCCTTCCTCGACTGCTACTCGGGATACCACCAAATATCACTAAGAGAAGAAGATCAAAGCAAAACATCTTTTATAACACCCTTCGAGGAATACTGCTACAAGTCAATGCCGTTCGGACTAAAAAACGCAGGAGCAACATATCAAAGAGCAATACAAACCTTCCTTGGAGATCAAATTGGAAGAAACGCTGAGGCCTACATTGATGACGTAGTAGTCAAAACAAAGGAACCCAAATCACTATTAGAAGACTTAGAAGAGACCTTCAAGAATCTGAATGCATGGAAGTGGAAGCTCAATCCCACAAAATGCATCTTTGGCGTACCATCAGGACAACTACTCGGTTTCTTAGTCAGCAATAGAGGGATTGAAGCAAGCACAAAACAAGTCAAAGCAATAATGGATATGAAGCCACCCAAAAAGGTCAAAGACATACAAAAGCTCACATGATGTATGGCAGCTCTCAACAGATTCATATCAAAATTGGGAGAAAAATGATTACCTTTCTTCAAACTCCTAAAAAGGAAAGAAAACTTCGAATGGACAGAGGAGGCAAATCAAGCTTTCATCAAGTTAAAAGAATAGTTATCATCATTTCCAGTAATGACACTGCCCAGAAATAAGGAGGACATGATGCTATATATCACAACAACAAAGAGCGTAGTAAGTGCAGCAGTCATTGTGGAAAGAGAAGAACTCGGACATACCTACAAAGTACAAAGACCAGTGTATTACATCAGCGAAGTACTCACGGAGTCAAAAGTCATATACCCACACGTACAGAAACTACTATACGCAGTACTCATATCATCAAGAAAACTGAGGCATTATTTCCACGAGCACAAAGTAACAGTCGCGACCAACTTCCCGCTACAAGACATACTCAGAAACAAAGCCGCTACAGGCCGAATATCAAAATGGGCAGTAGAACTCGGAGTTTTAAACATAGACTTCAAACTAAGAACAACAATCAAGTCGCAGATACTACCCGACTTCATCGCGGAATGAACAGAAATCGCACAAAAAGAACCAGAGCCAATACGAGACCACTAGAAGATGTACTTTGATGGTTCTCTAAATCTTGGACGGGCAGGAGTAGGTGTGCTACTGATCTCCCCAAAAGGAAGACAATTAAAATACGTACTATAGATATTATGTCTAGCAACAAACAACGAAGAAGAATACAAAGCACTCATACACGGATTAAAAGTAGCAACTACTCTGGGAATCAAAAGAGTTCTCGCTTATGGAGATTCAACAGTAGTAATCAATCAAGTAAACAAAGAGTGAGATTGCACAAAAAACAACATGGACGCATATTGTGCAGAAGTAAGAAAACTAGAGAAGAATTTCGAAGGACTAGAAATCCATCACGTCTTAAGAGATTCAAATGTGGTAGCAGATATCTTGTCTAAATTGGGATCATACAAAGCAAAGGTACCACCTGGAATATTCATAGAAGAACTTAGAAAGCCATCAATCCAAGAAATCAGTAAACAAAAAGAAGACCCAATGAACATAGACAAGATAAAAGGGCCCGACGCCTCAAGACAGATCCTCACCATAGAAGGCGATTGGAGGCAACTATACATTGATTATAAAAGCAAAAACAAACTACCCGGAGACAAACTAGAAGCAACAAGGGTTACAAGGAAAAGCAAAGCATACGTCCTCATAAAAGACAAATTATACAAAATAGGAGCATCTTTTGGAGTATTATTGAAATGCGTATCTACGCAAGAAGGAAAAGAGATATTAGAGGAAATCCACTCAGGATGCTGCGGAAATCATGCAGCTTCTAGAACACTAATCGGCAGAGCATTTAGAGGTGGATTCTATTGGCCAACATCACTCAAGGATGCAGAACAATTAGTCAAGACATGCAAAAGTTGCCAAATGTTTGCAAGACAATCACATGTTCCAGCACACAATCTAATCTGCATACCACCAGCCTGGCCTTTTTCATGCTGGGGGCTATATCAAGTCGGACCCCTCAAAAAAACAAAAGGAGGTTTTGAATACATATTCGTGGTAGTAGACAAATTTACCAAATGGATCGAATATAAACCACTAGTCAAATACAACACGGAAAAAGCAACAGAGTTCATACAAGACATCATGCACAGATTCGGGATGCCCAACAGAATAATCACAGATCTTGGATCACCGTTTACATCAAAGGAATTCCAATATTGGGCAAGAGATTGCGGAATAGAGATAGACTATGCATCAGTAGCTCACCCCCAAGCAAACAGACAAGTTGAAAGAGCCAATGGGCTATTATTACAAGGCCTAAAACCAAGACTACGAAGGTAAATGGATAGAAGAACTACCAAAAGTAGTATGGGGCTTAAGAACTCAAATCAGTAGAGCAACAGGATATTCACCTTTCTTTCTGGTATACGGATCAGAAGCCGTATTACCAGTTGACTTAATATGGCAGTCACCAAGAATTGAACAATACGACGAAGGAGAAGCCGAAGAAACAAGACGGCTAGAGATCGACACAATCGAAGAAATAAGAAACAGTTAAGTAATACAAAATGCAAGATACTTACAAGGCTTACGAAGACATTACGACAGAAATATGCATCCAAGAACACTAAAACCAGGAGATCTGGTACTACGGCTAATTCAAAAGAAAGAAGGAAGACACAAACTACTCGGCCCATGGGAGGGTTCTTTTATCATCAAGACAACAATACAACCCGAAACTTACGAGCTAATGACAGAAGATGGAATTCAACTAAACATTATTTGACAATCAGCCAACTCAAGAAATTCTACAACTGAAGACATGAGATACAAGACTTCAAGAACAAACGATCTATAAGTCAACCATTTCGTGAGGCGGCATGACAAGCTGACAGCTTTGCACCATGAGCGGCACTGTCTAGCATTTTTAAGCTAGTTGTTTCGTGAGGCAACTTGACAAACCGACTGCTTTGCACCATGAGCGGCACAGTCTGGTTCATACATATAAAGTCTACCGTTTCGTGAGGCGGCATGACAAGCTGACAGCTTTGCACCATGAGCGGCACTGTCTAGCATTTTTAAGTCAGTTGTTTCGTGAGACAACTTGACAAACCGACTGCTTTGCACCATTAGCGGCACAGTCTGGTTCATTCATATATATAAGTCTAACATTTCGTGAGACGGCATGACAAGCTGATAGCTTTGCACCATGAGCGGCACTGTCTAGCATTTCAAGTCAATTGCTTCGTGAGGCAACATGACAAACCGACTGCTTTGCACCATGAGCGGCACAATCTGGTTCATATATCTACAAGTCAACCGTTTGGTGAGGCGGCATGACAAATATCAAACTACTCAGCGCAATAAAGAAAATCAGACTACCTCGACGACATCAAAGTCAATCACTTGCACAAAGTGATACAACACATCAACTGCTTGAAGAGCAGAACAAACTCGGCGCAACAAAGATTGCAAGCCGAATACTATTACATCAAGAAGTGACATTTATTATTCCAACATCGGAAACTACTCGTCAAAAACGACAATACTACGCTGAAACTACTCAGAGGTCATTTTACAAACAAAACACGAAGATGGAGATCTACAAAGCCTAACTCAGAGGCATAAGTCATTCTATGAGAAATACTTTCAGTATAATCATCAAGGCACGAAGGCCGATAATACCACCCAGAAAGAATTCAGAAATACAGAGGCATCTACAAAAGCCTAATATAAAGGCACAATGCTATCAAAAATCACTTAGAAGAATTCGACATGACTCACAAGATCTGGAAAATAATGTATTCATCAGAAGGACAAACGAGTCAATCAGAAAACAAAACTGCACAACATCGACAGAGAAAGACAAGGGCATCGCAATATCATAATGAAACTTGATGAAATATTAACAAAGTATCATCCAGAGTATATTACAAGACCATCACTCAAGGACAAGTAAATGTTTGTTATCAAGGAGAAGAGGGCAACACTTTCATCTGACCAAATATCTGACGACAAAGCTCCTGGACTTCAGGCTTTGATTGCTCCCACTTCGTTAAGAGATCGGCGTCCATTGGATCTTCAAGAATTCGGTCCAAAGACACCTCAGGAGCAAGGGCGCGAATGAAAGAAACAACATTGTTTATACAACGCTCAAAGCCATTTTCCAAAAATTCTCGAAACCGAAGAGGCAGTGCAAGAATTAAGGTTTTCAGGTCTTCTTTAGCATCCTCTTCATGACAGACAACAGCCACGACAGGCCTCACAGCAGCATACAAAGACTTATATTGGTCATGAACATCCAGAAGCTGAGACTGCAAATCTTGCTCCGATTTCAATGAATGAAAAGGGCAAAGAAATCAGAAAACTAAAAAATAAAAGCAGCAAGAAAACCAAAGGCCAATAAGTAGTCAACTTACATCCTCAGCTCTCTTCTGGGAAGACTCAAGACAAAGAGACAACTTTGTCTTCTCTTCATTCCGAGCCATCGAAGCCTAATCAGCAGCTGCAAAGAAGACAAATATGTCAAATAACAGAAGAAAGAACCACAAGAACAAAGGAAAATATAAAGACACTTACCAGTCGTTTTCTCTTTCAAATCAGAGAGAGCAGTAGATAAAGAAGCTTCAACAACTCCTCGGAGATCTTTCTCCTGCTTCAAAGCAGCACGAACCTGAGATAGCTCAAGCTAAACCCTATCAAGATCAGCTTGAAGAACGGCAGCCGACTGGAATTCCGAAGGAGAAGCAGCCAATTCCTGACAAACTTCTTGCAAGAGATAAAGATTGAAACAAAGCACAAACAAATAAATTGAAAAAGAGAAAACAAGAGCATATACCTTTAGCTCAGCACCAAAAGACGTTGACAAATCATTCCAAGAAGAAACAAGCTTCTGAACTGGATCAACCCGGCTAAGCTGAATTTCTGGCCCTTGAAGGAGTAAAGGAACCGTTGGAGAAGAAGTCGGAGCCTTACCCGAAATATTCAACTCAGGTATTTCAAGGAGGGGAACACCAGTAGGAGGAGAGGCTCGAAAGTATCAGCAACATTAGCAAGACCTACAAGACAGGAAATATGAGAACAAAAAAGCAGAAGACAAAACACAATCATCAAAAGCAAAAGAACCCTACCACCAAGAGATGAAGTAGGAGCATCAGAAGAAAGCCTAAGAAAAGTGAAGACAAAAATATTAGACAAAGACAACTAAGATCTTAACATTGCAAAGAAAGTCTGACTTACTTGACTGATTTACTGAAAGAAGCAGCAACATGTGCAAACGAAAGCTTGGGAATATCAAAGGAAAAATCATCACCAAGCAATGTAGAAGAAGAGATTGGAACAGCCGAAGCAATCAGAGCAGTTTCATCAGAAGACTGACCAGCAGACGACCTATGACTAGACAAATGGAAATCAGAGGAAAATTTAAGAAATTACAAAAAGCATCAAGAAAAACAACTCACGGGGGACGAATGAGAGGGGGTCATCATCAGAATACTCTTCATCAAGAGGGATGGATTGGCCACCTAACAAAGAACAAATGCGAGAATAAAGAAAAGTGGTAAACAAAACAACTCAGCTAAAAGCAAAAACGCTCACCTACAATAATGTTACCTATGGCGGTACGCAACCGAGAAGTCCGACGACGAGTGACAGGAGCAAGCAGAGGAGGTTGAGCAGAAGAATCAAGCTTCCTCTTCCTAGAAAACAATGCAAGCTGAGCAATCCGAGGATCAGGAGTATATGACACATACCCATCAGTAATACAGAATCTAGGGATCAACCTGGAAGCAGAACTCAAAGCCATAGTGACTTCATCAGCAACCTCAGCAGGAACAAAGGTATTTGGCCCAAAAGGCAAGTCAAGCCTAAAAGAGTGACCATAATCCTGAAAATACAAAACAAGCTATCAACAAATAAGAACTCAAAAAAAAGAAAAGAAGAAAGCAGAATGAACGAAAAGATGACTAACCTAAGGAGGAGGATTTCCAACGTAATATTCTGAAATCTGGGGAGGAATAGCAGATACACCACTCAAAACCCTCCCCAAACGATCAAATATATCATCTTCAGACAACTCGGGATCGGGGATAATCCGAGAAGGATCAGAAGAACCAGTATACTCAAAGCCAAGATGCTCCCTCTGCATGAGAGGTTGAACCCGACGATGATAAAAACTAGCAACCAAACCATTATCAGTCAACCCAGACTGTTTCAAGAAACTTATCCGAGTCAGCAGAGGCTTAATAGCCAAAGACTCAGAAGGAGATAAAGCATCATTCCAACTGGGAAGAGGGGTTGGTTTAGCAGCAAGATCAGAGGAGAAATAAGCATCAGACTTAGAAATGTAGAACCACTTATCCACTCAATCCTTAACAAAATCATAAGGATTGAAGGAGAAGTAATTACTCTTCATCCCCTGACGGAATTGGAAGGCACAAGGCCGAAAGAACGGGTCGGTTTGCTCTCGTGGAAGCGAACTCGAAAGAAGTGACGACGAAGAAGAAGACAAGGTGGGATACCAATGAATACCTCGCATAGATGAACGAATGAAGCAAGGAAAAGAATCCCATTTGGGGACAGATGATGAACTTGGATCCCATAAAAACGAAGAAATTCCATCAAGAAATCTGACGGAGGAAAGCAAAGCCCGGCACGGACAAAGGGAATAAAAAGAACATACTGATCAGGAGAAGGACTGGGAATCACATGCTCACCAGGAACGGAATAACCAGAATAAACCCGCGCGTGAAGCAGCCCATGCGCAACAAGCAGATCTAAATCGGCCTCCTGAGTCGTTGGCTTAGAAGACTGTTTCATCTGGTGAGACATCTGAACAAACTCAGGATTGTCGATACAATCCAACAAAGTATCTTCGTCCACAAATTTAGCCTTAGTCTTATTCTTCTTCACCATACGAGACAGATCAAAGAAGCGATGGTGGCTCTAACACCCTAGTTTTAGGTTTTTGCAAATAGAGTTAAATTTGAGCTTTTATTCAATTATACTCATTAAATATAGGGGAAATTAAAACATTTTTGGAATAAAAGCAATTCACCTAGAGCTTAGTAACTTGTTTGTTGCACTCATGCTGAATCTTTGATCTTTGGTTGAGTGTAGGATAGATTGGGTGAAGTTCAAATTCAAATCTCATTTGAATTTGACCTTGTTTTCAAAATCCAGAATAAGAAAAGGATTTTTCCTTCTCTCTTTCTCCCTCTCTCTCTTCTGGCCCAGCACCAGAACCAGCCCAAACGCTTCCCCTCTCCCTCCCGCACTCCTTCCCTCTCGGCCCAACCAGCTCGGCCCAAGGCCGAGGCCAATGCGACCACACTCCCCCTCCACCCGCAATCCTCTCTCTCTCTCAACGCCGTGGCCCCCGCATGTTGGCACCAAGGCAAGCTGGAGCACACATGCACACACGCACTCCTCCTCACCCTCTCTCAGTGATCAGCGGGCCCGGTCTGTCTGCGCCACGCAACAGACATGCAAGCGCGCTGCTCTCTCTCCCTCTCTCTCTGTCGCGCGGGCCCGAGACACCGACCCCACTCGTCAGCCGCACCCACACCACTTCCTTCTTCTATCACGCCGACTTAAAGGCGATTGACGCCAGGCCGCCAAGGGCTCCGTGACACCCGCCTTGACGCCCTACCGGCATCAGCCCCGCGATCACTGCCCCGCTCGCCCATAAAGCCCGCTGCAGAGCCTCCCTTCCTCCCCCGCTCTTCTCCAGTTCACGCACAACACCCACACTGCCACGCTCGCGTTCTCGCCGCTCGGAGTCCTCTCGCGCGATGTCGTGAGCCCTCGAAGCATCGCCTCGACGCCCCGACATAGTAACAGCCCTCACTGCACGTGTTCACCCCTTGCTTCGCCGTGTGGGCATTTACCGTGCCTTTCTTGTGAACCAGCCGCCGCCGTTCGTCGTCGGAGCACTCGGAGCAAAACCAACCCTCGTCACCGCTTCGGCTTCACTCGCGGTAACAAACTCTCCCTCCCCGAACCCTCAATTTGATCATTCCGACACCGTATGCACCGAATCGTTGAACACAGTGGCCGCCGTCTTTGGCGCCACCGCGGTCACCTTGCACCGGCCGGTTTCGGACTCAACCGACAACCCAAAGCACTCGCACGGACACACAACACCTCCCCGTGCCTTTGTTTTCGTTTCTAGAACCTCTCGCACCGCCGTTTCCCGCACGCACAGAGCAGACCGGCCATGGCGCCGCCACGGATGCACTGTCCCAATGGCCCATAACCCCACCCGAGCGTATCCACGCACTCGCACGAGCACGATGAACACTCCGGTGCTCTTGGTTGAAGTCGAGGAGGTCGAAGACGCCCTTCCCACGTTCTCCGGCGAGCTCTCGTCGTCGGACTCCATGGCGCCGCCGTGCGCCGAGAGGGGGGAAGCATCCCCCTTCCCTTTGCACCGTCCGATCTAATTTCCGCGGCTAGGATTAGATACCCCTTCGGGGCTATGTGGCCAGTGCACCGTGCAACCGTGGACCACGGGCCCCGCACGCACATCGGCCGGTCCACGCACTATGCGGTACACCCGCACCACTCAAGCAACGCCACGTGGCACTTGCGTCACGCTTGCGTCAGCGGCGACTCGGTCAACACCGACCAGATCCGCCACATTTTCACTGTAGCCCCTCTGTTTTCCGAGAATCAACCCGCCATCCACCTCATTCCTGTTTCCTTTAGTTTCAGTCCTATTTTCTTTTATTTTAACCCCTGTCTTTTTGTAAAATAGAACCCGCAGTACGTAGCTCGTTTAAAATCAGATTTTATTTATTTTAATTCCAAAATAGTTCTGTCTAATTACAGAAATGCCATTCAAACCTTAAAACATGCATATCTTTCTCATTTGGAATCCGATCTGAGTGAATTTCGCGCTCATGTGATCGTAGCAGTTTGTAGATTACTTTTAAAAGATTTATACCCTCTGTTTATACTGTTTGGTGTACCTTTCTAATTAAACCCTATTTGTTTGCATGAAATGATTGGATTGGAATGCTTGTATGGTGTTTGAATGATGCTTAGAAGAGGGTGAGCAGTTTGTGATTGAGGAGCAGACCTTTGACCAGCAGGACCCGCAGGAGATCTTTGAGGAAGGCAAGTGTAACTAAGGCCCCTTGCACCTATGTAACCTTAATTCACTTTTTACTTATGCACGAGTCCATATAACTTGATGAACCATAAGCTTTCATATACTAGAATTTTGATCCCTATACCTTGTATACCTATGGGAACTAGTTGCATTATGGCTAGATGTGCTATGCTTACAATGACAAATGCTTAACTTGACTAATGGACTTATGGAACAAATGTAAAATGAGGCTTTTTAGCAACATGATAAAGGGGGCTAAAGCACGAGTTTTTGCTGCTTTAGTACCTCTCCATAGGAACTCCCCTGAAGCGGCCACCCAGGAAGGTTGTACTACCCCAAGTGTCATATGGCTCTGACTTTAATTCAGTACCTGGTATATTTCTATCTTGTTAGAGGTTACCATTTATTGGCGCATGAGGGGAGGGTCGGGGGATGTATGGCGCTTTTCCTGTCTTGGAGGTGAGCATGGTGCTGCAACCACCTGTGGCACCACTTGAAGGAGAATACCCATACATACTTGACATTAGCCTCGCGGCCCTAACTTGTTAGAGTATACTAGCAAAAGGTTATGTAGTGAAACCCTGCCATGCCTCCTAGGTAGAGGTAGTGTGGACTTTATAAACCCCGGCAAAAGGGAATCACGGCTTGGGGGTAAAGTTGTACAACCTCTGCAGAGTGTAAACCTATCATGATAGCCGTGCTCACGGATACGAGCGACCTGGATCCTTCTTGATAACAGTTACTTGGGTTATATGGATGGTTTGGAATGATCTAATATTGCTTAATGACTTAATCTTTTAGGATGGGTTTTATTCCCTAAAGTAGTGTACTTGTTTAATAAAACATGGCCCACTAAAATTGCTAACCGCAGTCAAACCGAGTCAAACCGTTTGAGCTTTTAGTATCCTGGTTACTCTTGCTAAGCTGTGGTAGGCTTACACTCGTTTTATACAATGAAAATCCTGGATGGGTACCAGATGGTGGCTTGGAGGACTTTCCAGAGGATGTCCAGGACTTCTTGATGATGTCTCCCAGTCAATGTCCCTGTGGCTAGTTTTATTTATGTTTATGTTGAACTCTATAATATTGATGTAATAATGTGTTGAATATCGATGTAATAAAGTACTTTACTTTGGTATTCTACAATTTGTGAGTATATGTGTGTTTGGACATCCTGGGCGCACATGTATGATGTACTTGGTTTTGCTTTGCAAAACTGGGTGCTACAAATTGGTATCAAAGCTATCTTGACTGTAGGATGATCAGCATAGATAGAAATGGACACCTTTTCTTAGGATCATATCTATTTTAAATTGTCTTATTTTGATATAAAATCTTGCTTATACTCCTATCTAATATCTGTTATAAACTACCTTGTTCTGATCAAAATATTTTTAATCTTATAGATGGCCCGCACTAAGACCACTGCCCGGAAGAGCACCCTCGGATACCTTCCACCCCGTGTTCTTGTCACCTATGGCAGGACAGTACCACAGGAGATGGTTCAGCCCCTTCGGAGCACGGAGGACGACATGGACGATGAGCCCATCAAGATGGAGGACTCGAGGGATCATGTCATGGATGAGCCACAACAGGGTGGCCAGGATGGAGCTGGTGACCCTGACGACGGTGGAGACGACCCTGATGACTCCGACGACTCCGGAGATGAGAGTCATAAGTCTCATGGTGGAAATGGAGGCAACACAGGTGATGGTGGAGATGAAGGAGATGGCAGCGACGACTTGTCTCATCATTCTATCCTTCGGAGGGAAGGATGGACGGTGATCTTGTACATCGACTACGACGGGGACAACTTCTACCATCCCAAGCTGCTCACTCTGGTGCACCGTTTCTACCCTGGGTACTCCATTGAGTACAGGACGGAGCATTGGACTCACCCCTCCCACATCGGCTTCTACGAGGCAGAGGTCTACATCCTCCAGGGCAGTCAGGTGCATCACATCCACCGCGGCATCGCAAGCAGGCTCACACGTGATGCTACCATTGAGGAGGCTACCAGGCAGGTCTTCTTGGTCCATCGCGATCGCCACTTCGACACCATCAAGTGGGATGCGGACCGTTATCTTCCTCGACGACCCAACGGCCAGTCTTCTTGCAACATTGCCGCCCCTCCTAATGGGGAGAGCATCAGAGTTCGCCCTATGTTGGAGTGTCTAGCACAAGCTCACACGGGCTTGGATCAAGCTTTGGAGGAGGTTCACACCATGGGGGAAGCTTACTTAAAGCTTGCCTATGAGAATGTCATGCTCAAGAGGAGCTTGGGGATAGCTGACATTGTTCCAGTTGCCTTGCCAGCCGAGTCACCACCTAGGCAGAGAGGTGGCTTTGGAGACCCCAACATCAGCACCACCCTAGACCCTTAGATACCCGCTTCATGTAATAAACACACGTAGTCTACGCGAGTGTGTGTTTTACTTTTCAAGTTGATCAATTGTCGTTAAATGTCTACATGTTTGTCATGATGCTTAATGTTTGATTTGGTTTTTCCTATGATTGTGAGAGTTGTAGGCATGTCTGCAAACTCTCTAGTATAAGTTTAGGATATAAGTCTTGCATAAATAAAAGTTGGGGGTTCAATCTCTATCATGCTGTCTTTTGCTGAAATCAGGAGCAGTCTATCTTTCTCGGTTCATATCTCAGTCCTCTTTTATCCAACAGCTGTGAAAGTTTTATGGAAGAAACAAGACTTCTTTATCTATCACCTGCAACTTGAACCACCTTCATAGCTGTTACGGTCTGAGAGATATAGTTGTTATAAGTTGATGCATCAGCACAGTTAGAAACCAGGAACAGTTTAGCTTGTCATCTGTTTTCACCCCTTTTTCATTCAAAATCTGAAAATAAAAGTTAAACGAAGGTTGTAGATAACTTCAAGAGCTTTCCATAAATGCTTGTTGCACCATTCAAAGGATTTACAGAGAATAAATTATGATAATTTTACTGCACTGCGTTTTACAAGCCATCAGTAAGGTTCGGCAATCATAAGCTTTATAGTAGGACATGTGAAACTTATGTAAGTTATATGCTACAGATGGTGAACACCAGGAGGAACGGTGCTGGCAACGGGAACCCACCACCACCACCACCACCACCCCTACCCCCAGTCAACCTGGAGCAGCTACTCATGATGCAGAGCCAACTGATGCAGATGGAGCAGAACATCCAACATCTGCAGAACAACAATGGGAACGGAAATGGTAATGGCAATGCACCCCTCAAATCAGAGACAAGAGGGGAGAGTTTCTCAAGGGACACCCACCGGTGTTCAAACACTCCACTGACCCTCTCCAAGCTGATGATTGGCTCCGTACGATTGAGAGGCAGCTCGAGATCGCGTAGTGTGACGACCGTGAGAAGGTATTGTATGCTGCCGGTCAACTCCAGGGAGCAGCTCTGGACTGGTGGGATTCCTATCGCTTTGGGCGCAATGAGGCTAACCCCATCATGCGACAAGAGTTTCGTGAGGCGTTCCGCTCTCATCATGTTCCAGCAGGCCTGATGCGCCTGAAGAAGAAAGAGTTCTTGGCTCTCAAGCAAGAGGGAATGTCTGTTGCCGAATACCGTGACAAGTTCACACAGTTGTCGCGGTATGCACTTGGAGAGGTGGCTGAAGATGAGAAGAAACAAGGATTGTTCATGGAAGGCTTGAATGATGGCCTTCAGTGTCAGCTCCTCTCCCACAGTTTCGCTAGCTTCCAGCATCTTGTGGTCAAGGCACTTGTAATTGAGAACAAGCGCCGACAGATGGAGGACAAGAAGAGGAAGTTCCAGGGGCTGTAATCATCGTCCGGAAACAACTCTCGCTACCGCTCTTCTGCTCGGCAGGCTAGCAACCAGCAGTGCTATCAGGGGCAATCCAGGGCAACCGGCCGTGCACCTCAGCAGCAGCAGCAGTACTGTGCTCAGGGGTAGCGTCAGCCTCAAACTGGTTATAATGTTCCTAACAGGAGCACCGCTTCCAACACTCCGTTCAGAATGGTGCGCCAAGAGCACCAAACACTGTCAATGACAACAAGTCTTTCAGCTGTGGTGAACCCGGACACTATGAAAATAGATGTCCTAAGAAGGCTGTGCAGAACAATGTTCGTGGACGTGTTAACCACGTGATAGCAGAGGCCGCACAAGGAGCGCCGAACGTGATGTTTGGTATGTTTCCAGTTAACTCCAATCCAGCTTCATTTTGTTTGACTCTGGTGCATCGCATATGTTCATTTCAAATAGTTTTGTCAAGAAGTATGACATACCCATGACTGCTCTGAAAGAGAACTTGGTAGTTAGCTCACCAGGAGCGCAAATGCAGGCTAATAAGTAGGTGGATACCTTAGTAAGACCCCTAAAGGTGCAGCAGAGCGGTCGGAGATGATGGAGAACAATCGAAGCCACGAACTCAAAACCGATACACCGAGAGAGGTACTCTCAACCCCTAGAGAGAAGAGGCAAGAGCACACCCAAAAATACTTATGAGAACTGGTCTCAAAAGTACCTAATCATGTTCCTTACGTGAATACGAATCCAACGCAATAAACGGAACTTGATTTGGAGTCCGGACGAGGGAGAAACAACCAAAACAGCGATCAACAGTGACCACAGGACCACTTGCTATAGTCTAGTAGTAAGGTCTGAAGCTGAGGTCCGAAGCTAGGTGCGTTGCTGGAGTTTTTCGGCCACACCACAGGACCACTCGCTATGGTCCGGTGCTATGGTCCAGAGGGTGGTCCGGAGGGTGGTCCGACGCTTTTTCTTCACAAAATCAGCAACACAGTGAGCTCTGGACCTCTAGACTAGTGGTCCGACGGTACCACAGGACTAGTCCGGAGCTAGGGGCTGCTCTCAGGCTTTCGGCCAGACCACAGGACCACTCGCCTATGGTCCGGAGCCTTGTCCAAAGTGGTCCGGAGGGTGGTCCGGAGCTCCCGAACACCGCACAGAAAACCCGCGAAAACTAATTTCTCTCCGCCAAATCTTCCCAAAACTCAACCAAATAAACTCCAACTGCAACCAAACTTTGTAGGCATGATCCTTGTAGAGTTGGGGAGCTATCCCGAAGAAATCATCGCTCAATTTGGAGAGTATAAACGGGAACACTCGGATTTGGGGGAGAAGGATAAGAATGAAGAACGCCACAAAGAAATCGCCTGCTCTACGCCCTCGTGAGGTTTGAGGAGAAATCCTTCGGTGCAAAGATGCTCCTCACAAGTACGCACAACTTGGTTCAAACAGATTTTGCGAATCTACTCTCAACAATGAGAAATCACCTCGGGAAAAAGAGAGAGCAAAGGCAAAATGGGAAGAACACAAGCAAAACGGGGACACGATCATGAAAGCGAAGCCACCATGGCTTACGGAGGTTACGGCCTCCGATTCCTCGCAACAATCACAAGTTCTTACACTGGTAACACGGTGGATCTCAAGCAAGAAGAAGCTAGGGAAGGGAAAACCTAGGAATAGGTGGGAGGGAGAGTAATGCAAGAGATGAGGATGAGGATACCCCTTCATCCTCTATTTAATGAGACTTTGGCTATTTCCCAAAGATCCCCCTAGATACAAGACCGAATTACCTAGCCCTAAGACATTGTAATCCAAGTCGGGAACTCTCAGCCACTCGTTTGAATGGACGGCCCCGCTTCCTGCCGGGAGTTGCCATCGCCTCGACGCAACCTCCAGGATTCCGCCACGTGCCATCCCCGCTTCCTCGGAAGCTCCGCCTAGGTTTTGAGGCCCAAACCAAAGAAACCCGGCACCGGTAGCTTTGGGCTCAACTACCGAACCCCGAGTTTTGCGGCCCAAACTCGGAAACTGAAGCGGATGGTTTTGAGGCCCAAACCATCAAACCACTCGATGCGAGCCACCTTGTCTTCGCCCGGTCGGACTCCGAGTCCCCTGAGCCTCCGCTCGACTCGCGCGTCCACCATCTTGACTTGGTCAACTCGGTCTACCTCCATGTCTTCTCGCACTCGCCGGTGTCAAGTACTAGCCACCACAGCTAGTCCGCCGGCGCCCGTGGTCCCTCAGTCGGAGCCCTGCTTCCGTCCTTCACTGCTCTCAGTCCATCGACACGACAAGTCTCTACTCGACCATCTCCACGCCATTGACCACTGTCACTAGGCATAGCACCTGCACACCACAAGCCAATAGACAAGCACAGACTTGCTTTCGCAAGGGTTTAGGGTAAGCCACTCAAACTGAAACACTCACGTGTTGGACGATCACTCATCATAAAGCTGAACATACATGGGTACTTATCCACCATGTGTTCGCAATCTCCCACTTGATGAGTGCATTGTCAACACAAGTGCATTTCAAATTTAAGCCACAAGGTAAAGCTCTCCAAATGACCAAAAAGCTAAGAAAGCCAAAACGGTGTCACTTGAGAGAACCAAAACGAGTCCAAAAACTTGGTTCCCAAAGACATGGGCAACAGCTCGACGCAATCAAGCAAAACAAAGCTAGCCCTCAAGAAGAGGCACAAAAATGGGCTCAACACCGCTAGCAAGTCCAAGATACCAATCACAGTTCTCAAAGCTCAGAATGCCAATTGAAACACCAAGGGTACTCCAAAGATACCAATTAAAACACTTAACTCTCAAGAAGCACTCGAAACCTGTCGGAGCCAACAAAGCAAGCTAGACCCTCCAGAAGAGGCAAAGGCTCAACACATCTAGCAAAAGCTCCCCCTAGGCAAAAGCACACTCAAGATACCAAATGAGCTCCTTAAGGCAAAAGAAGCACACAAAACTCCCCCTTGACCAAAGAAGCTCTAAACTAATGAAACCAATGAGATGCACTCTTTCTCCCCCTTGGAAGTAGACGGCTGAAAATGGAATGAAATGCACATCTCTCCCTCTTGTTGACACATGTAGCTCATCAAACATCAACAACTCAAGATCCGTCTACAAATGCCATGAAATGCAAAATGAGTGCAAAAACTTCATACTTAGAGCGAAGACAATAAATAGATGCTCTAAGTGATGTGATCCTATGAGAAAATAAAAAGTTCTACGTGCCCACAAAGACTCAAGTTGAGCTTAAGATCACTTTAGAAGCTATTTTAGAGAGCATATCATGTGAGAGCAGAGAAAGGGTATCACCTCCTAGAGACAGCTAGACATGGCAAACAAGATAGGATCTATCTCAAAGGAGTCTCATGTATAGCAAGTAAAACTATCCCTTAGCAAAGTTCATACAACAAGCCAATGACCCAACAGAATGAATTTTCCAAATTTCAGAGTTTTGCAGCCAATTTTCAGTTTTAGGCACATTTAAGTTGTATGCGAGTGGTTGTAAGCAAAGTGATGCCATTGCTTACCAATCGGGCGAAGTCAAAAGACTTGACACACCGGTTTTGTTCATACACGACATCGCTCAAGTATCGACCCATATGGGAAGCAGTCTCGAGCACACGGTGAAGTGCTCACATTGCAGACCCAACTCGATCTTTCCAATTCAGTTTTAAAGCTTTGCTAACTTAGCTCTATTGCATATCTAGAGATAAAAAAGAGTCTAAGTTAGGCAACACCATAGACACATACAACACCTCAAACAGAGCATAGATTCATTATATCGGCTATAAGTATGAAGCTTGAAATGAACTATGTCACAAATGCAAATGAGATGCACAATGCAATGACACCAACTAACACTAACAAGATACAAATTGAGAAGAAGGACAAAGAAGATAAAAAAGAACTATGATACACAAAACTTTCCTCCTTTAAAAAGGAAAGCAAACACCCAACTCGCCCCGAAGGCGAGAAAACACAGCTTGATCCAAAGGCTTTGTGAGAATATCCGCAAGCTAGTTGTGGGTCTCGACATGCCGGAGGTCAATGTCGCCCTTCTCATAATGATCACGCAAGAAGTGAAAGCGGACCTCAATGTGCTTGGTCTTTGAATGAAGCACTGGACTTTTGGCCACACTAATTGCACTCGTGCTATCGCAAAGCAGAGGCACCTTAGTAAGCTCAAGACCGAAATCTCTCAAAGTGGCAATCATCCAAATCAACTGCGAGCAACAGCTAGCTGTGGCAACGTACTCAGCTTCGCACGTTGACTGTGCCACGCTAGACTACTTGTGAGAAGACCAAGAAACCAAAGAAGAGCCGAGAAACTGGCAAGTCCCAGAAGTGGACTTCCGATCAAGACGACATCCGGCAAAGTCGGCGTCAGAATAACCAGAAAGCAC
The DNA here is from genome assembly GCA_022036555.1 of Microstegium vimineum. NCBI lineage: Eukaryota > Viridiplantae > Streptophyta > Magnoliopsida > Poales > Poaceae > Microstegium > Microstegium vimineum. Next base: position 29,585,241 of record CM039120.1, on the reverse strand, counting down.
AAGAGAGGAAGAGGTGGAGAACCAAAGTCAAAATTCGGGAGTGAAGCGTAAGTACCTCATGATGCGTTTCACCGCCTACTTGTGCGAAGTCTATGGGGACGCCTGAAAGCGAGCACATAGGCAGACGACGAACTGAATGTCCGGTCGGGTCGCCGTCAGGTACAAAAGCGACCTGATCATGCTTCGATACTCGGTCTAGTCCACCACCTATCCTTCCTCATCAGCATCCAAGGGCAGTCGTAGTCGACATGGGCATCGAAAGAGGCTTTGCCTCACCCATGTCAAACTTCTTCAAGATGTCCTTCGTGTACTTGCCTTGGTGCACAAACGTCCTTTCCCGAGTTTGCTTGATTTGCATCCCGAGAAAGAAAGTCAACTCTTCCATCATGCTCATCTCAAATTCCCTGCTCATAAGATCTGCAAACTTGGCAACAAGAGCATGAGAAGAACCACCAAAGATGATATCATCCACGTATATTTGGACAAGGAGAGTGTCTTTGCCTTGCTTGAGGAGAAACAACGTCTTATCTACCGATCCCATTTTAAAGCCCTTAGCAAGCAAAAAGGTTTTTAGCCTATCATACCATGCTCTAGGTGCTTGTTTCAAACCATACAAAGCTTTGTGAAGTTTAAAAACATGGTTTGAAAACTTGGGATTTTCGAAACCGGGAGGTTGTTTAACATAAACTTCCGCCTCTATGTAGTCGTTTAAGAAAGCACTTTTAACGTCCATTTGAAAAAGTTTAAAACCCTTAGAAGCCGCAAAAGCTAGAAAGATCCTAATGGCTTCTAAACGAGCTACGGGAGCAAAGGTTTCCTCATAGTCTATTCCCTCCTTTTGACAAAATCCTTGAGCTACCAACCTAGCCTTGTTGCGCACTACCACCCCATCTTCACTTTGTTTATTTTTTAAAAACCCATTTGGTACCTATGGGGTGGCAACTAGGTGGTGGAGGAACTAAGACCCAAACGCGGTTTCGCTCAAAGTTTTCTAACTCCTCATGCATGGCATTAACCCAATCCGTATCCGTCAAAGCGTGTCCAACATCTCGGGGCTCAAAAGAAGCGACGAAAGCTGAATGAGCAAAGCGAGAGATATAGGACCTGGACCGTGTGACTCGACGGTCAATGTCGCCGATGATATTCTCCGGCGGGTGCTGCCGCTGGATGTGCCGGGGAGCCTGCCTGGACGAAGTGGCCTCCCCCTCAACAGCAGCTGGAGCTCCCTCAGGTGCAACGGGCACGGACTGATGAAGCTGCTCGAACGGCCCCCATGTAGAGGAAGTAGTCGGGTCGGGGCTGTGACCCGAAGTAGACGTCGCAGGGTCAACGGGTGTAGCCGGTGGAGTCGGCTCGGGATCACCCCAATCGGCATCGTCCTGATCCTCCTCCACAAAGATGCTGGTGTTCACCTCATCATCACCTACAAGCTCAAAAGCAGTGGAAACACAAGGCATAGTTTCATCGAAAGTAATCTCAAACGTCTCCATCACTCGGTTAGTCTCAAGGTTAAGTGCACGATAAGCACGAGAGTGAGTAGAATAACCAAGAAAGATACCATCAGAAGACCGAGACTCAAATTTTTCCAACTTACTGCCCTTCTTGAGGATGAAACACTTGCACCCAAACACCCGTAGGTGACTTACCTTGGGTGGTCTCCCAAATCGCAGCTCATAAGAGGTCTTTTTCTTGAAAGCTCGGAGAAAAATGCGATTGGAAACATAGCAACCAGAACTGAGTGCTTCGGCTCAATACCGCCGAGGAGTCCTATGCTCATCGAGCATCGTCCTAGCCATCTCAACAAGGGTCCTATTCTTGTGCTCAACAACACTGTTCTGCTGGGGAGTGTGAGGTGAGGAAAACTGGTGATCGAGACCCAAAGAAGAGCAAAGAGTTGCAAAGTGGGCATTCTTAAATTCTGTGCCATTGTCACTGCGGATAGCTCTCTTGACATTCTTAGGTAGCTCATTTTGCAATCTAAAAATCAGATCTCGAACAAGTGGAAAAGCCTCATCCTTACTCTCCAAAAAGAACACCCAAGAGTACCTCGAATAGTCATCAACGACTACAACAACATACCACTTCCCTCCTTCCGACCTGACCCGAGCTGGACCAACTGTGTCCATTGTAAGAGCTCGCTAGGTCGAGTGGTCATGATATCAGTAATAGGAGGATGGGAAGCAACAACCATCTTGCCTTGCCTGCAAGGATGGCAAACCAAATCCTTCTCGAACTTTAGCTTTGGCAATCCTTCGATAAGGTCCATCGAGCTAAGCCTTGCAAGCAAGTCAAAACTCAAATGTCCCAATCTCCTATGCCACTTCCAAAGCTCGGAAGAAGAACCGGCAAGAAGACAACGAGAAGGTCCAGAAGAGATAGAAAAATCCGCACGAAAAACCTTCCCGAAGGGTAAAATCCGGCAAACAAGCTCACCACGAGAGTCCAAAATCCGAGAGAGATTAGGCTTGAAACTCACTTCAAAACCATCATCAAGGAGTTGCGAAACCGAAAGAAGGTTAAAATGCAAATTCGCAACCAAAGCAACATCCTTGAGGACAAAAGAAGAGTTCACTCGGATGGACCCTCGGGAGACAACTTTACCTTTACTCTTGTCCCCGAATGTGATATACTCGGTGTGGTGCACGGGGTCGAGGCTGGAGAACCACTTAGCACTTCCGGTCATATGGCGTGAGCATCCAGAATCCACAAGCCAATTCTCCTCCAGTCATCCTTCCTACATCAATAAAAAGACATACGGTGAACAAACGGACCAACATTGGGTTTAGTAAACTGTGAAGGATACCAGTGTTGTCCCACTTGCCCAAAGAATGGGTTAGGAGAAAAACCAAACATCTCCTTCCCCACGGGGGAATAGCGATCACCACAATAGGGAAAACGTGGTCCGCTAGAGAAGGGTGGAGTAAAGCCACCGCCACGAGGCCCGTAGTCGTATGGGTCACGACCGGTACCCCGTCGGGCACGACCACCGCGTGGTCTCGCCTTCTGAGGCCTAGCACCTTGAGGCATTGTACCTCTAGGCCTAGAAGTGCGCCTCTGAACTTCCGGTTCACGCACCCCAGCTTGTGGGTGGTACATGTCCCGGTTGTTCAACTCAAACTGCCTCCGATCATCTCTCTTCCTCCTATAGCAAAACTCAGCCAAATGCCCATCCCGCTCACAATACTCACAATGGTACCTCACCACACTCTTGGTAGGCACTCTCTTGTTGGGTTGGGTGGCTCTAGCTTTCTTAGGAAGGGGATCACTAGAGATGTCTGGCATTGTGTAAAGTGGGTTGCGAAGATGGTTCGGTTTGGCAATCCACACTTGCTTCTGTGGAGTGGTTTTGGGTGGCTCTTCAAACACACCATCTCTCATAGGAAACTCAGAGGGGTTGGTAGGCTTAGGTTGAGTGATCCTTGTAAGCTTGGGAGTTGTGGTGGGTTTCTCACTCTTGCTCAAACCACTACACTCACCAATCTTACCGAACATGCTATCGTCCTTCCCACCTATAGCAAAGCCTACTCCCATGCTGCCAGCCCTTTTGCATTGGCTAAGCATCATCCCCGGCTGCGGCTCTTAGCAAGACACCCAGCTCAAGATGGACCGAAGGTATGTGTTTTCTTCCTCGGTATGCATCTTCTCGTGTCTGCATGACGCAATCTCAAGCTCCAAAGCCTCAAAGCGATCCGACTCCCTAGTGCTATCTGAGCTGACATTCTCTAACACAGCGATCTTAGCATCCTTCTGTGCCAGCTCAGAATGCAAGCCTAAGCAAGACTTGCACGTACCAAGTAAGTTAGGCCTAGCCTTCAGCTCACTGACCTCCTCGGTAACCACCACTGATGCCTTAGCAAAATCTAGCTCATGAAGGGAGCTAAGGTACTTCGCCTTAAAGTCGTTCCTCTCACAAGCGGCATGCTTGAGCAACGCATTTTGACTCATCAAGGTGTCGTTCAGAGACTCAATCTCGAGAGAGAGGGACTCGACGGTGGGCGATACCTCGGGTGTGTCGAAGTCGTAGTCATAGTTGGGGTCTTCCTTGCGCTTGCCGACCTTGCCTTCTTCAATTGCCATGGTGCAAAAGCCACCGCGCTTGGCGTCGGCATAGAAGCATAGGCCTTGAGCTTGTCCTCAACCTTTCCCTTCGACTCATCATCGCTTGAGGAAGCACCTCCGTCGGAGGAGGCATCGATGTTGCTGAGGGAGGCGAGGAAGGCTCGGTGCTTGGCCTTCACCTTGTCGATCACCTTCTTGGAGGACCTTCGGTGGTAGCCACCCTTGGGCTTGTGCTTGTCATCGAAGTGGTGCTCGCGCTTGTCCTTGCGCTTGGTGAAGTAACCCGCAGATTTCTTGGGGCAGTTTGCGATGAAGTGATCCTCATCACCGCAACAGTAGCACCCCTTGGCGGAGCCACTACGCCGACGGTTCAAACGGTTGTTGTGAAACCGTGAGAACTTGGTGATGACCAAAGCCAGCTCATCATCTCCAAGAGCCTCGACTTGATCCTCTATCACAAAAATCAAAGACAAAGCGAACAAAGAGTGTGAAGGGTCAGAGGAGGAAGAAGACATACCGTCGGGGCCAGAAACCAACGCCATAGATGGTTTCGACGGGTTTTCATGCTTGGCCCGGGTCTAGTAGTCAATCTCCGAGGAGTTGAGCTTGCTGAACAGCTCGTCCACGGTCAGGGCATCATAGCCCGGTGACTCCTGAATGGCAGCCACCTTCATCTCCCACAGCTTCCAATCAAGAGCATGCAAAAGCTTGATAGCCATCTCATGATCATCATAAGGCAAGTTGGCTCGATTAGCACGCATCTTGTTGACGATAGATTGAAAGCGAGTTAACATCCCGTCAACAGATTTGCCGGCCAACTGAGCAAAGTTCTCGTACTCTCTATGGCACGTGTCAAAGAGTTTGGACTTGATCTGAGGGTTGCCCTCATGATATCTCAAGAGTGTTTGCTAGATCTCCCGTGCCGTAGTGAGACTCGAAACCCGATCAAACTCCGGAAGAGACAAACAAGAGAAAAGAATGCTACGGGCTCTTGCGTTTGACGCATGCTCCGAGACTTGGAGATCGGTGATCCGAGCACCAAGAACCACGTAGTTCTCATTCTCACAAATCTCCCAAAACTTCGTATCAAGCCCTTGGAGGTAAGTGGACATGCGCACCTTCCAATAGGCAAAGTTAGTTCCCTCGAAGTAAGGAGGTTTACCAGCACCTCGCTCCATGTCTCCTTTGCGGATCAAGAACTGTGTAAGGTGGATTGATCCTTAACCGGCTTTGATACCAATTGAAGGATCGAGAACGGCGACCAAAGGGGGGGTGAATGTGTTGGGGATATAACCTCGACATATCCCCAGGGACTTTCTTGGGCCTGCCGACCAGGAGACAGCCCAACCCACGAGACCTTGCGGCACGCGACCAACTTGTTGTGCTCACCAAGGACTCCTAAGAAGACTTTCTCGCCAAGGAAGATCCTAGTAGATAGACTCGGATCCCTTGCCATAGGGAACCGATCGTAATCTGTTAGGATATGGAAATTGTAACCCTGCGCCCCGACTATATAAGGCGAGTAGGGACCCCCTCAAAAAAAAGCTAAGATAACCTCTCTTAGATCATCTACAGATCATGTAACCTGATATACAAGATCAACACAGTACGTAGGGTATTAGGGCGGTTTGCTGGCCCGAACCTATCTAAATCGCTGTGTCTACGCCTCTGTGTTACGCTTGATCGTCGTCGCCACACCTCCGCCTAACAATCTACTACCATGGGGTATCCCCTAGGTAGACTGCGATGCATATTTCGTCGACAGTTGGCGTGCCAGGTAGGGGGTGTGTGCAACGACTTCATGGCTCATCAAGCGGTCACCTTCCCGGAGTCGATGGTCCTCCCGGCGCCCGGCACCGTTATCTAGATCGGATCTATGTCGTGGACCATCGGATCCGCGCCACGCGGGGTAAGTTCAGCACCATCGCCATGTCATCCTGACATGCCGAGGTACCACCCGCGCAAAGACATCAACATCAACGACCCGATCGGTGCCGTCGATCGCACCAACGCCGGAATCATCAGCTGCATCGACCTCATCCAGGCGGGGCTACGCCGACTTTCAGGTCACCACGGTCGCCGACCACGCCGCCATAGGTCTCCGCCGAAGACAATGGTCACGACGACCAGGGACACTTGCCCCTCGCTAATGATGCCCTACGGGCTCAGTAATAAGGCCGCTGTCTCTCAGCGCCAAACGCATCGGCTCATCTCCGACCAGATCCACTCAGCACCCATCGTGAACACCGTCATCATCTCCCCGATCTCCGACCAGGCAGTATCTCTCGATGGCATGGTCTCCTCAGCCTCGGTCGCCTCCACGAGGCCCGAAACGCCCGGTTCATCTGGATCGGTCGGCGGCATCCCAGAATTCCCCCCCAGGTTTCGGGGGGATAGTTTTTCATGTCTCCGCCAATAGCATCCAATGCGACAATGAGCCGGAGGCCGATCGCATCGCGAGGGAACAGCGCAACAACAAGCGCACAATACGGCGCGAACGGGATCACGTCGAGCAAGAGAAACGAGACGAGGAGCACCACGAGCGCGAACGACTTGCACGCGAGCAGCGCGAGCGAGACCAGAGAAACGACAGTCGCATGCTAGGACGAAATCTCCAGAATGACTTCGACCAGATAGGCGACGTTCTGGTATATCCAACCCCGAGCGCCAACCTCACCACGGAAACATGCGAGCTGTCCAAACTCCTCCCTACGCCCGAGACATAGAAAATAAGAGTTCACCTCAAAGCAGCAGTGGTCCAGGTGAATAAGGCGGCTCACCCGTCTGAATTTTCTGATCAGTCTCACTGCAGAAACCACTCTAGAAGCCCCTTGCAGAAGTACAGGCAAAGATCCCCGCCACGTGACGGCGAAGCACGCAACGATGCTCGGCGAACGCCGAAGCAAATACGTCGTAGCCCTCCGAGGGAGTACAGGCGAAGATCTCCGCCACACGATGGGGAGGAACGTGGCTACCCGCGACACAGACGAACACCAGAGCCGGCACGACGAACCCCTCCGAGGGAGTACCAAAGCAGATCCCCGCGGCGGGACGACAACCCACAACGTGACCTGACACCACCACCCGTTCGAAATTTGCGACCTCTTTCCCCTTGCTTGCGCGCTGTCCGGTGGCCAACGAATTTCAGGGTAACATCGGTAGACAAATACGACGGCAAGATAAAGCCAGAGCAATGGGCCTCCACCTACGAGATCGCCGTATATGCCTCGGGATGGAACCAAGATGTGATGGCCAACTACCTCCCCGTGATGCTGTCGACCACGACCAACAATTGGCTCCAGAAGATCTCTGAAGGCACGATCGACAGCTGAGAACAACTCAAAGGAATCTTCATTAAAACATACAAAGCCACGTGTGTCTAGCCAGGAACACGTTACGACTGGAAAATGTCCGCCAAAGGGGTAATGAGAGTCTCCGTGAATATATCAGGCATTTCTCTGATAAGCGATTAAGCATCACGGATATCTCCGACCCAGAGGCCATCTCCATCTTCTCCAACGGTTTACGCGCCAACAAACTAAGAAATAAACTAGCGCGGAAGATACCAACGACCATAGAAGAGCTCATGATGATCGTGAATCCTTACGCCAACCAAGACGACGCCGCCAGAAGCAGGGAGACCAGGCGACAATACTCCCGCTCCCCGGAGCACGGAAGGGACAAGGATCGCCGATCAGACTACTGGAACAATGGGAGACATGGTGATTACCGGGACTACAAATCGAGCAACTCCGAGCGCTACCAACAGAAGTACGATTACAGATGGGATGATCGTTACGTCGCTAATACAAACGCCAGACCAAGAAAGAACTATGACGAAAGCTACGACAAGATCCTCAGCGGCCCATGCCCCATACACAAGAACACCAAGCACTCCATGCATAATTGCGACCTCCTCGAGTAGGCGGTGAAAGGAAGAGGAGACAAAAGGGCAAAGAAGGACGATCCCGACAAGGGCAGAGATCAAGAACCACCAACACCGGAGTTCCGCCCACCATCAACAACGTACTCTATCTTTAGAGGTGTTGTGGTCGTTGAAGCAGAAAGGAGACGTCGCCAGGTACGCAAGGATGTCTACTCGGTAGCAACAACAAGCGAGGGCGCGGACGACACGCGCCACCTAGACTGGTCAGAACAACCCATCATCTTCTCCGTCAAAGACGAATGGACAGACTTCAGGTACCCAGGTCTCTTCCCGCTCATCGTTGATCCGACCATCTCCACGTGCCGCTTCAATAAAGTACTGGTCGACGGCGGCAGTGCCCTCAACATCATATTCGCCGACGCCTTCCGCCAGCTCGAGTACTCCAAGAAGGACCTCATGCCCGCGAACTTGTCCTTCTAGGGAATCATCCCCAACAAGGCATCAACACCGATAGGCCGGATCACCCTACCTATTCAGTTCGGCAACCAAGACCCCTTCAGGGTGGAACACATCACCTTCATCGTCGCCGACTTCAAAACAGCCTACCACGCGATACTGGGCCGATCAGCACTTGCCAAGCTCATGGCGGTTCCGCACTACACCTACATGGTGCTCAAGATCCCCACGCAGCAAGGCATCCTCAGCCTCCGAACCAACCTTAAGATGGCATATGAGTGCAAACAGCAAACGATAAACACTGCCGAAAAGCCTTGTCTCCCGGACGCGTATAGCCCACAGGGCAGCGACAGCCCGCCCGCAAAAAAGCAGAAGGTAGCAGAAGAAGAAACGATCACTCCCAACTCCGGTGGCGAACGGGAATAGAGGTCGATAGCTCCGGGCAATGCAAGACGCCCCAATATAATCCTAATTCAATAAAGTTTGTACTATTCTACCTCCAAACAATGAATAAAGGTGCTCTATCTCCATTGTGTCTCATCTAACCAAACCTGTTATGAAACGCTCATGGTGTACGACAATCTTCACAAAGCGCCCACGGGGCACAAAGACCTTTGCGATGCGCTCATGGCGTAGGTAAACCATCCCAAAGACATTTACAACTACCCTCACCGCAACAACGCTGATAACACATGAGCGACAGTGCGACTGCTAACGATCGACGACCCCTCCAAAAACACTCCCATAGTGTTCGACGACCTCTCCAAAACGCAACACGGCGTTTCTCCAAACAGCCTGGCCATAACCAGAAAGCTCCCGAAGCTGGTCTATCAATGGGTCATAGTGAATAGAAGTAGCTACCCTAAGCACTACGACCACGTTGACAGACCTCCTAAGTGATACCTCCTCATAAACGAGACGATGTCATTTAGGTCGGGAGCCATGAGGCTATGCGCCCAGAATCTGTATACGACCACGGTACGGTCGACGACTCTACAAGCAGCATGGCTATTCGCCCAGCGTTTGCAGCAACGGTCACCACAGGCCATAGTCACGCCACGATTAGTCCTCTCGGAAAAAGGACCTGGCACTGGTATCATCCAAAGCGTGCATGAGCTGTTCGCCCTCTGCGCCGCAGGTTGCCAGCAACGTACCGCCTTGGGAGTCCTTATGTATCCTACACGTGAAGTGGCGCCAGCCCTACGATCTGGAGCACTTGAGACCCAAGGCAGAACGACTCATCGCGACGGCTCACAACTATCGGGCACGACAGGATAGACAAGTGAAACAAAAGCTCACCGCCCGGATATATTACAGCTTTGTAGTTTTCACTTACACGTCCGACCACTTATATCCGAGATACAAATCACCGCTGTCTTCCAGCAAAACAATGCGTGATCACAAAATCGACATTGAAGAGGCAACGTCCAAGGAAAAGTTATTCCAGCAAATTACAACTTCATCCTACTGATGCGACAAGCGACCACCTCACAGATGTTCCTAGGCCAGAGATCAAACTCATGTCGAATCTGACATTCCAAGATACAATACATGATGATCCCGGGCGCATTATCACCCTAGCGGCGACACTCACCCCAAGAACACTGATGAGGAGCGAAGACCAAGACTAAATCCGGAACATTCTCCAGTGCACGAATACCCAGAGATCGCCTGATCCTGTGCATGTCATCACGAGAGCGGTCCCGAAGACGACGCAAGACACGATCGCAAAAACAACCATCTTGCAGGGCACCTCCACCGATAGAACCAAGGATAGCACGTGCCTCTGGATTCGCTGAATCAGCATAAAACAACATCATGGCCTTCAAGTACATAGCTACATCATCTCCAGCGACCACCGCCCTACCAATAAAATCCCGCCCGACAGAATCTGGCCCGAACAACATCAACCGCTCCAGGCCACGGAAGAACAAAGCCTCACGATGGTCGACATCAAGAAAACGTTGCACGACGGCCGACTCCAGGAAGGGGTAGTAGGGTTGACAATAGTCCTGAACGCGCCGAAGAGACACACACTGAATCGTCGAAGCATCATCGCAAAAGCGGCAAAAGAGACGGCAGAGGGGGCGAATCTTCACATACTCACGCACATTGTCGCCGTCGCCGACCACAAGAAGAAGAATCCGGAAGACCAAGTCCTCCGGCAAAGCCAGCAAGGCGGAGGGACCCACTGCAAGGCGCGCACCATCACCGTCCGTCTCCACCAACCAAACCCTAGCGTCAACAAAACCCTCTGAAAAGCTTGCGACTAGGCAATGTAAAGGAAATCAACGCAATAGGAATCGATACTCACCAGAAGCTTCACGGGGATATATAGACAAAATCTCTGCCCTGATCGAACAACCAAGGCAAGGGAGTCGCGCCTCTTCGAATCCTACACACTTTCGGATGAAAGACCAAAAGACGCGACCGTTCCCCTTTCCGCCGCGGTTTTCATCCTTTATACAACCAACGCGGCGCTTCGACTTCCAGGGTTTTTGGGAAACCGCAACGATCGAATACGGAACCTCCACGCCAACCACCTTTTGCGCCACGCAAACGGGCCGATAGAACCAGACACAAAATTACGGCCCATTTAAGCCTGTTTACCTTTCACCCTATGCTTTGTGGCTAATTATTCCCTGTGAACAAATGCTACAGTCCCGGGGACTGGACGCATGTCTATCTCATTTTTTACGCACCAGCAGCAGGGCACCAACAGTAACTCGTCGACAAAGATGATAAGGCCGACCCGCACCAAAACTCGGGGACTCCGTCAACACCGACTACTACCCTCAATGTCAGCGTAGTCCCATCCAGGCTCAGGGACTTCGTCCAGTCCCACATCGTGCAACGCTCAGGGACTGCGACCAGGACGCCAGAGAACAACTCCTGGAAGAACAACACCCAGGGACTGATCAACGGCGACTGCGAATAAAAACCAAGAAGCCTGATACAAGAATCTCTCCGGGCTCCTTCCATCCGGCTCGGGGACTACGGGTATTCGCAGTTGTTTTGTGCAAATTTATGTTCCAATCTTTATATAGTTACTTTGTGCACTACTTTATAAAGCATGACACCACATGCATACTTCACCTGCTACCATGCTTGGGGACTAAGTGGGTACACTTCACCTTGCGGTGAATGTACTGACCTTGTTCATAAGCAAAGCTCTGCTGTTTTAATGTGCGGTTTTTGCAGAGCCTAAGTGGGTACACTTCACCAGGGAAAGACCTTTCAAAAGTTTTTTCTTCTTCAGCACGCCACATTCTCCCAGCAAGCAGCCGCAGCATCAGGCAAGGCGACCAGCTCGCACGCCAAGATATGACATTCTCGACCAGATCGACCTAGTCGGGAGACCTCTTCGAACAGCATCTCGATCAGCCATGCTGGTCGGTGCTCTACAACGACCACTTTGCATGGTGAAAACCAGCTGGACGCCTCTCAGGATGACGCCGCATACTCGCCAGAAGAATATAACGTGCTCGGGGACTTGTTGGGGATATAACCTCGGCATATCCCCAGGGACTTTCTTGGGCCTGCCGACTAGGAGACGACCCAGCCCACGAGACCTTGCGGCACGCAACCAGCCCGTCGTGCGCGCTAAGGACTCCTAAGAAGACTTTCTCGCCAAGGAAGATCCTAGTAGATAGACTCGGATCCCTTGCCATAGGGAACCGATCGTAATCTGTTAGGATATGGAAATTGTAACCCTGCTCCTGACTATATAAGGTGAGCGGGGACCCCCTAAAAAAAAGCTCAGATAAACTCTCTTAGATCATCTATAGATCTTGTAACCTGATACACAAGATCAATCTAGCCACCAGAACACAGGACGTAGTGTATTACGGCGGTTTGCCGGCCCGAACCTGTCTAAATCGCCGTGTCTACGCTCTCTGTGTTACGCTTGATCGCTGTCGCCGCACATCCGCCTAACAATATACTACCGTGGGGTATCCCCTAGGTAGACTGCGATGCATATTTCGTCGACAGAATGGGAGCCTCAAATTTCTCTCAAAATATTCGGGCCACTTTTCCCAAAAACCAAACCCAGTTGATGGGTGCTCACCGGCAGTGGAGGAAAACACACCGGAAACCCCCAAGAACGGGTTCTCAACCCATATGGGAAAGAGGCAAGAACCCCAAGCAAACCAGCCAAGAAGATAGGCGACGGACGCTGGACAGCAGGGCGACGGACGCTGAATAAAGGGGTGATGGACGCTAGGCGTCGGACGCTGAGAGATAGTCCGTCAGCCTTCCAGAGAGCCTTGCAGAGAAGGAGCAGAAGGCAGAGCGTCGGACGCTGGGCGACGGACGCTTGGGCGAGTGTCCGTCGGGCTTCTAGTGAGCACTTTAAAACCACACAACAGCAAAGCGACAGACGATGGACAGCGTCCCGCGCCAAACTCACACGCACGCGGGCGATTGCGACGGACGCTGACGACAGCACGTCCTTGCGTCCGACGCCCCTGATGGACCCTCCAATGCCAAAACTCAGAGCGTCCAATACCCTCGAGCAGAGCGCAGAAACGCGAAAAACCTTTTTCTCTTCTCCAAATCTTTCCAAAACCGAACCAAATTGTCACCAACTGCAACCAAACTTTGTAGACACAATCCTAGTGCAAGTAGATTTCAGGAGAAAACCCCAAAACGAAGAACACCGCAAAGAAAACGCCCGATCTGTGTACTCGTGAGGTTTTAGGAGAATTCCTTTGGTTCAAAGTTGCTCCTCAGAAGTACGAAGAACTTGGTTCAAACGGATAAAGCTTCTCTCAAACAATAATTCTCATCTCGGAATCAAAAAGAGATGCAAAAGCAAAACACGAAGAACAAAACAAAATGAGAGACACGATCAAGTAATCAAACTAGCCATGGCTTATGGAGGGTAAGGCCTCCGATTCCCGCAAAAGATCCTTGAGTTCTTACAAAGGTTGGTGACATCAACCTAGGGCCCTCATGAACTAGAGAGAGGTTAGAGAAAGAGAGTAGTGCAAATGATTAGGGTTCAAGAGGTAGGATGAGGATACCCCTTCATCCTCTATTTAACGGGGCTTTGGCTATTTCCCAAAGACCCCCCTAGATACAAGACCGAATTACCTAGCCCTAAAACATTGTAATCCAAGTCGGTAACTCTCAGCCACTCATTTGAATCGACGGCCCCGCTTCCTGCCGGGAGTTGTCGTCGCCTCGACGCAACCTCCAGGTTTCTGCCACGTGCCATCCCTGCTTCCTCGGAAGCTCCTCCTAGGTTTTGAGGCCCAAACCCAGGAAACCCTCCACCAGTAGCTTTGGGCTCAACTACCGAACCCCGAGTTTTGCGGCCCAAACTCGGAAACCGACGTGGATGGTTTTGAGGCCCAAACCACCAAACAAATGGACGCGAGCCACCTTGTCTTCGCCCGGTCGGACTCCGAGTCCCCTGAGCCTCCGCTCGACTCGTGCGTCCACCGTCTTGACTCGGTCAACTCGGTCTACCTCCATGTCTTCTCGCACTCGCCGGTGCCAAGTACTAGCCACCGTAGCTAGTCCGCCGGCGCCCATGGTCCCTCAGTCGGAGCCCCGCTTCCGCCCTTCACCGCTCTCAGTCCATCGGCACGACAAGCCTCTACTCGACCTTCTCCACGTCATTGACTACTGTCACTAGGCATAGCACCTGCACACCATAAGCTGATAGACAGGCACACATTTCGTCTTTCACAGAGGTTAGGTAAAGCCACTCAAACTGAAACACTCACGTGTTGGTCAATCACTCATCATTAAAGCTGAACATACATGGGTACTTATCCACCATGTGTTCATAGGAAGAATAATACAGTTGAAGGACCATCCATTTTTTCAATATAAAGTATGGTTACAACAGGAATATGGAGCAACATAACCCGCACACAAAAGGAAACTTTTACATAATGACATCAAGGAACCCGGTCGAATTCGAGGTTAGGCTAACCCGAACCAAGGTTCAATATTGTTAGACAGAGCCAAACAACTCGGATGTGTGCGATACCCAACGGAGCAATACACATCCAAGCCGCCAAAGGTAGTAGAAGCAGAACCCGGAAGCCATTCAATATTGGCAGCGAGAGATGCAACAAAATAGTAATAACCGAATTCAAGTCATACGGATGAGCATCAACACGTACCACAATGACACAACACATAACTGACCAAGGAATGCTTCTTCAACCAAGACCGCGAGATCAGTCAAAGGCATGGAATTAGGACACTGGTAGATCAGGCAGCACAACATGCGATAGCCTCATCACAAGACCTACAACATTCACCTCAAAACCACCCACAGCTCGATACTAGCTTAAAACTAGCTATCTACTAGTTTCTATCACAAGAACTACACCATTCACCAGATTACAACCTAGGAAGGAAAGCAAGAAGCTCGAGGGCTCGTCAAGCTCGCCAACTACAATATCCATGATACAACAAGGACCTTTACAAGGGAAAACAGAAGATATATGACAAGGGAACCATACCGCAACTATTTATAGAATAACAATGGGCGCACATACACCAGGTCTAGGAAGAAAAGATGACAACAACAATAGGACATAAAGGAGCAGTAAAGGCAAAAGATTCTGCAAGGACTACATTGATGAGATACAAAACAACTACAATAAAGGCAGTACATCAGTGTACTACATAGAATATCTAGAAGAATATTCTAAGGACAATCTTACAACCAACAACACTCAATGGATGCTGAAAACAACTCGGTCAGTAATCTTACAAAGACAACAACCAAGAAGCTACCAATACAAGGCCAATATAAGCCTCATCTACAACAAAAGACCACAAGTGACAAAATATAAAGGCTAAAACCAAGGACAGATCAGGTCTACCACCAAATAAGACCCAACACTTGGCGAAAACCTTGCATATTAAAACAACACAGAACCTCCACACAACATGAGGAAAGTTCTGGTTGATAGGCAGAAAGCCACTCCCAACAAATGAGATTGGACAGCTCCAGCTCTAGCCTTTCCAGCAGGAGTTTGGTGCAAGCATGCACGACCAGGAAGATGGAGCGCACCACTTCAACCAATTCGGGAGCGGCAATGGTTATAGCCCGGAGTTCGACAGTTAGACAAAGAAGGCATGGAAGCCACATTAAAAGACTTCTTCTACCTACTCCACCAAACTTCCCAAGAAAATCTAACCGAAGAGTTAGTCTACCTCTATCCACTCACACGATTTCTTCTACCCACCCAACTACCAGAAAGCGGGCATAAGCCCGGGGGCTGCTCAGTTTCACTCAGCAGCATGATCATCAAGAGAAAGAATAGAACCCTAAAGATCAAGCTATCAATGCGAGCATAGCAGAATATATAGCAAGGAAGGACCACCAAAAGCCAAAAGTCACAAGAAAGAAGAGCAAGAAAAAGACAAAAGCTGACCAAAGCAAACAGTAAAAGCAAGATTCTACATACCCGTGAAGACATAGTACCCACCCGTGAACAAAAAGAGGACAAGAGCAGAATACTTCAGACCCTTCCGCTAAGCTCTTTTCTGATAGAAAGAACTCGGAGAAGGCTCGGGGGCTGGAAATACCTACCTTACAAGGCTTTTTTCTCAGATCCTCCAAATACTTGTACCAAGTATCCAGAGGCTCGGGGGCTACACTCAATGAGTGCACATTTTATCTAGAAACAAAATGTGTAGAAAGACCACAAGGCAAAGACATTTTTCTCAGATCCTCCGAATAGTCGTACCAAGTATCCAGAGGCTCGGGGGCTACACTCAATGAGTGCACATTTTTTCCAGGAACGAAATGTACAGAAAGACTACAAGATAAGAACATAGAAGATCATCCCACAATTTTACTTCAAAAATAACTCGACTTGCTTTCAAAGCAACCCGACATATTGAAGAAAAATCATGAGATGCTCGAGGGCTTGTCGATGGGATATCCTATAGGGTACCCATGGACCGGCTTACCTGAGCTTTAGGCCTCCTTTTCCCAGCCCACAAAGGAAGACAGACAAGCAAAAACGAATTCTACTCGGTAAGGACGACAAGACTGAAGCGCAGCTTAGGACTCAAAGTTTGTAACTGAGTAGGATTAGAGCAACCCTCGGCCAGTTCCTGGACTACAAAGGGCTGGTGAGGGTGTCACCGAAAAGAGATCTGAACATACTACATAACACCCGATACATAGAGCGACACGCAACACCTTGTATTACGAGATCAGAGAAATAACAAGCGACCCAACTGGACGTAGGGTTATTACTCGACTGTGTCAAGGGCCTGAACCAGTATAAATCGTGTGTCCCTGCATGTCCAACTACCAAGGTTTCACTATTCGCCGAGGCACGAACTACTATCTCGGGTAACCCCGTGACAGGCTATCGGTGGTAAAACATCGACAAAGCTCCCGCGATGACGATGATCACCAAGTGCCATAAGTATGCAATCAATAGAGCAATGCACTTGGTTCACTCAATCTTTCATGAAATTTGCAATTCTATGAATAGGATGAGTGGGTGGAGCAATCTCAAGTAAGCACAAGTGTATGAGTGAAGTAGGAGTGCAAGAAATGCCCCAAAAGGTTGGCCATATCACTTATATATCCCCTCACACACAACTAGCCATTTTGCCCCCCTTTTCTGCTTTCTGCGCGTGCTCCGGACGCTAGCAACAGTTGGGGTCCGGACCATCAAGAGCGTCCGGACACACTTCAACACCACAACCAGACTCTCTATCTCTCCTCCGGACGCGCGTGACCCACCGTCCGGACCAATGGCCACGCGTCCGGTCACCTGCCCGTTTGAACTCACTCGTTCGTACCTCTGCCTGACACCTATCTCCAGACGCAAGCATCAGTCTGGGTCCGGACCTACACCAGTACTGTACGGACCTCATGCAGAGAGGTTCCAATAAGCACCTTTCCTCCGGACGCTCGTCCGGAGTCTCCTGTCCAAACACCACGTAGCGTTCGGGCCTCCTTCCAGAACACAACAGAGAGCGCCAGCGCTCCAGACGCATGTGCGGAGCCAGCGTCCGAACCACTACTTCACAGAACAGTTGCCTTAGGGTTTGCCTTTGGACACGAAGCCATAGTCTGGATAGTAGAACCCCAGCGTCCGGACCTTGCGTCCGGAGCTCCTTTCACTGTCCAAACACATCTCCAACTTCTCCCAAGCTTCCAAGGGCTAACACTAAGTGGTCTCAACACTTTTGCATGTGTGTTAGCTTTTAGTTCACATTTTCTTGGAATTAAGTTGGCTCACTTCACTAGTTCATTTGATTTTAAATGCAATGCAATGAACTTACTGGCACATGATAACCGTAATCAAACACAAGAGCTCCCTCCTTGATAGTATGGCTATCTATCCTAAATGTGATCACACCCTCTATGGTGTCTTGATCACCAAACCAAAAATGGTTCCTATATCACCTTTCCCTTGACACCATTTCCTTTTCCATTCACCTCCACCATGCTAGAGCCTTTGCAATCACCACCTTGATCCATTTGCTCCAACACATGGCATGTACCAACCTATCTCATGCTTCACACTTAGAGATCCAAGGTTAGTACTTAGGTAGGTTTCTTCAATTACTCAAAACCAAACACATGGGGACTCTCAATCTCCCCCTTTTTGGTAATTGATGACAACCTTTCCATTGTGATATGAAATATAATCATTTTGAACTTAAGATGCTTGTCCAACCATTTTAACCAAAGATTTTAGATTTGGACAAGTTACACAAATTCAGTTTGGTAGTTATTAGCTCCCCCTACATATGTGCTTCAATAGTTTGGTTCAAGTTTTGCACATATGAAATTGTGGGAGAGTAAATATCTACCCAATTATGCTAAGGTGTAAGAGTAGACCTTTGAAGTGTGATACCATCAGAGTGCGGAATTTAGAATTACCCTTAGCACTATGATTAGCTAAATATCAAGTAAACACTAGAAACCCCGTGAGATCAACATTAAAAGCAAGGTTTCTAGATACCACTTGAAGGAACACAGATCTAGATTACCATTCTATGCATGCTAGTTGATCAATCATCATACAATTTGTATCACTAGCAATCACCACACAAGCATGCATATTTGCATTTGAAGTACTTGTGCAACAATACATATAGGAGTGCAAACGTTCAAATGCAACAATAGTGTTTATGAGCTTGCTCCTCCTATTTGTGTGTTCTTTTCAAAATTGATTTTTCATTTTCTCCCCTTTGTCATTTATCTTTCAATTTCTCCCCCTTCAACATCATATCTTTACAAATTTCTCCCCCTTTGTCATCCAATTGACACAAAAAGGTGGGACCAATTATAGATATTCAAGTTTTACTCCTCCTTAGTCTGAGATAGGGTGAAAGATTGTTTTCAACTTTGGTTTGAACTAAGCTACTTGCCCAAGATATTTAATTCGGTTTAAACCATAGACAAGCTTGTTCACACATCCTAAGATGGTTATATTGCCTATGTTAAATTCAACACTTAAGTTCATAGACATAGATTAAACACTAGGATTGTAAGCACATCAACATGTCATATGCCACCACTAGATCATATCAACTCATAGAATCAATAGTGGTACCATATAAGCATAAAAACATTTAGGCTCTGTTTGGATGTAGATATTGGAGACCATAGAATTGAATTGAGTTCAATTCCAAATCAGCCATAGCATTGAAATGCCCCCAATTCGAATATTGTTGTTTGGATAGCCATTGAATTGGGCGACGGTCAATGTCGACCAAGGCAGGGCGACTATGGCAGGGCGGACCTGCACCCATCGGCGGCAACCCATGGAGGGGAGGAGCCCGAAGCGGCCATGGCCCATGGCCGGGAGGAGCTCGGGCGGAGGTCGATGGAGGCCATGGAAGGAGGAGCTCGGACGGAGATGGCAGGGAGGAGGAGCCCGAAGCGGCCATGTCCCTGTAGGAATACGAGGTTGCTACGCTAGCCGGAAAACAAAACTTTTCGACCTCATAAACCAGGATCTACTGCTAGTTACAGGTTACGGGATTACCACTAGACGCGCAGGTGCAGCGGAAGACGACTTGATGTAGTCGTGCGCGTCGCAGCAGGCAGTGCAGTTGCGTGGTCGTCCGTCTCAATGTCCCCTTCGCGCGGTTCGTCCTTGTGCTCCAGATGCAGCACCTCCGAGGAATCCCACACGTGCAGGGAGGAAGCGTTGCGCCTCCGGACTGCTAGGTCCGCGAGGAGCAAAAGGCGCGAGCGTGGGGAGGCGACGGCGTCTGCCAAAAGGCGTGGATCAATTCGCCCGCGCCCCACCCCTTGCTTATATAGGCGTCCTAACGAGCTCCCACGGTGGAGGCCCATTAGAAACCCTAAACCTAGTCTAATTCGGGTCCAACCCGAATTAGGCTTCTAGCCCCTTAAGCGTGCAACCCTATGGGCTCACGCATACATAGACATGGCCCAAGTACTCTTACTCGACCAATAGTTGATAGCGGCCTCTAGCAAGGCGTGTCAACTCCTATGCATACGCTATGATCATATCAGACGAACCACTATGACCATGTACAAGTTATTCCCTTCACCACTCGATATATGGTTCAACTCGTGGGTTAGCACTTAACCCAAGCACGGCCATGCATTTGTTGATCCAATCACATGAGTGATCCAGTGATATCTCTCTCACGAAGAGAGGGGCAAATCCCATCTTGATTGTCTATGTCTCATAGCATGTTTCCCGACCACCCAAGGACCACCTTTATAACTACCCAATTACGGAGTAGCGTTTGATAGTCTCTAAGTAGATCGTTTCACATCTTGAGTACATACCACAAACTCAGGTCTAAGGACATAACGTACATGACATGAATAGAGACTTTCTCTTGTTGGGTCAGTCCAGCCTACATGTGTCACATGTGCCCACATTATTAGTTTGACATCTCCATGTCTATGACTTGTGAAACATAGCCATCAACTAATACATGTGCTGGTCTATTATTCAAGTGTGCTCTTACAAGAATGCCGACCAGGAACAACTTTTAGAATAACCATTCAGGTAATTGAGTTCCACAAACAATTCACATAATCGTCAATCAATACCAGTTGTCTATAATGGATATTCTCAGAACACTATATTAATCATGGATACAATCGGAATATAATCATCTACATGATTAGCTCTAGGGCATATTCCCAACAGTCCCATGGTCGGGCGGAGCTCGGGCGGAGGTCGACGGAGGCCATGGATGGAGGAGTCCAGCGGCAGCCATGGCGGGGAGGAGCTCGGGCGGAGGTCGACAGAGGCCATGTAAGGAGGAGCTCGGACGGAGATGGCGGGGAGGAGGAGCCCGAAGCGGCCATGGCCCATGGCCGGGCAGAGCTCGGGCGGAGGTCGACGGAGGCCATGGACGGAGGAGTTCAGCAGCGGCCATGGCGGGGAGGAGCTCGGGCGGAGGAGTCCGGCGGTGGCCATGGCGGGGCAGATCTGGTCCCCCTTGGCGGTGGTTGTGGCAGGGAGGAGCCCGACGGAGTCCATAGCGGGGAGGAGGTTCCACCGGAGGAGGAGGAGGACCTGTCGTCAGATCGACGGAGATGGGCGAGCAGACGTCGGAGGCGAGGGACGGAGCAGTTCTTTTTTCTCGCAAGACTCGATTCTCTGTAATAACGAGGGGTAAGGCTCTGTATTGAGGGATGGGGCAAGCAAGTGTTGCGAATACCAGTTGGCATTGAGCTCGGTTTCCAATTCCGAATTCTAAACCATCCAAACAGTTGCATTCGGTGCTAGTCAATACCAATTCCAATACCCATGGCTCAATATCTACATCCAAACTCAGCATTAGTTTTCATGAATGAGTCTAGAAGCATGAGTGATGACTATATTCTCTACACAAGTCCTAACGAGGTATGCATGAATGCTCTCAAATCAACTTTTACCTTGCTTTGTTAGAGTAGAGGCTTGTCATATAAGTGGGGGTGCATCAACTCATGTTGGAGAAATCAAGTATGTTCAACTCATTCCTTAGCTTGCAAAACCTTTTCTCATCTAGTGTCTTGGTGAATATGTCGGCAATTGATCTTCGGTGCCCACACTCTCTATTGAAATGTCCCCTTTCAATTGATGATCTCTAATGAAATGGTGGCGGACATCAATATGCTTTGTTCTTGCATGTTGGACCGGGTTGTTGGTTAGTTTGATTGCACTTTCATTGTCACACAACAAAGGAACTTTCTTGGATTTGACTCCAAAATCATTCAAAGTAGCTTTCATCCAAAGTATTTGTGCACAACAACTCCCTGCACTAATATATTCGGCCTCGATGGTAGAGAGTGCCACAATATTTTGTTTCTTTGATGTCCATGAGACAAGTGATCTTCCAAGCAATTGACATGTGCCCGATGTGCTCTTCCTTTCTATCTTGCAACCCGCATAGTACGAGTCAGAGTATCCAAGTAACTCAAAGTTTGATCCTTTAGGATACCACAACCCAACATTAGGTGTATGTTTCAAATATCTCAATATCCTCTTTGTGGCCTTCAAATGACTCTCTCTAGGAGAAGCTTGAATCCTTGCACACATGCATACGCTAAACATGACATCCGGTCTTGATGCGGTCACATAGAGCAAGTTACCAATCATTGATCTATATAACTTTTGATCTACCATACTGCCACTAGAATGACCATCCAAATTTCTATTTGTCCACATTGGTGTACTAATAGACTTTGCTTCATCTAGATTTAACTTCTTGAGCATGTCCTTGATGTACTTGCCTTGATTAACAAAAGTCCCATTCTTCATTTGTTTGACTTGAAGACCAAGGAAGTAACTAAGTTCTCCAAGCATAGACATCTGAAACTCTTGCCATCATGTTGCCAGATTCTTCACAAAATTCATGATTGGTTGATCCAAAGATAATGTCATCCACATATATTTGCAACACAAACAAGTTCTTGCCAATCTTCTTGGTGAATAGGGTAGTATCAACCTTGCCCATAATAAATCCCTTAGAGAGGAGAAAATCTCTCAATCTCTCATATCATGCTCTAGGTGCTTGCTTCAAGCCATATAATGCCTTTCTTAGCATGTACACATGGTTGGGTTTCTTGTCATCTTCAAAACCGGGTGGTTGCTCAACATATACCAATTCATTGATGTACCCATTGAGAAATGCACTCTTCACATCCATTTGATAGAGCTTGATGTTGTGAGCACAAGCATAAACCAATAGAATCCTTATTGCTTCTAGCCTTGCCGCCAGTGCATATGTTTCTCCAAAGTCAAGACCCTCTACTTGAGTGTATCCTTGTGCAACTAGTCTTGCTTTGTTTCTTACCACTATTCCATCTTGATCTTGTTTGTTGCGAAAGACCCATCTAGTGCCAATGACATTGTGGTTCTTTGGTCTCTCAACTAGCTCCCAAACTTGATTTCTAGTGAAGTTGTTGAGCTCTTCATGCATAACATTCACCCAATCAATATCTTGCAGAGCTTGTTTAATCTTGATTGGCTCAATAGATGATACAAATAAGTAGTGTTCACAAAAGGAAGCCAATCTTGATCTTGTTTGTACACATCTTGTAAGATCTCCAATAATATGATCCAAAGGATGATCCCTTGCAATAGATGTCGGTTGGAGTATTGGAAGTTGATTGCTTGTACTTGGTTGGTCATTGGATTGAGATGATGAACTAGCCTCTTGTTGATCTTGAGTTGGAGAGGATGAACTAGCTTGATTGTCATTGATTTGCTCATTGGATGGAGCATGCACTAGATAGTCATTGTCTTGCTCATCATTGTTGGTATTTCTTATGACTGTTGGATAAATCCGCAAGCGCAAAGATTATAGCGTTGTAGAACTTCACCTAGGAGTATTCCAAGGTATCATAATTTATATTTTCACAAGGGAAAGCTGGGCTAGAAATGATAATTAGAGAGAGATCCTAGAGAGCACCTCAACTTAATACCAGCTAGTATAGGGGGGTAAACGATATATGTGATAGGAAGGGTTGATGAATGAATAAGCCAAGGTAAATGATACTTAGAACGGACTAGATAGAATAGCTAGGTGGGAGGACAACAGGAGAGTAAAGGGACTCCTATGCAATTCACTATACTTCCATATACTTAGCCAATTAACTAGTCTAAACACTATAGTTTGTCTTTGTCGATGAAATATGCGTCGCAGTCTACCTAGGGGGTACCCCATGGTAGTAGATTGTAGGCGGAGGTGTGGCGACGGCGATCAAGCGTAACACAGAGAGCGTAGACACGACGATTTAGACAGGTTCGGGCTGGCAAATCGTCGTAATACCCTACGTCCTGTGTTTTGGTGGCTGGATTGATATGAGTATTAGGTTACAAGATCCGTAGATGAGATCTAGGGGATCGTATACGTATGTTTTGGAGGGGGTCCCTGCTCCCCTTATATAGCCAGGGAGCAGGGTTGCAGTTTCCATATCCTAAGAGATTATGATCGGTCCCTTTAGGTAAAGGGTCTGAGTCTATCTACTAGGATCCTTCTTGGTGAGCAAGGCTTCTTCGGAGTCCTTGGCGAGCACGACAGGCTGGTCGCGTGCCGCAAGGCCTCGTGGGCTGGGTTGTCTCCTGGTCGGCAAGCCCATAAGGTCCTTGGGGATATGCCGAGATAATAGCCCCAACAAGTCCCCGAGCACGTTATATTCTTTTGGCGAGTCAGCAACATCGTCCTTGGAGGTGTACATCTGCTCGCCATCGCATGAGGTCGTCCTTGGAGGCTAGCTGGTCGGGGCACCGCTTGGAGAAGCCTCTCGACCAGGTCGAGCTGGTCGAGATCGTCGTAGCTTGATGTGCGAGCAGGTCGCCTTCGATGGATGTTGCATTTACTCGTCAAGAGGATGTGACGTGTTGAAGAAGAAAAAACTTTTGAATGGCTTGTTCCCTGGTGAAGTGTACCCACTTAGGTTCTACAAAAAGACGACAGAAAACAGCAGAGCTTTGCCGAGAAGAAAATTAGTACATTCACTGCAAGGTGAAGTGTACCCACTTAGTCCCCGAGCTTGGTAGTAGGTGAAGTATGCACGTGGTGCCAAGCTTTATAAGAAAGATAAAGGATGTAAAAAATAAGCATGAGTAAAGCATGAGTTTTACAAAAATACGACTGTGAATACCCACAGTCCCCGAGCCTAATGTAAGATACTGTGGGGCTCTTGCATCAGCATTATAGAAAGAAGACTGATGTATAAGTTTGGTTAAAACCACTGCAAATACCCGTAGTCCCCGAGCCTGATGCGAGGAGCTGGAAGGTTCTTGCGTCGGGGTCACTTTGCTTTATTCGCAGTCCCCGGGTGGCAGTCCCCGGGTGTGCTATTGTCCCGTGCCACGCGCTCCTTGTGCCGTGGTAGCAGTTGAAAGACCTTGTTTGGTTTTGAGTAATTGATGAAACCTATGGACTAACCCTTGTACTAAGTGTATGATCAAGATAGGGTGGTTCACCTTGGTACATGGAGCTAGATGGATGATCATGATGAATCAAGTGCTCCATGGACTAAGGAAAAGAAGAAAGAGAAAAACAAAAATGGGCTCAAGGCAAAGGTATATCATAGGGCCATTTTTGGTTTAGTGATCAAGACACTATAGAGAGTGTGATCACCTTTAGGATTGATAGCCGTACTATTAAGAACGAAAAACTTGTGTTGATTGCGGTTATCATGTGCCAATAGGTTTGCATTGCATATCCATATAAAACAAACCTAAGTGACACAAACATGAACTAAAATCCATGAACTATATTGTAAAAGGCTAACCCAAGGCTTAAGTGGTTGGAACACTTGGTGTTAGCACATGGAAGCTTGGAGAAGAAGAGGCAGCTCAGTTTGGAACTCAGAGGAGCTCCGGAAGCAAGGTCCGGACGCAAGCTATGTGCAGTCCGGACCAATGGTGATGCGACCGGAGGCAAACCCTAAGCAGCGGCCTCTCTGGACAGGTGGTCCGGACACGGATGATTGTGCGGACGCGGACTCCGGGCTCACTAGACTCCTCTGTTTAGATGATCCGGACGCAAAGCATGGTCCGGACCATGGGCACCGGACGCGGGTCCGGAGACTTGGTGCTCTCTGGACCCTCTCTGAGTTGGATCCGAACACAAGGAAAAGCGGGTCCGAACGCCACTATTCACCGCGTCCAGATGCCGCACGTCAGCAGCTGGGCAGGGCGCGAACGGCAGATTTCAAATGGAGGAGGGTCCGGACGCACACGCAATGGTCTGGACCCCCCACTCAATCAGCGTCCGGATGCCTGCAGAAAAGCGTGGAAGAGGAGCAAAACGGCTAGTTGGTTTGGGGTTGCAATATAAGTGTTGTGGCCGGCTCCTAGGGCACTCTCTTGCACCCTCTATTCACTTAAGACATTTGAGCTTGCTTGAGATAGCCCCCAACTCACTCTCTTCACTCTTGTTGCATACTTGTGAGAGTTTGAGTGATCCAAGTGCTTTGGTCATTGCATTGCATATTAGTGGCACTTGGTCATCGTCATCACTGCATGGTTTCTTGTTATTCTTGGTGATTGCCAACACCTAGACGGCTTGGCTATTGTGGAGAAGCTTCGGCGCAATTGGTGATTGTTTGCGGCCAACTTCGGTGATTGCGAGAGGGCTTGTACCCACCTCAGCGGAGAGCCAAAGGGTAACTCTAGTGGATTGCTCGTGTCATTGAGTTACTCTCATTTGGGTGGATTCTTGTGGCGCCCAAGTTAGTGGGCTAGGCTTGTCATTGCCTATTAGCCACCGAATCACCACTTGAGTAGTCGACACAACGGGGACTAGCTTGGTGGCAACCAAGTGAACCTCGGGAGAAAAATCAATTGTCATCTTGTCTCCCGACTACTTTTTGGTGTTCATATTGTGATTGGGTATTCATTGATATATTCTCTACACAAGGCATCAGTATAAGCAATCACCTCCTCTCTTGTATTTACTCTTTCATATCTTGTCTAGTTAGCTTGCTAGTTAGCTTCTTTAGTAGTTGTTCTTGCTATCTTGTGCTAAGTGCTTTAGGTTCTTGCTATTGATTAACAAGCACTTAGTTAACTAGAATTGCATTGGATAGGTGGCTTTGCACCCTAAGAGAACTAGAGCAAAAAGCTTCGCTTAAGTGTTATCTAACTTTTTCTCTAGTGATTTGTAGAATTTTTATTAGGCTATTCACCCCCCCCCCTCTAGCCATCTAGGACCTTTCAAGTGGTATCGGAGTTGTGGTCACTGCTATTATCAAGGCTTAACAACCTTCGGTCTTAATGATGGCTCAAATATCATTCAACCATGTGGGAAGCAAACCACCAATGTTTGATGGCACATCATTTGATTATTGGAAGAGGAAGATGAAGATGCATCTAGGCTCAATACATGAGAAGGTGTGGAGTGTGACCGAAAGTGACTTTTTCATTCTTGATGAAGCCGCCTCCACACCTAAAGAGTAAGAAAACTGGCAATGCAACACAATGGCTCTCAATGTGATCTACAATGGCATTGACTCAAAAGTGTTTGAGCAAATCAAAGATCTTGAGAAGGCAAGTGAAGTGTGGAAGAGACTTGAAGATACTTACGAAGGCACTTCAACGGTAAAGAATGTCAAGTTGTACATGCTCAAGGACAAGCTATCTCACTTCAAGATGAAGGATGATGAGTCCATCCCGGAGATGTTCCATAGGCTCCAAATGATCATCAATGACCTCAAGAGCTTGGGTGAGAAGATCAAGAATGAAGACTTCTCAAACCGGTTTCTTGGTTGTTTGCCCAAGAAATACAAAACCTTGAGGCAAATAATTAGGAGAGATGGTTTGGACAAGATCACTCCCAATGAAGTCCTTGGTGAGATCATGACCGAAGAGCAATACAATGAGGAAAGTGAAGAAGAAGAGGTCAAGGAAGAAAAGAAAGAGAAGAAGAGCCTAGCATTCAAGGCTTCATCATCCAAGAGCAAGGGCAAAGCTAAGAAGCAAGAGTCAAGTGATGATGAACAATCTAGTGACCTTGAGGATGATATGATGGCCCTCTTCGTGCGCAAGTTTGGCAAGTTCATGAAGAAGAAGGGCTATGGTGCTAGAAAGAAAAGAGATAACTTCAAGAGCAAAGAATATGAGAAGAGATGCTACAAGTGCAAGCAAACCGGTCACATGATTGTGGATTGTCCCAATCATAGTGATGATGATGAGAAGAAGAAGAGGAAGTATGATAAGAAGGAGAAGAAGCTATCATTCACCAAGAAGAAGAAGGGTGAATCATACATGGTGACTTGGGATAGTAGTGATTCCTCTGATGATGAATCTAGTGATGATGAGAGGAAGAAGACTAAGAAGAAGGCATTGGCAAGCATTGCTATCAACAACAAGCCATCCATCTTCGACACTCCATCATGCTTCATGGCTAAGACAACTAAGGTACAATCTCATAATGATAGTGATAGTGATGATGATAGTAGTGATGATGAGGAGTACTCCAAGGAGGAACTTGTTGATATGATGAAGCAAACTTCTGATTGCTTTGAGACAAAGAGGAAGGAGTGCAAAGAATTGAACAAGAAGCTTAAGGCTCTTGAACAATCCTTTGATGAGCTCAATGGCTCTCATGAGAGGCTAATGGAAGCCCATGAGAATCTTGAGAGGACTCACCACAAGCTTGAAAAGGCTCACTCCTCTCTCCTTGGTCAAAACAAGGATAAGGTTGTTGCTTCATGTAGCATTGGAGTAACTTGTGATATTCTAGATGAATCATTTTCCACTCCTATCATTGTTGCACCAACCGAGACACAATGTAGCACCTCCACTTGCACATCTACTAGTGATAGCTCAAAGGATGATGCTACACTAGTGATTGAAAATGAAAAATTGAAAAATGATGTTAATGAACTCACTTATGCTTTGGGTAAGGCATATGGTGGAGATGCCCGCCTGCTAAAGTGCTTGGGTAGCCAAAGATTCTCCCACTACAAAGAGGGATTGGGCTATATGTGACACCCTGTGTCAAGCTTGCATTAGAATCATCATTAGCCACTAAGTATAAGCATTGCATCGCATTCATGTTTATCTATACCATCATTTCATGTGTGTTTATTTATATACTTCACACTAGAATTGAATAGGTGTTTTGTGCTCTACACTTGATTAACATGTTTAAATAAGTTTGCTATGTTTAGAATAAAGAATGTTGTGCTTTATAATTAATTACCCTGCCTAATTAAGCTTAGTTTATTTGTTAAGAATAAAAATAATTATTTTCTTAAAATGGCTTAATTGGTTTTTAATCTAGAACCCTGTAAATTAATGGTTTTCAGAAAATAAGACCTACATGAAAAATGTAGAGCATATTTTCTGAGCAACTTTGGTTTATATTTCAAAACCTAGTTTGGAGTTTTTTAAACTGTTTTGAAGAAATTTCAGTTTGAAACAAATAAAAGAAAATGAAAAAGGGAAAAGAAATCTAATTGAGTATTTTATACTGTGATGCATTAGGTGACAGGAGTTGATTGAATCCCAGTTGATGCATTACCTTCCTTGATATTGAATTTACCTACCTTGTTAACCTATTAATAAAAGTAAAAGCAACCGCTTAGCCTGCTTAGAGCAAATGGTTACATTTATATTTATAGTATTATCCCATGGGGGTAATATCGATCACGGTTGGCTATATTTTGCTATCGTGGGAAAGAACCAATGGTAGTAATCAAATGCGGTCAACTGGAAGGCAAGGGCACCAAGTGGTTTAGACTTGGGGGCAGTCCGTCCGTTGAATCGTATAGGTTTGTATTCGATGGTGGCCCTATTACATATTCGAATGCGCCTTTTCACATAGGGGCCGATGTGAGTTTCGACCCTGAAGCCGAGTAAACACTGTCCGGGCCGACTCTCAATCTACTTTTGGCTCCCTCTAGTTTGGAGATACGACCTGCCCCGTGGTGGCCAACTGATTTCTCCAATTGGGTGGATTACGCTGAGCTCGTGAAGTTACTACCTGGACAATGTTGAGCGGTAACCCAATGCATGGACCCAGCTAGTTGTATATCGATTCGAGTCGCCGCCTCCCACCGGATAGTGGGGGATTATGCTAAGCTTCACCACGGTACAACTCCATGTGACATCGTAATGGTTCTACTAAA
The DNA here is from genome assembly GCA_022036555.1 of Microstegium vimineum. Lineage (NCBI taxonomy): Eukaryota > Viridiplantae > Streptophyta > Magnoliopsida > Poales > Poaceae > Microstegium > Microstegium vimineum. Next base: position 29,555,767 of record CM039120.1, on the reverse strand, counting down.
ATATGGACAAATGAACTGGATATGGTATTATCTTATTGTTTGATTAGATCAAGTGAGTGCTCTAGTACAGGTGCAAAACCTAGAGATATATAATAGGATGGAAAATGATTGCTCTCTAATAATCTTAGTTGTTTCATCTTTCTCGCGTTTGCCGCAAAAGCAAAGTTTATCCAGACCCACATTAATTGCCATGCATATCCTTGGAGTCTTTATTTTCAGTTAGACGGGTAAATTCTAGCTGAGTACATTCCCGTACTTAGGGTTTATCCCGTTTGTTGTAGATGGACAAGTATACTTTGGCTATTGTAAGCACTGTCTCTATCCCGTCGAAGGAGAAGAGGAGTAGGCTTTGGGCAAGGTCTTCTACGAGCTCATCTTTTGTTGTTGTTGGACGAGGTCTCGTGGGCACCCCTATCTAGTATGGTATTTGCATGGAGTAAGACTTTGGGTTGAGTTTCAAAACAATGTTTCATTTGGCCTATGTGTTGTGGCGTGAGTACTACTTTATTTGGAACAAAGTGTTGTAATAACTTTATTTCATACTTCAAGTATTTCGTTTAATTGTTGATTCGTTTGAATGTGCATACCTGAGTTTGCGCGATCTTGGTTGGAGATAGGATTGTTAGAAATCCTTCGAGATTTCCGGACTACCGGGATTATATTGGCTCAAGTGTTTAAAGTGGTCGTTAAATCGGCTACTTTGGTACTTGATCTCTTATAATTTGGGCAGTTCTGCCATAGTTGGTATCAGAGCTAAGTTCAGGTATCCTCATTTATTTGAGCAACTTTTAAACAAAACAGGTATTTCAAAACTATTTTTACAAACTAAGATCGAAAACATAGGGTGCCCGAGTCTAGTCCGTAGCCCTATACTAGGAAATCAGGTGGCTTAATAATACTAACTTGGTTCAGGGTTTTGCTCATGCTGGATCTTTAAAAGGTGTCGGGGTATCATTCTTTGGAAGAATGATACAAGTTTCGAAAATTGCATTGAAAACTATTGTGAGATGTGAGAGTCTCCCTTCCAACCGTCGGTCTAGGTAAGTGATATATTATTACTTAAGGATATGCGAGCTCTTACGCAAATATACTGAGAAGTATGAATTGCTGGGTGGGTTTTCCAAGCTTAGTGCATAAGGTTTTGGTAACTAACTGATGTGTGCTTCGTGCATATCAGGAGAAGTGACCGGTGATTTTTCTGCATTGGGATTTGTCTTTTTGGGCTGAAATGAATCTTCTGCAGGTACACTAACTACGTATCCTTGTAGAACGAATAATTGCGTAATGAGAGATCGTCTTGCCACCGACTAGAATGTTAGGACTTGCGAGTCATTCTAGTTGAGTGAGAACATAATTACGCTCATGCATCATGTTCATATTCTTGCACCATGTCATATCTCCCCTTAAATTGTAAATTGTTCCTTTTTGATAAAATTTACCAACTTAATATCTGTCTCACGAGAGTTCGAAACCCTTTTTGTACAGATGCCTCGCACCCGTCTGACCGCCAGGAAGGCAACCGGAGGAGCAGGAGTTCCTCGTTTCCCTTTGGCAAGGAAGATGACCAAGGGGAAGTTTTTGTCGTACTTTGGGCTGCCAACTATCCTCTGGTGGGTTTTGCACGTCATTGGGTATTCCGAGGGTAGTGAGCCCAAGTACTCTTGGCAGAAGCAGCAGTATGGTCAGGACTCTGCGGTCCATGTTCAGATCAAGGTGAAAGCTCTGGAAGGAAGACTGGATTGGCCTGGCTGGACAATCACCACCAAGGGAGCTTGTGCTAAGGATGGTGCCAATAGGGCAGCATACTTGGTGCTAAAGGATATCATCGCCCGCTTTCCAGCAGACCTTGCAGACGCTTGGCCGAGAGTGTTTCCCCGTGGACAGGCTTTTCCTGTAGACTGGACACAGTCTGAGGAGACAACGCTCACAGGGGATGAGGAGGAGCTTTTCTTCTGTGAGACCCCAGCCATGGGTGCCACTGGATCCTTGCTTGGTACTTGTGAGAGTTTGGAGCGCAGTCTTGCAGATGTGACGGAGATCCACCACGCTACTCTTGAGAGCAAGCGCCAGTTGCAGCAGGAGTTCGAGACAGCCGTCGCCACCCTTCAGGCAGAGTTGGCTCAGATAACTCTGGAGTGCGACCAGGCTTAGACTAGGGTGGGAGAGGAGATCCCTACTCGCGTGGTTGGTGAGCAGTTACTCCTCGATGCCACCAACTCCAGGAATGAAGCTTAGACCGAGTCAGAGGGCCTACAGGAGAGGGTCACATAGTTAGAGGGTCACCTCAACGGGTAGTAGGAGTACATCAATAACCTGTACGAGGCTTTCCACGCTCTTCACCAGCAGCAGCAAGCAGCCGCTGCAGCACCTGCACCTGAGGAGCCCGAGCCATAGGATGGAGTGATCCTTGGTCCTGACCCACCAGAGGAGGACATGGCTCTGAATGAGGCCTTCGCCGACGAGCCCTACCTCGACGACTCCGGCGGGGAGCAGTAATTCTCCGACGCGGACTGAGCACTAGATTAGGAGTTTGACCTTTCGCATTGGGAGCTTTTGTATCATGTTGTTTAAGACTCTTCTTAATTTGGATTTTCCGTTATGTGTAAGCCGAATTTGCATTTAAGTCCAGACGTTGTTCTGGCAAAGAATATGGAATGTTATTTGTATGCTTATGACGAGTAATTAATTCTGTGATGTTATGTGGAAGGATGAGTAATTATATCTGGTTGTGTGCTTGATAGTACATTTTGTACCGCACGGAATTTATTCATTGTTCAATATAACATCACCTAATTATTGCTTGTTAATGGGATATACAGATGCCGGCTAACAATCGTCGCACTAACCGGGGTGATGGAGAGGCAGCCAGGGAAGACCTGCCACCACCACCTCCGATCACACCGGAGGCATTCTTTGGCCAGTTCCTGGGCAGCCAAAGAAGTGTGGAGGAGATGTAGTGCCAGATGAACGAGACCTTGCGCAACATCGCCGCCAACACAGCTCAGCAGCACAGGAAACACCAAGGGCCCGTGCCTAACCAGTACAACTCCTACAAGGATTTCATGGACACACGTCCTCTGCTCTTCAAGGAAGCTACTGAACCGCTGGAGGCCGATGAATGGCTGCACTTCATGACACAGAAGTTCTGACTTCTGCGCCTGACGGAAGAGCTAAAGGCAGAGTATACCGCGCACAGGCTGGAAGGACCAGCGAGTATCTGGTGGTCCCAATACCGCGACAACTTGCCTGCTGGTACTGTGGTTACCTGGGAATTGTTCTCCACTGCTATGCATCGTCACTACATCCCTGATGGAGTGATGGAGATGAAGCTCACTGAGTTCATGAGGCTTGCTCAGGGTACCAGGTCAGTGACAGAGTACCTCGCCAGCTTCAACCGCCTGACCCGTTATGCTCCTGACTTCGTCAACACAGACATGAAGAAGATTGCCAGCTTCAAGAGGGGCATGAATGCCACTCTTCTCTCCAAGATGGGCAACAGCTACTACCTCACCTTCAGCAACTTCATCAGCGACTGCTTGATCCAGGAGGCCAACGACAACAGGTTGCTTGCGGAGACCCGTCGTCGAGTCCCAGAGGGAGGATCCCATCAGAACAGGGGTCCAAATGCTTCAAGAGCAGCGTTTCGTCCACCACAAGCTGGTGCGCGATTCCGTCCACCTCAAGGGAAGATGACCAATGCTCGTGCTCGTCTAGGCTACCAGAGGTGTAGGGTTATGAGGTTGCTACGCTAGCCAGAAAACAAAATTTTTCTACCCCATAAACCAGGAACTAGTGCTAGTTATAGATCACGGGGTTACCACTAGATGCGCAGGTGCAGCAGAAGCGACTTGATGTAGTCGTGCGCGTCGCAGTAGTGCCGTGCAGTTGCGAGGTCGTTCATCTCAACATCTCTTACTCGCGGTTCGTCCTTGTGCTCCAGATGCAGCACCTCCGAGGAATCCCACACGTGCAGGGAAGAAGCGTCACGTCTCTGGACTGCTAGGTCCGCGAGGAGTACTAGGCGTGAACGTGGGGAGGGCGACGGCGGCGGCCAAAGGACGTGAGTTCGACTCGCCCTACGCCACCCCTTGCTTATATAGGCGTCCTACCGAGCTCCCACGTTGGAGGCCCATTAGTAACCCTAAACCTACTCTAATTTGGGTCCAACCCGAATTAGGCTTCCAGCCCCTTAAGCGTGCGACCCTATGGGCTCACGCACACATAGACATGGCCCAAGTACTCTTACTCGACCAATAGTTGATAGCGGCCTCTAGCAAGGCATGTCAACTCCTATGCATACGCTACGATCATATCAGACGAACCACCACATTACAATATACATGTTATTCCTTTGCCTCATGATATTTGGTTCAACTCATGGGTTAACACTTAACTCAAGCACGGCCATGCATTTCATGATCTAATCATTTGAGTGATCCAGTGATATCTCTCTCTCTCATGGAGAGTGGCAAATTTCATCTTGATTGACTATGTCTCACAGCATGTTTCCTGACAAACCCGAAAGTCACCTTTATAACTACCCAGTCACGGAGTAGCGTTTGGTAGTCCCAAGGTAGGTCGTTTCACATCTTGAGTACATACGACAATCTCAGGTCTAAGGACATAACGTACATGATGTGTATAGAGACAATCTCATCTCGGGTCTGTCCAGCATCATGTCCTACATGTGCCCACATTATTAGTTTGACATCTCATGTCCATGACTTGTGAAACATAGTCATCAACTAATAATGTGCTGATCTAATATTCATGCACATTCTAGCACGAACTCCGATCAGGGACAACTTTAGAATAACCATACAAGTAAATGAGTTTCACAAACAATTCACATAATTGTTTATCGATACAAGTTGTCTTTAATGAATATTCATTGAACTCATAACATGTCATGGATACAAGGAAATACAATCATCTCTATGATTACCTCTAGGGCATATTCCCAACAAGAGGCCCTTCATTGCACCCATGCAGCAGAACAAGGACAAAGCTGCAACACCTAGAGCTGGAGGGCAGAAGACGCCCTATGTGGTCGGGCCGTGCTACAACTGCGGTCAAGCTTGACACTTGTCGCGTTTCTGCACGAAGCCAAGGAAGCAGTTCAACCCTCCGCAGAAGCCTCGCATAGGGAACGTCGACCACACCACCTTGGAGGAAGTACCAGAGGGAGAACCCGTCACAGCTAGTATGTTCCTTGTTAATCAATGTCCTGTAGTTATCTTGTTTGATTCTAGAGCATCACATTCATTCATTAGTGGGAACTTCGTGCTGCGCAGTCAGCAGAAGGTGGTAGAGTTGGAAAAGGAGTATTAGATTAGTGCAGCTGGAGCTGTCCTATATACTCGAAAAATGGTAAAGGATGTAGAAATTACCATGGGAACGACATCGATCAATGTCAGCCTCATCGTAATACCAGAGCTAGGTCTAGATGTTATCCTTGGTATGGAATGGATGAAAGCTTGGAAAGTGCATCTAGATATAGCCCAACATGCAATATCTATCACCAACCCCCGAGATGGAGCCACCTTTGGAATTCTCTTACCTAAGAATCCGAATCAGTTGGGAGTCATGTTTGCCATCACTGCTGAGTTGTTAGACAAGATCCCTCTAGTTTGTGAGTTTTTGGATGTGTTTCCTGATGATCTTCCAGGGTTACCCCCGGACAGAGATGTTGAGTTTGCTATAGAATTGGCTCCCGGAACAACACCTATATCCAGGAGGCCATATAGGATGCCACCCAACGAGTTAGCAGAACTCAAGAAATAACTTTAGGAGTTGCTAGAGAAGGGTTTGATCCGCCCGAGTTGTTCACCTTGGGGATGCCCCGCCATATTTGTGAAGAAGAAGGATAAAACTTTAAGGATGTGCGTAGACTATCGCCCTCTCAATGCGGTTACCATCAAAAACAAATATCTGTTGCCTCAGATTGATTTGTTGTTTGATCAATTGTCTAAAGCAAAGGTGTTCTCTAAGATAGACTTGAGGTTAGGATACCATCAGATTAAAATTGGAAAGGAGGATGTATCTAGACTGCTTTCTCCACCCGGTACGGTTTATATGAATATCTGGTGATGTCTTTTGGATTGACAAATGCGCCTACGCATTTCATGTACTTGATGAACTCTGTGTTCATGCAAGAGTTGGACAAGTTTGTTGTGGTCTTCATCAATGATATCTTGGTATACTCGGAAAATGAGAAAAATCATGCCGAACACCTGAGGATAGTGATGAAACGGTTAAGGGAGCATAAGCTTTATGCTAAGTTCAGCAAGTATGAGTTTTGGTTGACTAAAGTGCCTTTTCTGGGTCATATCTTGTTAGGAGAAGGTATATCAGTGGATCCCTCAAAAGTGCAAGAAGTCATGAATTGGAAAGCACCTGTTAATGTGCATGAGGTTCGCAGCTTTTTAGGAATGGCCGGATACTACCGTCATTTTATCCCGGACTTTTCTAAGATAGCTAAACCTATGACAAGGTTAACTAAGAAAAATAAGACGTTTGAATGGAGCCTAGAATGTGAAACAGCGTTCCGTACCTTGCGAAAACTGTTAACAACTACACCAATTTTAGCACAACGAAACTTGGAGGAACCTTTCGATGTGTTTTGTGATGCATCAACCATTGGTTTGGGATGTGTGTTGATGCAAAATGGAAGAATCATTTCTTACGCCTCACGTCAACTTCGCCCGCATGAGAACTACCCGACACATGACTTGGAGTTAGCAGCAGTTGTGCATGCTTTAAAGATATGGAGACATTACCTAATGGGTAACTTGTGTCACATCTTCACCGATCATAAAAGTTTGAAGTACTTGTTTACCCAGTCTAAATTAAACATGAGACAGCGGAGATAGCTAGATTTAATCAAGGATTATAACTTGGAAGTGCACTACCATCCTAGAAAAGCGAATGTGGTAGCAGATGCTTTGAGCCGCAAATCTCATTGCAACTTGTTGCAACCTCTGTCAAAAGATGGATTCGATCTAATGCATCCTTTGGTGTTAAATAATATTGTTATCCAATGCACCTTGGATAGTGATATTATTGAGGGACAAAAATCAGACAAAGAGCTTATGCAAACCAAACAAAGGTTGGAAACCAGTGAGTCTCTGAATTTCAAAGTGGATTATAAGGGAGTCCTATGGTTCAATCAACGTCTGGTAGTTCCTAAAGATCAGGCTCTGCGAGATAGAATTCTCAACGAAGCACATAACTCAAAGCTATCGATTCACCCTGGCAGTAGCAAGATGTATCATGACCTCAGGACAAGGTATTGGTGGTCTAAGATGAAATTGGATATTGCTGAGTATGTCGCAAAGTGTGATACATGTTGTCGCATTAAGGACGTACATATGAAGCCTACCGGTTTGCTACAACCTCTATCTGTACCTGAGTGGAAGTGGGAAGATATCAGTATGGACTTCATCACAGGGTTACCTACCACTTCCAAAGGAAATGACTCAATATGGGTTATCGTTGATCGCTTAACCCAAGTAGCTCACTTCATACCAGTCAAGGTTACCCATCAACCGCATCAGTATGCAGAGTTTTATGTTCAGAATATCTTAAGGTTACACGGTATCCCCAAAACCATCATATCGGACAGAGGATCTCAGTTCATCGCTCGTTTTTGGGAATAGTTGCACAAAGAGTTGGGAATGAAGTTAATTCGAAGCTCAGCTTATCACCCTCAGACAGATGGTCAAACGGAAAGAGTGAATCAAGTGTTGGAAGACATGTTGAGAGCATGTGTTGTGTCAGCAAAAGGATCTTGGGAGAAATGGTTACCTTTGGTAGAGTTCTCGTATAACAACAGTTACCAAGAAAGCATTAAGATGGCACCATTCGATGCTTTGTACGGACGAAAGTGCAGAACCCCTGTCAATTGGATTGAATTAGGAGACAAGGGATTCTATGGTACGGATTATGTGAAAGAGGCAGAAGAAATAGTCCGCACTATTCAACAGCATATCAAGGCAGCTCAGTCACGACAGAAAGGGTATGCAGATCAAAGGAGGAGACCTTTGGAGTTTCAAGTTGGTGACTATGTGTATCTTAAGGTATCACCCATGAGAGGTGTCCGTCGTTTTGGAATTAAGAAGAAGTTAGCACCCCGATATGTTGGACCTTATCGGATCATTGCCAAGAAAGGCAAGGTAGCTTACCAAGTGCAGTTACCCCCGGAAATGAGTTCTATCTTTCCAGTGTTCCATGTATTTTAGTTCAAGAAGTGTCTTCGAGTTTCAGAAGAAGAAGCTGTTCAGAGTTCCGACATTGTGATTAGATCAGATTTGGAGTACAATGAGAAACTCTCAGAGATCTTGGATACCAAGACCAGAGTTACTAGGAACCGAGAAGTGAGAACTTTCAAAGTTCTTTGGAGTCATCATGGCCCCAATTATGCAACCTGGGAAACCGAAGACTACCTACGCGTGAACTGCCCCGCCTTTTATAATAAATGGTAAAGAAACCCAAATCTCGGGACGAGATTTCTTTAAGGGGGGAAGGGCTGTGACACCCTGTGTCAAGCTTGCATTAGAATCATCATTAGCCACTAAGCATAAGCATTGCATCGCATTCATGTTTATCTATACCATCATTTCATGTGTGTTTATTTATATACTTCACACTAGAATTGAATAGGTGTTTTGTGCTCTACTCTTGATTAACATGTTTAAATAAGTTTGCTATGTTTAGAATAAAGAATATTGTTCTTTATAATTAATTACCCTGCCTAATTAATCTTAGTTTATATGTTAAGAATAAAAGTAATTCTTTTCTTAAAATGGCATAATTGGTTTTTAATCTAGAACCCTGTAAATTAATGGTTTTCAGAAAATGAGACCTATATGAAAAATGTAGAGCATATTTTTCTGAGCAACTTTGGTTTATATTTCAAAACCTAGTTTTGAGTTTTTGAAACTGTTTTGAAGCAATTTCAGTTTGAAACAAATAAATGAAAATGAAAAAGGGAAAAGAAAACTGAAATGGGCCGGCGCCACCCTTTCGGCCCGCTTGGCCTTACCCGCGGCCCAGCTAGTGCCTGCTCATGCCCGCGCGTCCCGCGCACACACGGCGCACATGCAACGCACACGCCGCTCACGCGCGAGCACCCGCGCCGGATCGCGGCCGCGCCGTACGCCGCCGTCGCTGCCGCGTGGCTGCCGATGCCTGCGCGCGGACACCGACACCCGCTCTGCGCCACTCGCCATGCACCGCACGCTGCCACAGTGCACCGATCAAGTGCGCTCGCCACTCGCTGCCTCTGCCCGCCGCAGACGCGCAGCACTGCGCCGCTGCGGCGCTACTCGCCGTCGCGTCGCAATCACGCCGCCGCAGCGCCATCACCGACCGGCCGCTCGCCCCGTCACCCTCGCAATCGAATGCGGATCCGCATTAACAGCGCGTTGACCTAGTCGCGCGCTGCCCCGCGTGCTGCCGCCCCTGCCCCACACGCCGCAGACACGCCTCCCCGCTGCCGACCGCCGCGTCGTCGCATCACGGCCCCCACCGGCCGCGCCGGTCGGCCAGGACCGCGCAAAAGGGAGCGCCTACACGCCCTCTTCCTCTCGCCTGCTCTGCTTCGCACTCACCGCGCCGAGCGCCGAACGCGCAACAAACACCCGTTCACTCATTCGCCACCGTCCGAGCGCCTCTGCTCGATCCCTCTCGCACACCCACTCGCCTTCGCCTCGCACACGCACTGCTCGCCTTGCCTTCGCGAGCCAAGCTCCACCGTTGCCGGAACGCCGTCGCCGTTCCTCAGCCCGCAGTCGCCACCGCAACGACAAAACTCCGTTCACCCCTCTCCGACCCGCTTCCGTCGCCTCCATCTTCGTGGAAGCTTCACCGGAGGTAGTAGAGGTGAGAACACCCGTCCACTACCACCCTTGCACCCTAGAACATCACAGCACCATTGGCCGTGCGCCATTGCCGCCGCTGTGAAGCTCGCACGTGGCCGGACCTCCTCGGAGCTCTTCCGGCTCAATCAACGCTCGTGCTACACTCCCCACACCACCGCGGTGCTCACGCAACCACTATCCTAGCACCACACCGCCGGTAATCACGACGTCGCTTCGCACCACCGCATCTCGCCACCACTGCACGCCGCTAGCTGGCTACAGGGTCGCGCCGGTTCAACCAACCCCACCAGTCGACGCGCGACGTCACCACGAGTCCAGCGCATCCAACCTCACCGCCGGTGAGCTCGCCGGCGGTGAGAACGAGCTGGTCAGCGCCGGTGCTCTGCCCTGGCTCACAGCCAGGTGGACCCTGCGTTGACTACGGGTCCCGCTTGTGTGTCCACCCTCCCGCGTGCACTGGGCCAAGCCCACGCACTGTTCACCATGGGCCGAATTCAGTGGATGCATTTCCTTTTTCCATTTTCAGTAAATGTGATAATGCTTGTTTATTTCATATCTGGAGTTTGGTAAATCCTATTTTGGTGAAATCAATTTTGTTAGACTCTTTAAATGTAGATCTTTTTTGTTAAAAATATAAAAGAATTTTTTGGAGAATGTCTTCAGTACTAATGTTTAAATAGTTCTTTTCTACATTTATCAAAATTAATTGTGTTTCTGCTTGAAATTGTCAAATAAAAATGTGAACTTTTTTTGCTAGCTTTGTTATCCTATGTAGAAGCTAGGAAAAATATAACATGCCATGTTTTTTTGTAAGTTTTAATTATTACCTATTAAAATGTGTTTCTGTTGTTTTCTTAGATTAATTCCTGTGGTAAATCTGTGCATAGATAAATCATAAAACTTTTTGTGTAGTCTCTATGTACCATGATCTATCTAGGAAAAATATAATATGTGGTATGTTGTATGGCAGAAAAGATACTTGTAGTTTAAGTGTCCTTTTCTAGGGTTTTCTTTGGAAATCTTAATAGAAATTAATCTGATAGTGTTAATCATGAAACTTTCTGCATAAATTGGTTTCTAAGTGTAGAACCTGCTAAAAATAATATATAGCATGTTTCACCTTGTTAGCCAGTAGGTCTAGTTCTAAGTGTTTTTTCTGCATTTAAATTCATCTTTTTGTATCTGCTAGCTGGTAGCTTTACTTTAAGTAATTTTTCTGCAGTAGCATCCAGTAGACTTGTCCTATCCTCTGTAATTTTTGTAGATTTTTCTGAACGGTTTATATTAGGCTTGCTGTGTAAAGTGGAACTAGCATGAATGCTTAGGTTAATTTTAAAAGCAATCTTTGAGTGTTTAATTCTTGTTCACACATCATCCCTGCACCATCAAGTTTACTTATATGCATTGCAAACATCCAGGATCAGTAGAGGAACCCCAGGTGCCACTTCCAGAGGAAGGAGTCCAGGAGGTGCAGGAGCTGAACGAGGAGTACCACGAGCTCGACACTAACCTCCCTGAGTGCCCTGACCACCATCCCTCCATCTTCACTCAAGGCAAGCCCCGGAGCATCCTTAAGTCTCCCAGGATTTTATAATTAATCTAATTGAGTATTTTATACTGTGATGCATTAGGTGACAGGAGTTGATTGAATCCCAGTTGATGCATTACCTTCCTTGATATTGAATTTACCTACCTTGTTACCCTGTTAATAAAAGTAAAAGCAACGGCTTAGCCTGCTTAGAGCAAATGGTTACATTTATATTTATAGTATTATCCCATGGGGGTAATACCGATCACGGTTGGCTATATTTTTCTATCGTGGGAAAGAACCAATGGTAGTAATGAAATGCGGTCAACTGGAAGGCAAAGGCACCAAGTGGTTTAGACTTGGGGGCAGTCCGTCCGTTGAATCGTATAGGTTTGTATTCGATGGTGGCCCTCTTACATCTTTGAATGCGCCCTTTCACATAGGGGCCGATGTGAGTTTCGACCCCGAAGACAAGTAAACACTGTCCGAGCCGACTCTCAGTCTACTTTTGGCTCCCTCTAGTTTGGAGATACGACCTGCCCCATGGTGGCCAACTGATTTCTCCAATTGGGTGGATTACGCTGAGCTCGCGACGTTACTACCTGGATAGTGTTGAGCGGTAACCCAATGCATGGACCCGATGGGGAAAGTGTGGGCATGTGTTAAAGGTAATCTTGCCAGCTGGTTGTATATCGATTCGAGTCGCCGCCTCCCACCGGATAGTGGGGGATTATGCTGAGCTTCACCACGGTACAACTCCATGTGACATCGTAATGGTTCTACTAAAATATGGACAAATGAACTGGATATGGTATTATCTTATTGTTTGATTAGATCAAGTGAGTGCTCTAGTATAGGTGCAAAACCTAGAGATATATAATAGGATGGAAAATCGCTGCTCTATAATAATCTTAGTTGTTTCATCTTTCTCGCGTTTTCCGCAAAAGCAAAGTTTATCCAGACTCACATTAATAGTCATGCATATCCTTGGAGTCTTTATTTTCAGTTAGACGGGTAAGTCTAGCTGAGTACATTCCCATACTCAGGGTTTATCCCGTTTGTAGCAGATGGCCAAGTATACTTTGGCTATTGTAAGCACTATCTCTATCCTGTCGAAGGAAAAGAGGAGTAGGCTTTGGGCAAGGTCTTCTACGAGCTCATCTTTTGCTGTTGTTGGACGAGGTCTCGTGGGCACCCCTATCTAGTATGGTATTTGTGTGGAGTAAGACTTTGGGTTGAGTTTCAAAACAATGTTTCATTTGGCCACATGTGTTGTGGCGTGAGTACTACTTTATTTGGAACAAAGTATTGTAATAACTTTATTTCGTACTTCAAGTATTTCGTTTAATTGTTGGTTCGTTCGAATGTGCATACCTGAGTTTGCGCGATCTTGGTTGGAGATACGATTGTTAGAAATCCTTCGAGATTTCCGGACTACCGGGATTATATTGGCTCAAGTGTTTAAAGTGGTCGTTAAATCGGCTACTTTGGTACTTGATCTCTTATAATTTGGGCGATTCTGCCACACTATACCCCCAAGAAGGGCAAGTCGGCCTTTGTAACTCCTAAGCCTAGCTTTGTGAGGAGCAATGGCCGGTATTGCACAAGATGCAAGCCAGTGGGGCATGTTGACCAATATTGCAAACTTAACATAAGTCAAACCAAGTTTGCTAAAGCTACCTCTATGCACTTTGATTCATGTTATATGCTTACCAAAAGTGTTAAAGGTATCATGGCTAAGTACGTTGGCACATCCATTGTTGGCCCAAAGAAGAAGGCTATTTGGGTGCCAAAATCCTTGGTCACTAACTTTGGAGGACCCAAACAAGTATTTGTACCTAAGAGGAACTAATTTGTTTCGTAGATAAATTATAAAGCCGGAGGAAGATATTGTGTGCTTGATAGTGGGTGCACTCAACACATGACCAGGGATTCTAGAATGTTCAAATCAATCAAATCCAACTCCAATGATGGCATTGATAGTATCACATTTGGGGATAATGGCAAAGGCAAGGTCAAAGGTCTTGTGAAGATTGCAATATCCAATGATTTGAGCATATCCAATGTTTTGCTAGTTGAGAGCTTCAACTTCAATTTGCTATCGGTAGGTCAATTGTGTGATCTTGGATTCAAGTGCATATTTGGAATAGATGATGTTGAGATCATTAGTGTATATGGTTCAAACTTGATCTTCAAAGGTTTTAGATATGAGAATCTCTACCTAGTTGATTTCAATACTAGTGAATCACAATTGTCTACATGTTTGCTCTCTAAGTCAAGTATGGGTTGGTTATGGCATAGAAGCCTTGGTCATGTTGGGATGAAGCAATTGAATAGATTGATCAAACATGTCTTAGTAAGAGGCTTGAAAGATGTTGTGTTTGAGAAGGATAAACTTTGTAGCTCTTATCAAGTTGGCAAGCAAGTTGGAAACACCCATCCTAAAAAGAGCATGATGAGTACTAGTAGAGCTTTTGAGTTGTTGCATATGGACTTATTTGGTCCAACAACCTACACTAGTATTGGAGGGAAAAAGTATGGATTTGTCATAGTGGATGATCTTACAAGATATACTTGGGTATTCTTTCTAAATGACAAGAGTGATACATTTGCTACTTTCAAATCTTTTGTCAAGAGATGTCACAATAAGTTTGAAACTACAATCAAGAAAGTGAGAAGTGACAATGGAAATTAATTCAAGAATACAAGAGTTGAGGAGCTATGTGATGAATTGGTAATCAAACATCAACTCTCGGCCAAGTACACTCCACAATCAAATGGCCATGTTGAGAGGAAGTATAGAACCTTGATTGACATGGCAATATCTATGCTTAGTGAGTACAATGTGAGTCAATCCTTTTGGGCCGAAGCAATCAACACTTCTTGCTACTCTAGCAACCGGTTGTATTGTCACCCAATGATAGAGAAGACACCATATGAACTATTGAATGGAAGAAAGCCCAACATTGCATACTTTAGAGTCTTTGGGTGCAAATGCTACATTTTGAAGAAAGGCACAAGACTTGGGAAGTTTGACAAGAAGTGTGATGAAGGATTCTTACTTGGTTACACAACCACAAGCAAAGCCTATAGAGTGTGGAATTCGGCTAGTGGTATACTTGAGGAGGTTCATGATGTTGAGTTTGATGAAACCAATGGCTCCCAAGATGATAATGAGAACTTAGAAGATGCGAGTGGATCTCAATTGTCAAATGCTATGAAGAGCATGTATATTGGTGATATTCGGCCTAGGCAAGTGATTGATGTTGAATATGACAAAGATCAAGTGCTCAACTCACCTATGAAGCAAGCTAGTTGCTCTCAAGCACAAGATCAACAAGTTGCTAGTTCATCTCAACCAAGCTCAAGCAATCAAGTTCCAACTCTCCAACCAACCAACATTGCAAGATATCACCCCATTGATCAAATAGTTGGTGACATTACAAGTGGTGTTCAAACAAGATCAAGATTGGCATCCTTTTGTGAGAACTACTCCTTTGTATCATCCATAGAGCCAACAAAGATTGATGAAGCCCTACAAGATGTTGATTGGGTCAATGCTATGCATGAAGAGCTCAACAATTTCACTAGGAACCAAGTTTGGGAACTAGTTGAAAGACCCAAGATGTTTATTGGAAATGCTTTATATGGCTTGAAGGAAGCACCTAGAGCATGGTATGAAAGATTGAGGGACTTCCTTCTATCTAAAGGGTTCATTATGGGGAAGGTTGATACTACTCTCTTCACCAAGAAGCTTGGCAAGGATCTATTTGTGCTTCAAATCTATGTTGATGACATCATATTCGGTTCAACCAATCAAGAATTTTTGAAGAATTTGGCAAGATGATGGCAAATGAGTTTGAAATGTCAATGATTGGTGAACTTAGCTACTTCCTTGGTCTTCAAATCAAGCAATTGAAGAATGGCACCTTTGTGAGTCAAGGCAAGTACATCAAGGATATGATGAAATTTGGCTTAGAAGATTCAAAAGGCATTAGCACTCCAATGGGCACTAATGGACACTTGGATAGTGATGCTAGTGGCAATATGGTGGATCAAAAGTTGTATCAGTCTATGATTGGAAGCCTACTCTATGTGACCGCTTCAAGGCCGGATGTGATGTTTTGTGTATGCATGTGTGCAAGATTCCAAGCCTCTCCAAGAGAAAGTCACTTGAAGGCTACAAAGAGGATATTGAGGTACTTGAAGTATACACAAGATGTTGGATTGTGGTATCCCAAGGGGTCTAACTTTGAGCTAATTGGATATTCGGACTCCGACTATGAGGGATGTAAGATTGATAGAAAAAGCATATCGGGCACATGTCAAATGCTAGGAATGTCACTTGTATCTTGGTCATCAAAGAAGCAAAATAGTGTTGCACTCTCTACCGCCGAAGCCGAATACATAAGTGCGGGTAGTTGTTGTGCTCAATTGCTTTGGATGAAAGCAACATTGAATGACTATGGGATCAATTTCAAACAATTGCCATTGCTATGTGACAATGAGAGTGTGGTGAAGCTAACCAACAATCCGGTTCAACATTCTAGAACCAAGCACATTGATGTGAGACACCACTTCATAAGAGACCATCAACTCAAGGGTGATATCAAAATCACAAGTGTTGACACCGATGATCAACTTGCTGACATATTCACCAAGCCACTTGATGAGAAGAGGTTTTGCAAGCTAAGAAATGAGTTGAACATTCTTGATTTCTCAAATATGTGTTGATGCACCCCCATATATGACATGCCTCTCCTTCGAGCAAAGCAAGGTACAAGTTGGTTGACATGTAATTCATCCTTACTAGGACTTGGTAGTGCATCTAGACATCAACTCATTAGGCTCATTCATGAAAATCAAATGATTTGATGCTTATATGGTACCACTATTGCTTCTATGCTTGACTTGACCTAGTGGTAGCATATGACATATTTGTGGGCTTGCAATCCTTGTGTTTGATCTAGAATATGACCTTCAAATATTTAGCTCAACATGGGCAAGATAACCATTATAGAATGTGTGAAGAAGCTTGTCCATGGTTTAAACCGAGTTAAATAGCTTGGGGCAGGTAATCTAGAATTAACCACAACTAACACTTCTCTCCAATAATCAAACCTTTGAGCACATCTTTTATGATAATAGATGACAAAGGGGGAGAAGTAAGTAGTAAGAAAAAGAAAAATATTTTGAAAATTTGAAAATGAAAGCACAAAAGTAGGGGGAGGAAGCCTATGAATAAAGTTGTTGCATATTCGTGTGCATTCATAAGTGCTTGCTTGCATATGTACTTAAATTCATGATATGCTTGTGTGGTGATTGCTAGAAACTAGATTGCCATGATGTTTGAAGAACTAGTATGCTTAGGCTCTCATTGTTTCATATGGTATCTAGTTCTCTCAAATTGTGTTTCAAGTGGTTTCTAGGCACTCATGGTGCTAAGGATGGTTTACATTGCACTCCGATTGGTATCATGCTTCAAAGGTCCATCCTACACACCTTAGTATCATTTGGTAGCATTTACTCTCCCACAATTCCTATTCATGCATATGTGATCAAAATGAACCAAACTCATATATCGCATATGTAGGGGGAGCTAATACTACCAAAGTGAAAATTTTCATCATATATATCTATTTGTGAAAAGTTGTCATCAATTACCAAAAAGGGGGAGATTGAAAGACCTTGTTTGGTTTTAAGTAATTTATGAAACCTATGGACTAACCCTTGTACTAAGTGTATGATCAAGATAGGGTTGTTCACCTTGGTACATGGAGCTAGATGGATGATCATGATGAATCAAGTGCTCCATGGACTAAGGAAAAGAAGAAAGAGAAAAACAAAAATGGGCTCAAGGCAAGGGTATATCATAGGGCCATTTTTGGTTTAGTGATCAAGACACTATAGAGAGTGTGATCACCTTTAGGATTCATAGCCATAATATTAAGAAGGGAAAACTCGTGTTGATTGCGGTTACCATGTGCCACTAGGTTTGCATTGCATATCCATATAAAACAAACCTAAGTGACACAAATAGGAACTAAAATCCATGAACTATATTGTAAAAGGCTAACACAGGGCTTAAGTGGTTGGAACACTTGGTGTTAGCACATGGAAGCTTGGAGAAGAAGAGGCGGCTCAATTTGGAACTTAGAGGAGCTCTGGACGCAAGGTTCGGACGCAAGTTATGTGCAGTCCGGACCAATGGTGATGCGACCAGAGGCAAACCCTAAGCAGCGGCCTCTCTGTATAGGTGGTCCGGACGCGGACTCCGGACGTAGCGTCCGGAGGTTGGAGCTCACTGGACTCCTCGGTTCAGATGATCTGGACGCAAAGCATGGTCCGGACCATGGGCACCGGACGCGGGTCCGGAGACTTGGTGCTCTCTGGACCCTCTCTGAGTTGGATCCGGATGCAAGGAAAAGTGGGTCCGGACGCCACTATTCACCACGTCCGGATGCCGCACGTCAGCAGCTGGGCAGGGTGCGAACGGCAGATTACAAATGGAGGAGGGTCCAGACGTACAGGCAATGGTCCGGACCCCCCACTCAATCAGCGTCCGGATGCGTGCAGAAAAGCGTGGAAGAGGAGCAAAACGGCTAGTTGGTTTGGGGTTGCTATATAAGTGTTGTGGCCGGCTTGGCGATTGTGGAGAAGCTTCGGCGCAATTGGTGATTATTTGCGGCCAACTTCATTGATTGTGAGAGGGCTTGTACCCACCTTGGCGGAGAGCAGAGGGTAACTCTAGTGGATTGCTCGTGTCATTGAGTTACTCTCATTTGGGTGTATTCTTGTGGCGCTCGAGTTAGTGGGCTAGGCTTGTCATTGCCTATTAGCCACCGAATCACCACCTAAGTAGTCGACACAATGGGGACTAGCTTGGTGGCAACCAAGTGAACCTCGGGAGAAAAATCAATTGTCATCTTGTCTCCCGGCTACTTTTTGGTGTTCATATTGTGATTGGGTATTCATTGATATATTCTCTACACAAGGCATCGGTATAAGCAATCACCTCCTCTCTTGTATTTACTCTTTCATATCTTGTCTAGTTAGCTTGCTAGTTAGCTTCTTTAGTAGTTGTTCTTGCTAGCTTGTGCTAAGTGCTTTAGGTTCTTGCTATTGATTGACAAGCACTTAGTTAACTAGAATTGCATTGGATAGGTGGCTTTGCACCCCAAGTAGAGCTAGAGCAAAACGCTTCGCTTAAGTGTTATCTAACTTTTGCTCTAGTGATTTGTAGAATTTTTATTAGGCTATTCACACCCCCCCCCTCTAGCCATCTAGGACCTTTCAGCAGTCCCCGAGCTTTTGCTCTGTGTAATCCTGGACGGAGTCCCCGAGCCTGGTCGAGTCTGCGGGCGCACGGGCGAGTTGTCGGTTGGCAAAGTCCCCGAGTGCCACTGTAGCGGAGGTCCTTCGGGGTTTTCCCAACTAGTGTACTACAGCTGCGTTACTGTTCCTGCCAAAAAGAAATCATAATGAAATCGTTTTTCCAGTTCCCGGGACTATGGTGTTATTTGTTTTAGGAAATCTTTTTTGCGTAACTTGTGGAGATTGATTGAAAATAAATACGAAATGGGAACACAAACAGAAAAGGAAGTTCGTGGGCCGAATTAGTCGCACAGCTAACGGCCCAAGTTGCGGCGCGAGGAGGGGGCCGTTGTCGCGGTTCTGTTGCAGTTTCCCAAAAACCCTAGGATGTCAAGGGCCGCGCCGCTTGGTATAAAGGGGGAGGTTGGCGGCGGCGGTGTTTTCCATTCTCTTATTGCTGTGAGGCTTTTCTTCCTCCGCCGTGGTTTTCCCATCGTTTCTTTAGTCCCTTTCCATTGCAGTGCCTGATTACTCCGCTTGGCGGTGATGGCGCCGAAGAAGGTTGTCCGCCGTAGTGTTGTAAGGCCATCCACGACGATGGCTACGGCGACGAGGTCATCGTCAGCGGTTAGGGGAGCATCTGTGTCGCTGCCCCCAAATGTTAGGGTTGAGGAGGTGGAGATGCCGCCCTGGGCGAAGCATTAGACGCGGAGCACGCTGAAGGAGGGTGATATTAATGCCCTTGTGTTTGGTGGTCTTCTTCCGGATAAGGAGGTTGGCGGGTGGCAGTTGGCATTTGGTGAATTGTTTTCGACACCGAACACAGGTGAGCTTGTTGTGTTCGAGCCATTCTTTCGGTGTGGCTTTGGAGTTCCTGTCCATCCTTTCCTTCGTGGTTTGCTGCGGTATTATGATATCTCGATATGCAACCTGAATCCCAACTCGATTGTGCATATTGTCTTTAATCATATGTGCGAGGCGTACATTGGGATCTATCCTCATTTTGATTTGTTCCAGTACTTATTTCGCCTGAAGCTAAATGGAACTGGGTCGTCCGATGTTATTAGCTCTGTATGTTTTTAACTCAAGGATGGCATGTGCGGCGAGTACATCTCGATGCCGCTGCATTCCAAATTTGTTGGGCACAAGTCGAGGTGGTTTTATGTCCACCAGGAGGAGCCATGCACGCCATGTGACCCTCCTAAGGTGCCCGAGGTCCTGTCGACTGGTCGGAGCCGCCATCCCTAGCTGGTTTGGAGAAGGTGGAGTTGCTATTGGGGTTACTCGATCATCGTACTCTTGATGGCGTGCATGTAGCATGCAGCTTCATCGCCAGGCGTTGTCAGCCTTGTAAGGAGAGGGAGAATCCTACGTTTGAATATGCTGGTAAGAGTGACAGTACTCGGGAGGCGCATGAAGGGATCGAATCGGCTGTTGCTGACAAGCGGCTACATTATATGTTTGACGTTGCGAAGCGTTCAGCGCCAGCTCATCCTAGGAAGGATTTTTGTCTTCGTCGTCCTCCCCCTCAGGTTTTGGCTTTTCTGTTATTGTCTCGCGCCTTGATGTGTTGGTGCTCGTTGTTTTACTATCCTCTTTGGCTATGTATATTTGTGGTGTGAACCATGCTGCATATTTTGCCTTGTCGTCGGGTAGCGTTGCGCCGGAGGCCATTGATGATGATCCGGTCGGAGAGGGGGCGACTTTTGCTGAGCTAGAGCCATTAAGGTCGGAGCCCTGGGCTGTACATCATGTTGAGGGTGGTTTGGATTCTTCGGGGGACCCTGAGGTCATTGGAGGGGGGGTCCGATGATGACGATGTGCCACTA
Source organism: Microstegium vimineum (assembly GCA_022036555.1). NCBI lineage: Eukaryota > Viridiplantae > Streptophyta > Magnoliopsida > Poales > Poaceae > Microstegium > Microstegium vimineum. The sequence goes on along the minus strand of CM039120.1, from coordinate 29,535,215 downwards.
TCGTTTGGTTCTAGACTGAGGAAGAAGCGGAGAAGGGAAGTTATTGTTGACGATGATTCTGGCAAACCCCTTTGGAGCGGAGAAGCTCTCCTTTTGGAGAGGGTATTTTTGATGATGATGAAGACTCAGATGGTGCCGGGGATATGCTTGGTCGTATAGATGTGGGTGCCCAACCACTTTCTTTTTCTTTAGTCATGCGTCAGGCTATCCTCTGGTTGTTTGACAGGTTGTCGTTTTACAGGCGTTATTGAGGACGAATCGGGAGCGAAAGCGTCGGGTTCTGTCCCGATGATGAAGACTCAGATGGTGCCGGGGATATGCTTGGTCGTATAGATGTGGGTGTCCAACCACTTTCTTTTTCTTTAGTCATGCGTCAGGCCATCCTTTGGTTGTTTGACAGGTTGTCGTTTTACAGGTGTTATTGAGGACGAATCGGGAGTGAAAGCGTCGGGTTCTCTCCCTGGAGACGTCTCTTGGGGCTGCCCGCGCGCGTATGTGTGATCTGGAAGGAGCTCTTCTAGAGACCGCGGGTATTGTTTGGCGTGACCGTTTTTGGAGCCTCGTGAAGGAGGTTGGACTGGTGATGGCCTCTGTGGATAATGTTGACTTTATTCCCGTTCCCCGTCGGAGGAGGCCATAGCAGCATGCTATCGTGGGAACGAGGCTTCATTGACCGTTTTATGTCATTTGTGTCGTTGGCGGGGAAGAAGACGCTTGCTTACGGATTTGATGTGCTTCGTTCACATTATCCGCGTGTCAATCTTCGGAGGGTGCAGAGTGGGTATGCTGCTGGTACTTCCGAGCCGGACATGTCTCATTTGGAGGCGGAGGTTGGCGTGGCTGCTGGAGATCTTATATCTGATATGGAGTATTTTGCTATGATGTAGCTGCCTTTTTGTATACGATACAGGTGTTGCGCGGACGTGTAAGTGAAATGTGTCAAAGCTTTTGTTTATCGAGGCAGTGAGCTTTTATTTCACTTGTATGTCCTTTCGTGCCAGCTGAGTCGTGAGCCGTAGCGATGAATCGTTCGTCCTTGGGTCTCAAATGGTCCATATCATAAGGCTGGCGCCATTGCACGCGTAGGATACATAAGGACTCCCAAGGAGGCACGCTACTGGCAACCCGTGGTGCAGAGGGCGAGCAACTCATGCACGCTTAGGGAGATGCCCGAGACAGGGCCCTTTTCCGAGAGGCTCGATCGTGGCATGACCAGGGCCTGTGGAGACGGTTCTTGCAGACGCTGGACAAAAATCCATGCTGCTTGTAGAGTCGTCGGTCGTATCGTGACCGTATATAGATTCTGGGCGCATAACCTCATGGCGCCCGGCCCGAGTGGTATCGCCCGGCTTCTAGGGAAATACCGCTCAGGAGGTCTGTCGACGTAATCATAGCGTTTAGGGTAGCTACTTCTATCCGATGTGGCTAGTCGGCAGGCCAGCTTCGGGTGCTTTCTGGTTATGGCCAGACTGTTTGGAGAAACGTCGTATCGCGTTTTGGCGAGGTCGTCGAACATTGTGGGAGTGTTTGGAGAAGTCGTTGAACGTCATGTGCGTTTTGTAGAGGTCGTCGAGCACCGTGGGAGTGTTTGGAGAATTCATCGAACACCGTTTGCATTTTTTAGAGGTTGCCTGGGTAAAAAGGACGTACGGAGAAAATATCGATCTTTTATTGATACGGGTGAGAGACACAGTACAAGTGTTTTTAGGCGTAGAAGCGCATCAGGTGCTCTATGCTCCAAGAGTTGGGGACGTCGACGTCGTCTTGATCGGTGAGGTGGTACGATCCTGGTCGGGTGACTACCTTGACGATGTAGGGGCCTTCCCAGTGTGACGAGAGCTTGTGCATGCCTTCGGGCTTGAGCTTCCTCTTTAGGACAAGTTCGCCCATGGTGAACGACTTGGAGTGGATGTTGCAGTTGTAGTATCGGCGGACGCCTTCCAAGTACTTGGTCGTTCGTATGCATGAGGTTAACCTCTGTTCTTCGAGGCGGTCAAGGTCGTCGATCCGAGCTTGGTCAAATGTTGCTTCGTCGTAGTGCTCTACTCGCGGAGAACCGAAGGCGATGTCGGTTGGGATTACAGCTTCGAAGCCGAAGACCATGAAGTACGGGGAGATGGCGGTGTTGCGACTGGGCTGTGTGCGTAGTCCCCATAATGTCGCGGGTAACTCGCGTAGCCAGCGACCTGGGTTCTTTTCCTCCTCCTGGTATAATCGTTTCTTAAGTGCGTCAAGTATCATTCCGTTAACGTGTTCGGCCTGGCCGTTTGCTCTAGGATGAGCGACAGAGACATATTTAATCAATATTCCATTGTCTTCGCAAAAGTCCCAGAATAGGTTCCCAATAAAGTTTGATCCCAGGTCGGTGATGATTGAATTTGGTATACCGAACCGGTGCATGATTTCATCGATGAAGGCGACTGCGCTTCCTGCTGAGGCTTTGGTGATCGACTTGACCTCGATCCACTTGGAGAATTTGTCGACAGCTACATATATCCACTTAAAGTTTGCCGGTGCTGGTCGGAAAGGGTCGAGCATATCGAGCCCCCAACAGGCGAAGGGCCATGTCGATGTTTTACCACCGATAGCCTGTCACGGGGTTACCCGAGACAGTAGTTCGTGCCTCGGCGAATAGTGAAACCTTGGTGGTTGGACACGCAGGGACACACAGTTTATACTGATTTAGGCCCTCGACAAGGTCGAGTAATAACCCTATGTCCAGTTGAGTCGTCTGTTATTGCTCTTGATCGTAATACAAGGTGTTGTGTGTCTCTCTACGTATCGGGTGTTGTGTAGTATGTAGGGAACTGTTTTTGGGTGATGCCCTCACCAGCCCTTTATGGTCTAGGAGCTGGTCGAGGTTACTCTAATCCTACTCGGTTACAAACTTAGAGTCCTAAGCTGCGCTTTGGTCTTGTTGTCCTTACCGAGTAGAATTCGGTTTCTTCTATTCGTCTTCCTTCGTGGGCAGAGAAAAGGAGGCCCAGAGCTTAGGTAAGACGGTCTCTAGGTACCCTATAGGATATCCCATTGAGAAGCCCCCGAGCATCTCATGATTTTTCTTCAATGTACCGAGTTGTTTCAAAAAACGAGCCGAGTTCTTTTTGGAGTAAAATCATGAAATGGTCTTCTATGTTCTTCGCCTTGTAATCTTTTGTGCACCTTTGGTGCACTCATTGAGTGTAGCTCCCGAGCCTCTAGATACTTGGTACAAGTATTCGGAGGATCTAAGAGATGTCTTAGTCTTCGGTGTTCTTTGTCTTGTAGTTTTTTGTGCACCTCTGGTGCACTCATTGAGTGTAGCCCCGAGCCTCTCGATAATTGGTACAAGTATTCGTAGGATCTAAGAAAAAGTCTTGTAAGGTAGGTATTTCCAGCCCCCGAGCCTTTCTCCGAGTTCTTCTATCGGAAAAGAGCTTGGTGGAAGGATCTAAAATAGCGTGCTCTTGTCTTCTTATTCACGGGTGGGTACTGTATGTTCACGGGTATGTAGAATCTTTCTTTCACTGTTTGCTTTGGTCAGGTTTTTGTCTTTTTCTTTCTCTTCCTTTCTCATGACTTTTGTCTTTTGGTGGTCCTTCCTTGCTATAAATTCTATTGTGCTTGCACTGATGCCTTATGTAACACCCGAAAATTTGAATTTTTAAAATAGATTGAAATTGGGTTAATTTTGAATTTTGTGCTCATGAAAATGCAGGAAAATAAAAACGTTTTCATCAAATTAAAAATTGACCTAGGGTTTAGCAACCTTTGCTTGAGCATTCATGCCTCTGCATTATCCTTTTTGTGATGCTTGGTTTTGCAAAACTCAAAGCTTTTCAAAACGGTTTAGAAAATGGTTTTCAAAAAGGATTTAAGAAAAGCTTTGAAAACAAAAGGAAAAGGAATAGGATCAAATCCTCTCTTCCTCACCTTCTGGCCCAACCAGACCAGACGGCCTGGTTCCCTCTCCCCTTCCATCTACATGGGCTGCTTTGCCTTGCCCTGGCCCGCGCGCATTTCCCCCTTCCCTTTTTCCTATGCAGCCCAGCGCGTCGACCTGCCCCGCTCCCTCCCCTTGTCTCGCCGACGCGATGGTCCCGCGCTGTCAGCGCTTCCCCCTCCTCACACCGCCGAGCTCGCTCCGTGCTTTGCCACCACCGTAAGGAGATCACCGAGCTTCGGGACATTCTTCCGAACTCGCCTAACCTTCTTTATCCCTCTACGTTACTCTCAGGTGCTCGGCATACCGTGCAGAACAACTCCGCCCGCCTCTGCTCGTCGCCGGCCCGCACCGTACTCCTCCGTTCCTCCCTATCGGTACAGGTGAACTCACATCTCCTTCACCTACCTCCTGGAACCCTTCACAAGTCCATTCTGGCTCAAACCGCCCGCGCCGGCGTGGAGCAGAGCTCCCGTCCATGACGTTCACCGCCGGGCCACTGTTCCCCCGGTGGGGAATCCATCTCCCTCTCCCTCCATCTAATCTAGGCCATTGGCCTTAGATCCAACGATCCCTAATCCAAGATACCCCTTCGGCCGGTTATCTTGCTAAACAGCCCTTGATATCTTAAGTATTTAACCCGCAGTCCACGGCTGGGTTTAAAATCCGATTTTCTTTTTAGTTTTATTCCGAAACTAGATCCACCTAATTTACAAGTTTACCTCTATCCAGCATGTCTCTGTCTTTTCTGTCATCAAATCCATTGTTCCCTAACTCCATCCTCTTGTTTGGAGTTTCCCAAGAATTCTTTTATTTTGACCCTAAATCATTCTCTTGAGTCCATCATTCATAAAAGTATCTCTAAAATCTTCTGGGGATTTTTTTTGGCTTTTTCAGAACCTTTTCTCATTTTTCTATGAGCTTAATCTAATTTTTAGATGCTCCAAAATATCTTTTCCTGAGCTCCAAATACTTTATTTGGGTTCATAATATTCCAAAGTGTCTCCGAGAATTTTCCCAGAAGTTTTGGAGACTTCGGAGTATTTTTCGTGACTTAAATATTAGTTCTAGACTTTTCTGGAATTATTTTATTTACGAAAATAATTTATTCCGAAAATATATAATAAATATCTCAATTTCCCACCGGTCCTCAAAGCCCATGTGCAATAATCCTAATAAATCTCAAAAGTCCATGCATTTATTTACTAATGGGCTTTTATGTCTAATTGACCCATTAGTAAATGTGGAAGTGTGCCATCAATTAGTACCATATCGCCAGTTGATGAACATGTAGGGAGTTTTTCTCCCTATATATATCTAGAAGCTTCTTGCCAAAGCACACCACAACTACCGCAAGAGGAGCCCCTAGTTTAGGAAATCTCTCGTGTAGTAAATGATAGTTTTCTCTCTTCCTATCATATCATTGGCGGTCAACTCCGGCGAACTCTCCGGCGAGCTTTTCTGGTGCTACAAGGTTCGTCTTGTTTTTCTCTTCGTCGTAGTGTATCCCTTCCATCCAAAGCGGTTTTCACGTTTACGTTTTCCCCCCTGGAAAGCGTATTCTCTTTTTAGATCTGTTTAATTATGTTTTAAATGAAAATCCCTATTTACAGATTTGCCATCCGATTTCAAAACCCTATAACTTCTTTGTTTTTAATCCAAATCGATCCATTCAAGTTGCGTTAGATTCGTAGTTTTATGCTCTATCCAGTAGTATATTTTTCATCTATGTTAATTACTTTTGAAAATCAAAGTAAATTAATTCTTTTAATGCTTTAATCTTGCCCTTTTCAAAATCTTGTTTAATCTATAGTTTATTCGTTTTAGATCCGTTTTGTCCCGTTCGAGTTGCGTTGGTTTCGTAACTATAATATCTACCTGTTAGTAACAATATTAAATATGTTTTATTCTCTGAAATAAAATGATAATTGATTAATCTATATAATCAATGGTTTTCCAATTAAAATCAATTAGGGTTTTCCACCTCTGCTTTTCATAAAACAAAACATACTTAGTTTAATCTTGTTTTTACAAAGCAAAGTAATGTGACTTAATTTAATTTGGGTATTTCTCTGAAGTATCCAATATATGCTTTTTAAATAAAATAAATGAAGTTTAATTATCTTATAAAAGCTAATCTTTCGGTAGTCGTTTCTTTTCCTTTATAGATCCGATTAGCGTGATTCTCGCATCTGCGTGATCGTAGCAATACATAGATTTCTTTTAAACCTTTTTCATTGATTGGTTTATTGTTCTAAAGTAGATATATTTTATGCTTTGTATGATTGTTCACATGCTTGTGTGGTATTTATGATCTTGTCCAATCGGTGAGATTTACGTGGAGATCAAGAAGAAGTCATCAGAAGATCGAGAATCAAGTGAAGAAAGGATCTAAGAGTTTAAGGCAAGTTTAACATGGGATCATCCTTGTTGTCCTATTCACCATAATTCATCTAGTCATGATTGCATGTGTCTCAATTGATTCCTATTAGATCTATATCATAGCTTTGTTATCCTTTTACCTTGTCACCATGGGTTACTATTGCATATGGGTAGATCTGCTACGCTTTATGATCTATGAGAAGAATCTTGACTAATGATATATGCAACGATGAGATAAAATTGGCTTTTATAGCAACATGGAATAGGACCACACTGTAGGGCAAAAGCTGGGACTTAAATGCAACCACGAGTGCTATATGGCTCTGGCTTTAGTCAAGTATAAAGATTCGTACTAGCATGTTGGCAGTTCGTGAAAGGCACCATTGCCGAGCTGGTTGTAGGGCATGTTCTAGGGTGGTTACCGCTTCGAAAGGTACCATCGAGTAGAGGCTTTACATACCCTTGCCCTTGGGTCCGTAGGGTGTGTCAACATGTTGGGAAGACTTTTGAAAGACTTCATAGTGTACCCAGCCCGCTCACCTTGGCAGTGTTTTTGGATTGGCCGTCCCGGGCATATGGGTTACACGGCTTGTGGGTAAAGTGCGTAACCTCTGCAGAGTGTAAATCTATCATGATAGCCGTGCTCACGGTCACGAGCGGTCTGGAAAACTCACAGTGTTAGATACTCATGTTGTTGAACAACTTATGATGGTAAGTTTGGAGATATGATATATGAGATTGTTTCATTAATGATCATGTGGTTACCGAATGGGTTAAGCATAACTAAAGCTAATTGTTGTTAAAACTTGACCAAGTTAAAAGCAACCGCAGTAAGCCAGTGTCAGCCTTTTGAGCTTCATAACCCTGTGTTATTCTTGCTGAGTACTTTAAGTGCTCACCCTTGCCTTATCAACCATATCAGGTTGCAAAGAGAAACAGTTAAAGGAGTTAGGATTATGATCAACCAGTCAGTTGTCCCTGTGAAGTTGGAGTCTTCACCTGAAGTTCGGAGTTGTCCTCCCGCTGTTCGCTGTGTTGAGGTTATCCTTTGACCTTATATGTTATGTATTTAAGTGTTTTCTTTTGATACTTCCCTAATTTGTGGCTATATGTGAGATTTGACTTCCTGGGCTCACATATGGTGTAAATATGGTGTTGTTCTTAAAACCGGGTGTGACACCTTGACCCTTAGGGTGCTCCTCTTTCGTCTGATGAATATGCTGCTAAGTGAAACTGAGCAGCCCCCAGGCTTATGCCCATATTCTGATAGTTGAGTGGGTAGAAGAATTCTTGTGAATGGAGTTAGAGGTAGACTAACTCTTCGGTTAGATTTTACTGGGAAGTTTGGCGTGGTAGGCAGAAGAAGTCTTGTGAGGTGGCTTCCATGCCTTCTCTGTCTAATTGCTGAACCCCGGGTTGTCACCGTTGTCGCTCCCAAGTTGATCCTGGCTGTGGATGCTTGCATCGAACTCCTACTGGGAAGGCTAGAGTTGGAGCTGTCCAATCTCATTTGTTGGGAGTGGTTTTCTGCCTATGATCCGACACTTCTTCACGCTTTGTGAGGATTCTAGGTTGTTTTGACTTGTAAGGTTTCCGCTTGGGTGTCAGGCCTTCTTTGGTGGTAGACCTAGTATAACCTAGCTAAGGCCTTTATATCTTGTCACTTGTGGTCTCTTGTTGTAGATGTAGCTAGGCTCGATCTTATCTGGTTGTTGTAAAGTTATCGGCCAAGTTGTTTTTCATAGTATGCATAGCCGTGGATGGTTGTATTGTTGTTCTGGATATTCTTCTGGATATTCTGTATGGTACTCTGAAGTATTGTCTTTATTGTCTTTTACTTCTTTCTTTATGTACTATTGCTGTTGTAATCTTTTCTTCATGGACTTGGTGTATGTGCACCTGTTATTCTTCTATAAATAACTATACTATGGTTGTCTTGTCACATGTCCTCTTCCTTCTCTCGTACAGACCTTTGTTGTATCATGGATATTGTAGTTGGCGAGCTTGACGAGCCCTCGGGCTTTTTTCCCTTTCTTGGTGGTAATATGGTGAATGGTGTAGTTCTTGTGATAGAAACTAGTAGGTTACTAGTTTCAAGGTAGTACCATGCTATGGGCGGCTTTGAGGCAAATGGTCTAGTTCTTGTGATGACGTTATCGCATGTTGCACTGCTTGATCTTCCAGTGTTCTAGTTCCATGCCACTATGAAAGGATCAATATGCCCAAGAGGGGGGGTGAATTGGGCTTGTTTTAAATTTCTAAAGAAAATATAAAAGCCTATCAAATGCCAATCACCCCCTAGTGCCTACCGTCCGTGTGTCCTAGCTAGAAAGCGGTAGCAGTTCATAGGAATTAAAAACAACCTAAGCAATTCTAGTAGGAAATGTAAAAACAAGACGGAAAGAAATGTGGAAATGTAAAGAGCTAGGGAAAAGAGAATCTCATTGACGCAACAATTTTTTCCTGAGGTATCGAGGTGTCGACACAACCCCCTAGTCCTTGTTGGAGCACCTCGCAAGGTATTGCTCCCCCTCTACCCGCGCAAGGATAGAGTGCTCTCTACGGGCTGATTCTTCGCCACTCCGGCTCGGTGAATCGCCCACAACCGATCACAAGAGCTTGGAGAAGAGCCGCCAACAATCTCCTGGCGGTCACTTCCTCCGAACACCACCAAACCGTCTAGGTGTTGTCGAACACCAAGAGTAACAAGCACAAGACCTTCACTTGACCCACTCAAGGCTAGGAAGGTGGATGGATGCACACAAGTCACTCCCAATCACTCTGTGAGGGAAGAACAAGATGAACTCTCTCTAATCTCTCCCTCACTAGCCTCTTGGCTCTCCAAAAGATTTCTCAAGGTGTCACCAGCTGAAAACAATGGCCAAGAGTCCCTCTAAGGACCAAGGGGGCAACTATAAATAGTCACCACCTCCAAACCTAGCCGTTTTTTACTTTTTCTTCTCTCTGCGTAGCCACCGAACTAGTCCGGAGCTCACACCACCGGACCATGCACACTGGTCCGGAGCTCACTCTGATTTCAAACTCAGGCACCGTCGGACTACTCTGCTTGGTCCGACGCACTGGTCCAATGCTCTGGTCCGGAGCCTCGGTGCTCTCTGAGTGAAATCCTTTCTCTCTTTTACACACCACCGGACCACTCTTCTTGGTCCGGTGCCCTGGTCCAACGCTCTAGTCCAGAGCCAGGGGGCTCTCTGCATAAACCCAAACCTCTGTCATGAGGCGTCGGACTAGCCGTCGGATGAACAGTCGGACTAGTCCGGAGCCTTCTGTCTCTCTGAACCAAGCCACCGGACCTCGAGCTGAGAATCTGCCTAAGTCAGGGACCGTCGGACCACTCTCCTATGGTCCGACGCCCACTGAGCACAGTGGTCTGGAGCCTCTTTCTCCCTCTAAAACAACTGTTTTCGCTGAGGTTTCTTAAGGGATTTTGCTCCTACCATTTCTAGGGTTTACCAAGGGCTGAAAGCAAGGTCTCTAGGACTAGTTGTGACAAGTGTGCATATACCCACTTTCCTAAACTCTCCTAGGTCAAGCTACTAATCTCATACCCCCCTTTATAGTACGGTCAAAGGAAAAACAAAAGCCCTAGTTATACTTAGTGCCCTTCTCAACCTTATGGTACTAAGAACTAGCCTAGTCTTCGTCGTGTATCTCCATCCTTTGCAACCGAAACGATTTCCATCTTGGGGCATGAATATCAATTAAGCCCATTCAAAATGCATCACTAATGACCTAACATAGATGACTTTGTCTCTGCAAAACACACGTTAGTCATAGTGATCTAGTGTTGTCGTTAATCGCCTAAACACAAGGGTCCATGATTCTACAATCTCCCCCTTTTAGGTAATTGACGACAATACAAGCTCGAGTAGAGAATAAAGAGTGAATTTTGATAAGAGAAGGCATGACTTGACATGAGATAGGCATGGGTTAGTAATAAGAAAGACAAATACATGCCTAACCATTCAAGCCATGACAAGCACAATAGATATGAAAAGAGCATAGTACTTGATTTCAAAACAAAACAAAATATGCTATAGCCAAAAGATCAGAGATTAGCGCGGAAGCAATATAGCATAACCAAGTTACATGATATATATATAGGAATGTCCACACATGTCACACAACCATCAAGTCTCAACCATCACACATATCATACAATGCATTAAGACGGTAAACGTGATGCATGATGCAATAGAGTTTATACACAACAAAAGAACGAGTCCTACTAGCTCCCCCTAAAGCTAGCCCATCTACTCGACTCTCCCTCTCCCCCTTTGGCGTCGAAACACCTAAACTAAGCGTCTGGAGGTGGAGTGGAAGCAGCCGTGGACCGGTCGAGCACCCTGAAAGCTGCCAGATAAGTCTCATCATCTGAATCCTCCCCCTGAGTATTTGTCTCTGGTAGTGAAGCAGTCTAGGGGTCAGTAGCTGACAGGCCTGCTGTGGTCGACGACTCTAGAGCAGTAGCTGAAGGAGTAGAAGCAGGATCAAGCACCGGTGCCAGTGTCTCTGTGGGAGCCTCAGGAGCGGCGGTGTCCGGTTGTGCGTCAGGCACTAACTCGACTAGAGTCTGAAGAACCGGAGACTGCACAGGCTGTATGGGAGTAGAGGTGACAACTGTAGCATCGGTAGAAACTGCAGCTGTAGGTGGAGTAGACACGGCTGGAGCCCGACTGTCGTGTGTAGCCTCTGAGGAAGCTACTGAGGAACGGTGCTGATCGGCTGTCGGTGCAACTAGCTCGGCCTCAACCTCTGCTGCTATCTGAGGACCAGTGAGGGACGGCTGACCGGTAATGTCACTAAAGGACGCTGACAGATCTCTAGTAGTAGCACCCATCGTAGCGGTAAGTGGAGTGAAACCAGTAGTGAGAGGGGTGAACTGCTGAGTAGTGCCAAAGGTGTCCAACCACTGCGTCATCTGAGTCACCGGTGACTGGAACGGGGTGGTCAATCCGGCACCCTGAAGTCCACTGGACTGTATGGCTGGGGTGGTAGTGACTGATTGACCGGCGGAGCTCGTAGGGGCCACTGAGGGGCCAACTGAGGGTCCTACTGAGAACTGTGGCCCTCTTAGCTGCCCAACTGACTGTGAGGGCTGAGACGTGCTCATCATCTGTATCTGTGGAGCTGCAGGAAACTCTAGAGGAGGAGCGTCAGTCCACTTCATCATATGGGCCATAAAGGCCATGTTCTGCTGCTACAGTTGCTGTGACTATAAATGAAGGCGCTGGGACTCTAGCTGCATAGCGAGCATCTGTCGCTGCATCTCGAAGTGACGCTCCTCTGACTGTCGCTGCATCTCGTCCTATCGCTGCTGGACCTGTGTGACTGCAGTGACGAGAGAACTCTGCTGCTCATTGAGACGGTCAAGAATCTTCAACATCATCGTCTCGGTGGCAGAGGCAGAGCCGCCAGCCTCAGTGTCGTGAGCCCGTGGGGGCATCTGTGGAACTGGCTGGAAATCGACGTCTGAGCTATCTGAAGTATCCTCAGGAGTCACATCAGCTCCAGTATCTAGTCCATGGAGCTCCTACTGCTCAACACCGCGAATCGCCTCATCCTGAGCATCAACCTCTGCTCTATCAGCTGGTGCTGTCCTCTCTCTGACAAGTCGGAGGACCCTGTTTCCAAACCAGCTATCAAACGACCCCAGGACTCTATAAGCTAGAAAAGAAGTCGACGACTGATCCAATAGAGCGCGGAGTCCAGGGTTTGCTCCCTCAAGCTCAATAGCAATGATTGAAGAAATCCAATGAGCATAGGGAAACTGACGACGGGCCCTCATGCCATCTGCTATCACGTCCTCAATCTCTGACACAAGAAAGTCTGCAACATCAAATGGTGTCTGAGATACTAGGGCCTGAAGGAGTAGCTGCTGCATATTTGTCAGTCCTTCCTTGTAACCCGTGCGAGGAAGTAGAGTACGACGAAGTACCTCGTTCAACCTGTGAACTGTGGGTCTGAGCTCTGCTGGGCTACGTCTGGAGCCCTCTGAGAAAGGTGGCTTGAAGAGAGGAGCCACCTCCTGCACTGACAGTGTACGGCCACCTCGAGCTCTACGAGGCACTGAGGCTCCTCGATAGCACTCATAGTGTAAGTCAAGCTCACCACCCTGCTGACGGAGGCGAAAGATCTCTCTGAGTCTGGTCAAGTATAACCGGTATCGCTCGCCTCTGAACGTGTACTGCACAAACTTGTGCTCCGGATCCACCCATACTGAAGCATAGAACTCTCTGACCCATCTCTCTATATAGTTACCAGAACGCCTGAGTAAGTCGGCGAGTCCCGGTAGGTAAGTCAGGAACGGGCGGATCTCCTCACCAGCTAGCTCAACGATGCTCTCTAAGGAGCAAACCCTGTGCGGTCGAATCTGAATACTGGTCAGCTGAGCTGCTCTGTAGAAATCCTCCATGAGAGGTGTATGCCATCCTGGTGAGGCTCTGGGGTCTCTCTGATCCGGGCACCACTTCTCTAAAGCAACAAATCGAAGCTTCTTCACTTGCTTCGCTGTAAGATTCCTCAGATCGAGGTGAACTGAGGCTGAAGCTACTGTGGGAGCCGCTGACTGAGGTGACTGCGCAGACTGGGAGCGAGTGGAACGCCCCCAGGAACTAGGTGCCAACGGTGTCCCTAGAGCTTTAGTGACAAGCTCTGGCTCCTGTGGAGTATCCTCAGTGTGTGACCTAGCTGGAGGAGAAGAGGGAAGATCCCGCGGAGGGGTGCCGAGTCTCACGGTACCTCAACGATCGCCTCGCTTTGCGCGGTCCGCTGCATCGGCCACTGCCTCGGCTTTCTCAACCTCTGTGAGCTTTCGCTTTTTCTTCTTTGCTTTCTCAACAACGGGCTTCTTGCCCTTATCACTGGAAGGATGTGGAGGTGGAGGAGCATCATCACCTGACCTAGCTGCGCGAGCACGAGTACTGCGAGTCATACTGAATCAAGCAAAGAACCACTGCCCACTGACAATCACAAGATCCACTGCCAACTGTCAGAACCACTGATCAAAAGAACCACTGACAACTGATCAAACTACAAGCACAACTGACAACTGATCAAACTACAAGCACAACTGTCAGAGGGGCCTCCAAGCCACTGGACTGAACCTCTGAGGCTTTGCCTCAATACGTACTCGCGATCTTTGCCCCGAGTTCAACTGCCACTGACTGCTGCTGGATAGAATAGACAGGGTATACATAAGCATATATAACATCTAGAGATAAGAAACCGTATAGAAGCAAGCATCTAGATAAGTGATAGAATAAAATGCTAACATTATACCTGAGGTAAGAGAGCGTAGCTATTCAGAGCAATGTCAAGTACCAAACCACGCTCCGAACGAGAATTACCAGCTGCGAATTACAATTGGCAATTGATTTAGCGAACTGGATTGAATTGCTTAAGAGTTTGTCAAGGAATAATACTAGGGCATAACTCAATTGACGACTCAACAAAACGCGATATCGACGATTGAAACCATACCCTAGCGAGACGAAGAGGCGAAGACGTCGACGACGAAGGCGAACACGGTCGCGAACGAGGACGTCGAAGACGATGACAACGAAGGAGTTCGGTCGAGGACGAATGCGTCGAAAACCGACTTAGGATTAGGGTAAACCCTAGCCTTTTGATTCTCAGTGGCAATGGAGAGGAGGGGGGAAACCCTAGGTCGGTCCAGCTTGGCAGGGAGGAGAGTGGAGCTTTGGGCGCGGAGCTTGGCAGTTCACCGGCGGTGAGGTGGAGGATGGTGGCGAGGTGCGGAGGGCGGTGGTAGACGCGGTGCAGGGCAGAGGAGGGCGGCGCTGCCGTGGCGAGGACGAGTGGAGAGGCGGCTTTACTGCGGCGAGGTGGTGGCGGATCTCTGGTGGAGGCTCGTCGGCGGCAATGGTGGCGCGGTGGAGCTAGCGGCGGAGCAGAGCCGGCATACGGACGGCGGAAGGAACACAGTGAAGAAACAGAGCCGCTCGCGGGGGGTTATCCGCAAATTTTCGAAGCGTCGGACCACTCCGCTTGGTCCGATGGCTGGTCCGACGGGTGGTCCGATGGTACCAGAGAAGGAAATACACTGAGCAGCCGACCACCGGACTAGTGCGTCGGTCGACTCTCCGGACTGGTCCGATGGAGCACCGGACTGGTCCGACGGTGCAAGGATGGGATTGACAGAGGCACCGGACAACTTGTCATTGGTCCGGTGGAGCGTCGGACACTGGTCCGACGGTTTCTTTGGCTGGAAAAGATTTATGCAGAGAGGGACAGGACGTCAGACCACTGTGTCGGACCAATGTAGAGTGGTCCGGTGCTTAATATTGCTCTGAATTTTCCTATTTTTCTCTCCAATCTTTTCTCTTAGCCAAGTACCAACACGAGAGAGCAAAGAGGAACACTTGTTGGACTTAACATAAGAACCATCTCTCAAACCCTCAATTTTAGAAGTAGTTTGCCATAGGCTAGGATTAGTTTTCGTAAGAAAAGAGTTCAATAAAGCTCCAAGGGTCACCTTAGGGGCACAAGAGGGGTATTAGCTGAAGCTAGAGCGTTGAAATGCTCCCCTAAGTGTTAAACCTAATGATGACCAACAAACTTAACCGAAAAGAAACGAGGAAGCAACACTCATGCATATGCAATGCAAAACAGAATTTGAATCTAGGTTGCTTGCAAGTTTAAATCGCGGTTAAGCTTTGTCACACGCTTTGAGGGCGGTTATCTTAACCGCGTTAGCCAAGCCTATGTGCATTACCAAATTAAACATGTTATATTACATATGAATGCATGATTCACACAAGCTTATCTTTTAGTGAAGTTAGAGTGATCAAGCACATTCAACTCGCTTCTCAACCTACAAAAGGTTGTTTCATCGAGTGGTTTAGTGAAGATATCCGCCAATTGATCTTCGCTCTTAACTCCAACTAGTGTGATGTCTTTCCTAGCCACATGATCTCTAAGAAAGTGATGGCGAATATCAATGTGCTTGGTGCGAGAGTGTTGAACCGGGTTGTTAGCAAGCTTTACGGCGCTTTCATTATCACACAAAAGTGGAACTTCTTTTAAAAACACGCCGTAATCAAAAAGTGTTTGGGTCATATATAAGATTTGTGCACAACTAGCTCCCATGGCAATGTATTCCGCCTCGGCAGTTGACAATGACACACTGTCTTGCTTCTTTGAGGACCAAGAAACAAGTGATCTTCCTAGCATGTGGCACCCGCCGGAGGTACTCTTCCTATCAACCTTACACCTGGCGTAATCCGAATCGGAATAGCCAACTAGTTGGAAGGGAGCTCCTTTGGGATACCAAAGACCCATGCTAGGGGTGTGCCTTAAGTACCTAAGGATTCTCTTAACCGCACAAAGATGCGACTCCTTAGGGTTTGCTTGAAACCTAGCACACATACACACACTAAACATGATATCCGGCCTAGAAGCGGTGAGGTAAAGTAAACTACCGATCATAGAACGATAAAGAGTTTGGTCAATCGGTTTACCTCCCTCATCGAGATCGAGATGCCCATTAGTAGGCATTGGGGTCTTGATTGGCTTGCAATCCTCCATCTTGAACTTCTTAAGTAGATCATAAGTGTACTTTTCTTGAGAGATGAAGGTCCCTTCTCTCATTTGCTTCACTTGAAAGCCAAGGAAGAAGGTTAGCTCGCCAATCATTGACATCTCGAACTCCTTGGACATCAAGTCACCAAACTCCTTGCAATGGTCTTGGTTTGTTGACCCAAATATAATGTCATCGACATATACTTCGCAAACAAAGATCTCTCCATTAAGCTTCTTGGTGAATAGTGTAGTGTCGACGATCCCGATCTTGAAGCCCTTCTTGATTAGGAAGTTCCTTAGCCTCTCATACCAAGCTCTTGGAGCTTGCTTCAATCCGTAGAGTGCCTTGGACAACCTATACACATGATTAGGCAAGTTTGGGTCTTCAAACCCGGGAGGTTGTGAGACATAGACAAGTTCATTTATGAAACCATTTAAGAAGGCGCTCTTCACATCCATTTGAAAGAGCTTCATTTTGTGATGTGAAGCATACGCCAAAAGGATACGAATGGCTTCAAGTCTTGCAATCGGAGAAAAGGTTTGTCCAAAATCGAGTCCTTCTACTTAAGAGAACCCCTTTGCCACCAATCTTGCTTTGTTCCTCACAACCACGCCTTGATCATCTTGCTTGTTCCTAAACACCCACTTGGTGCCAATGATTCTTGCATCCTTTGGCTTCTCTTCAAGTGTCCACACTTGGTTCCGGGTGAAGTTGTTGAGTTCTTCATGCATGGCATTCACCCAATTCGGATCCACAAGTGCTTCTTCTACACTAGTAGGCTCAACAAAGGAAACAAACGAGTGATGTTCATCATAAGATGCAAGTCTAGAGCGAGTTTACTCCCTTTGATGGACTTCCTATGATTTGATCATGGGGGTGAGCTTGAAGGATAGATGTTGATCTTCTATTTATCTCTTGAGGAGGAGGATGCGGTGCTTCAACATTGCTTGCTTCGGCCTCGGCTTGATCTTGAGGAATGTGAGTGTCTTCTTGAGCTTCCCTTACTTGATCTCCTTCATCAACTTGAGGCGTGTGGGGTGGAGAAGGATCTTGATTTACTTCATCTTCAACTTCTTCCACCTCTTGCGGGTTGATAGCACCAATTGGCATATTCTTCATTGCCTCCCTCAAGGGTTCATCACCTACATCAATATCCTCAAGCGCTCCTTGGGAGCCATTAGTTTCATCAAACTCCAAGTCATACGTTTCTTCAACTAAGCCGGTGGCTTTGTTAAATACACGGTATGCCTTGGATTTAAGTGAATAACCAACAAGGAAACCAATGTCACACCGCCGTTGGAATTTACCCAAGTGTTGGCGCTTCTTGTAGATGTACACCTTGCAACCAAACACCCGGAAGAATGAAATATCTGGCTTCTTCCCATTGACAAGCTCATAGGGGGTCTTCTTTAATAGCCTTTGGACGAAGAGATGGTTTGCCGCATAGCAAGCGGTGTTGATTGCCTCCGCCCAAAACTTCTCCGGAGTGTTGTACTCGTCAAGCATAGACCTTGCTAGAGTTATGAGCGTCCGGTTCTTCCTCTCTACGACACCATTTTGTTGTGGAGTATATGTGGCGGACACCTCATGCTTGATCCCAACTTCATCACAATAATCTTCAATCTTTGTGTTCACAAATTCGGTGCCATTGTCACTTCTAATCTTCTTGATCTTCACATCAAATTCATTTTGAGCTCTTGTAGCAAACTTCTTGAAGATGCCTTGTGTCTCTCCCTTGTCTTGAAGAAAGAACACCCAAGTGTACCGAGAGTAGTCATCCACTACCACCAAGCAATAGAGATT
Source organism: Microstegium vimineum (assembly GCA_022036555.1). NCBI lineage: Eukaryota > Viridiplantae > Streptophyta > Magnoliopsida > Poales > Poaceae > Microstegium > Microstegium vimineum. Next base: position 29,517,543 of record CM039120.1, on the reverse strand, counting down.
TCCTCCAAGACTAGCATAGGTGGTAGGGCCAAATAGATCCATGTGTAGCAACTCTAGGACTCTTGAGGTTGACATGAAAGCTTTGGTTGGATGAGTGTTTGCCACTTGCTTGCCGGCTTGACATGCACTACAAAGTTTGTCCTTCTCAAACACCACATCCTTGATTCCTCTAACCATTTCCTTCTTGACTAGCTTCTTCAAGGTTGACACGCCACGTGAGCTAATCTTCTATGCCATAGCCAACCCAAACAATTCTTGGAGAATAGACAAGCTTGCAAGTTTGCTTCATTTGAAGTGAAGTCCACTAAGTATAGATTGTTGTGCCGGAACCCTTTGAATATCATTGATGAATCTTCAATCTTGGTCACAATCACCTCATTTGGAGTGAAGAGACAATGAAACCTGAGATCACAAAATTGACCAACCGATAGCAAGTTGAAGCTCAATGATTGTACTAGCAAGACATTTGAGATTGATTGATCTTGGGAGATAGCCACTTTGCCTAAGCCTTGAACTTTGCCCTTTGAATTATCCCCAAAAGTAATCTTGTCTTGATTTGCACAATCCTCATCAAGTGTGGTGAACATCCGGGGGTCGCTGGTCATGTGTTGAGTGCAACCACTATCAATTACCCAATGGCTCTCACCAGTCTTGTAGTTCACCTACACACAAGCAACTTGGAGTTGAGCTTGTTGTTTGGGAACCCCCTTAGTGCGGGGCCCCATTGCCTTGTCAACCAACTCCTTAGCAACCCAAAGAACCCTAGGCTTGTTCTTCATTGGTGGTCCAAGAAACACCACAAGTGGTCTACCCTTGGAATCTTTGTTGATGACATAGTGAGCATCATGAGAAAATGGCCTAGTGTGCTTGGGCAAGGTCTTGGGAAGTGGAGTCTTGCATTGAAATGATAGATGACCAATTTGTCCACATCCAAAACACCTCTTAGGCTTGGGCTTTGGCTTCTCTTGATTGTAGCCATTGTACTTGTTCTTGTAGTAGTTCTTGGCTTCAATCTTGACCTTGGCATTCATCACTTGGTTCTCCTTGTACCCAATACCGGTCTTGTCACTCTTCATGACGGTGCTCATTAGAAGCTCACTTTGGAGATTATGGCCTTTGGTGAACTTTTCAAGGCCACTTGTAAGCTTGGTCTTGTCATTCTTGAGCTTGGTAATTTCTTCTCGAAGAGAGTTGATCAAAGTGATAGCATCTTTGTCTTCTTCTTGAGCCGGCTTGATGGTGAAGGGCTTGTTTGCCTTGAGGTTGATTAGCTCTTCCTTGAGCTTTGAGTTCTCTTCACTCATCTTCACATAATCATCATACTTGTCGGCTTCTACAACTCTCTTGCCCTTGCACTTTGCACTTTGCTCAAGAGCCACATCATCAAGCTCGATATCACAAGAGGTAGCACTTGCACACTTAGCACACGGGTTAGTAGCAACATGTGTAAGATCTTGAGTAAGTAATTCATTTGCTACCACTAGTGTACCATGATCATTTTTCACTTGATTGTAGTCATCTTTTAGCAAGTTAAACCTTGTGAGGAGCTCTTGGGATGACCTCTCAAGCTTATCATGTTTCTCATTGGCTTGCTTAAGAGAGGCTTTGAGCTCCCTAGTGCTAGATGTGAGAGAGTTAATCTCAAGCTTCAAATCATCATTAGCACTAGACAAGTTATCAAGCTTATCATGCAAGTTTTCCTTGATTTCAAGAAGTTTGTCATTTTTACTCTTGTACTTCCTTATGATGCTAGCATATTTGTTGCAAATTTTAATTAGCTCATCATAGGAAGGTGCTTCTTCATCATCACTATCATCACTAGAGAGGTCATCACCATCATCCTCTTTTTGTACCTTCTTGTCACCTTTAGCCATAAGGCATAGGTGTGTAGAGGATGAGCCCGGCGATGAAGGAGGAGGTGGCGGTGGAATCGAAGAACCAATCACCAAAGCGGCCACCTTCTCTTCTTCACTCTCATCATCGGAGGAGTCACTTGAATTATCAATATCGGTGAGCCAATCACCCACAATGTAAGCCTTGCCATCCTTCTCTTCTTGTGGAAGTTGAAGTTCTTCTTCTTCTTGTATGGCTTGTCTTGCTTCTTGTTATCATCACTTGAGTCATCATTGCCGCCCTTGTTCTTCTTGAAGTTCTTGAACTTGTTGTTCTTGAACTTGTCTTTCTTCTCTTTGGGACACGCATGGGCTAGATGACCAAGAGTGCCGCAATTGTAGCACTTCATTTGGGAGATTGGCTTCCTTGAAGAGCTTGTGAAGAATTTCTTCTTCTTTGAGTAAAACTTGACTCCGTTCTTGTTTAGCCTCTTCAACATCTTGGCGGTCTTCTTCACCATGAGAGCGATGTTGTCTTCATCATCATCATCACTTGTACTCTCAACGACATATTGAATCTTGCACTTCTCCTTGGAAGATGCCTTGAGAGCCAAGTCCTTCTTCTCATCCTTCTCTTTCTTCTTGGAGGAGGATGAAGTTCCATCATTGATCTTCATGTACATCTCATGAGCATTGATCTTGCCCAACACTTGCGTTGGTGTAGTTGCGGAGAGATCGCCTTGATGAAGAACCGTGACGATGTGGCTATACTTGTCTATTGGAAGGACACAAAGTATCTTGCGTACCACATCGGCCGGTGTCATTTGAGAGAGTCCAAGGCCATTCAACTCCTCTACAAGCACATTCAAGTGAGAATACATTTCATTAGCATTTTCATGAGATAGCATGGTGAAAGCATTTAACTTAGCAATGATAAGGTGATAGCGCTCTTCTCTTTCACATTTAGTGCCCTCGTGTAGAGCACAAATGTTTGTCCAAATCTCATGCGTGGTTTTGCAATTCCACACACAGTTGAACACATCCTTGCAAATGCCACGGAAAAGAATGTTCTTTGCCTTGGCATTGTTCTTCTCAAAGTATGGGTCCTCGGCGAACACCGATCCACCTTGGGTGGCGGCTTTGTGAACGCCGACATCCACGGCCTCAAGGTAGGCCTCCATCCGCACTTTCCAATAAGGAAATTCATCCCCATCAAACATGGGTGGCGGTCCATCCCCATGGGACATCTTGCTCTAGGCGGTGAAGCCTAATTTAGAGCAACCTAGCTCTAATACCACTTGAAAGGATCAAGATGCCCAAGAGGGGGGGTGAATTGGGCTTGTTTTAAATTTCTAAAGCAAATATAAAAGCCTATCAAATGCCAATCACCCCCTAGTGCCTACCGTCCGTGTGTCCTAGCTAGAAAGCGGTAGCAGTTCATAGGAATTAAAAACAACCTAAGCAATTCTAGTAGGAAATGTAAAAACAAAACGGAAAGAAATGTGGAAATGTAAAGAGCTAGGGAAAAGAGAATCTCATTGACGCAGCGATTTTTTCCCGAGGTATCGAGGTGTCGACACACCCCCCTAGTCCTCGTTGGAGCACCTCACAAGGTATCGCTCCCCCTCTACCCGCGCAAGGGTAGAGTGCTCTCTACGGGCTGATTCTTCGCCACTCCAGCTCGGTGAATCGCCCACAACCGATCACAAGAGCTTGGAGAAGAGCCGCCAACAATCTCCCGGCGGTCACTTCCTCCGAACACCACCAAACCGTCTAGGTGCTGTCGAACACCAAGAGTAACAAGCACAAGACCTTCACTTGACCCACTCAAGGCTAGGAAGGTGGATGGATGCACACAAGTCACTCCCAATCACTCTGTGAGGGAAGAACAAGATGAACTCTCTCTAATCTCCCCCTCACTAGCCTCTTGGCTCTCCAAAAGATTTCTCAAGGTGTCACCAGCTGAAAACAATGGCCAAGAGTCCCTCTAAGGACCAAGGGGGCAACTATAAATAGTCACCACCTCCAAAACTAGCCGTTTTTTACTTTTTCTTCTCTCTACGTAGCCAATGGACTAGTCCGGAGCTCACACCACCGGACCATGCACACTGGTCCGGAGCTCACTCTGATTTCAAACTCAGGCACCGTCGGACTATTCTGCTTGGTCCGACGCACTGGTCCGACGCTCTGGTCCGGAGCCTCGATGCTCTCTGAGTGAAATCCTTTCTCTCTTTTACACACCACCGGACCACTCTTCTTGGTCCGGTGCCCTGGTCCGACGCTCTGGTCCGGAGCCAGGGGGCTCTCTGCATAAACCCAAACCCCTGTCATGAGGCGTCGGACTAGCCGTCGGACGAACCGTCGGACTAGTCCGGAGCCTTCTGTCTCTCTGAACCAAGCCACCGGACCACTCTCCTATGGTCCGGTGCTTTCCAGACAGGTGGTCCGGAGCTCCTCGAGCTGAGAATCTGCCTAAGTCAGGGACCGTCGGACCACTCTCCTATGGTCCGACGCCCACTGAGCACAGTGGTCCGGAGCCTCTTTCTCCCTCTAAAACAACTGTTTTCGCTGAGGTTTCTTAAGGGATTTTGCTCCTACCATTTCTAGGGTTTACCAAGGGCTGAAAGCAAGGTCTCTAGGACTAGTTGTGACAAGTGTGCATATACCCACTTTCCTAAACTCTCCTAGGTCAAGCTACTAATCTCATACCCCCCTTTATAGTACGGTCAAAGGAAAAACAAAAGCCCTAGTTATACTTAGTGCCCTTCTCAACCTTATGGTACTAAGAACTAGCCTAGTCTTCGTCGTTTATCTCCATCCTTTGCAACCGAAACGATTTCCATCTTGGGGGCATGAATATCCATTAAGCCCATTCAAAATGCATCACTAATGACCTAACATAGATGACTTTGTCTCTGCAAAACACACGTTAGTCATAGTGATCTAGTGTTGTCGTTAATCGCCTAAACACAAGGGTCCATGATTCTACACACTGGCTGATTTCGCGACCTTGGTTGAAGAAGTATTCCTTGGCCGGTCCTGTGCGATGTCATTTTGGCGCATGTTGTTGTTGATCCGCCTTCTCTCTGTCGAGGACCTGGCGGAACTGTGAATCTTGAATGTCTTCTGGGCTTTGCTTCTACTACCTTTGGCAAACAGGGGTACCTTGTCTTGTTGGGTGTCTAGCACGTCTGAGTTATTTAGCTCTGTTTGTATCTTGATTAGCCTTGAATTCGACTGTGTTACTCATTACTGACTTGTACTAGTTCCTTTCGGCAATGTAACCTTGGTATATGGTCTTTGCTTTCAAAAATGTGTCTGATGAAGTATCAAGGACTTGTAGTCTATATTTTCCAAGTTCTTGTACCTGCTGAGTTCTTTTTGTTCCGCGAGTTGTCTGTATTCTTTGAAAAAAGATGTGGTCTAACTGCTTTGTGCTATGTTCCGTGATTGGTGGAACTTTTCACCTTCTGTATTTTCCGCTACGGGTAAATTTCCTTATAAGTCTGCCCTTCTGTTATCCCCTCTTTTTTACCTCGCAGTAAGAAACGTTTTCCCTTTCTTTTGCAAACCCTAACTGCCGCCGCTGCTTTGATCGTCTTTGCGTCGCCGCGAATGGTGAAGAAGAACAAGATCAAGAGCAAGGGCAAGGGCAAGGCTGAATTCGTGGACGAAGATACTGTTCTGGAGCGAATAGTCAATCCTGAATTCGTCGAGATGTCGCGCAGATGAAGCAGTCTCCCAAACCTTCTACTCAGGAGGCGGACTTGGATTTGCTTGTTGCGCATGGGCTGCTTCAAGGGCAGTTGTATTCTGGCTACTCTGTTCCTGGTGAGCATATCATTCCCAGTCCTTCCCCAGATTAGTACATTCTTTTTGTTTCCTTTGTTCGTGTCGTACTTTGCTTCCCTCCATCGGCCTTCTTGATGGAGTTCCTTTATTCTTATGGCATCCAGCTTCATCATTTGACCCCTAATGGGGTTCTTTTCCTTGCTTCTTTCGCACATCTGTGTGAGGCCTTCATTGGCATCCCTCCCTGTCTTCTTCTTTTCTGCCATTTCTTTCGTGTTCGATTTCACGAGGGCAAACCCAGCCGTTTTGTCTGCTGCGCTGTTCAGTTTTGTCAGGGTATGAAAGCCACTTACTTTGCTTTTACCCTCTATGAATCTTTCAAGGATTGGGTGGAAAAGTGGTTCTATATTCCAAAGCTCGATGCCTACTTCTCCTCTGACCTTGTTGCTCTTCCGACTCCTCTTTCTTGTTGGAATGATGGTCTATCTTCTTCTGAGTCCTTGGCTATTAGGCCTCTGTTGATCTGGATTAGTTACTTAAAACAATCCGGATTGACTGGTAATGGGTTGGTTGCTAGTTACTATCACCCCGGATTCAACCTCTCATGCAGAGGGAGAATCTTGGTTTTGAGTACACTGGTCCTTCTGATCCTTCTCGGATTATCACTGATTCTGAGTTGTCTGAAGATGGCATGTTCGATCGTTTGGGGAGGGTCCTGAGTGGCATGTCTGCTATGCCTCCCCAGATTTCTAAGTACCATGCTGGAAATCCACCTCCTCCGGTTAGTACTGTGCTCATCTTGCTTTGATTTCTTTTTCCCTGAGTTCTTATCTGTTGATGGCTTCTTTTGTGTTTTAGGATCATGGTCACTGTTTTAGGCTGAACTTGCCTTTTGGGCCAGATCCCTTTGTTCCTGAGGAGCCTGCTGCTGAAGTTACTATGGCCTCGACTTCTTCATCCAGGTTTCTTCCTGGATTTTAAATTACTGACGGGTATGTGCCTTATACCCCAGATCCTCGGATTGCTCAAGTCTTAATGGTTTCTAGGAAAAGGAAAGTTGAATCTTCCGCTCAGCCTGTTCAACTTCCTCCTACTAGTCGCCGCCGCTCTTCTCGGCCACGCCCTCCCACAGGTAACATTATTGTAGGTGAGCGTTTGCATTTGTTATCCGAGTTGTTTTGCATGAAACTCTTCTTTATTCTTCTGCTTTGTTCTTTTTCAGATGGCCAGTTCGTCCTTCTACATGAGGAGTATTTGGATGATGACCCTCCTCTTACCCATCCTCCATGAGTTGTTTTTCTTGATGTCTCTATTATTTTTGTTCAAAGATCTTGTCCTTATTGCTAGTTTTTTGTTTAGTCGTAGATCATCTGTCGGCCAGTCTTCTGTTGAGGCTGCTCCTATTCCCTCGGCTGTTCCAATCCCTTCTTCTTCATTGTTTGATGAAGATTTCTCTTTTTATATCCCTGACCTTTCCTTTGCTTCTGTTGCTGCTACCTTTAGCAAGCTGGCCAAGTAAGTTGTCTTTGCTATGTGACATTTGTACTTTTTATCTGATCTTTGCTTGATATTCTTTACTTTTAAACTTTTTAGGCCTTCTTCTGAAGCTCATGATTCTTCTCACGATGGTAAGGCTTTTTTGTCTCTGATGAAGATTCTTGCTTTTTGTTTCTATTTTAACTCTTCTTGTTGTAGGACTTTGTACTCCTGATGCTACCAAGGTTACCTGTACTTCTCAATTTGTTGGTGCACATCCTCCCGAAGGTGTGCCTCTTCTTGAGGTGCCTGAGTTGAACCTCCAAGCCATAGCTCCGACTTCTTCCAAGCCTTTGCTTATTCAAGGGCCAGAGGTTCAACTTAGCCGAGCTGAACGGGTTCAAAAACTTGTTTCTTCTTGGACGGATCTATCCTTGTCCTTTGGAACTGAATTGAAGGTATTTATTCTTGTCTCTCTCTTTTGGTCTTGTTCACTTGTGTTTTATTTCGACTTATGTCTCTTTCAGGATGTCTGTCGGGAGTTAACTGCTTCTTCCTCAGAAAGTCAGTTTACTGTTACTCTCCAAGCTAAACTTGACATAGTTCAACTTGAGCTGTCTCAGACTCGTGCTGCTTTGGAGCAAGAAAAGGCTCTCCGAGTAGCTGCTGCTTCTGATTTGGAAGAAAAGATTGCTGGTAACTATTTTCTTTTTTCTCTGTTTTGATTTTTCTTGCTTGATATCTGACGTACTTGTTTTCTTGTAGCTGCTGAACAAGCTTCAGTTTCTTGGAATGAGGAGAAACAGGATTTGTCTCTTCGTCTTGTGAATTCAGAGAAGAAAGCTGAAGCTGTAAGTCGACTACTTATTGTTTTCTTATTTTCTTGTTTTTCTTGTGGTTTTTTCTATCTTCTGTTGCCCTTTTCAGTCATTGAAATCTGAGGAAGTTCATGATCGATACAAGATTTTGTATGCTGCTGTGAAGCCTGTTCATTGCTGCTGTTTGTCATGAAGCTGATGCAAAAGGAGGCCTGAAGACTCTGATTCCTGCATTGCCTCTTCGCTTTAAGGAATTTGTTCAAAATGGCTTTGAGCGTTGTATAAACAATGTTGTTTCTTTTGTTCGAGCCCTTGCTCCTGATGTGCCTATGGACCGGATTCTCGAGGATCCAATGGACGTCGATCTTTTGGAAAGGTGGGAACAATCGAAGTCTGAGGTCAAAGAGCTTTGTCGTCAAATATTTAGCCAGCTTAATGTATTGTCGTCTTGTCCTTGATAACATTTGTTTGTCTCTGGTGATGATTTTGTAATAAACTCTTGATGATATATTGTCAGGCCTTGTCCTGATATTGTGATGCTCTTATCTTTGTTTGCCAGTGTTGTATAGTATTGCTTTTCCGAAGAATACCTTGTTTTCCAATCTTTCACCGAGTTCTTTTGATTATTGTCTTGAAGTTGTGCGCCTCTGCAGTAGGTTTTGAAAAAACGCTTTTGAAAATCCTGAGTTTTTCTTGGGTAGTATTATTGGCCTTCGAGCCTTGATGATTATCCTGACAGTGTTGCCTATAGAATGGCTTTGTGCCTCTTGGTTTAGGCTTTGCGTTGTAAAAGATCTCCGAGTAGTTTTGGGGTGATGTTGTTGTTTTATGAGTAGTTCTTGACGAGTAGTTCTTTCTGTTGACATTTTGCTCCTTGATGTTAGAGTACTAGGCTTGCATTCCTTTTGCGCTGAATTCATTCTGCTCTTCAAGCACTTGTTGTGTCACTTTTTACGAGTGATTGATGTCATGTCATCTCTCAAAACGGTAGACTTGTAGATATAAGGACCAGACTATGCCGCTCATGGTGCAAAGCAGTCGGTTTGTTAGATTGTCCGATCACCTGTAGGCTTTATATATATACTGGACTGTGTCGCTCATGGTGCAAAGTAGTCAGTTTGTCGAGTTGTTTCTTGAAATAATCATCTTGAAGATGCTAGATAGTGCCACTCATGGTGCAAAGCTGTCGATTAGTCATGCCGCTTCACGAAACGGTAGACTTTTTATATGAACCTGACTGTGCCGCTTATGGTACAAAGCAGTCGGTTAGTCAAGTTGCCTCACGAAACAACTGACTTCGGGCAGTGCCTCGCATTGTGCAAAGCCAGTAAATTTTAGATATATAAACCAGACTATGCCGCTCATGGTACAAAGCAGTCAGTTAGTCAAGTTGCCTCACGAAACAACTGATTCCGGGCAGTGCCTCTCATTGTGCAAAGTCAGTAAATTTTTAGATATAAGAACCAGACTGTGCCGCTCATGGTGCAAAGCAGTCGGTTTAGTCAAGTTGCCTCACAAAACAAATGACTTTGGGCAGTGCCTCTCTATGTGCAAAGCCGGTAAATTTTTAGATATAACAACTAGATTGTGCCGCTCATGGTGCAAAGCAGTCGGTTTAGTCAAGTTGCCTCACGAAACAACTGACTCCGGGCAGTGCCTCTCTTTGTGCAAAGCCGGTAATCTTCAAATATATGAACCAGACGGTGCCGCTCATGGTGCAAAGCAGTCGGTTTGTCGAGTTGCCTCACGAAACAACTCAACTCCAGACAGTGCCTCTCATTGTGCAATTGCCGGTTTGTTCTTTGATGTCTTTGTATCTTGCGCTTTCAGTTGTAGAATTTCTTGAGTTGGCTGATATGCCAAGTATTATTTAGTTGAACTCCTTCTGTCATTAGCTCGTAAGTTCCGGGTTGTATTGCTGTCTTGACGATAAAAGGACCCTCCCATGGGCTAAGTAATTTGTGTCTTCCATCTTTTTTCTGGATCAGTCGTAGTACCAGATCTCCTGGTTTTAACGTTCTTGGGTGCAAGCCTTATAAATATCTTGTATTTTGTATTACTGAACTATCTCTTATTTCTTCAATTGAGTCGATCTCTAGTCGTCTTGTTTCTTTAGCTTCTCCTTCATCATATTTCTCAATTCTTGGTGATTGCCAAATTAAGTCAATTGGTAATACAACTTCTGATCCGTATACCAAGAAGAAAGGTGAATATCCTGTCGCTCTGCTGATTTGAGTTCTTAAACCCCATACCACTTTTGGTAATTCCTCTATCCATTTACCTCCATAGTCTTTAAGGTCTTCATATAGTCTTGGTTTTAGGCCTTGTAATAATAGCCCATTGGCTCTTTCAACCTATCCGTTTGCTTGGGGGTGAGCTACCGATGCATAGTCTATTTCTATTCCACAATCTCTTCCCCAATATTGGAAATCCTTTGCTGTAAACGGTGATCCAAGGTCTGTGATTATTCTGTTTGGCATCCCAAATCTGTGCATGATTTCTTGTATGAACTCTGTCACCTTTTCTGCACTGTATTTGACTAGTGGTTTGTACTCAATCCATTAGGTGAATTTGTCTACTGCCATGAATATGTACTCGAATCCTCCCTTTGCCTTTTTAAGAGGTACAACTTGATCTAGCCCCCAACATGAGAAGGGCCAGGCTGGAGGTATGCAGATTAGGTTATGTGTTGGAACATGGGATTGTCTTGCAAACATCTGGCAATTCTTGCATGTTTTGACTAATTGTTCTGCATCCTTGAGTGTTGTTGGCCAATAAAATCTGCTTCTAAATGCTTTGCCAATTAGTGTTCTAGATGCTACATGATTTCCAGAGCATCCCGAGTGGATTTCTTCCAATATTTCTTTACCTTCTTGTGTAGATACGCATTTCAATAATATTCCAGAGGATGCTGCTCTTTTGTATAATTTATCCTTTACAAGAATATATGCTTTGCTTTTCCTTATAACCCTTGTTGCTTCTGCTTTGTCTCCGGATAGTTTGTTTTCACTTTTATGATCAATGTATGGTTGTCTCCAATCACTTTCTATGTTGAGGATCTGTCTTGAGCTGTAGGGTTCTTTTGCTTCGTCTATATCCATTGGGTCTTCTTTTGGTTTATTAACCTCTTGGATTGATGTCTTTACGAGTTCTTCCACAAATACTCCAAGTGGTACCTTTGCTCTATCTGACCCTAGTTTGGATAAGATATCTGCTGCTACGTTTGAATCTCTTAAGACGTGGTGAATTTCTAGTCCTTCAAAATTCTTCTCAAGTTTTCATACTTCTGGACAGTATGTGTCCATGTTGTTTTTTGTGCAGTCCCATTCCTTGTTTACTTGGTTGATCACTACCGCTGAATCTCCGTAAGCTAGAATTCTCTTGATTCCGAGTGTAGTTGCTACTCTTAAGCCGTGTTGAGTGCTTCATATTCTACTTCGTTATTTGTTGCTCGCCATAATATCTGTAACATGTATTTTAATTGTCTTCCTTCTGGGGAGATTAGTAACATGCCTGCCCCTGATCCTCCAAGTTTTAGTGATCCATCGAAGTACATCTTCCAATGATCTCGTATTGGCTCAGGTTTTTTTGTGCGATTTCTGTCCATTCTGCAATGAAGTCAGGTAGTATCTGTGACTTGATTGTTGTTCTTGGTTTGAAGTCTATATTCAGGGATCCGAGTTCTACTGCCCATTTTGATATTCGACCTGTAGCATCTTTGTTTCTGAGTATGTCTTGTAGCGGAAAGTTGGTTGCTACTGTTACTTTGTGTTCATGGAAATAATGCCTCAACTTTCTTGATGATATAAGTACTACGTATAGTAATTTATGTACATGTGGGTATCTGACTTTTGTTTCTGTGAGTACTTCGCTGATGTAGTATACTGGTCTCTGTACTTTGTAGACGTGTCCGGGTTCTTCTCTTTCCACAACGATTGTTGCACTTACTACGTTTTTTGTTGCGGTAATGTATAGCATCATGTCCTCCTTATTTCTTGGAGGTGTCATTACTGGAGATGATGATAAGTATTCTTTCAATTTGATAAAAGCTTGATTTTCTTCCTCTGTCCATTCAAAGTTTTCTTTTCTCTTCAGGAGTTTGAAGAAGGTAGTCCCTTTTCTCCCAATTTCGATATGAATCTATTGAGAGTTGCCATACATCATGTCAGTTTTTGTATGTCCTTGACCTTTTTGGGTGGCTTCATATCCATTATTGTCTTGACTTGTTTGGTGCTAGCCTCGATCCCTCTATTGCTGACCAAAAATCTGAGTAGTTGTCGTGATGGTACGCCAAAGACACAGTTTGTGGGATTGAGTTTCCACTTCCACTCTTTTAAGTTTCTGAAGGTCTCTTCTAGGTCTTCTAGCAGTGATTCTGGTTATTTTGTTTTGACTACTACGTCATCAATGTAGGCTTCGGCGTTTCTTCCGATTTGATCTCCAAGGTAGGTTTGTATTGCTCTTTGATATGTTGCTCCCGCGTTCTTTAGTCCAAAAGGCATTGATTTGTAGCAGTATGCTCCAAAAGGTGTTATGAAAGATGTCTTGCTTTGGTCTTCTTCGCTTAATGATATTTGGTGATATCCCGAGTAGCAGTCAAGAAATGATAGTAGTGATGATCCAGCTGTTGAGTCTATGATTTGATCAATTCTGGGTGGTCCATATGGGTCCTTTGAGCAGTGTTTGTTGAGATCTGTGTAGTCTACGCACATACGCCATTCCTTCGAGTTCTTTTTCTCCACGAGTACCGGGTTAGCTAACCAATCCGGGTTAATTATCTCTCTGATGAACCCAGCTGCTAAGAGTTTTGTGATTTCCTTTTTGATTGCCGCTTTCCTGCCTGGTGCAAATCTGCGTAGCTTCTGTTTTACTGGTCTTGATCCTTTGTTTGTATCGATTTTGTGCTCAGCTAACTCCTTTGGGACTCCTGGCATATCTGCTGGTTTCCATGCAAATATGTCTTTGTTATCCCACAGAAAGTTGGTGAACACGAGTTCCTATTTAGGATCCAGGTTTGCACTAATTATCGTCGTCTTCTCTGGATCTCCAGTTAGTAGGTCGATTTTCTTTGTGGCTGCTTCTTTAGGAGGTGTGAAGGTGCTTGGCTTCTTTCCCGGTATCTGGATTTCATCCGGGTTCATTTTCTCGACTTTCCTTGCAATATCTTCTTTCTCCTTGTAATCTTGTAGTTTTTCTGATATTTGTATAGCTTGTACATCACAATCATATGCTCTCTTTAGGTCTCCTTTTAGTGAAATAACACCTTTTGTTGTTGGCATCTTGAGTAGTAGATATGGGTAGTGAGGAATTGTCATATATCTTGTGAGTGCTGGTCTTCCGAGGATTGCATGATAGCATGATTCGAAGTCGGCTACTTCGAATTTGATGAACTCAGTTCGATACTTGTCGGATGTCCCAAAGGTGACTTGTAGGGTGATTTGTCCCAAGGGTATGGAAGCTTTTCTGGGTACTATTCCGTAAAAAGGAATACTGGTTGGTGTGATCATACCTTCATAGTCCAAATTCATCTTTCTTAGAGTATCTGTGAAGATTATGTTTAGTCCTGCTCCTCCGTTGATGAGTACTTTGGAAACTGCTACCCCTGCTATTGTTGGTCTCATTACTAGAGGATAATATCCAGCGTTTGTTGCACTTGTCCATTGATCTTCTCTTGTGAACTGAATTGGGTATTCTGACCAATCCATATATCTTGGGGTGGCTGGCTCTGCTGCCATGATGGTTCTGTGTGCCAACTTTTCCTATATCTTGTTTCTTGTATATGATGCTCCCGAAAAGATCACTGCTATTTGTCGTTGGGGTTCTTGATAATTCCCTTCTGCTTTCTTTGTGTCTTTCCCTGGTTCATCTTTTCTTTGCTCCGAGTTGTTTGATCGTGTGTCTTCTTTCTTTATGAATCTTTGTTGAAAAATGTCACATTCGATTAGCTTGTGACTTGAATTAGGATGTATGTAGCAGGGTAGGTCTTCTATTCTTTCTGCTGGTCTCTTCGTGTAATTGTTGCCCTGATAATTGTTGTTTGAATATCTATTATCCGTGTTCCTGTTGTTGTAGTTATTGTTATTGTTGTTGTACCCTCCTTTGTCGTTATCGTTGTGTTGACACCATTTTTTGACATGTGTCAATATGATCTAAGGATTGTGCTGATCGGTAAAAGGCTAGTTGCCGTTCCTTATCGGCATCGGGATATTACCGGTTAGATTGCCGATAAAGGCAAGAATGTTGTTGATGAAGACAAGGATTTGTGTCGATCGGCAAAAAGATAGTTGTTGTTCTCTATCGGCATCGGGATATTACCAATCAGATTGTCGATGGGAGTAGAGAGAATGTTGCCAATGGAGGCAAGAAGATGTTGCCAAAAAGCGATTGCCGATGGGAACAGAACGCTGCCGATAGAAGCGGAATAGCTGACGTCAGCAGAAAGTTGCCGTTGACATTGAAGGAAAGTTGCGGATTGAAGGAAGTCTGCCGATGGAAGGTTTCATCGTGAAGGAGATAGATATGGAAGCGGGTAGTTTCATGCCAGTATTAATAGATTTATTTCGAGTCCGACTCTTGCACGAGTCGTTTGTTTCCTTTAGCGTGAGTCGTTTTTATTCCTTAAAAATATGAGTTTTTGTTTAGGAAGGTATGAGTCGTGTCTATCTACAACTCCTCTTGCCGGAGTATAAATATGTACCCAAGGGGCCGCGGAAAAGAATATATCAATCATATATCAAACAAATTTATTACTCTTATTTACTTTTACTGCAATTTACCCTTTTATTGCATTAGTCTTAGTTTATCTACGAGTTCTTCAAGCTTCGACGGGCTGCATCTCCTTGATCTCCGTCAAACCCTTGCAAGTTCCGCGTGGGAGTAATCTGAGCCTTGACATCCGGGCGCATCACTATTGTCTCGTTCAGCTCTGCTCTAATTATCCTGATCAAGTCTGAGTCTTGGCATCCGGGCGTATCGCCGTTGTTTTGCTTGGATCTTGTTATAGTTATCGTCCTTGTCGATTAACTGGTCAAATCGACTGGCACACCTTTGGATATCGAATTCGAGTAATAGCCCGAGGTGTTCGCAGATTCTGACGCTTTTTGTGTCAACACGTTGTATCTTCTTTTGTTGTATGTCGCTGCTACCATATTGTCTTGTCTTGGTCTCTTGTCATTTGGCATGTAATCTGGTCTTTTGTTTTCTGAAAATCGCAAGCGAACCTATGCTTGGTTCTTTCCTCTGATGATATCATTTTCTCAACAGCCCTTTTGAAGTCTTCGTTGGATCTCGCGTTTTCATTGAAATAGTCTTTGAATTGCCAATTTGCAACTATCCCATCCGCAAATGTTTCTATTACTTCTCTATCAGTGATGTCGTGTATCTGAGCTCTGAGTTCTCCAAACCTTCTGTAATATTCCCTTAGGGTTTCTCCCCTTCTTTGTTTTACATTCTTTAATTCTGCTGCTGTCATGGGGTGTGTTATTATTCCTGCAAAGTTGTTGCAGAATGCCTCTTGTAAATCCTCCCAATATTTAATTGATCTTGGCTTCAGCTTATCAAACCATTGTAATGGCATGGCTTCGAGTGTCATCGGAAAGTATAGGTCTTTGATGTCGTTGTTTCCTCCTGCGAGTTCTATGGATTGAGAATATACTCTTATCCATTGTCTGGGTTCTACTTTTCCGTTATACTTGGAGTGATTTGCCAATTTGAATTTATGTGGTAGCTTCAATGTTTGTATCCTTCCTGCAAAGCATGGAAATCTGTCGTATTGTTCTATCCTGTTGAAGTCTGGTGATTCATCTCTTCTATAATAATCTCTATCTCCTCTATATTCAGATTCACCATAGTCTTCTGGGTAGCGTTGATCCCAATCTGGGTTGTTTTGTCTTATCAGTTTGAAGTGTTGTTCTTGTCTTTTCGATTGTTGTGGTACTCCTGTTTTCCCTAGTCTGTGGAATATCGATTTCTTGGGTAGTTGTTCTTCTTGCTTATCTCCTTGTTCTTCCTGAGGTATATTGTCTTCGGGTTGTTTGTTTGGGTCTCCGCCTTCTTTTATCGGCTCATCTGTAATTCTTTCTTCTTTAGTGAGGATATTCAGTTCTTTTGTTAATTCCTCAATTCTTTCTCTCTTTGTGCTCTTCATAGATTCTCTTTCTGCCTTCTTTTTATTGTATTCCGTCAATTCTGCTTTATACTTATTCCAGATTTGCCTTCTCTGAGTGGTTCGATTTCTTCTTCCTGCGCTAGCCTTGTTCTTTTTCAACCTCGTAGCTTTGTGATCATTTGTTTCATTGTCTTCTCCTTCTTCATCGTTCGATATATCTCCTTCTGATTCATCTGATGATTTCAAATCGGGTATTTGTGGTGGCTCTAAATAAGGCTCCAACTCTGCCATGTATACTGTATGCATTCTCCGAGTTCCTCTCACTCCTTGGCTTCTTTTCTTGGTCTTGTATGATGACTCTCGGTGAAGTCCGAGTTCTTTTCCTACTTGGAAGGGTAGTTCAGTAGCCTGGCCATGTGTCTTTGAGGGTTGGTTTGGCCAGTGCACGATGCATCCTCTTAGAGTCGTTGACATGATCAACCCTTCTTGGGCACCTTTCATGATTTTGCTTCTCGTCACCTTCCTCCAAAGGAAACTTCCATAAGTGTATGCTAAATTATGTAGTCCATATAAATGCGAGTTCTTGATGGTTTCTGTCGACGAAATATGTGTCACGGTCTACCTAGGGAGTATCCCATGGTAGTAGATTGTTAGGCGGAGGTGTGGCGACGGCGATCAAGTGTAACACATAGAGCGTAGACACGGCGATTTAGACAGGTTCGGGCCGGCAAACTGCCGTAACACCCTACGTCCTGTGTTCTGGTGACTAGATTGATCTCGTATATCAGGTTACAAGATTTATAGATGATCCGAGAGAGGTTATCTAGGGTTTTTCAGGGGGGTCCCTGCTCGCCTTATATAGTCGGGGAGCAGGGTTACAATTTCCATATCCTAACCGACTATGATCGGTCCCCTATGGCAAGGGATCCGAGTCTATCTACTAGGATCTTCCTTGGCGAGCAAGTCTTCTTAGTAGTCCTTGGCAAGCACGATGGGTTGGTCGTGTGCCGCAAGGCCTCGTAGGCTGGGCCGTCTCCTGGTCGGAAGGCCCAAGAAGTTCCCTAGGGATATGCCGAGGTTATACCCCCAACAAGTCCCCGAGCACGTTATATTCTTCTGGCGAGCCCGTGGCGTCATCCTGAGAGGAGTCCAGCTGGTCGCCGTCTTGCGGGGTGGTCGCCGTATAGTCCTGACCAGCATGGCTGGTCGGGGTGCTGTTCAGAGAGGTCTCCCGACCAGGTCGACCTGGTTGAGAACGTCGCAACTCGGCGTGCGAGCTGGTCGCCTTGCTGGGTGCTGCGGCTGCTTGCTGGGAGAATGTGACGTGCTGAAGAAGAAAAAACTTTTGAAAGGTCTTTCCCTAGTGAAGTGTACCCACTTAGGTTCTGCAAAAACCGCACATTAAAATAGCAGGGCATTTCTTGTGAAAAAAGATCAGTACGTTCACCGCAAGGTGAAGTGTACCCACTTAGTCCCCAAGCATGGTAGCAAGTGAAGCATGGTAACTAACTATGTGAATGCAGATATCTCTATTCATTTGTATACTACAACTCTTCTATTTTTGATATCTCTATTCGTTTGTATACTATAACTCTCCTATTTTTATATATATAGAGATTGGACACGAGTATGGTTAGGAATCATATTCTAATCCAAATAGAATACCCTCAAGTAAGATGAATAAGGATTCTAATGTTAATCCAAATCTAAATAGTAAAAGACAAGATCAGAAATCTATTTCTAATTCTATATATGTAAATATGTAATTCGTGTTTGAATAGCTCATGATGTAAATATGTAAATAAGTTTGAATAGCTCTTGCCTGGCATGATATGGAGTTCGATTCCAAAATCTATTATGTCGCATATATGATCTTGACTCGAAAACAACCAGCTTTCCATACGATTCTTATTCTGACATGACTCATGATGGAATACCTCCGAGTAAGATGAATAGATATTCTAATTTAATCAAATGAAAATAGAAAAGACCATATATTTAGTTTGGAAAATAGCAATACAATGAGTTGACGATGAAAAAATTAACGTTTACTTTTTTCTCCCGTTGCAACGCACGTGCATATTTGCTAGTAATTACTTAAAAGAGAAAATATACCCCATCAAAACAGGAAACTTTTTACTGCCACCATGAAACCTCAAATTTGCTGCTTCTTTGTTTTAAGTAATATAATATGACGAGAAATAACTCCTTCATATATAAGTTTTTAAGTAGCAAAAAGGATATACATTATTCTTATTACTTAGTTTTTTTGTGACTATAAGGTTTGTAATAATACTTACTTTAAGAGGAAGATTGGAGCTGAAGATTATATATCCAACCATCTTTTGCTTTTCTCACGTCACATGCTGTCAAAACTAAAGAAACTTAATCTTGACTTCCAAAGCTCCCTACTCTCTGGAGTCAAGGTAATTAACAAACCCATAGCTGCCTTTTAGGCCTTATATATATATTTATACTCCACCACCATACAATAAGAACATCAACATGTGACTCCAATTTGTGACCGTAGGGTTAGATGCTCGGAACTCTTTTATGAGCCGTAACTTTTCTTTGTTTATGGAAAATGTGAGCTGTAACTTGAGGAACCGTCCAAACATCTTTGGTGGCTCCATGGTAACTTTTGTATGAGCTATAGTTTGTTTTTTTAATGAGGAGCTATAGTCTATTGTTAGCTAGCTTAATTGATACTCACATAGCTATTGCTTCTTTCTTTAATGTTTTGAAACCATAAATTTGAACATGGTTTTGTACTTCTTAGCATAAGCTTAGTAAATTATTTCAGCCAACCTTGTTCACGCTATTATTTAGCACCCCGCCGTTGATAACAATCCTATATTTTATTCCGTAAGTTCAACAGTAATAATTTATTACTCTCTAGGCTCACCAGAATAAAAATAGCTACTTTTATTACTGCTGAGCTCACCAGAATAAAACAGAGTAATAAATTATTACTGTTGGACTCACCTGAATAAAATGCTAAGTTGTTGTTAACGGCGGGGTCCTAAATACAATTCAATAGTCAGTCATCTAAATAGTGTATATATAGGGAAATTTCTTTTTACACCTGTGAGTAGTTACTCCCACCTGTATATATATGGATTTATAATGTATATGAACCGATGAAGTATATGTACATAAAGTATATGATCACACTCGACTATTTAGGCTATTATATATATAAAGTATGCAAGTATACAAAAGTATATGGTCATACTTATTTTACGTATTGTAATAATAACATTATATTAAGATATTAAAAAATATACTCTTTTGAATTTTTTCGTGTAATAGTACTGTAATAATAATATTATAATAATATATTAAAAAAAATATAGACTCTTTTGAAATTTTTCGTGTAGGAGTATCTTAAAATGAGTATATAAATATACACAAACTGATATATGATATGGTTTATTAAAGATGTGAGTAACTACACGCATGAGTAGAAAAAAACTCATCCTAATATTATTGATGTAAAAAGTTCATCTTCCTTTAAGATGTTTGCAGTTTAAGAACGAATACTACACGCATCCTATAATAATCATAATATTACACATGAGATTAAAAAAAAAGAAAACTTAGCTTTCAAGTATTTTCAGGGTGGTGATAATGATAAGTGTAATTTTTTAACTAGCCTTTCTTGAAAGAATGAAACAAATGTTAATAATGTCTCTGATGATATCCCGTGAAAGTTTCTCTAAAAGCGACAAAATGGATCGGTTGCTCGATTTACGCCGATGACACTTGAAGGTTTTATTTTTTTCCCTTGCTATTGTCTCATATCTTTTCATCTGTAGCTGGTCAACCACTTCTAAATGTTATGTTGCACCGTAGCTTTACAAACTATTTTCAAAGATGGTTGCTTTAATAAACTGTCTTTACAAATTAAACTTAGCTATTTTAATTTTAGGAACGATGGACATAGAATATGTATCCCTTAAAATTATTTTAGGAGTTTCTTATGTCAACCGCTATTAAAAGTGGGTGTATTTCTATAGGTGGCTGACTAAGTCAATCACCCTTGAAAATCAACTTTTAGGGGTGATTGCCAACTACCCTTCAAAATAACTGTAAAACAAATAACTTCATACATTTTTCAAATAGCCAAATGAAGACAACTTTTATATCAAAATTCTAAGCTTAACGAGATCTAAAACTTTATGGTTGTTTTTTAAGGGCCCAAATTTATATTTTAAATTCTTAAAATTTGAAATTCAAAACTTTGACACTACTAAAAAAACCCTACCTCCATGGTGTTTTGAGGATAATGATCTCAATTTTGGTCACGGAATGAGGGTCATTAATGACGAAATTACGCATGTCGCCGTGAATGATTGGTTTGACTGTCAACCCACTTGTTCATTCTTGATGAATTGAAAAACAAATCGTCAAACAAATGCTCTGAACTTCGTCATAAATGTGAAACTCAGTAGTTCCAACGTTGAGGTCCCACCTGTCAGTTTTTTTCGTGCACATATATATATGGATTGAACTTAGGACCTCAACTACATAGCAAAGTGCACAGACCACTAGTATCTATTAGTGTTGTATCGTGGTGTTGCATTTATTTTATTTTACTTAAAGTGAGCATATATGTGTAAAAAAATCTTAAAATTATGTGGCACATAGGAATATAACTTAGCACCTTAGGAAGAAAAATCAAGCAAGCAAACCACTAGGAACAACATGCTTTTGTGCAATTTTGGGATTATTCAATCAGTTTAATATTTATTTTCTGGTTTTCAAAAAAGAAAGAAAATAGAAACATACTTTCCATGTAATTCTTGGATTATTAACTGATTTAACATTTTTATTCATGTTTTTTTAAAAAAATATCAAAATGTCTGACAAAAGTTGAGATTGAACCTACGAACTAGGTTAGGAGAAATTAAAGTCTTACCATTGCACCAATTTTATATTTGTGTGTGAAAGTGGATCTTTTTTTCATTTTGTTAACATACACGTAGATGTGCTCTAAGCACAATGACACCGCCCAAGCTGTTGTGGTTTGTGTGCGGCATGCACACTTTACAAAACATATATGTATATGTTCAAACTACAAAGAGCACAAAGTTGAGCCACCAAACAAAGTGTGTGAGACTAGTCAATTTACAACTAAACTTTCCTACTTACTTTCTTAAATGCAAAAATGACCCATATAACAATTTTAGATCTTGATGAGTCGATCAAACTTGGTATTCATAACTTTTCAAGTTAAGACCATTTATGATTTCAAAAATTAGATTTACGTTGTCATTTTCAAAAATTTAAAATTTGAATTGACCACACTTTGTCAAATGAAAAGTTGACCAAAAAAACTAGTGTAGATCTTGATGAGATTAACAAACTTGGTATTTATGACTTTTCTATTTGAAGCCATTTAGAGTTTTAAATGCTGGTGTGAAGGTGTCAGTTTTTTAAAATTCAATATTTGACTTGATCAAACTTTGTCAAATGAGATACTAAATGACCTCATTTAAAAAACTTTTAAATACAAAGGTGTTATAACTCACCAAGATATGCATTTGTTATATATATATATATATATATATATATAAATATATCATTTTACCATTTGAGAAAGTATTAATAACCATTAGTCACAAAATCATGAATCTCACATAGAGTTTATGAAACTATATGAAAGACTTGTTAATTTAGAACTAAACTTTCCTAACACTTTCTCAAATGCAAAAATGACCAATATAACAAATGTATACCTTGATGAGTACCTTTCTATTTGAAACCATCTAGAGTTTCAAAAACTGGTTTGAAGGTGTCAAAATTTAAAATTTAAAATTTTGAATTGTCCAAACTTTGTCAAATGAACAGTTAACCAATATAACAAATGTAGATCTTGATGAGATTAACAAACTTGGTATTCATGACTTTTCTATTTGAAGTCATTTAGGGCTTTAAAAATAGTTCGAAGCTTTCATTTTTTTGAAATTCAAATTTTATATTCTTTTAAAGTTAGCCAAGTTGATATATGAACCAATTAAAAAGATAGATCTTGATTTTAGAAACATTTAGGAAAAAAATCATAATATTTAGAATTAGTACGAGGGAGAATGACTAGTTACAAATTTTCGCTACAGATTAAAAAAAAAGAAATCACATTTGTTCATGATCAACAAGTGTGATTCCTTTTTTAATTTGTAGCGAAAATTTGTAACTAGTCCTTCTTCCTCATACTAACTCCTAATGTGATGATATTTTTTTCCTAATTTTTTCTAAAATCAAGATGAACAAGTGTGATTTCTTTTTTTTAATCCGTAGCGAAAATGTGTTACTAGTCGTTCTTCCTCGTACTAACTCCAAATGTGATGATGTTTTTCCTATATTTTTCTAAAATCAAGATCTATCATTTTTTTTATCTTACTACCATTAGTTTATTCATATTTTCATACAACTTTGTTTGACCAATTTAAATTCTAAGTTTACATAAACTACTACTACTACTAACACGATTTGGAGACACTAAATGACCTCATCTGAAAAACTTTTGAATACAAAGGTGTCATAACTCATCGAAATATACATTTGTTATATATTATTTTGCCATTTGAGAACATGTTAATAAACATTAGTCACAAAATCATGAATCTCACATAGAGTTTATGAAACTATATGAGAGACTTATCAATTTATAACTAAATTTTCCAAGGGGAAATTGGCTCCTGGACATTCAGAGTGATCACTCTTTGCTCTTGGACACTCAAAAAAGAGCAATTTGCTGGAGGACACTCCGGTTCTTGACAAATTTGCTAGTGCACACTATGTCCAATAAAATATTCTAACAAAATAGATATAAAATCATATAACTACAAAAAAATTATACTATAAAATTTTCTATGCTCTACATAATGAGAACTATATAGTAAAAATGTTGTTTTGCACTAAAAATAATCATTTTGCCCCTCATCATAAATAGACAAAGTTAATCATAGTTAATTTGTTCATATATTTGTAGGACACCAAAAATCTTGGAAAAATCACAGAATGTGTATATAACCAAATCTTGACTATGCAAAAAATATTACCTCAAAATAATAAAGTTTATAATGGTATATTTAGCATCACTAAGTTATAGATTTATCTATTGTCAAGCTTAATTGATATATTAAACTTTATTATTTTGAGCTAATATTTTTAGCATTGTCATGATTTCGTGATGTATGCATTCTAAGATTTTTCCAAGATTTTTAGTGTCTTACAAATATATGAAAAAATTAACTATGGTTAACTTCCTCTATTTATGATGAGGGGCAAAATGATCATTTTAGTGCAAAACAACATTTTTACTATATAGTTCTCATCATGTAGAGTATAGAAAATTTTATAGTATAATGTTTTGGTAGTTATATGATTTTATTTCTATTTTGTTAGAATCTTTTGTTGGGCACAGTGTGCACTAGCAAATTTGTCAACAACCACAGTGTCCTCCAGCAAATCGCTCTTTTTTTAGTGTCCAACAACAAAGAGTGGTCACTCTGAATGTCCTGGAGCCAATTTCCCCATTTTCCAAACACTTTCTCAAATGCAAAAATGACCAATATAACAAATATAGACCTTGATTAGTTGACCAAACTTGGTATTCATAACTTTTCTATTTGAGACCATCTAGAGTTTCAAAAACTGGTTTGGAGATATCAAAATTACGTATATTTATATATAATTAAAACAAAAATTAAATTTAAAATTTTGGATATTTTCCGGATATATACACGTGGCAACATCACAGCATAACACGTGTCATCGTCGTAGCAAACCACGTGTCGAACTCACAGAGAAACACGTGGCAACCTCACAGCATGACACGTGACAGTCCCTAAGCGGCACACGTATCCTCGTCGTAGCGAACCACGTGGCCAACACAGAGAGAACTACGTGGCGAACTCATAGAGAAACACGTGGCAACCTCATAGCGTGACACGTGTCGACGTATGCAACATATATGTGTACTCTGGACGCTGGCTGAAACAGATCTGTGACGATGACAAAATCGTCATGAATGAAACGCTATCCATGACGAAATTCTTGGAATGATCACTACTCAACAGATGTGACACGACAAAGATGGCAAAAAATTCATCATAAAGTCGTCACTGAAATATATCCATGATTTTTTGGGCTTTACCATGACAAAAGTGAAGCGTTATGGATATAGGGTTTTTTAGTAGTGTGATTTTTTCAAAATTATCTAGGATGGAGACATACCCTATATCAAAATTTTAGTGTTTCCTAAGGTGTACAACTTTGTAGTTGAAGATGTTTTCATTTGCCCCATTTTGGGACAAAAATATTAAATACAACATTTAAAGGTGAAAGCATCTAGGTCCCTAGAGGTTTCAATGACTAACGACAATGCGAGATTATTATTACTAACGCGTATTTTGTAGAGGCAATTTAAGTTAAGACATAGTAATGGCGATTGATTGGACAACTAATGGTTTTCATGTCCCTAGCGATGGATATCGTTTCGATTTTAGAAGATGAAGACAAGGCTTAGGATGATCTAGGTCTAAGTGTCGATTGGAGTTGAGAGGCACTTAAAGTAGATCAGGGCTTTATTTATCTTTTAACCATACTATTAAGAGGGTATGAACGGGTACCTTGACTTAGGTAAGTCTAATGTTCTGGGTGTAGTGCACATTTATCAAACTTAGCCCTAAGTAGCATTAGGTTGGCCCTAAGATCAGTTGGGATAACTTTTGTTTTCAATGAAATTTGACTCGAAGTTGTTTGGGTGGTTTTTAGTGCACCAAACGCAGGTGCACTTTGCTTTGGATGCATCCAGTTAGTGCAAGGTGGCTAGGGTATGCCATTGGACACACCCGTGCGAGTCATCAGATGCAACAGTGAACTCAACTTGCTCTTCTCTTTACTCCAGACTCTGCCTTAGACGTGCCTATGTGCGATGTCCGATCATTTCCAGAGAGAGTTTTAGAGGATTGGATCCGGAAACTAGTTGTTGGGCAGCGACCGAACTCGTCTAGTCGACCCAATGGACGCGTCTAGTCGCCACTTAAACTGCAGACTTTGAACCCCAACGGGTATGTTTGAAGTGAGGGTATTGATACCTCTCCATTGGCTTCCACATACCACCTGTGCTCATTTGATTAGCTGAACATCACCTTGACAATGCAAGAGAGAACATAGGCCCTAGTGAGAAGTTGAGTTTAGCTCTCATTAGTTACTAGAGAGTAGCAAGTGTGAATCCACCCATCTTATTAGGCTGTGTGAGTCAAGTGAGAGTTTGTTCTTGTTACTCTTGGTGATCGACATCACCGTACCTAAACGGTTCGATGGCGTTGGAGAGCTTGGTGATCATCTGAAGGGCGTGTGGATGACCCAACTCAAGTTTTTATTGGTTGTGGGTGATTCACCGAGCCAGAGTGGCGAAGAGTCAGCCTTAAGAGACCTAGTTACAGACATAGACGTCACATACACGAGCTCACACTCATCCCTCTGAACGCATACACGCACACCCTACCACATGAATATCTCCGAAGAACCGAGTTAGACCGATAAGTCTCAAAATATATAAAGTCACCACAACATAGATGCCTCACTGTCAACGGACACGTCACCTACCACTGAAAGAATAGTCACATTAAATCTTAGAATAAGATCCAAAAAAATATGAATGCTCGTGTCAAATCAGAGATTTAAACCCGGATGTATAGGTTCTATTACAAGAAATCCAACTCAGTTGGCTTCCCCCATATCATCTATCTCTAAAAAATGACAATGTAGCATGTGGCTATGGTTTTGTTAGGCAATGATACATGTAGATAGCTCGAGTCAAGTACAAACCAATTTTGTCGCATAGATAGAATAGTTTCATGGTCTGATACATTTTGTGGCTTCACTAATATATAAATTTTCATTTCACATTATTTGTCGCTTGTTTGACAAAAACGAAGAAGGTGAGATGGGCTAATACCATCAAAGTTATGTGCATGTAGAAACAAACATGTATAAAACTACTTCTATGATAAGATATGTGAAATATTCTTAGGGGGTGTTTGAGATTGCTCTACAAACTCTACTCTACAAACTTCATTGTGGAGGAGCTCCACAAAAAACTAAAGTTTGTGGAGTACCGCTTTAGGTGCTCTCATAACTCTATCTTTTTTTTTCTAGAGCTGTGTACGAGGAGCTGAAACTGTTTAGCTAAAAAATATAGCGCAGACGTAAAAAATATGGAGTGAAGTAGTCCCAAACAAACCCTGCTAAAAAAAGAGAGGACTCAAGACAATAAAATATCTTTTTTCACAGCTATAAAGGAAAATTACAAACTACTCTATAGTTATCCACACACAACACAATTCTCCAAGACAAATTCTTATTAGTGGAAATACTCCCTCCGTCCCAAAATAATCGTCTTTCTCACTTCCCGAGAAATATTTTTGATTAAATATATATTAAAATATATTAATACTTATGTTACATAATTAGTATCATCGGAAAGATCTTTAAGTCTAGTTTTTTAACAAAATTATTTAAAGATATAAATGTTACTTATATTTTGTATAAATCAAGTCAAATATGTAACACGAACACTAAAAACGACGGTTAATTTGGAACGGAGCAAGCATATGTGAATAAATCTAAAAGGCTAAAACTATAGAGAAATTTGGTTGGGGGGTAAGAGAGAGGAGATGGGATGGGAGATGCCAAAAAGCCGGGCTCGGTGGAATCAAATCCCATGTTTGACCGGGCTCGGATTCTGAGACACCCAACTGAGAAAGGAACGCCTTTTCCTATCAGCCCCTCGCAACAAGCCAATATTATTCTTCCACGGCCTCCCCTAGACAAATGGATTGTTTTATTTGATGAATAAACAATCCGGCCCCTCTTTCCGGGGTTAATTGCCGTCGCAAGCAAACAAAGGTCGCCGAGGTTTTGTTAATCCAAAGTGCCAATGGCGGGGTTCAGTAGCTGAGTAGCGCCCTTTCTCTCTTTCCCTCGTCCTACTTAAATACTCTCAAGTGCCGCTGTGTGCGCTCTTCTACTTTTGCTTCTTTTTTTCTCCTTCTCTGCCCCTTCTTCTCCCTCCTCCTGTCTCTTTGTCTCCAATTGCTGAAGTAGTAGGTAGGTTGGTCTGTTGGTGACGTTGTTCCATTCTCGATGAGGAGTTGGGTTCTTCGCTTGGCCAAGGTGAGCAGGCAGCAGCCTCTTCTTGGATTTGCTTTCGTGTTGTAGTTTCGGGTGTTCTTGGGTTGAAGAATAGAAATCAACGTTTGCTCGTTCATTTCGGTACCTAATTAATCTTGACTTTCTTGGTGGCTTTCTGGTCCTCTGGTGTATATTCGTACAACCTGATTAGGTTCGTTTCTTGAGTTGGTTTTCTTCCCGGTATATATGGTTCATCATCATGGCTTTGAATTTTGGAGGAAAATACCTCAGGCTCGGGGGTTTGGTGCGCAGTTTGCGCCGATAATTTCGCATTCGCAACTGTATGACTGTTCTTGGCACGGGCGCTTTCCCTTCCAAATTAAGATTCCTTACGTTTTGCTACTTACTTTGTTAAATGAAGAATGATTCGAGAATTTGCTGTGCGAATTTGCAGTGAGGTCATCCGCTCCACAGTCATGTGAATTCGGCAGGACGCAAGAACCCTTCTTCTCCTCTTCCTTCCCTTGCGACAAATCAATTGGAGCCATGGTCGCCTCTACGACGGCGGCCGCGTGGTTCTTTGTGGCGCTGGTGCTGCTTCATGCGACGGTGCCCGCCATCGCTGGCGCAGAGGACGAGGCGGCGGCGCTGCTCGCCTTCAGGCGCTTGTCCGTGGCGGACGACCCGCGCGGCGCGCTCTCGGGCTGGGCGTTGGCGAACGCCACGGCGACGCCGTGCTCGTGGGCCGGCGTCTCGTGCTTGCCGCCGTCCGACGGCCGCGTCGTGGCCGTCAACCTCAGCGGCATGGCGCTCGCCGGCGAGCTCCGTCTCGACGCGCTCCTGGCGCTCCCGGCGCTCCAGCGCCTCGACCTCCGCGGCAATGCCTTGTACGGGAACCTCTCGCACGCCTCGGCGTCGTGCGCGCTCGTGGAGGTGGACATGTCGTCCAACGCGTTCAACGGGACGCTGCCCGCGGCGTTCCTGGCGACGTGCGGCGCGCTGCAGTCCTTGAACCTGTCGCGCAACACCCTCGTCGGCGGCGGCTTCCCATTCCCGCCGTCGCTGCGGTCGCTGGACCTGTCGCGCAACCACCTGGCGGACGCCGGCCTCCTCAACTACTCCTTCGCCGGCTGCCACGGCCTGCGGTACCTCAACCTGTCCGCCAACCAGTTGGCGGGGCGGCTGCCGCCGGAGCTCGCGCCGTGCAGCGTGGTCTCCGTGCTGGACGTGTCGTGGAACCACATGTCCGGCGCGCTGCCCGCGGGGTTCATGGCCACCGCGCCGCCCAACCTGACGCACCTCAGCATCGCCGGGAACAACTTCTCCGGGGATGTCTCGGCCTACGACTTCCGCGGCGGCTGCGCCAACCTGACGGTGCTGGACTGGTCCTTCAACGGCCTGAGCAGCAGCGAGCTGCCGCCGAGCCTCGCCAGCTGCGGCCGCCTCGAGGTGCTGGACATGTCCGGGAACAGGCTCCTCGGCGGCCCAATCCCGACGTTCCTCACTGGCTTCTCCTCCTCGCTGAGGCGGCTGGCATTGGCCGGCAACGAGTTCTCGGGTACCATTCCGGACGAGCTGAGCCAGCTGTGCGGCAGAATTGTCGAGCTGGACCTGTCAGGCAACCAGCTGGTTGGTGGCTTGCCGGCAGGCTTTGCCAGGTGCAGGTCACTGGAGGTGCTTGACCTCGGTGGGAACCAGCTCTCGGGGAGCTTCGTCGACAGCGTCGTCAGCACCATCTCGTCGCTCCGTGTGCTGCGGCTCTCGTTCAACAACATCACGGGAGAGAACCCGCTGCCTGTGCTGGCGGCAGGTTGCCCATCGCTCGAGGTGATCGACCTCGGGTCCAACGAGCTTGGCGGTGGGATAATGGAAGACCTCTGCTCGTCGCTGCCGTCCCTGCGGAAGCTGTTCCTCCCCAACAATTACCTCAATGGCACAGTGCCCAGGTCGCTGGGTAGCTGCGCCAATCTGGAGTCCATTGATCTGAGCTTCAACCTCCTTGTTGGTCAGATTCCAAAGGAGATACTGGTGCTGCCAAAGCTCACTGACCTGGTCATGTGGGCGAACGGCCTGTCCGGCGAGATTCCGGACATGCTTTGCTCCAACAGTAGTACTAGGCTGGAGACGCTGGTGATGAGCTACAACAACTTCACCGGAGGCATCCCCCCTTCCATCTCCAGATGTGTCAACCTCATCTGGGTGTCGCTCTCCGGCAACCGCCTCACCGGGAGTGTGCCTCCCGGCTTCGGTAAGCTCCAGAAGCTTGCCATTCTGCAGCTGAACAAGAACCAGCTGTCTGGTCCTGTGCCGGCAGAGCTCGGCAGCTGCAACAACCTCATCTGGTTGGACCTCAACAGCAACGGCTTCACCGGCATAATACCACCGGAGCTGGCTAGCCAGACAGGGCTTATTCCGGGGGGCATTGTGTCAGGGAAGCAGTTTGCGTTTCTGCGGAACGAGGCCGGTAACATCTGTCCCGGTGCTGGTGTGCTCTTCGAGTTCTTTGGCATCCGGCCTGAGAGGCTGGCTGCGTTCCCAACCGTGCACCTCTGCCCATCCACAAGGATATACGTCGGCACGACGGTCTACAAATTTGACCGCAATGGGAGCATGATCTTCCTCGACCTCTCCTACAACCGCCTTACGGGTACGATCCCGGCAGGCCTTGGGAACATGATGTTTCTGGAAGTCATGAACCTGGGGCACAATGACCTCAGTGGTACAATACCACATGAATTCTCAGGGCTCAAGTTAGTTGGCGCGCTTGACCTCTCAAACAATCATCTCACTGGTGGCATCCCCCCGGGCCTTGGTACTCTGAGTTTCCTTGCTGATTTGGACGTGTCCAACAACAACCTGTCTGGTCCAATTCCTCTGGGTGGGCAGCTCACTACGTTTCCGCAGTCCCGGTACGCCAACAATGCTGGCCTCTGTGGCATCCCTCTGCCTCCTTGTGGTCATGATCCAGGGCAGGGAAGCGTGCCATCAGCTTCATCCGACGGAAGGAGGAAGACGGTCGGGGGAGCATTCTTGTCGGAATCGCGCTCTCCATGCTCATACTGCTGTTGCTGGTGGTCATTCTGTGCAAGCTCAGGAAGAACCAGAAGACTGAAGAGATGAGAACCGGGTACATCGAAAGCCTTCCAACATCTGGCACGACAAGCTGGAAGCTTTCAGGTGTTGATGAGCCGCTAAGCATCAATGTGGCGACATTTGAGAAGCCTCTGAGGAAGCTCACCTTTGCGCATCTCCTCGAGGCGACCAATGGCTTCAGTGCTGAGACTCTCATAGGCTCAGGTGGGTTTGGTGAGGTGTACAAGGCCAGACTCAAGGACGGTACGGTCGTTGCCATCAAGAAGTTGATCCATTTCACAGGCCAAGGTGACAGGGAATTCACAGCAGAGATGGAGACCATTGGCAAGATCAAGCACCGCAACCTTGTGCCGCTGCTCGGATATTGCAAGATTGGCGACGAGCGGCTCCTTGTGTACGAGTACATGAAGCACGGCAGTCTAGATGTTGTGCTGCATGACAAGGTCACCGGGGCTGGTGTGAGGCTGGACTGGGCAGCGAGGAAGAAGATCGCCATCGGTTCGGCAAGGGGGCTCGCCTTCCTCCACCACAGCTGCATCCCCCACATCATCCACCGGGACATGAAGTCAAGCAATGTGCTTCTCGACAGCAACCTGGAGGCCCGTGTCTCTGACTTTGGGATGGCGAGGCTGATGAATGCACTAGACACACATCTGAGTGTGAGCACACTCGCAGGTACGCCTGGGTACGTGCCACCTGAGTACTACCAGAGTTTCCGGTGCACGACCAAGGGTGATGTATACAGCTACGGTGTCGTGCTCTTGGAGCTCCTGTCAGGGAAGAAGCCGATCGACCCAACTGAGTTTGGAGACAACAATCTTGTGGGTTGGGTGAAGCAGATGGTGAAGGAGAACAGAAGCAGTGAGATCTTTGATCCTGCTCTGACAAACACAAAGTCAGGGGAAGCTGAGCCCTACCAGTATCTGAAGATCGCTCGAGAGTGCTTGGAGGACCGGCCGAACCAAAGACCAACCATGATACAGGTCATGGCAATGTTCAAAGAGCTGCAGCTTGACTCTGACAGTGACTTCTTCGATGGATTCTCGATCACCTCATCGACGATAGATGAATCAGCAGAGAAATCAACGTAATGTTTTTTTTTTCTCTCTCTCTCTCCGATGATCCTGCCAGATTTTGATTCTCTGGAGGGATACAATACAACAGCAGCTAGCTGAATAATTTCATTTAGACCCTTGCCACCTTGGTACGAAAAAGGTGGCCTCCTCCTCCTTCCAATTTAGTAGGAAAAAGTTGTGATTTTGGTTCCAGTCACTCACTGTAAATAGCACGCGGACAGGGAAGATTGGTAGGGTAAGGGTGCAATTGCAGAAAAGCTGTTCTCTCCTGTTGGAGAGGCCGGCGTGTATTTTATTTGGAAATCAATCAAATTCCTAGCATTTCGGCATCAATCTTGTTGAGGATGTGATGCAGATCCGCAGGTTTTCTGCACTTGTTTTTGCTCAGAGACCATTTTCTTGCCTACACCTGAATTTTTCCTATCCTACCGTAATATACTTGTTTTTGCTCAGAGACCATTTACTTGTTTTTGCCATTTTTTTGTTTTAGAGAAGTCACAGTTTGCTTTGTTGTTTGAATTTTGTTAGTTAAATTTCTTGAGCGCAGCTATCTCATCTCTGTTTGACAAAACTGTTACACAGATGGTGACAGTTGTCATAGCACATGAAAAATGAGTTGTACAGATAGAAAAGAAACCGTGCTTCTCTGCTCGTCGAATGATTGCTGGGCGTGCAGTGGTGGATGACATAGAGCAACAGAATGAGGGTTCCCAGTCGCATCCCCCTGAACCTGAACTGGATGCCCGTCTTTTCCTGTTGCTGACATGGTCTGTGATGGATGTAGTAGTTGGTCCTGGTCAAGACAAACTCAGCCTCACCAGGAGAAGTCGAGAAGATAAGGCATGCACGCATGGCTTGTGTACATCTTCTTTCTGGCTGCGTGTATCAAGTGTGTACTTTTTTATTTTTTATTTTTTTTAGAGAAAAGAGTTCCCCCCGCCCCCGCTTTATATTCATAAAGCAGCAAAGTATCCGAGTTTAAGGTTTAACGGCGCACTTACGCGCTCAGGATCTAAAGGTCACTTACAGACCCAGACACAACATCAAAGTTTTCATCACTAGACACAGTGACCGACCCAGACTCAACAGTGACTAAGTATTCTTTGCCTGACTCAGGGACAGACATGGATTCGGTGGGAATCGCATCTACGAAGCCCGGGTCCAGAATTGAAGAAGACATTCGGCCAGGCTCCAAAGCCTCCACCCAGCAGATTTCCAACGGTTTCACTGCTTGATCTTCCAGACTTGCCACCATTCTTTCCATCACCTCCACATTCACCGGCTTGATGATAGGAATCCATCTTCTCAGCATCCTTGCCACCTTCCACAAGAGTATACTTTCGTTTATCCACACCTTTCCCTGAAAACACAACTCATTACGCATTTTCCAAAGACACCACAAAGTTGCCGCACAAACAGTATTAGCATGCATATGCCTCTTATTAGCAATCCATCTCGAAGCCACAAATTCAAAATTACACACATCAGGTAACTCTAACAAGCCAAGGATGTAGTGCCAAGCACGCTGAGCAACCAGACATTGGAAAAACAGATGGTTCACTGATTCTTCCTCTGAACAGAACAGACACGACCGATTTTGGACTTCTCTACGTTTAGCCAGGTTGTCTCTAGTGAGTAACCTGTTTTTAGACAAAAGCTAGAGGAAAATTTGTACCCTAGGGGGTGTTTGTAACTTCCAGACTGCATGAACGTAGGTAGGTATCACACCTCTATGATTAATCACAACATATAAAGACTGAACTGAGTAAATTCCAGAAGAACTGTAATTCCAAATGATTTGGTCTTCCTCCTGAATCAGGTTCAAAGTGTCTACAATTTCTACTAACTCATGCCATAGGGCCATTAAGTTTTCAGATACTGACCTTCTGAAAGATAGCCTTAAGGCTACACAATCCCAGATATCTGCTATAGATTTCCCTTGTTGTTCATTGATAATATAAAGAGGCCAATATTAGATTGCCAGGCTCGAATTACCAAACCAATGGTCCTCTCAAAACCTCACACCCTTGCCATTACCCACCTTCCATCTAATCCCCATTTGAGCTGCTTTAATAGCCCATAAGACCCCTTTCCAAAAAGGAGAAGAGTTAATATCAGGGCATGTTAACAAGTTTGGGTCATTAGTCCTATATTTATACTGCACAATTTTTTTCCGGATCGAGCTTGAATTCAAATGGTATCTAAAGATCCATGAACTCAGAAGAGACATATTTAAACTTCTAAAATCAGGGATACCAAACCCCCCTAGATCTTTTTTCTGGCAACCAACTGCCAATTAGCTAGATGATACTTGTGTACATTATCTGTGTTATTCCACAGGAAATGAGCCATTTGGGAATTAATGACATCAATTGCCCATTTAGGAAACTTAATAATAGACAAGAGATAAATTGGGATACTTGCTAGGCAGGCTTTAAGCAAGGTTAACCGTCCAGCATATGACAACAGTCTACCTCTCCAGCCTGCAATTCTTTTAATAATCTTATCCACAATAGGCTGTAAATCTTCCCTCCTAAGTTTAGAGAAATGTAGGGGTACCCCCAAGTAATTGATGGGGAAAGTACTAGGTTTGCAGCAGAAAATTCTAGACAGATCATTAGTTTCTTGATCATCAAGACCAATAGTAATCAAATCACTTTTTTCAAAATTTATTTCCATACCAGACATAAGTTCATACCAGGATAAAAGCCATTTCAGGTTATTAGCTTTGTCGAGATCATTCTCAAGAAACAACAGAGTATCATCTGCATATTGCAGACTAATAATACCTCCCTCAATTACTTGAGGTATAAGACCAGAGATAAGACCATTATCTGCTGCTTTAACCAGCATTCTGGTAAAAACATCTGCAACCAGATTAAAAAGCAAAGGAGAGAGTGGATCTCCCTGCCTAAGCCCCTTCCCTGGTTTGAAATATCCACTATTCTCATCATTAACTCTTACACAAATAGATCAACCTTTAACCAGTTTCATAATCCAATCTATCCATTTAGATCCAAACCCTCTTGATCTAAGCATATCTTCTAGGAAGGCCCACCTGACTCTATCATAAGCCTTTTCATAATCCAGTTTGAGGATAACCCCTTTTTCTTTGTTTCTGTGCACCTCATGAATAATTTCATGAGCTGCAACTACACTCTCTAAGATAAACCTTTCTTTGATAAAAGCTAGCTTGTTATCAGAAATTAATCTATCTGCTATTTGGACAAGTCTATTATTTAAAGCTTTACCAAAAATCTTAAAACTACAGTTCAGGAGGCTGATGGGTCTAAATTTTTTGAGATTGGCAGCATCAGGTTCCTTAGGTATCAAGGTAATCATGGCATAGTTTAGTCTTTCAAGACTTAGATCCCCTCTCTCAAACTTTCCTACTAGGTTCATAAAATCTTCTTTTATAGTCTCCCAGAAGGAATGGTAGAAAAGAAAGGAGAGACCATCTGGCCCAGGTGCTCCCTCAGCATAAGAGCTAAAGACAGCCTGTTTAATCTCCTCCTCTGTAAAAGGAGCTTGTAGAAGCTCATTTTCCTCTCTAGACACCATATCTTGGGCACTCCAAAAAGAGCTATCCAACTTAATACCATACTCCTTCTCTTGACCAAATAATTTTTTATAAAAGTCTATGGCATGATGTACCATCTGATCCTGGTTTACTAACATCCCATCCTCACTCTCCAAGCATTCTATTCTTTTTTTCCTATTTCTCTGATTAGCCACAGCCTGAAAATAAGAGGTGTTCCTATCTCCTTCCTTAATGTCTCTCTCTCTAGATCTTTTTTTAGCCTTCATCTCCTCCAAACTCCAAATTCTTTCTAACTCATTTTGTATGTCATTTAATCTATCTCTATCTCCTGGTAACAGGGTACAATGTTTCTGCTTGATGTCTAAAATATTGTACTCCTCAAGGAGTTTTTGCTTCTGCTTCCTAATGTCAGCATTAATGTTAATTGTCCAACCCTTAATTTTCTTCCTAATCAATCTCAGTTTAAACTGCCAAATATCTAGAGGATCACTGAAAGCACAATCTGTTTTCCAGATTTTTATGATTAAAGTATCAAGTGTGTACTCAGCCTCTATAATAATCCATCAATCAATCAATCGTCTTTGCATCCAGCTTACTGTTGCGAGTTCACTTGGTAGGAGATGAGCAGCTGAGCTGACTGATAAACACGATCCACACTTTGTCAAAACTGAAAAGTGGTGTTTGCATCTCCATTTTTTTTATTTTGATCTGGACACACCTAAATCTTTTCAGAGTTGAATACTTGGGTTGCTTCCTTAACCTCAGGTCTCAGGAACCTAACTTTGTTACTGACCAAACAACGCCGGCCTTTCCTTTGTTATTATTCAGATAAAAATGAAAAGATGTGTATGAGCTGGGAGGCGGGTGAGGTGGGCAGAGGGGCAAGTGTCGCTTTCAGTGATTTCAAAAGGATTTGGTATCTATTAGCTGAGCTAACCCCAACCCAGGATAAGACAGCACGCCAAGCGTGCGGACGCCCGCACGTGCGCTGTGCGCATACATGCACACATCTTTTTCGTTGTCAAGGATCTCATTCATCATAATCTCATTCGTGTTGAAGAGCTGCGCATCAAGTCAGAAGCGTGTGATGACCGATAATCGCGACGTGATTTAGGCAGGCAGGAGCATCCAGACTTTGAAGACGACAAGTCGACAACGACGACCCGTGCGTGGTTTGGTCACCTTCTTCGGCCCTGTTTGTTGTGCTGAAATTTGGTTTATGCTGATTTGTTTGTTGTGAGGGAGAAAAACACTATTTATTCGTTGAAAAACACTATTCATCGTCCTCATCCAGGAGGGATGTGCATGTGCTGCAACTGCAACTGCAACCACATCAGAGTAGAACGACATGAACCATGAGACCAGCAGCAGCAAATCTTGACAGCCCTCCTCCTATGGTGCCGGAGCCGGATTGGTCCGGAACATCCGATAGATTACGGTTCAGCTGCTCACTTGATTTTTTTTTTTCCCGAAAGGAGGGCAAAAGCTTTGCCGAATATCTGAACCGATGATCCACGCGTTGGACGGTCTAGAACGGATGTCGTGGGTGGCTAGTGCTCATCACTGTTATTTGGTGTCACCATCACTTTAATTTGCATCTAATAAAGGGGCGCTCTTTGCACACTGATCTCAACAATTTGGGGGCGCCCGGCCCTTTACGTCCAAAAAGGAAAGGAACACAGACAGCTGATTGGGTAACGTGGGTGTCGCGAAAAGGTCAAACATCATTTGCGTCTTCCTTTGGGTTTTGGATCTTTCAGTAGTTGGGCAGTAAGGGATACGCTTATTAGAAATGCAAGCACAATGGATAGGATGCTTATACATTGTTTATTTACTCAAGACGAAGATTTGCATACAATACGACTCAAGTGCCTTGGTCTTTTGAGGTGCCGTCCTGCAGATGCAATTGGGTTCTATGATGGTCATCAGATTACCTGCAAATGTCTGTTCCCAAAAAAAAAAAAGATTACCCGCAAATGTCCATGTCTCATTGTCTCCTGCTCTGCCTAGGGTGCAAAGGGTTAACCTTTAGGTGCACCTCTAAACCTCTTTAGTATAAATATTTGTACTATTTCTTAAAAAAATTTAAGAAGTAGTGTAAATATTTGCACTAAAGAGGTTTGGAGGTGGTACACCTAAAGATCAATTGTTTGCACCCCTAGCTCTGCCTGCCTAGCAGTTCTCCGCTGTTGTTTGTTTAACTGACCCTTGGTAATTTTCTAGTATATATCTTTGCTATTGCATACTAGTCTTGGCCGCAACATTTTTTTTTCATTTTAGTTTTTGGGTTTCTGTTTGTCCTCTGTCAGAGCATGATCTTGCCTGTGTAGGTTCTGCTATGGCAGCCGCTATACTCCATGTAGATACTAATTACTGACACATGTGCCTGTACAACCTTACACCAGTATGTACACAAGTGTCAGGCTTTTCCCAGCGTGCTGGCTACAGGTATACCAAATGAAGATCTCTACTTGTCTTCACAGGCAAAAAGAGAAAGAAATCACTGATGAAATTTTTTTAATCGGGTAATTCAAAATCCAGCCTTGTCGGAACCATGGCTCCTGCCTCCTGGTCTAACATATAATATAACTAACCTCATCTTTTATGCAAGGGATTCCATTCCTACTAGTTCATCGAAAAAAAAACATCTATAAATACCATGGAGACATGGAAGTAAGGCCCAAGCACACAAGAAAACCTGATACAGACAGACCAAAGTGGCCGGTTGGCCATCAGATGCAACCTCTTCTGTCCATCTCGAAGAAGAAAGAGCAGCCTATGACTTTCTACTGCTCCTGCAGATGAAAGCTGGGAGAAGGTAAACACCAGAAAGCAGCAGCGTTGCAGAACAAGTATGGTCACGTTCAACCAACAGTAACGGATGGACCTGATAGTTTCACTGAGACAGATGTAAAGTTTCAGAAAGGCAGTAGACCTGCAAGCCTCTTCAGTAAATGACTTGGGCCATTTGAAAGCAGTGGTTGCAATTGCAACAATATGTAACTGAAGAAATTGAGATTTGGGTGTGTCCGATTTGTCAGCTGGCAATCAGGACCACTCCGTTGGAGGTCCAGACCTCCATTTCTCAAATTCAAGACCACTCGACTGTAATGGAGAACGGAAGCAAAACCATCATCTGAATTATAACTTCTTCACAACATACAAACTGCTGCTGGTTTCTGGTCAAGGTTATACATGCAAATTCCACAAATGCAATTCAGGGAACAAAGTGTGTAAATTAAGGTTTTGGCGAAGAGCTCAGATTAATCCAGCTTCAAAAGTACTGTACACACAGAGAAACTTTGTTCTGAGAAGCTAATATAATTGACACAGCCATCTGCGCTCTTAATACGGTGTTTACGATCCTTGCAGTGGCCATGACAGGAAACCAGCCAACTTAATTCTTACAACATCCTGATGACCTTTGCAGTGGAAATATTGCTCGGCTAGACAGAATCAGCCCATTGCATACTTCTGGCTCCAGGCCCGTGCAGTTTCCTCATAGCGCTGCCTCTGGTTTTTGTACATGTGGGCGATCTCAGGGACAAGGGGGTCGTCTGGGTTGGGGTCAGTGAGGAGCGAGCTGATGGAGAGAAGGACCTTTGATATGGTCAGTGCAGGGCTCCACTGCTCCTTGAGGATATCAAGGCAAATGCTCCCATTAGAGTTGATGTTTGGGTGATAAACCTGTATGTTTTCAGTGAAACAATCAATTGAATTAGTTGCAAAGAAGGATAAATAGCTTCAAAAAGAACCAGAATTGTGGAACAGTTCAGATTGTCTCAGTATGCAAGTTTATATATGAAGTAGTACCGATGAAGGTGATCTACTAGAATGGCAGATTCTTCTTTAGATTAAGAACTCAGAGAAAATTTCCCATGAAATTTTTGTTGCATGAGACTACAACCATTCTGCCCAATATATCAGAAATACTAGAAATACTACTACAAACTGTTAGTACCTATATTTGTGAAACCTGTTGTACTAGAGCCACCAAAACTTTAGGATGAAACTCAAGGGAATCAACATGATTTCAGTTGCATATAGCAAGGCCAGTAAACAATTTCTGACAGACTGACACATTCATGTCCAAACTTCAGGATGCTAGAAAGTACTCATATCTGAGCTCTGCCACATGACAACTTATTCATTGCATTTCAAGTATCACTAGCAGCAAATTTCAGGAAGAAAAATGACTCTATGGAACAGCTGAAGCAAGTAAATGTGGTTATTATTATTTATGAATAGTTATAAGTAATTAAAAATTCAGCATGATCTTAACTATTTACTTCACATCGGGAAGAAACCCCAAAGTTTTGAAAATAAAATGGCGATGTAGAGAAGAACCTGAGCATGTTTCATTTTGCAGAAAAGAGAAAGTTTTCACAATTATTGATGTGATTTTGGAATGGGGCGTTTTCATCATGGATTTCAGACCACTCCTATTGCCTAGTATGTCAATAACAAGTTCATGGTCAACCATGGCTATTGGCTACAGAATAGAGGTTCAAATACTTGTGGATAATAAAGGAATATTGAAAGGAGAAGGAAATCATATTAATAAGATCAGCTCACTTTTGTTTGGAAGTTCACTTTTGGAGGCTTAAAGGGGTAGTCAGGAGGAAAATGGATATTAACAAAGAAAACCCCTCCTGCATAGGGGCTGTCACTAGGACCCATGATTGTGGCCTGCCAGTGGAACAGATCCTCTCCAGCAGGCCCTGCACTGCATGATGTTGGTGGGTCCTTTTGCAGATCCATGAGTTCCTTCTGAATCCTTTTGCTTGCCATATCTGAGAAAGAGAAATAGTGATCGAAACAATGATGAACACGATCAGAAATGACTTTGTGGCACAGCCACTGTCGGCTTGAAGCTTTAAAGGAATTTCTTGGTATGAACTCTATTATCAGAAAGTCTGAACAAATTTATATGAACACGGGATATGCCAAAGCTGGATAAGCAACAGACATTTCAGGCCCTAAATAAATGCAGACACTTAAAAAATCCATTCAGCAGGCGGATTCACATCTCTTACAACCCACACAATCTTCGGTTCTCGGCGCGGAAGTAATTTGCCTAGCTTTACATCCGTCCCGAGGTATCATTTCTAATACATCTGTTGCGCAAGCTCATACACATTGAGTGCATCCTATACCGCCTGCAGTATACAAAATAAACTTGGTAGCCCTATTTATAGAAGAAAAACTCCATTACCAGCTTAATCTTCATCAATCCCTACAGATCAATCTAGCAATCATGGAATCCATATTCTGTTTACTGAATCACATGAAATTCTAGGGAACTCCACATACGTATTTCATATTTGTATTTCATACATATGAATAGAGACGATATCGATGAAAGTTCGAATTTAGCAGGGTCGAAACGGAATAAAAATGAATTGATAAAACAGTCCTCGAAAAAAATTCTGCCCACAAACTCCATCAAAGTACAAGGAATGCTGAACTAGAGTTCCAACATATCTACTAGGAGGTCAATGACTATCTCTTGCTTTTCAAACTTTTTCTCTTTTGCAAAGAACGGACAGTCAATATTTATGGCTGTTCAAAGTGTCACATGGATCACATGAGTCATGGAAGAAAGATCTTAAAGGGATTTTTGGCCATTGGTCAAATTCATTAATTAATAAATGATCACTGTCAGCAAAAAAATAAAGCCCCCCCCCCCCCCTTTCCAAATTATAGGCCACTTTAGCTTCTATATCTTGATAGTTGCATTTATTTAAACTTGTAGATGTTAACATCATTTTCAAAAAACCTGGTTAAAGATAAAGAAGTTTGTCTAACAACAAAGCTTAAGGGCTTGTACAATGCACGTGCTCTTATAGAGAAATACAATACCATTAAGCGTCTCTAAACAAATTAATCTACAATGGAAATATGTTTTTGGAGACGCTTGTGTGTACTAACTGCCGATCGGTGGAAGTGGTTTCGTGCTACAGAGAAGCATCCGCCTCCACAAAATCACGCAAGAGCCCGTGTAGGCGTCGCTGCTTCACCAAGCGTCGCTTCTGTCCGTAAGCGCTGAACTTGCTGCATGCCTGCATGCAGATTCCTCGATAGCAAAGAAACGGCTTGTACCGGTTGGTAAGCGCCTAGCTTTGAACACGCCCTAAGTGACCTATAATTTGGAAGGGAGGAAGTACGAATAGAGATTACAGATAGACTAAATCATGTTCTGGAAAGTAGCTGTTATCACTTGACATCTAGCTAGATTTGCACGTGCCCAGTATGATGCCACTGCATTCAATATTGCCATTACCAATGACTAGCCATCCTGTTAAACCGTTAGAACGTACTTTCACTAAGCATATTATGATTGTCGATGTATATCCAAGTCTAGCTATTCCAATTCAAGCAAAAACCACTCAATCATTGCAGTAAATAAAAAATACAGACCTGCTCGTCTATTCTTTCCCTCAAAAGTCGAGTTGTTTGCATTCCCCCTTAAGATGTTAGCATAAAATATTTGAGTTCTTTCGGCGAAATGGTCAGTATATTAAAGCTCAATGTACAGTGAGATGTACATAGGAGTATGGAAACTATTAATTCTTCTTCTCTTAATCAAATACTCGTTCAGGCGCATTCGGAAAAAAACACTAATTCAAAGTTTTGGAATGTAGATTTTTACTGAATTGGACCTATGTCCTGTGCATTCAGAAACTAAGAGATCAATCATCTAATCCTCCAGTCCTAATTAGTTAGTGCAGTGCTACATTTCCTAATCTTTTAATTGAAATTTCCCGATAAAAGATCTTGAGATATCTTTCTGGATATTCACAACAGGGCCCCTCTTAGAATTTCAAGATTCTATAGAGGTAGAAAAGAAGCAGATAAGTATCAGCGAAAGGGTTTTAATCATCAGTTCCTTATCCTTTTCCTAAAAGTCAACCCCAATCCTAGACGAATCAAACTATTGACTATCGTTCTCAGGCACGGACCAGATGAATTCTTTCAGTTCCTGCACCCAAGTAAGCCTCACAATTAAGCAGCTAGTCAAACTGAACCATGTCAGATCGCACTGCATCATGAACCGACGAGCAAGAAGTAGATTCCAATCAATCAAGAGAGATGTGAAAAAAATAGCAGATTACCTGGAGAATTGTTGTCTGTGCTGCTCCGATGAGTATACCTCGAGATGGAGGGGAAGAATCTCAATCACCGCAAGACTTTGAAGGAGGGGAATGGGATTATAGGCGTGGGAGACCAGAGGCGCAGTCGTCGCTTCTCTTGATCGAGTGCAATTGACTGCTCCGTATTATTTAAGCGATTTCTGCTAGGCTCACTAGGACTAGAAAACATATCAGGCAGGGCTGCTGCTCTGATCCGTATTACTTACTCCCTTCGTCAATAAAAAATATACAATTCTAAAACCGTGTCGAATAATAAATTTAATCAATTAAGTTTAAAAAGTATAAATATTTTTATACTAAAGAAACATCATTAGGTTCAGTATAATATGCATTTTATAATAAATTAATTTAGAGTCATAAATATGAATACTATTTGTTAGAAACCTGATTAAAGATAAAACACTTTAACTTACATATTATAGTTGTATTTTTTTTCAGAACATAGGTAGTAATACCTAGTCGTCTAAAAATTATTCATAATCATTTGAACACAAGTTTAATGAGTGCACTAATTTTTACTCTTTTCTAGTTATTATCTATATATTATATACCTAATAATAAAGAGGTATGGGTAGCGGTTTGGTGGACTGGAGTAAAGTCCGCCACAGTGCAAATCGACTAAAAGCGGCCGATTGAATTCAGGGGCAGACGACTAAACAAATGGCCGATTGAATTCAGGGGCAGGCGACTAAACAAATAGTCGGCCATTCAACGAACGGGTACAACAGAAGCAGTCAATAATGGTTCAGAGTCGCCACGGTCACGAAGTGCAAATATTACAAGATTACAGACCTAAAGCCATTTTTATAGCCTCCAAAGCATCTAGGAGGAATTGGTCCACCTCGGCCAGCACTTGTCGATCGTCTTCTGTGGAACCTAGTATTGGGCGCTACTTGGATCAGAGAGTCCGAAGACTTGAAGAAAGGAGCGTCATATTCTGCCGATGATGATACAAATCTATAGGAATCTTGGCTAGGTCACTCTCCCCCTGGGTAATGGCGTCGTCAATGGCTTCGAGTCAGGACAACTACTGTTCCCGTTCGGCCTTTAGCTTCGCCAAGGTGCGGTTGACATTGTCAGGAAGAAATCTGAGTTGATCTATTGCACTCTTCTCTTCCAGCATTTCGGAGAGATAACATCGCTCCTCGTCGGGCAAGGCGGTTTTAGCCCCACGATCTACAAGTCTGGATTGAGCCCTGAGAAAAGCCGGTTTGCGTTGCTCTATGTAGGCAGCGGTAGTCAATGCGTCCCTCAAGTCGGGTGGCAGGACATCCTCAACCGAATGAAAGATTTTCCGTACTTCCTCTACATCACATACCAGGGAGGAGGTGTTCACTGACAAAAGAGGGATCAGAAATATGAGTTGAGTCTTCACGTCATCAGGAAGTGAAGCAGTGTGCACCGGCTATGAAGTATCGGTTCCTCCAGGAATAACATAATCATTGAGAGGGAAAGGAACCGGGATGTGATGGGACTGTTCCTGAAACAGTATACAGGGGATCATCATTGATAAAC
This sequence comes from Microstegium vimineum, assembly GCA_022036555.1. Lineage (NCBI taxonomy): Eukaryota > Viridiplantae > Streptophyta > Magnoliopsida > Poales > Poaceae > Microstegium > Microstegium vimineum. Next base: position 29,473,994 of record CM039120.1, on the reverse strand, counting down.
CACATGACGGACGAGCAGATCCTATGTCGTACCTGACCAAGTGAAGTGGTTTCCGGGGCAGGAGCAGCGGTTTCTGGATTGTGTAGATTGGTAAGACGATCCTATTAAAGCGTTATCAGCTAAAGTTACGGAGTATCTTGGCCGATATCGAATGTTGTGTCATTTGATGAAGACATGGTTCCCATATCTACACTAAGTTCGGCCTGGAGGAGGCTAGTTCTTTCCTCGTCTGGCTGTTGTTGGCACAAAATATGATGCATTTTTATATAACTAAAATGATGCCACCAACTTTAGGATCAAGGATAAATAAACACATCATGAGCATATTTTATCAAATAACTAGTTTCACATGTCCATGAGTGTTTAAATACAAATATGAAGAAATGGAGCAAAAGAGACCCAGTGGGACCCACATAGGGGGTCGCCCGACCACCCTGTGGGCCCACCAGGTCTCCCCTCTCGGCCATTATCCAGGAGAAGCCCTTCAGAGTGATTTCCAACCCTTGGATCACTCTGTGCTTTCTCCCAACGGCTTACATGCAAAGTACAAGGATCCATGGGCCCACACCAAAGAGATCAACACGACAACTACTTCAGAACAACCACCTAACACCTATGACAAGTGGAACCAGCACCAGGGAGCAAGAGGTGGGCCAGAGACCCCATAGGGGGTCGACCGACCGCCCCTTGGGTCCACTTGGTCCCCACGCAGTCCCTGACCAGTGGGGCCACACCCACAGGGCCAAGGGGTGGCCCACTGGCCATAGGGGGGATCGGCCGATCACCCCCCTTGGTCGGTTGGATCCCCCTCAACCGCCATATCAACTATCACATGCTGGAAATCCAAGCCATTCATCTCAGGCGGTTCTATGACAGTTTGATCCAATGGGGGAGAATTGAAGCTCCCTAGATCGATGACGTGGCGCTGGAGTAGCCCCTACTCCACCCCCACTATAAATAAAGGCCAAGACCTCCCTTTCTAATCATGATGTAATCCATACAATCCACTCTTGTTCTCAAGTGGAGATTAGTCTAGTGGTGTTCTCTAGTGTGGGAGTTAGAGTTGAGTTGAGCTTTGCTCGGTCTTCCCGGAGTTGTCTTCCCGGAGGATCTGGTATAAGCTCTTGTATCTTTTCCCTTTTGTAAGACTTTACTTATTTAATGAATCATTCCTTCTTTACTTTACTCAGTCTTTACTTACTACAATACTATACTTGTTATAGTGTTGTTGTGGTTTATCTTGTCAATTAGTTATTATAAACTAGATTGAGATCATTGTGGCCTTTCCCGTATGCGATCATCGCCTGTCATAAGGTGCTCTAGTTGTCGTATACACGATTAGAGTAGTAAGAATAGGTGTAAGCGTGGTGCTTATAGTTAATCTTACCTGTGGTTATTGCTTGTTGCACGGATTGTTTGTGGTAGCTAGCAAGAGGTGACAACCTTGTCTAGTCTTTGTATTCCACCACGTGTTCTTAGGTAAGTTCTTAAAAGATAAGGCCCCCGTAAGAAGAAGGCGCGGTCTGGTAGGAGTTTTGTCCTCCTACTGATCTATCCCCTCGCCTAGCATACTTGTATTGAGGAATCAATCGATGTTTGTCTCAGCTAAGTGCCATAGTTAAATCCACAAATGTAGAGTTGGAATCACATGAGTCCTTTTGCTCTCTCGTTGTCCTCCCACATAGTTATACTCACTAGTTATCTCTCACTTATCCTTACCGGTTTGTTCCATCATCACCTTCCTATCATTATATCGATTTCCCCCTTACACTAGTTGGTGCTAAATTGAGGTGATCTCTAGGACCTCTCTTTTATTATTATTTCTAGCTCCGCTTTCCCTTGGGAGAATATAAATCACGATACCCCAGAATACTCTTGGGTGAAGTGCTACAACGGTATAATCTATGCGCTTGCGGATTTATCCAATAGTCATAAGAAATATCAACAAACATTTCTGGCGTCGTTGCCGGGGAAAGCATAGCCTAGAAATTTTAATAAAATTGAATCCAGAGTTTACTATCAAATTAGTTATAAAATAGTTGTAGGGGCTTACCCCTTGCCTTTGTCTTTCTTAATTATGAAGCAAGGCATTGTATGAGTGAGTTCCAGTTTCGAGCAACCACATTTGAAAATCCTAAGAACTTTCGAAGAAACTCTAGACATCATCTAGTGTCCCCTCAAAAGTTCACCTCGAACTCAGATCCACTCAAGGAAGGAGGCTACACTTCGTTTATCAAGCAAGCTATGACTCAAGAGGCTATTTCCGACTTCTCGGCTCCTTCAGTCGCTCATGTGACCCAAGGACCAGACGTTAATACAGGGGGTGCTACCTTCGAGTTGTAGCCCGCTTTGATCAACTTAGTGCAAACCAATCCTTTTTGCGGGAAGTCCCATGAGGATGCTAATGCACATCTCCAACACTTCTTGGAGGTAAGTGGCACCATTTCCATTAAGAATGTTGCACCAGATATCATTCGTCTCCGCATTTTCCCGTTCTCATTACTCGGGAAGGCGAAGCAATGGTTCTATGCTCATTCTGAGGAAGTTGCCACTTGGGAGAAGTGTACCAATGCCTTCCTCAAGAAGTTCTTTCTGATGGGCAAAACCACCGCCCTTCAGGGAAGAATTTTAAGCTTCCAACAAGAAGCAGACGAGACTATTCCCGAAGCGTGGGAACGTCTCTAGGAGTACATTCGGGAATGCCCTCATCATGGAATTCAAGATTGGCTCCTGATTCAAGGCTTCTACTATGGGCTAACTCAAATAGCCCGTAGTCACCTTTATGCAACCGCAATAGGAGCATTCACTTCACTCAATGTCACACAAGCGAAAGATCTCATTGAGAAGATAGTGACGAATCAAGGGTGGAAAGATGAAAGGCTCCCAGTCAAGAAGAAGAGTGCAGAAACCATTCATGAAGTCAGTGCACTCTCCACAAGTATGGATCTCTTGATGAAGAAACTCGAAGAACGATCCAACTTCAAGAAGGATAGAGAAGCCATCCAACACTATGCCTTCACACGGGCTAACAAAGCAAATCAATGGTGTGAGGTATATGTGTTGGAAATCATTCGGGGAGCAATTCCCCCGAAACAAATGAAGGTGTGAGCTTCGTCAACAACAATGAGAATCGACCTCAACAATCTGGACCAAAGCCACGACCCTTTCATCAAGATAATGAAGGTAAAAGATTTAATAATTTTAATCAGCCTTCATTTAAAGATCTTGTCTTAAGCCAAGCAAGGATTAATGAGAGCTTAAACAATAAACTAGCTGCTAATGACAAGACTCTTGAAACTTTAAACAATAAAATGAATGACTTTGCTTCTGTTGTAAAGAATCAATTGAATTTCAATAACATGATAGAAAGAAAATTATCTCAATTGATATCTTCTGCTCTATATCTTGGTAATTCTGAAAAAGTCTCTAGTATAAATGCGATGACCACGAGAGAAGGTAAGTCCACTCGCGATCCACCACATCCTAACACTTCAGGCAAAACAACAAAGGAAAAAGAAGTTGAAGTAGAAGAACAACAGGAAGAAGAAGAAGACGAACTTGCACCACTCCAGGACTTTGTCAAGTTCCATGGGAAAACAACCCCACATGAGTACTATGATACAAACGTACTACTCCCATTCCCAAGCAAGACAAGAAGAAAATCCTCAGATGAACGCTTTGGAAAATTCGTTGAGGCAATTCGTCAATTATATGTCCATATACCCCTACTTGATGCAATGCAGGTCCCGACCTATGCCAAGTATTTGCGGGGTATCCTCAACAACAAGAGGCCGTTACACCACCGAAGTCATCAAATTAACGGAGGAGTGTAGCGCAACTATACTACACCAGCTGCCTTTGAAGAAGAAGGACCCAGGGTATCCTACCATTGATTGTTCCATCGGGACCCAACAATTTGAGCATGCCCTCTGCGACTTGGGAGCAAGCGTCAGCGTCATGCCAAAGGTAGTATTCGATAAACTAACTCATACTACTTTGCCCTCTACACCAATGTGCTTGCAGCTAGCGGATCAATCAATTCGCTACCCTATGGGGATCGCTGAAAATATTTTTTTGAGATCAACGACGGAGGGTTTGGAATCAACCCCACCTGATATATTTCAGCCACAGATGCCGGCAGGGCCGGTGGGTGGCAGGGCAGCGCCCTTGGCAGTTTTGATACAAAAACAACAAGAGGTGAGGGAAGGAAAGTTACATAGGAAGCTGATTACACCATAAAGCATATACAGAGGGGTCTTTTCTTGGTAGGCGGCATCGCCAGTCTCTTGCAGAGCTTCGGCAGGCGGCGATCAGTCTTGTATGGCTTGGGGGCATCCCTCGGAAGACCACATCGTGCCTGTGTTTCCAGACTTCCCAACACAGTAGCAGGAGGAGGGACGAGTGGACCATCTTTGGCATGGTTGTCGGGGCAGAGGTCAGCCAGAGCTCATGAACTCCAGAAATGTCTTGCGGCCTCCAGCCAATCAACCTCCAGAAGGTTTTAACAAAATCGCAGCCAGAAATGAGGTGATCAGCTGTCTTCGCAGATTGTTGGCATATGTCGCAGGTGTCCTCTTGCAGCACTTTCTTGTTTCTCAGTGCACTCTTGCAGTTGATTCTGTTCTTTGTAAGAAGCCAGCCAAAGAACTTGACCCTTGGAGGAGTGAAATTTTTCCATACGAAGCGGTAGGCCAGGTTGGAACCCGCCCCCTTCACCGAGGCCTTGTAGACCATGCTAGACAGGAACCGTCGGTGCTTGTCTTCGAAGAAACAGAGTCTGTCGTCACCGCCACTCCCTAGTGCCACCCCCTGTAGTGTCTGTTGCAAGTCGACCAGGTCATTGCGTGCTTGGTTGCTAAGATGATGTTGAAACTGCGCCAACAGATTACCTGAGCGCACTCCATGGACCAAGGTGGCACTCCCGGTGAAGTGGCTGTAGAGGGCCGGCAGGCGGGCAGCCAGTGTGGTGTCACCTGTCCACACATCATTCCAGAAGTCTGTGGTTTGTCCATTTCCAACCGCAACCTTTGTCATTTGTTGAAAGGCTGGTAGAAGGGTTCGGAGAGGCTCCCAGTGAGAACCAGCGATGTCGCCCTGCAAAGAGTGAAGTTGTATCTAGGACTTTGCCCACGCAGCCCAGGCCAACCCCTCAGAAAAGTGAAGGCGGTGCAGCAGCTTAAGGAGAAGGCAGGCGTTCTGAGTATCTAGGCGCCTAACGCCCAACCCACCATCCTCCTTTGGTTGACACACTTTGTCCCACGCAACCAGGCACTGCGCTCCCTTTGCTTGGTCTGTGGCTGTCCACAGGAAGGCTCTCCTTCTCTTGTCAAGGGCGTCTATGACCCCTGGGGGCAGCAGCAGGGCCCCCATGGCATACGTAGGCACCCCGTCGAGGACTGAGTTGATGAGCACCACCCTGCCGGCAGAGCTGAGCAGAGTATCTTTCCATCCGGCGAGGTACCGGTCCACTTTAGCGATCATCGGAGCAAAGGCTGATAGGCGAAGCTTGACATTTGATAGGGGGAGACCCAGGTAAACTTGAGGGAAGGACCCTTCCTTGCACTGCAGGATCTGTAGCAGAGCCTCCAGGTCGGCTCTCGGTACATGCATGGGCGTCACTGTGCTTTTGTGGAAATTGATCTGCAGGCCTGTAGCGGCTGCAAAGGAATCCAGGATGATCTTTAGGCTCTCTGCATCTTTCCTGCTAGCTCTAACTACAATTATCGTGTCATCTGCGTACTGTAGCACTCGACACGCCCCCTCCACGAGAGGGTGATGCACATTCCCGTCCTTTTTGATAAGCTTCTGGAGGACATCCGCCATTAGCAGGAAGAGGTAGGGGGACAAAGCATCTCCTTGCCTTAGCCCTTTCCGGCAAGAGATCCACGGGCCTGAGATGCCATTCACCAACAATGCCGATCTGGAGCTACCCAGTAAGTGATCCATCCATTCTCTCCAGAGCGGGGGGAACCCTCGGGTACGTAGTACCTTGTCCAGGCTTCCCCAATCAACGGAGTCGAACGCCTTGGCGAAGTCCAACTTGATTACAAGTGTCGGGGCCTTCCTTTTGTAGCAGCATTGGACCAGTTCTGTAGCGTAGACAAAATTCTCTGAGATGGAACAACCTTTAATGAAGCCAGTTTGATCAATGTCTATCAGCCGGGGCACTTGCTTCTGGAGCCTTGTGGTCAGGATTTTTGTCAGGATCTTAACAGGGCAGTTCTGAAGAGAGACAAGTCTGTAAGCACCCAGAGAGTCTGCATTCAGTGTCTTTGGGATGAGGACGATGAACGCTCAATTGATGGATTGCAAGTCAACCTGCTGGGAGTGGAAAGCGTTGAGGAATCCCATCACATGCTGCTTAGTGGTCTCCCAGGTTCCAACATAGAAGCCGGGTCCCAGGCCATCAGGACCAGGGGCGCTTGATGGATTCATAGCATGCACTGCCTACCGGGCTTCCGCTTCTGTGAATGGGGCGATCAGAGGCTCCGCCTCCGCACCGATTGAATCATTGTACAGGTGCTGCAGGTCAAAACCCCAGGTCGTGGCAGACTCTATGTGACAGCCTATGTCAAGCTTGTATTAGGATCATCATTAGCCACTTAAGCATAAGCATTTCATTACATTCATGTTTACCTACGCCATCATTTTATGTGTGTATGCTTTATTCTTCACCCTAAAATTGAATAGGTGTTTTGTGCTCAACTTCTTGATCAACATATTTAGCGAAGTTTGCTATGTTTAGAATAAAGAATGGTTTGCTTTTATGAATAACTACCCTGCCTAATTAAGCTTAGTTTAACTATTAGGAATAAAAGCAATTCTTTTCTAAAAATGGCTTAAGTATTTTTTAATCTAGAACCTTGTGAAATAATGATTTTCAGAAAATATGACCTACATGAAAAATGTAGAGAATATTACTCTAAACAACTTTGGTTTAAGTTTCAAAATTTAGTTTGGAGTTTTTGAAACTTTTTTGAATCAATTTCAGTTTGAAACAAATAAAAGAAAAATGGGAAAAGGAAACAAACCTGAGATGGGCCGCGTCCACCCTTTCGGCCCGCTCGGCCTTGCCACCGGCCCACGCACATGCGCGCACGCCAACTCACGTGCCCCGCACGCGCTCCGCACGCGCGCGCACTCGCCCGATATGGCCGCGTCGTACGCCGACGTTACCGCCACGTGGGCGCCGATGCCTGCCCGCGGACGCCGACAGCCGCGCTGCGCCACTCGCCATGCGCCGCACGCTGTCACCCTGCACCGACCAGCAGTTCGCCCACTCGCCGCCTCTGCCCACGCAGACACGCAGCGCTGCGCCACGCCGTCGCCTCGCCATTGCGTCGCCATTACGCCGCCGCAATGCTGCGTTCCGACCAGCCGCTCGCCCTGTCTCGCTCGCGATCGAAGTGCCAAATCCGTCTTAATGGCGATAGGACTAAGAGCACGCTCTGCCCTGCGCGCTGCCGCCTTTATTGCGCGGCACAGACACACCGCGCCGCTGCACTCGCCGCGTCGTCGCGTCACAGCCCCCACAGGCAGCACCGGTCAGCCATAACCGCGCCCAAGGATGCGCCTACACCCCCGCGACCTCCCGCACCCGCAAACGCGCACGCTCACACTCTCCCTCACTCGCTCTGCCTCTACTCTCGCCGCGCCAAGCACCGAGAGCACCGCAGCGCCCCATTTCAAATTCACCACCATCCAAGCTCCTCTGCTCGATCCACTTCGCACACCCGCTCGCCTTTGCCTCGCACATGCCCTGCTCGCCTCAGTTTCGCCAGCCGAGCTCTACCGTTGCCGGAACGCCACCACCGTTCCTCGGCTCGCAGTCGCCACCGCAACCACCACGCCACGTTCCCTCCTATTCTGACCACCTCCGTTGCCTCAATCTTCGTGGTAGCATCACCCGAGGTAGTCAAGGTGAGAACGCCTCTGCTCGCATGCTCCCACGCACTGGAATACCGCAGCGCCGCTGGCTGTGCGCCATTGTCGCCGCCGTGGAGCTCGCACGTGGCCGGACCTCCTCGGAGCTCCTCCGGCCCAACCGACACTTGTGCTGCACTCACTACACCACCCGGTGCTCACGCACCCACTCACCGGGCCACACAACGCCGGTGAGAGCCTCGCCGCATCGCACCGCCGCATCCCGCCGCCATCGCACGCCGCCGGCTCGCTACAGAGACGCGCTGGCTCAACCAACACCACTAGTCGATGCGCGTCGTCACCACGAGCCATCCACCCTCGCCGCCGACAAGCTCACCGCCGGCGAGAAAACGCCGGTCAGCGCCGGTGCTCTGCTCTGGCTCATTGGCAAGTGGACCAGTGTTGACTGCAGGCCCCACCTGTCAGCTCGGCCTCCCGCGCGCACTGGGTCGAGCCCGCACACTGTTCACCATGGGCCTGATTCAGAAATGCATTTCCTTTTTCCTATTTTCAGTAAATGTATTAGTGCTTGTTTATTTTATATCTGGAGTTTGGTAAACCCTAAAATGGTGAAATAAATTTTGTTAGACTCTATAAATAAAGATCTTTCTGCTAAAAATATAAAAGTAATTTTTGGAGAATGTATTCAGTACTAATGTTTAATTAGTTCTTTTCTGCATTTATCAAAGTTAAATGTGTTCCTGCATGTAATGATGAAATAAAAATGTGAGGTTTTTATGCTAGCTCTGTTATCCTGTTTAGAAGCTAGGAAAAATATAAGATGCCATGCTTCTGTGAAGAAATTAATTAATACCTATTAAAATATGTTTCTGCTTCTTTCTTAGATTAATTCATGTGGTAAATCTGTGCTTAGTTAAATCATAAAACGTTTTGTGTAGTCTCTGTGTACCATGATCTGTCTTGGAAAATATAATATGTGGTATGTTGTATGGCAGAAAAGATACTTGTAGTTCAAGTGTTCTTTTCTAGGGTTTTCTTTGGAAATCCATATAGAAAATAATCTGGTAGTGTTAATCATAGAACTTTCTTGATAAATATGTTTCTAAGTAAAGAACCTGTTAAAAATAAGATATGGCATGTTTCACCCTGTTAGCCAATATGTCTAGTTCTAAGTGCTTTTTCTGCAATTAAATTTATCTTTTTGTATGTACTGTTTGGTAGCTTTTCTATAAGTAAAATTTCTGCAGTAGCATCCAGTAGGCTTGTTCTGTCCTCTATAATTTTGGTAGATATTTTTGAGTGATCTATATTAGACTTGCTGTGTAAAGTGGAACTAGAATGAATACTTAGGTTAAAATCTAAAAGCAATCTTGGAGTGTTTAATTCTTGTTCAAGCATCATCCCTGCACCATCAAGTTTACTTATATGCATTGTAAACATCCACGATCAGTAGAGGAACCCCAGGTGCCACTTCAAGAGGAAGGAGTCCAGGAGGTGCATGAGCTGAACGAGGAGTACCACGAGCTCGACACTAGCCTCCCCGAGTGCCTTGACCACCAGCCCTCTACCTTTACTCAAGGCAAGCCCCGGAGCATCCTTAAGCCTCCCAGTATTTACAATTAATCTACTTGAGTATTTTATACTGTGATGCATTAGGTGACAGGAGTTGATTGAATCCCAAATTGATGCATTACCTTCCTTGATATTTGAATTATCTACCTTGTTACCCTGTTTAATAAAAGTAAAAGCAACCGCTTAGCCTGCTTAGAATAAATGGTTACATTTATATTTATAGTATTATCCCATGGGGGTAATATCGATCACGGTTGGCTATATTTTGCTATCGTGGGGAAAGAACTAATGGTAGTAATGAAATGCGGTCAACTGGAAGGCAAGGGCACCAAGTGGTTTAGACTTGGGGGCAGTCCGTCCGTTGGATCGTATAGGTTTGTATACGATGGTGGCCCTCTTACATATTCGAATGCGCCCTTTCACATAGGGGCCGATGTGAGTTTCAATCCCGAAGCCGAGCCTCACTGTCTAGGCTATTCTCCGCCTGCTGCCGCACCCTCTAGTTTGTAGATACGACTTGCCCCATGGTGGCCAAATGATTTCTACAATTGGGTGGACCAATTGGAGTTCACGGTGATACTACCTGGACAATGTTGAGCGGTGACCCAATGCATGGACCCGACGGGGAAAGTGTGGGCGTGTGTTAAAGGTAATCTTGCCAGCTGATTGTATATCGATTTGAGTTGCCGCCTCCCACCGGATAGTGGGGGATTATGCTGAGCTTCACCACGGTATAACTCCATGCAACATCGATGATGATTCTACTAAAATATTGACAATGAAATATGATATGGTATTATTATATTGTTTGATTAGATCAAGTGAGTGCTCTAGTACAGGTGCATAACCTAGATATAAATAATAGGATGGAAAATGGCTGCTCTCTAATATTTAAAGTTGTTTCATCTTTCTCGCGTTTCCGCAAAAGCAAAGTTTATCCAGACCCACATAAATAGCCATGCATATCCTTGGAGTCTTTATTTTCAGTTAGACGAGTAAGTCTAGCTGAGTACATTCCCGTACTCAGGGTTTATCCCGTTTGTTGCAGATGGCCAAGTATACTTTGGCTATTGTAAGCACTGTCTCTATCCTGTCGAAGTAGAAGAGGAGTAGGCTTTGGGCAAGGTCTTCTACGAGCTCATCTTTTGCTGTTGTTGGACGTGATCTTGTGGGCACCCCTATCTATTATGGTATTAGTGTGGAGTAAAACTTTGGGTTCGAGTTTCAAAACAATGTTTTATTTGGCCACGTGTGTTGTGGCGTGAGTACTACTTTATTTGGAACAAGGTGTTGTAATAACTTTATTTCGTACTTCAAGTATTTCGTTTTAATTGTTGGTTCGTTTGAATGTGCATACCTGAGTTTGCGCGATCTTGGTTGGAGATACGATTGTTAGAAATCCTTTGAGATTTCTGGACTACCGGGGTTATATGGGCTCAAGTGCTTAAAGTGACAGTTAAATCGACTACTACAGTACTTGATCTCTTATAATTTGGGCGGTTCTGCCACACTCTCTTCCCAGGATATCAGTGTAATAGCCTGCCAGAGCATCCGTTTTGTCACTGTGTGCGATCAACGTTACCCCTTCAACAGTCAGGTGGTGGATCTTGTTATGACGGGCCCGCGTTGTGGCTCTGGCTTGGAAGAAGCGAGTGTTCGCGTCTCCCTCCTTGAGAGCCCGGAATTTGCCCCACTGCTTCCAGTAAGCCGCTCGCTGACTGATCACCAGGGACAAGCGTTCCCTGCATATCTCTCGCAAACGGCGCTCACCTACAGATAGAGGTCTTGTTTCCTCGAACACATCAAGTAGTAGGATTATAAAAGAGTAGTTATGATAAACAATGGGCGGAGAGTAGGTTTTGCAAGCCCATCGCTTTGCATGGTGTCTGACAACCTTAATTCTTGCCACCAGAGCCCCAACAGCATATCCTTCCCGGACCCTGCAGTTAGACCAGACCGGGAGGACCGTCAGAAGGAAGCTTGGATTTTTCAGCCAAGCATTCTCAAAGCGAAAAAGGTGGCTTTTAGGGAGGGAGGTAGGGGCGCTAACGACAAGAGGGATGTGATCAGAGGGGGTACCAAGACGAGAGGAGAGGGAGGCGTCGGGAAAAAGTTAGCAAAATTCATTATTGAGGAGGGCTCTGTCAAGTCGAGCTAGGGTGGGGGAAGCCCTCTTGTTGCTCCATGTAAACATGCGATCAACAAGGGGGAGTTCAGATAGGGCAAGATTGTTAATGAGGTCGTTGAACTTATAAGCCAGAGCCCAATTGAAACCATCAGTGTTTTTATCTGCAGGAGCACGGGTGAGATTGAAGTCCCCAAATGCAATCCAGGCAGAGCCCTGCGAAATCTGGATATCCGCAAACTCAACTAGGAAGGCATCAATCGCTCTGTGATCGACTGGGGCATAGACATTCTTCAGGTAGAAGGAGTGTTCAGAGGTGGTAGAGGAGAAGGGGATGGTGAGAGTGTGTGTCCTAGCCACGGGGGTGCCCCAGAGAGGAACGCGGGGTTCCAGGCCGTGATGAGGCCGCCCCTAGAGCCGTCTGCCGAAATAGAGGCAAAGTTCTAGAGGTAGGAGGGGAGGAAATATTTATAGACGCCAGCAGAGACATCACGAAGTTTGGATTCCTGTAAACAGACTATATGTGGGTGCGAAATGGAGATAACATCGCGAACAACATCACATTTCTTAGATTGGCCTAAGCCACAAACATTCCACTACATCAAAGAGTAAGAGAAGCGCGGTTGATTCATTTAAAAGGGGGAACGACCAACACAAAGATACAGGAGGGGGAGCAGAAACACAAACTTGGACCACCTAGTAACAATCTAAGACAAAGAAATAATGGAACAAATACGAGAACAGGGGAGCGCTTCAGATACAGCCGGCACCTGCGGGCGAGGAATCGCCAAGGGTGCCGAGGGTGAGGGGGGGGCATGGTCTTCATGGGGGGGGGATGTTGCAGCATCCACTGCATCCGCTAGCTGGCCCGCACCCGGCAGGTCCGCCGCCTCGGCGAGGCGCTTCAGATCCAGCGCCCACAGGGGGTTCTTCCAGCTGAGCAGACCTCGCCCCTTGACCTGTTTCTTCAGGGCGTCGGAGCAGGCAGCCAGCCCCTCGCATAGAGCCTTGCGCTGAATAGCCTTCGAAACCATGGGCACGAAGCACCCGTCCCCCTGCGCCCCCAAATGAGCACTAGAGAGGGAGGGGGCAGGTGGTCCTAGGTGGCGCTCGCGCCTACGCACCAGGGGCGGAGGCGGATCTCGGTCTGGGGAGGAGACCGGGGAGGGATGTGGAGCAGGTGGGGTGTCATCCTCGTGCCATGGCAGGGTGAGGAGGGGGGGGTGGATAGTGGCGGTAGGGAGGCGGTGGATTGGGGGGCATAGCTCGCAGTCAGCAGAACAGAGGGGATGGAAGCTGGCAGCAGCACAGAGGGTTGACGATAGTAGAAGGGGTACTTGGCGTAGCAACCCAGGGCATCAAAGCCCAGCTCATGGTGGGCCGCAGCGTGGCCTTGGAGAACTGGACCGAAAAAGGGGCGGCCCACTTGGTCCGCGTTTCCGCCTCGCTCATCGCCCCCTAGGCCGGGGGGGGGGGGGGAAGAATGGGCAGAGGTGGCCCAGTGAGTCCAACTGCTCCATCCTTCTCCAGACGCACAACACATGGATTTTGAAAACGAACCCAAGCGCATGCCCGTTCACGCCACTCCCTGGGTTCCCCAGATACTCCAGTTCTGGGATCCCGTCGATGGTAGCACAAGCCACGACAACCCGGATGGAGGAGAAATCGTCCTCCAGGCAGGACTGGTCAATCTCCACCATAGTCCCGATTCTGCAGAAGGCTGCAGAGATCCCACGCGCAGTCTAGTGCTCGTCAGGGAAGTCCGTGGCAACAAGAGCAGCGAGCCAGAGCTGGAAGAGGTTGAAGCGGCTGGCCGACTCCTCTGAGCGCTCTAGGCGAAGCTGGGAGCCGTCGAGGTCAATGGGCCCAGAGGCCACCATGAAGTCACGTTCCTCCATGGAGTCAAAGTGGACCAGCATGTGCCCCCTGGAGGAGGGGAACATACGGAAATGGACTCTAGGCGCCACTGAGAAAATGGCCGAGCGGATGAACGAAGCTGGGTTGTGGGTGGGTCCATCTCCCACAATGAAAGCATAGGCTATCACACCGGCTCGCGTCATGTCACCCTTCGGCATCCAAAGGATGCCTCGGTCCGGATCCTCCTCGTCCTCAGGAAGAGGAAAAGGGGAGCCAAGAGAGTCCACCTCGACTTCCTCCTCATCCGCACACCCTGCGGACGGGGCCTGGGCTCGGAGGGGAGGTCGTCGTCAATGTCGTCCATGCCCCCTCCTAAGGGAGGGGGAGGCCATAGCGTCTAGGAGGCGACGGTGGAGAAGGGGGGGGTGCGGTCCCTAGTAGGGGGGACCGAGTCAACAACACGGGTACGATGCGAAGGCGGGCCCGTGCAGTGCACCACCAGGCAGCGAGATGGGGAGGGGGAGAAGGTGAGGCGAGGGGAAGACGCCGCAGCCTCCAAGACCGGGGAGGCGCGGACGGCCGAGGAGAGGACATGGTAGGAGTGGAAAGCGCTAGCACTGGCGGGCGAGGTGGGGAGGGGGCTGGAAGGGGGGGGGTGGTGGAGCCAGTGACAGGGAAGGGTGGGGGGGAGAGAGTTGCCCTACGGGGGACACGAGCAGAAATTTTTCATCCCCGTGGATTTCGTGGTCTTGGATATGGAGGTAGACAAGAAGACCCCACTCATCCTAGGAAGACCGTTCCTCAGCACCGCCAATGCACACATCGATTTAGGAGCTGGAGAAATTCAATTCAACATCAATGTCACTAAGAAGACATTCCACTTCAAGCCAAAAATCGAGCAATGCTCTATAGTCAAGGTATTTGAAATCGATCCCTATGTCAATTATACTTACCTAACAAAAGTGAAGCAAAAACCTCGGGCGAAACCCAAACAGGTATGGCGGAAAAAGGTGATCAAGCCATGCACTACTCCACCTCCAAAACCCCGCAAACAAATTCGACGGGCAAATGAGGAGGACGACCCTAGTTCAAATAATTGAAAGCACGGCTTCTCGGAAAGGTAAGTTTTCTTTTTCATTCTCTTTTAAATTCCTGAAATATTTTCATCAAATGATCATCTCTTTTAATTAATCCCAAAACATAATCATGTTTAACCATAATAAAATTTGAAAACACAAAAATAATAAAATCTTGAAACTTTTCTTGTCCACGAAAGACTGCATTGCACCTTAATTAGCATAGGAGGTTTAGTCTCACAAAACTAGGTCCTTTAGAGGACTTAGTGGGGTCGGCCGACCGGGACCTGGGCCCCACTGCCCTCTGTCTTGACCCTGCCTCGAGATACCACGCATGGGGCAGTGCACCAAGGGCCAATGATCACAATAGTGATCGGCCGATCACCCCCTCCTCTTTCCCTCTCCTCTTTTTCTCTACCTCGAGATGCTCTATGTTTGAATCCCAAACAAACGAAGCTAGGAGCCAAGGAGGGAACATATCTTGACTCCTCCCATCATCTCCTTGCTCCCCTCTATCTCTCTCTCTCTTCATACCACGCAAGACTTTGGCCAATACAAAGTCACTCCACGAGAAGGCATCCTGGCTAGAGAAATTTTACTAACCACTACAATCCAAGCCATCACTTATACCTTCCAAAATATCAAACACTACAATTATCATTCTCCTATAAACAATCTTTTTCTTTCTCACCATTCATCTCGAGAAGCATATCACTAATCACTAGGAGCCAACTACTCCTACAATCTCCGTAACTTCTTGATCATGAACACCAGCAAATGACTATGCCATTCTTCCCTTCTCTCTAATCACTCAAAGCCAAAAGGGGGAGCATCTCTTGCTAATTAGCAGACATAGCCATATGGCCCCTGTCATTTCCCTGCCTCCATCATCATTCAAATTGGCATGGTGCAAAGCCCATCACCAGAGCATCCAAGGGGGTGGTCGGCCGATGCAGAAGGAGACCCCTCCTATCCCATCATTGTCGAGATCTCCATACACACCATTTCCTACGCAGCAGAGCACTCAGAGGCCATTTGGGTGGTCGGCCGACCGGGCCCAGTACCCCAATCACTCTCCATCGTCTTTTGCTATATGAACACAGGCAGAGCAACCCTCTAAAACACACACTCTCGACCACAACAGCTCACAAGCCAAAATCCTTTGCCATCTCTCTTCGTTTAGCTTCACCGCTAATCAAGCAAAGGATACATGCTTAGCTAGTTAGAGTGATAAGATGAAGTCTCTCAAGAAAGCACTCCATAAGGCACGTAGCTCAATTAGTGGGAGTTCTTCTAGAAATTCCTAGAGAGGAAGTTTATCACAAGGTACATATATTATGTCTATTGATTCAAGGCATCAGTACATGTTTCGGATGCCATAGAAATCATGGCTAGCAGTGCTAGCCATGATGATTATGAGCAAGAATATCGTAGTACCAGTCATTATGAGCCGACCGATAACTCGGGAGATCAATCATCAAGAATCACTGATCCTAAAACCGGCATCCGGCTCACACCTCATGAGATGGCCATTTTCAACACTTTGAAGGAACGCGACTACGAGCACACCAAGGTAATTGATCCTGCCCTCTTACCTAAAACGGGTTTAGACGAAGAGTTTGATGAAGTCTTTAGAGCTATAGGGTGGACTAGAGAATTGTGGGATATATCTAGAGACCCAGGAAGTAAACTTTTAACTCTAGAGTTCCTAAGCACAGTTAATACAAATGCTCAAAGGCTTACTTTCCGGTTGCGTAATCATCCAACTATCTTTAACTTGGAAAGAATTTAGTCAGGTTCTTGGGTGTAAACAGAGATGTGCTATTAATCTTGAGCATGCTACACCGGGGTATGATAGACGTGAGCTTTGGAAACTCATTTCTGGGAAGGATAATGCTAGATACCCACAAACAAGTGAAATCCATAATCCTACTTTACGGTTCATGCATCGTTGGATAGGAATAACTTTGTTCCCTAGAGATGATGTAAGGCCTATAACAAATGTTGAGCTAATACTACTTTTTGCCATGATGAATAAAATTCATGTTTCTCCTGTTAGAGCCATGGTAGATCACTGGTGCTCAGCCAGTAGTAGAAAAGGACCTTTTGAGTTTACTTCCATGATCACTAAAATCATGCACAACTTGGCTCAGCTCTAGAATTACCAATTTTACTTAGCTACACTAAGAGATGTGTTGGATGTAGTGTATTTTGTGCAAGGTCACACTCTGGCTCATGGGCTAAATGAATTTGTCATATATATGAATAATGATCCCATAAAAAGAATTCAACTCCCTTGTGAGAGATTAAAACTGTATAGGTTTAGGCAACTAACCTTTAATACAGACACACAAGAAGGGCGTAGGAGTTTTGCAGGTCGAAGGATGACACGCAGCATGGCATATGCTGCACAAGAAGAAGGCACATCTCTAGGCTTAGAGTTCGTAGATGAATCCACTAGCGGTGCACAGTTCTCCAGCTCAAGCAGTGGACTCCAGAGATCAGCGTCACACACCCAAAGTGCACGGTTCTCTTTTGCTTCTTCTTCGCAGGGAAGAGAGGACCGTGAGTTCCGTCATGACGTGGATCTACTCACTACCCAAGTAAATGAGCTACGGGTGAATCATGGAATCCTTCATCAGAACGTGGTCCAAAATCAACAACGGCTCCATGAAATGAGAGACTACCAAAACCAGCAATAGGCTATGTACTACCCAGCAAGGGATAGACCCAACACAATTTCATCCACAAGGACCATAAAAATAATAAGCTTGGGGGAGATTCTCTCCCCCACTAAGGTAAGATCTCATTTAGCATTTTAATTTTGCAATTTAAATTTCGTAATTAACTTTCTAGTTTTTTATGCATTTCAAAAAAAACTAGAAAAATGTTAAAATAACAAAAATATTTCCTTGTCAATTAAATTTTATTTCCCTTAGAATAAAATTGTTCCATAGATGTCCATATCTTTCTTGTGGAAATGATGAATAGTTGCTCTGCTAAATGTTTCTCTAGTACTTAGTTTACAACTTGGTATTTCTCTAAGTATGAATTACTCGGCTTAAAAGAAACCATCATGAACCTCAAACTCTTGTGGGTTGCAAATGCTGTAACTAAGTCTAAGTTGTTGTGAGACATGATATGACAAGATGAGAGCTGCTATAATATTGTTCTAAGCAAGAATGACTATCAGAGTTTTATTTATTAAAATGATAAAAACACTTTTTGTTCCTCAATGGTGAAAATTCCTACCAAAGCCATACATGCTCTTTCATGATACAAGCTTTCTACATAAGCTGCTTACTTTGTGTTGAGTTTGGTCAAGTTTTGTGACCCTTGTTGAGAGATTTATCATGCTCCCAAGATCAAGATCACATGCATGCCACATATACATGCTGCTTCTACACTGGAAGTACGCAGAAACATGTCTTACATTTCCAAATAGTTCATACTCCATGTTCTAAGTAGAAAAATTCTCTCTCTAGTTTGTTGCTAGTAAATGAGACATAGACTATGCAAAAATATTCAGGGACATTCTGAAATCCCAATTTTTTATGAGGATTCCAAAGCTCTTCAAAAAAAGATGATGATGAGCATTTTCAAAGCTCATAGAAAAATTAGAAGATAGCTATGTATCAAAATAAAAAAGTTAGGAAAGATAGATCATCCAAATATAGGAGTATTGATCATTCACCATGTTTCCACACACTTGCACATCTTGATCTAAGAGTATGACATTTCTCTCCCAGGATTTGGGATTTGACTTTACAATATATGCAAGGTAAGTTTGCTACACCTTTGATCCCTACCTATAGCTCCACATAAGCTTTAGAGATAGGATAAAAGAAGGCAAACTCTGATATATGCCTTGGTGAGGAATCATACACCTTATGAGCGACTTCAGAGTACCATTTGAGGAACACTAAGTTTTCTTTTACAAAATATTGCAAAACCTCTGATATGAAACTTGTGAAAGAATAAGAAAACTAGTGCTCAAGTCAAGTTGTTCTATCTCTCAACCGCCCAAGACAAAGGATAAAGCTATAAGCCCCAGGGAAGACTAAGGTAATATGGGTGAGTCTTTATTGCTGAATTTTTCATACAAAAGAGAAGTATGTTGTTGTAGATTTAGTACTCTTGAAATATGAAGCATTGTAGCAACTCCTGATCCACCGTGCTAAGTTTAATTATTTGCTTGGGACGAGCAAAGGTTAAGCTTGGGGGATCTTGTTGGCACAAAATATGATGCACTTTTATATAACTAAAATGATGCCACCAACTTTAGGATCAAGGATAAATAAACACATCATGAGCATATTTTATCAAATAACTAGTTCCACATGTCCATGAGTGTTTAAATATAGATATGAAGAAATGGAGCAAAAGAGACCCAGTGGGACCCACATACGGGGTCGCCCGACCACCCTGTGGGCCCACCAGGTCTCCCCTCTCGGCCATTATCCAGGAGAAGCCCTTCAGAGTGATTTCCAACCCTTGGATCACTCTATGCTTTCTCCCAACGGCTCACATGCAAAGTACAAGGATCCATGGGCCCACACCAAAGAGATCAATATGAAAACTACTTCAGAACAACCACCTAACACCTATGACAAGTGGGACCAGCACCAGGGAGCAAAAGGTGGGCCAGAGACCCCACAGGGGGGTCGACCGACCGCCCCTTGGGCCCATTTGGTCCCCACGCAGTCTCTGACCAGTGGGGCCACACCCACAAGGCCAAGGGGTGGCCCACTGGCCATAGGGGGATCAACCGATCACCCCCCTTGGTCGGTTGGATCCCCCTCAACCGCCATATCAACTATCACATGCTGAAAATCCAAGCCATTCATCTCAGGCGGTTCTATGACGGTTTGATCCAAGGGAGGAGAATTGAAGCTCCCTGGATCGATGACTTGGCGCTAGAGTAGCCCCTACTCCACCCCACTATAAATAGAGGCCAAGACCTCCCTTTCTAATCATGATGTAATCCATACAAGCCACTCTTGTTCTCAAGTGGAGATTAGTCTAGTGGTGTTCTCTAGTGTGGGAGTTAGAGTTGAGTTGAGCTTTGCTCGGGCTTTCCGGAGTTGTCTTCCCGGAGGATCTGGTATAAGCTCTTGTATCTTTTCCCTTTTGTAAGACTTTACTTATTTAATGTAACATTCCTTCTTTAATTTACTCAGTCTTTACTTAGTGCAATACTATACTTGTTATAGTGTTGTTGTGGTTTATCTTGTCAATTAGTTGTTATAAACTAGATTGAGATCCTTGTGGCCTTTCCCGTATGCGATCATCGCCTGTCATAAGGTGCTCTAGTTGTCGTATACATGATTAGAGTAGTAAGAATATGTGTAACCGTGGTGCTTATAGTTAATCTTACCTTTGGTTTTCGCTTGTTGCACAGATTGTTTGTGGTAGCTAGCAAGAGGTGACAACCTTGTCTAGTCTTTGTATTCCACCACGTGTTCTTAGGAAAGTTCTTAAAAGATAAGTCCCCCGTAAGAAGAGGGCGCGGTCTGGTAGGAGTTTTGTCCTCCTATTGATCTATCCCCTCGCCTAGCATACTTGTATTGAGGAATCAATCGATGTTTGTCTCAGCTAAGTGCCATAGTTAAATCCACAAAGGTAGAGTTGGAATCACATGAGTCCTTTTGCTCTCTCGTTGTCCTCCCACATAGTTATACTCACTAGTTATCTCTCACTTATCCTTACCGGTTTGTTACATCATCACCTTCCTATCATTATATCGATTGCCCCCTTACACTAGTTGGTGCTAAATTGAGGTGATCTCTAGGATCTCTCTTTTATTATTATTTCTAGCTCCGCTTTCCCTTGGGAGAATATAAATCACGATACCCCGGAATACTCTTGGGTGAAGTTCTACAACGGTATAATCTGTGCACTTGCGGATTTATCCAATAGTCATAAGAAATACCAACACTGTTGACGGTAAGAATGAGCCTTTTTGTCACCATCAAAATACCATCAACATCCTCATATTCGAAGAAAGACAAGCATAACATGAACATATTTTACCCAATAACTAGTTCCACATGTCCCTTGACTATTTGAGTGCAGGTAATGACAAATGGGGACTTTTGGGAGCTAGTGGGCCCACTTAGGGGGTCGACCGACCTCCTTGTGGAGCCACTAGGCCTCCCAAGCCCCCATGATCCAAGTAATACTCTCCAAAGCACTTTCTACCCCTTGGATCTAAGTGTGCTACCTCTCAACGGTTCTAGATCAAAGCACGAGGATCCATGGGCCCACATCAAGGATATCAGCATGACAAACATCTCAGAACAAACACCCAACACATATGACAAGTGGGACCAGCATACAGAAGACAAAGGTGGGCCAGAGACCCCATAGGGGGGGGTCGTCCGACCCATCATTGGGCCCACTAGGCCACCCACATGCTCCCTAAGCAGTGGGGACACCTTCTGGAGGAAGTGGCAGGGACCACCCGTCAGGGGGTGGTCAGCCGACCATGCCCATGTGCCCAAAAGGTGCCCCAAGGTCTCCACCGCCTTCCTGCATGCCGCCATGCATCCACTTGATCTCCACCGTTGATCTAAGACGGTTACAATGACAGTTTGATCCTACGGTGGTTGATGGAGGTGACGTAGATCGCTGACGTGGCGCCGGAGTAGCCCCTACTCCACCTCTAGTTGTAAATAGACCCCTAGAGCTCCCTTATCATTCATGCCTCATTGGAGAAATACTACTCTCTAGTCTCTTAGCGGAGCTCTTTAGTAGTTATATGCTAGTTGGAGGAGAGTGAGGGAATTCTTCTAGAGAAAGCCCCAGATCTGTTGGGAATCTTCTCTGGAGTTCTTCCTCAGTGGATGTGAGTCTCTTGTAAGTTCATCACTTGTAAGTGACTTCTTCTGAGTTCTTTATAACATTTAGTATTCTAAATCTGGTTTAGCTATTATACACCTTTTCATGCTTGTTCATCGCTTTGCTCTGAGTGAAGTGCTTTAATCTTAGGCCAAGGTTAAAGTAGTAAGATAAGTGTAGACGTGGTGTCTAGGCTAGATCTTACCTTTGTAAACCGCTTATCGCACGGAAAGTCAGTGGATGCTAGTAGGAAGTGACATCCCTATCTAGTCTTCGTATTCCACCCCATGTGTAAGATAAGTTCTTAAAAGGTAGGGCCTCAATACAACATGATGGCGCAGTCCGGTTAGAGTTTTGCCCTCTTTCTGATCTATCCCATCGCCTCCTGCAAGAGAAAGGCTAATAAAGCCAGTATAAACAGCTATACCTTGTTAGATATCTTTGCTATATCGAATCTCTCAACCCAGTTATCATAGTCTCCCTTGATCCATCATAGGACATATCCATAATCCTAGTTAACTCACTTCTCGTTCCCTGAGGAAAATACGATACCAGGAATACTCCCGGTGAAGGCTACACTTGACAACCATACGCTTGCGGTCTTTTACCCGTTTTCCACTTTGGTGTCAACAAGCTTTTTGGCGCCGTTGCCGGGGAACGGTAGTTGTTTTAACTAGAACCCTTTGGTCCTATTTTATTTTTGTTTGATTTCATCCTTTCATTCCACATACACATATGGATCAAACACCCCTTTTCGAGTATGGTGCTCCAACGGGTGCTAGCTTGGAGCCACCTAAATTATCTCAGGCCGTTTTAGCTGTTCGTTGTGAGCTTCGCCTAAGTCTCATAGCTATGGTTCAGGAAAAACCATTTTCTGGGGACGAAGATGAGAATCCTTACACTCATCTACGTGACTTTGAACAACTATGTTCATGTGTCCACATCCAAGGGATGAGGCCAGGTAGCTTTAAGTGAAAGCTATTTCCGTTACATTAACAGGAATAGCCAAACGATGGTACGCTCGCCACGTAGATGATGCGAAGGGAGAATGGGAAAATTGCAATCAAAATTTTGTTTAGCCTTATTCCCTATCCCATGTGTTATTCATCTTCGAAAAGAAGTCATCAACTTCTCGCAAAAAGAGAAAGAACCTCTAGGTGAAGCATGGGCCCGTCTTGTAGATCTAGTATCTTCAGACCCTAATCTTGCTATAACCGAGCCTACAATGTTACAACATTTTTATGGCGGTCTTAGCAGAGATTCTGCGCAACTTCTTGACATATCTTCCGGGGGAGCCTTCCTGTGTTTACCCGTTAGTGCAGGGAAGAGTCTTCTCACGAAGATTCTTGATAACACCCCCTATACGAACGCATATTATGAAGAACCCGCGGAAGAACAAAAACCAACCCCAGAATAGAAACAACATCGATAGCCGAAACTCTTCCCTCTACATCTCAAGATCCTACTATCGAACCTGAACCACCAAGGGAAGAAGAAATTCATCCCTTGGAATTCCCCCTTGATATCGAGGCTGATCTATTTGACGATTTTGGAAATGCCTTGAATCAATCTATGCAAAAGAAGTCTGCTGCTCGAAAAGCTCCGAACCTTCACGTTCCTAGTCGTATAGAGGAAGCCTACCTCCAGGAGACGGTTCAAGAGCTAGCTTCTATCATGAGCAATGAATGTTTAGAAGATGCCGAATCTTCATTTGAGCCAATTCGAATTCTTTCTTCCTCTACAACCATTCCTTGTCAAATCAATAGAGCAAAGTTAGACTCTCTTTACGATCCTGTCATAAGAGTTAGCATTATGTCTAAGTCATTAGCTAATGCTCTCCTAGGCAATGTAAATCTAACTCCAACCAATATGTTCTTGAAGCTTCCTGCAGGACAATTGATTGAGAGTCGTGGGATTGCACAAACCATTCCTATGATAATTAATAAAGTCAATATCCTCTTGAATTTCTTCATATTTGATATAGAGGAATTCGACTTGTTAATTGGACATCCACTCATGAGATTTCTTGATGGATCTCTTGATGGAAGTCTTAAGTGTCATCTTGGGAGTAACATCAAACTCTCGATTCCGCTTACCAATTCCATAAACACTATGACGGAATCACTCTCAGAATCTGACCCCATAGAGGAAGTGATGGTTGCATCTCTTATAGAATCATCTCATCCTAATCTAGAAGAAGCTGAAGATTTCATCCAGGAAGAAGACGATCTAGAAGAACCCATAGATCTGGAGAAATCTGAACCCCCATCTAAGCCCTCTATAGAACTTAAACCCCTTCTAGCTGGTTTAAAGTATGCCTTTCTAAATGATGATCGTGAGGCACCTGTGATCATCAGTTACAAAGTCTCTCCTGAAGAGTCATACAAGCTCCTCACCGTCTTAGAAAAACATCAGTCAGTCTTAGGCTATTCTCTTCAAGATCTTAAGGGCATTAGTCCCGCTCTTTGCACACATCGCATTCCTATCGAACCTAAGGCTCTTCCTTCTAGAGAACATCAACGTAGATTGAATAATGCGATGAGAGAAGTAGTAAAGAAGAAGGTCTTGAAACTATTGCACATAGGGATCATCTACCCCGTTCCTCATAGTGAATGGGTTAGCCCTGTGCAAGTTGTGCCTAATAAGGGAGGTATGACGGTCATTCGAAATGACAAGAACGAGTTGATTCCTCAACGAACCGTCACGGGTTGGAGAATGTGTATAGATTACTGAAAAGTTAATAAGACTACAAAGGAAGATCACTTCTAGTTACCTTTCACCGATGAGATGTTGGAACGGCTTGCAAAGCATTCTTTCTTTTGTTTCCTTGATGGTTATTCGAGATATCATCAAATACCAATCCACCCCGATAATCAAAGTAAGACTACCTTCACATGCCCCTATGGAACATATGCATACAGGCGAATGTCTTTTGGCCTATGCAATGCTCCTGCTTTGTTCCAGAAGTGCATGATGTCCATTTTCTCCGATATGATCGAAGAAATCACGGAAGTTTTCATGGGCGACTTCTCTGTCTATGGAAAGACTTTCGATGATTGTCTTGAGAATCTGGATAGAGTCTTACAGAGATGCGAAGAAAGCACTTAGTCCTGAACTTGGAAAAATGCCACTTCATGGTTCGTGAAGGCATAGTGCTAGGACATAGAGTGTCCAAATGTGGGATAGAAGTGGATAGAGCTAAGATTGAAGTTATAGAACAACTTCCACCTCGCACAAATGTCAAGGGAATGAAGGACCAGAAATGGCAACCAGACGGGGGGGGGGGGGGGGGGGGTGAATGGGAGCCAAATAAAAAATCCTTTCGGAAGATCTTGACCCTTGTCCCAAGCACAACCCAAAGAAGAACTAGGATCACGACCCACAAGTGGGTGGATGTTCTAGGAGATGTCCTAGGAACACAGCGGAGCTAGCCACGAACTTGGAGAAACAGACCGCGAAAAGAATGGAAGAAAAACAACACCAACAGAGGCTCCAGACCAGTTGGGAATGAGCCAGCAGACTATAGCAAGTAGTCCGGAGCTCACGTCCGACGCCTTCACCAGCCGAGACACGCCAAAATAGTGAACACCCTAGCTCCGGACCAGAGGCTCCGGACTAGTGCGGTGGTAATGGAGACTGGTCCGGTGCTCACTCGGCAAACAGTCCAGTAAGCTTCCTACCTCCGGACCAGACCACCGGACTACACCGTCGGAACAAGGAGAGTGGTTCGACGCGTGGTAGCGTTTCTGAGCAGAGCCACCGGACCACTCGTCAAAGGTCCGATGCTCAAAAATCGGGAGGTCCGGAGGGTGGTCCGACGCCTCTTGCTGCTTGACATGGGAAAGGTCAAGACCACCGGACCACTTGCTATGGTCCGGAGCTTAGGGCAAAGTGGTCTGACGCTCACAGGAGAAAAACTGTTCCTCGCGAAAATCGTTTCCACTCCGCCAAATCTTCTCAAAACTCAATCAAAAGATCACCAACTGCAACCAAACTTTGTAGGCATGATCCTAGTGCAGTTGGGGAGCTATCCCGAAGAAATCATCGCTCAATTTGGAGAGGATAAACGAGAACACTCGGATTTGGGGGAGAAAGAGGAAAACAAAGAACACCACAAAGAAATTGCCCAATCTACGCATTCGTGAGGTTTGAGGAGAATTCCTTCAGTTCAAAGAAGCTCCTCACGATTACGCACAACTTGGTTCAAACGGATTTGCAAGAGCTACTCCATACAAAGAGAAATCATCTCGGGAAAAAGAGAGAGCAAAAGCAAAACGGGAAGAACACAAGCAAAACGAGGACACGATCAACAAATCGAAGCCACCATGACTTACGGAGGTTACGGCCTCCGATTCCTCGCAACAATCACAGGTTCTTACACCCTTGACTCGGTGGATCTCAAGCAAGAAGAAGCTAGGGAAGGGAAAACCTAGGAATAGGTGGGAGATAGAGTTTGCAAGAGATAAGATGAGGATACCCCTTCATCCTCTATTTAACGAGGCTTTGGCTATTTCCCAAAGACCCCCCTAGATACAAGACCGAATTACCTAGCCCTAAGACATTGTAATCCAAGTCGGTAACTCTCAGCCACTCGTTTGAATGGACGGCCCCGCTTCCTGCCGGGAGTTGCTGTCGCCTCGACGCAACATCCAGGATTTCGCCGCGTGCCATCCCCGCTTCCTCGGAAGCTCCGCCCGGGTTTTGAGGCCCAAACCCGCGAAACCCGCCACCGGTAGCTTTGGGCTCAACTACCGAACCCCGAGTTTTGCGGCCCAAACTCGGAAAACCGACGCGGATGGTTTTGAGGCCCAAACCACCAAACCACTCAACGCGAGCCACCTTGTCTTCACCCGGTCGGACTCCGAGTCCCCTGAGCCTCCGCTCGACTCGCGCGTCCACCGTCTTGACTCGGCCGACTCGGTCTACCTCCATGTCTTCTCGCACTTGCCGGTGCCAAGTACTAGCCACCACAGCTAGTCCGCCGGCGCCCATGGTCCCTTAGTCCGAGCCCCGCTTCTGCCCTTCACCGCTCTCAGTCCATTGGCACGGCAAGCCTCTACTCGACCTTCTCCACGCCATTGACCGCTATCACTAGGCTTAGCACCTGCACACCACAAGCCGATAGACATGCACAGACTTGCTCTTGCAAGGGGTTAGGGTAAGCCACTCAAACTGAAACACTTACGTGTTGGACGATCACTCATCATAAAGCTGAACATACATGGGTACTTATCCACCATGTGTTCGCAATCTCCCCCTCGATGAGTGCATTGTCAACACAAGTGCATTTCAGATTTGAGCCACAAGGTAAAGCTCTCCAAATGACCAAAAAGCTAAGAAAGCCAAAACGGGGTCACTTGAGAGAAGCAAAACGAGTCCAAAACTTGGTTCCCAAAGACATGGGCAACGACTCGGCGCAACCAAGCAAAACAAAGCTAGCCCTCAAGAAGAGGCACAAAAACGGGCTCGACACCACTAGCAAGTCCAAGATACCAATCACAGTTCTCAAAGCTCAGAATGCCAATTGAAACACCAAGGGAACTCCAAAGATACCAATTAAAACACTTAATGCTCAAGAAGCACTTGAAACCTGTCGGAGCCAACAAAGCAAGCTAGACCCTCCAGAAGAGGCAAAGGCTCAACACATCTAGCAAAAGTTCCCCCTGGGCAAAAGCACACTCAAGATACCAAATGAGCTCCTTAGGGAAAAAGAAGCACACAAAACTCCCCCATGACCAAAGAAGCTCTAAACCAATGAAACCAATGAGATGCACTCTTTCTCCCCCTTGGAAGTAGATGGCTGAAAATGGAATGAAATGCACATCTCTCCCCCTTGTTGACACAAGTAGCTCATCAAACATCAACAACTCAAGATCCGGCTACAAATGGCATGAAATGAAAAATGAGTGCAAAAGCTTCATACTTAGAGCTAAGACAATGAATAGATTCTCTAAGTGATGTGATCCTGTGAGAATAGAAAAAGCTCTACGTGCCCAACAAAGACTCAAGTTGAGCTTAAGATCACTTTAGAAGCTATTTTAGAGAGCATATCATGTGAGAGCAAGGAATGGGTATCACCTCCTAGAGACAACTAAACATGGCAAACAAGATAGGATCTATCTCAAAACAATCTCATTCATAGAAAGTAAAACTATCCCTAGCAAAGTCCTTACAACAAGCCAATGACCCAACTGAATGAATTTTCCAAATTTTAGAGTTTTGCAGCCAATTTTCAGTTTTAGGCACATTTAAGTTGTATGCGAGTGGTTGTAAGCAAGGTGATGCCACTGCTTACCAACCGGGTGAAGTCAAAGGACTTGACACACTGGTTTTGGTCATACACGACACCGCTCAAGTATCGACCCATATGGGAAGCAGTCTCGAACACACGGTGAAGTGCTCACAATGCAGACCCAACTCGATCTTTCCAATTCACAAAACAGAGAGCAATTTCATTTTAGATATTAATCATGGTGCTCAAAGGTAGTGAATGAAACAAAGAAGAGCCATAGTTGCAAGCTATATACAAGACAACCAAGAAGGATCTTCAAAAGCCTACACATGCTAGTGCCATTTTAGAGGTGACATGGGGAATTTAAATTCAATTTTAAAGCTTTTCTAACTTAGCTCTATTGCATATTATATAGATAAAAAAGAGTCTAAGTTAGGCAACACCATAGACACATAAAGCACCTCAAACAGAGCATAGATTCAATATATTAGCTATAAGTATGAAGCTTAAAATGAACTATGTCACAAATGCAAATGAGATGCATAATGCATTGACAACAACTAACACTAACAAAACACCAATTGAGAAGAAGGACAAAGAAAAGACAAAAAGAACCAAAAAGATCTATGAAACACAAAACTTTCCTCCTCTAAAAAGGAAAGGAAACACCCAACTCACCCCGAAGGCGAGAAAACGCAGCTTGATCCAACGACTTTGTAAGGATATCCACAAGCTGGTTGTGGGTCTCGACATGCCGGAGGTCAATGTCGCCCTTCTCGTAATGATCTCGCAAGAAATGAAAGCGGACCTCAATGTGCTTGGTCTTTGAATGAAGCACGGGATTTTTGGCCACACTAATTGCACTCGTGCTATCGCAAAGCAGAGGCACCTTAGTAAGCTCAAGACCGAAATCTCTCAAAGTGGCAATCATCCAAATCAACTGAGAGCAAAAACTAGCCGCGGCATCGTACTCAGCTTCGCACGTCGATTGTGCCACGCTAGATTGCTTGCGAGAAGACCAAGAAACCAAAGAAGACCCGAGAAACTGGCAAGTCCCAGAAGTGGACTTCCGATCAAGACGGCATCCAACAAAGTCGGCATCAGAATAACCACAAAGCACAAGAGAGGAAGAGGTGGAGAACCAAAGTCCAAATTCAGGAGCGAAGCGTAAGTACCTCATGATGCGTTTCACCGCGTGCTTGTGCGAAGTCCGTGGGGACACCTGAAAGCGAGCACATAGGCAGACGGCAAACTGAATGTCCGGTCGGGTCGCCATCAGGTACAGAAGCGACCCGATCATGCTTCGGTACTCGGTCTCGTCCACCGCCTCTCCTTCCTCGTCAACATCCAAGGAAGTCATAGTCGACATGGGCTTCGAAAGAGGCTTTGCCTCACCCATGTAAAACTTCCTTGGACAACTATGAGCATAGTGTCTAGGATCTCCACATCGATAGCATACTCTTGGAGTGCTGGGCTGAGGTGCACTATTCTTAGCAGGAGTAGAGCTGGGGGTACCTTGACGAGGAGTATGGGTTCCACTCTGAAACTGATAAGGCGTGCGCTGCTGATTCTGAGCATTACCCTGCTGGTACTGAGGCCTTTGCTGATTCGGATTGCGATTCCACTGGCTAACAGGCCCTTGGTACCTCTGCTGAGAACCAGTATGAGAGTTGAAGTGGGGGCGAGTATTGCTCCCAGATGATTGTTCTCTCATCTTCCTCTTCTTGTCCATGTCCTTGCGCTCATTGTCAAGCACAATGGCACGGTTCACCAGCGTCTGAAAGTTTGGGTACACATTACCCTTCAACTGCAGCCTCAGATCATAGTAGATTCCCTTCAGGAAGTGACGCTGTTTGTCGGCATCTTCTCTCACTTCATTAGGAGCATAGTGAGCCAGTTGAGAGAATTTATCATGGTACTCACTGACCGACATCTGCCCCATTCTGAGATTACGGAACTCCTCTTGCTTGAGCTCCATGATACCCTCTGGAATGTGACGAGCCTTGAAGTCTCTGGAGAATCCATCCCAGGTGATAGCAGGAGCATTCGCAGGACGTACAGCTTGGTATGATTCCCACCAAGTCTGAGCTGCACCTTGCAACTGACTAGAAGCATACAGGACCTTCTCCTGGTTATTACATTGGGCGATGTTCAGCTGTTTCTCCACTGCTCGAAGCTAGTCATCAGCCTCCATAGGATCTGCAGCATGTGAGAACACCGGAGGATGACATTGAAGGAACTCCCGGCGCTTGTTGACAGAGGCGGCTGCTTGGTTCGGCGGGTTCTGCATGAATTGCATCATCGTCTGCATGAGCTGTCCCTGCATTGCCATCAGCTCTTCCATAGTCATGGGTGCCGGAGGAGGTGGTGGCGGTGGATTCCTGTTGGAACGAGGCATCTGTGCTCCAAAACACAAATAATTATGCTTAGAAACATTACTTATACCGTCAAAACCATATTATATGCAAATCTGAAATTTTCTGGACGAGAGATTCTAACAACACTTCAGTAAAACGGCCATAAATCAAGTTAATGATATCCGATGGAGTTTGTTCTGGACTTTCTGGAAAGGTCTCGAAATTATCTACAACTTTGTTTTAACCGACATTCCCATACTCAGAAGTTAAAATTGCGTAAAACAGCAAAGAACAGATTCTGTTTCAGGTTCCAGACTGCGCAGAAACATCGACTTGCAACAGGCATATCTCTTAAAATATAACAGCTATAAAGGTGATTCCAGTTGGACATGAACCATGGGTAAGTCTAGTTGTTCCTAGAAAAATTTCATGAATTTGGCATCAACAGATCTTGAGATATAACAGAAACACTGCAGACTGCTCCAGAAAACAGTAAGGACAGAGACAGGATAAATCCAACCCAACTATATGTATGACATTAACTAATTATTATTAAACCTTGGAAACTTGTAGGTATAACCACAAGATTTCCGCAAGCATTACAAAGATCCAAATCACTCATAGTCATCATAACAAATAAACCAAGCACAAAGGGATCACAATACATTAAGACTCGATTAAACTAGACGCAACGACGATACTACTATCGTTCTTTATTACATAAAAGGTGCATAGTTACTATGGATAGATCTTGATTGACGAGGGACTTGAGGTCTTCTCTCATGGATGGAGTTGATCTAGTTGGGCTTTTAATGCTTCATTCTCTTCACAAAGCTTTTCATTGAATTCCTTCTCATACAGCAGCTCTTCTTTCAACTCGTCTGCCACAGTTGCCATCTCACGACCAAACCTCACCAAAGCTTGCAGCTTTGGTTTCGAAACATCTGCAGGTTCCATGTACCAGGTTCCTCTACTTGGCACAAGGAAAGGAAGATGCTTAAAGCCACTATCACACGTGCCATGCCGATCCCGATACTGACCATGGTAGCGGGTAAATGCCTCACGGGCAACATCCTCCATAGCCTTCCTAGGAGAGGACCGGCTCACCTTGGTCCTGAAGGTGGCATGCACCTTACGACGATTGCTTTCAACTTACCAAACCCAAAGCTCTGCATGCCATGCGTTCCGTGCAGTGGTACTCCAATGTGGCTTGCATCTCGTACAAGCAGTTTTCCAGAAACATCTCTATCAGATCCTGAAAAGGATAGTGACGGTTCGACTGTATGACTTGGGTCTCTTCAGTCCAATCTGTCAAAGGGATGTCTTCTGGTGCTGGCTCCATCTGAACTTCTTCCTCTATGTCTTCATCCTGAAAGGCTTCTACTCTTGACTCTTCATAGGAAGTCTCCATGTCTTCAACTGGTCGAGGCTCCCTAGCGGTGAAAAAGGCACGGTACTCCGCAGCTGTCATCCTGTTGTTCCGACGAGAGGGAGGCATCTACAGAGAGTTTAGACATAGATCAGATAGAAGCAAAGTTTTCACAATAGAATATAACTGAAGAAGCATTAAAACGTTTAGCAATTATCAAGGCTTTAGTAGAAAGCATGAACAAGAGAAGAAGGACTCTAAAAGCAACCATTCTAACTAGGCTTGCGTCCTACAGTCAACACAGGCTTTGATACCAATTTGTCACACTCGTTTTTAAGAACGAAAACAAGTGCATAAAAGGCTCATGTGCACCCCAGGAATAGTCGCACACATGAGTTGACAAATCATAAAAGTACCATCACAGTGCTTATTACATAGCGAATAAATATTCAATACAGAGTCTGAAACAAATAAACTGAAACTACGGCGACAACTTCTGTGGAAGCTCCAAAGGGACTGGTTGACTCCAAGTCTAGTACTCATTGCGGTAATCATCAATCCAATCTTCATCTGTGGTGTTTGAATGCAAGGGTGAGCACATACGTACTCAACAAATATAACACGGGGTTCATGAAGCTCAAAAGGATATGTATGGTTCATAGCGGTAAGCATTTTAAGTAGATCAAATTCATATTAATATCAACAATTGCCAAGGTAATTTGCATAAGCTCAAATATCCATGATCATAAAGTAAATGACAATGATATACAATAAATAAATAACAACATGCATAAGCCACATAGAAATAAGAACCCAAAAATTCTGCAAGTTTTCCGAGCCGTTCGTGTCCGTGAGCACGACTATCATGATAGTTTTTAACTTTGATCAGAGGTGTACAACTTTACCCACGAGTCGTGTTGCCCATTTGCCCGGGATCATGACTCCCAAAACACTACCGAGGTGAGCGGTAGGGTACACTATGAAACCTTTCAAGGGTTCGTCTAACAAGTTAGGGTCGTAAGGTTTCCATGGCAGGGAGATATAGAGCCAACCTGTCTACGGTCACACTCCTTCGCGGCTATGCCCATAGATTAGGAACCACACTATACCCGTCTCGGCACGCCCCTTTCGCGCCATAAAGGTAACCACTGAACGAGCTAGAAAAGGTCCCCATACTGAGCTAAAGCCAGAGCCATATAGCCCTCGTGGTTGTACCATATATTCCAGATTTTGCCGACAGATAAGCTCCTATAATCCATTGTTGCTAAAAAGCGAGTTTTACCATTATTGCATATAGTCATTAACAAATTGAGATCATGTACATCTGGTATGAGCGTTAGCAATACTAATCATATGTGGTGATCAAAACATAGGTGACAAGGTATTCAGGATAACAATTCACTAGGATCAATCTATGGTAAACAAGGAATCATGCATATGAGTTATATTATTCATGAATAGGATAACAAGGATAATCCCATGTTATACTTGCCTTCTTCAAAGTACTCCTGCTGATCCTGCTGGTCTTGATCAAAGAAAAACTCTGGCTCTTCAACTGGCTGCTCAATGTCTATACCAATCAACAATCAACACCATTCAACCAACAACAATCATACACGAAGCAAACAAAGTTATGATTATAACAGTACACCAACAGTAAGAAAATAATATGAAAATTTTATAAAACTGATCTACGTATCACTACGATCACAACGATGTTTCGTGCACGAAAATCGGAGCTAAAATGACGAAGTTATGAATTAAACAAGTTTTCCCATACAAAGATATTAATTTAAATCTAATTACGAAATTAAACATTTTAAAATCTAACTAACAGTAGCACTAACATGTAGAGAATTTTATTACGAATCTAACGCAATTCGAACGGGTGAAAACGGATTTAAAATGAGCAAGTTATAGGCATTTGAAATCAATGGCAGTTCTGTAAATATAGATTTTCATTTTATTTTGAATAAAGATAATGCCGAAAGGAAAATACGCTTTCCCGAGAGAGAGGCGTAGAGGCCAAGGGCGCCTTAGGACTGTGGCTTGAGACTTGAGTCTCTCCAGGGTCTCTTTAGCAAAATGCCAGATCGAAAGGGTATCAGTGATCCTCGGCCTTTGGATACGGAGCGGAGGGCCGAGATTAGAGAGGGGGAGGAAACAGAGGTCTCCGGCCGGCTACAGAACGCCGGTGCGGCGGACGTCCATGGCCGAGCTAGGAAGCTAAGGGAATAGATGGCTCTAGGGCGAGGTGCTAAGGGAATAGATGGGAATTTGGGAGGCGGTAGGGACTTTAGAGTTGAGTACCGCGTCCTATAAGCACACATATGAAGGAAATCCCGAGAAATTCGGGTTTTGTTGCTGGGTTCAGGAGGGATTTGAAAGGAGGGCTCGACCGGTGTTCTGCTCAGACTCGGCGAGAGGAAGGGGAGGAGGATGACGCGTGGGCCCATGTGGTCAGCTGCACAAGGCGGAGAGGGAAGGCGGGGTGCAGTGCTGCGCTGCTGCTGGGCCTTTGCCGAGCCGGCCCAGGAGGGAGAGGAGGGAGAGGAGGGAGGCTTGCTTCGGCTGGGCCAGGAAGAAACCAGCCCAACTGATGGAGGGCCAAGGAGAAAGGGAGAGAGGCCTGTGGGATGGGCTCCCAGCTGGGCCCAAATGATTGCAAGAGGAAAGGAGAGAAAAGAAAAAGCTTTTCAATTTCTAGAACTGATTTCCAAAACCGATTTCAAGATTCTTTTCAAGAATAGATTTGAAAAGTTTACAAAAACCACTCACACAAAACAATAATTGCACCAACATGAATGCTCAACATGTTACTATGTGGTAATTTTTATTTTCCCAAATATTTATTTATTTTTCAACTATGTTAAATGCATATACAAAAGAAGCATAAATAAACAATTTAATACTATTTCAAAAACATGCAAATTTTGGAGTGTTACAAGAACTTAAGCCTAAGCAAGACTTGCACGCACCAAGTAAGCTAGGCCTAGCCTTCAGCTCACTGACCTCCTCAAGTAGAGTACCATACTTGTCCTGGGAGTGACAAGACTAGACATGTGGATGGCACAAGCGTCACACTCTACCTCCTCGGTAACCACCACTGATGCCTTAGCAAACTCTAACTCATGCAGCGTGCTAAGATACTTAGCCTTGAAATCATTCCTCTCGCACGCGGCACGTTTGAGCAAAGCATCCTGACTCATCAAGGTGTCATTCAGAGACTCAATCTCGAGAGAGAGGGACTCAACGGTGGGTGGTACCTCGGGTGTGTCAGAGTCGTAGTCGTAGTCGGGGCCTTCCTTGCGCTTGCCGACCTTGCCTTCTTCAATCGCCATGGTGCAAAAGTCACCGTGCTTGGCGTCGGCGTAGAAGCATAGGCCGTTGAGCTTGTCCTTAACCTTTCCCTTGGACTCATCATCGCTCGAAGAAGCACCTCCGTCGAAGGAGGCATCGATGTCGCTGAGGGAGGCGAGAAAAACTCGGTGCTTGGCCTTCACCTTGTCGATCACCTTCTTGGAGGACCTTCGGTGGTAGC
This sequence comes from Microstegium vimineum, assembly GCA_022036555.1. Taxonomy (NCBI): domain Eukaryota; kingdom Viridiplantae; phylum Streptophyta; class Magnoliopsida; order Poales; family Poaceae; genus Microstegium; species Microstegium vimineum. Next base: position 29,439,141 of record CM039120.1, on the reverse strand, counting down.
CACCCTTGGGCTTGTGCTTGTCCTCTAAGTGGTGCTCGCTCTTGTCCTTGCGCTTGGTGAAGTTACCTGCAACTTTCTTGGGGCAGTTTGCGATGAAGTGATCCTCATCACCGCAACGGTAGAACCCCTTGGCTGAGCAACCACACTGACGGTTCAAACGGTTGTTGTGAAACCGTGAGAACTTGGTGATGACCAAAGTTAGCTCATCATCTCCAAAAGCCTCCACTTGATCCTGTGTCACAGAAATCAAAGACAAAGCGAACAAAGAGTGTGAAGGGTCAGAGGAGGAAGAAGACGTACCACCGGGGCCAGAAACCAACGCCATAAATGGTTTAGACGGGTTCTCAAGCTTGGCTCGGGTCTGGTAGTCAATCTCCGAGGACTTGAGCTTGCTGAACAGCTCGTCCACGGTCAGGGCATCATAGCCCGGTGACTCCTGAATGGCAGCCACCTTCATCTCCCACACCTTCCGATCAAGAGCATGAAAAAGCTTGATAGCCATCTCATGATCATCATAAGGCAAGTTGGCTCGATTAGCACGCATCTTGTTGATGATAGATTGGAAGAGAGTGAACATACCATCAACAAATTCACTGGCCAACTCAGCAAAGTTCTCGTACTCTCTACGGTACGTGTCGAAGAGTCTAGACTTGATCTGAGGGTTGCCCTCATGATATCTCAAGAGTGTTTGCCAGATCTCCCGTGCCATAGTGAGACTCGAAACCCACTCAAACTCTGGAAGAGACAGACAAGACAAGAGAATGCTACGGGCTCTTATGTTTGACACATGTTGTGTAACCTGGGCATCGGTGATCCGAGCCTCAAGAACCACGTAGTTCTCATTCTCACAAATCTCCCAAAACTTTGTGTCAAGCCCTTGGAGGTAAGCTGACATGCGCACCTTCCAATAGGCAAAGTTGGTTCCATCGAAGTAGGGAGGTTTACCAGCACCTCGCTCCATGTCGCCTTCGCGGATCAAGAACCGTGTAAGGTGGAATGATCCTTAACCAGCTTTGATACCAATTGAAGGACCGGAAACGGCGACTAGAGGGGGGGGGTGAATGGGAGCCTAATAAAAATTCCTTTCGAAAGATCTTGACCCTTGTCCCAAGCATAACCCAAAGAAGAACTAGGCTCACGACCCACAAGTGGGTGGATGTTCTAGGTGATGTCCTGGGAACACAACGGAGCTAGCCACGAACCCGGAGAAACAGACCGCGAAAAGAATAGAAGAAAAACAGCACCAATAGAGGCTCCGGACCAGTTGGGACTGAGCCACCAGACTATAGCAAGTAGTCCGGAGCTCAGGTCCGACGCCTTCACCAGCCGAGACACGCCAAAATAGTGAACACCCTAGCTCCGGACCAGAGGCTCCAGACTAGTGCGGTGGTACTGGAGACTGGTCCGGTGCTCACTCGGCAAACAGTCCAGTATGCTTCCTACCTCCGGACCAGACCACTGGACTACACCATTGGACCAAGGAGAGTGGTCCGACGCGTGTTAGCGTTTCTCAGCAGAGCCACCGGACCACTCGTCAAAGGTCCGGTGCTCAAAAACCGGTCCGGAGGGTGGTCCGACGCCTCTTGCTGCTTGACACGGGAAAGGTCGAGACCACCGGACCACTTGCTATGGTTCGGAGCTTAGGGCAAAGTGGTCCAATGCTCACAGGAGAAAAGCTATTCCTCGCGAAAATCGTTTCCACTCCACCAAGTCTTCTCAAAACTCAACCAAAAGATCACCAAGTGCAACCAAACTTTGTAGGCATGATCCTAGTGCAGTTGGGGAGCTATCCTGAAGAAACCATCGCTCAATTTGGAGAGGATAAATGAGAACACTCGGATTTGGGGGAGAAAGAGGAAAACGAAGAACGCCACAAAAAATTTCCTGATCTACGCACTCGTGAGGTTTGAGGAGAATTCCTTCAGTGCAAAGAAGCTCCTCACGATTGCGCTCAACTTGGTTCAAACGGATTTGCAAGAGCTACTCCCTGCAAAGAGAAATCATCTCGGGAAAAAGAGAGAGCAAAAGCAAAATGGGAAGAACACAAGCAAAATGGGGACACGATCAACAAATCGAAGCCACCATGACTTACGGAGGTTACGGCCTCCGATTCCTCGGAACAATCACAAGTTCTTACACCGGTGACTCGGTGGATCTCAAGCAAGAAGAAGCTAGGGAAGCGAAAACCTAGGAATAGGTGGGAGAGAGAGTAATGCAAGAGATAAGGATGAGGATACCCCTTCATCCTCTATTTAACGAAGCTTTGGCTATTTCCCAAAGACCCCCCTAGATACAAGACCGAATTACCTAGCCCTAAGACATTGTAATCCAAGTCGGTAACTCTCAGCCACTCGTTTGAATGGATGGCCCGCTTCCTGCTGGGAGTTGCCGTCGCCTCCACGCCACCTCCAGGATTCCGCCACGTGCCATCCCCGCTTCCTCGGAAGCTTCGCCCGGGTTTTGAGGCCCAAACCCGCGAAACCTGCCACCGGTAGCTTTGGGCTCAACTACCGAACCCCGAGTTTTGCGGCCCAAACACAGAAACCGACGCGGATGGTTTTGAGGCCCAAACCACCAAACCACTCGACGCGAGCCACCTTGTCTTCGCCCGGTCGGACTCCGAGTCCCTTGAGCCTCTGCTCGACTCGCGCGTCCACCGTCTTGACTCAGCCGACTCGGTCTACCTCCATATCTTCTCGCACTCGCCGGTGCCAAGTACTAGCCACCACAGCTAGTCCACCGGCGCCCATGGTCCCTCAGTCCGAGCCTCGCTTCCGCCCTTCACTGCTCTCAGTCCATCGACACAGCAAGCCTCTACTCGACCTTCTCCACGCCATTGACCCCTGTCACTAGGCTTAGCACCTGCACACCACAAGCCGATAGACATGCACAGACTTGGTCTCGCAAGGGGTTAGGGTAAGCTACTCAAACTGAAACACTCACGGGTTGGACGATCACTCATCATAAAGCTGAACATACATGGGTACTTATCCACCATGTGTTTACAGGGAATCCATAGCTTCCTTGGCCATGCTGGCTTTTATAGACGGTTCATACAAGATTTCTCTCAGATTGCCCGTCTGCAAACACACCTGCTAGGCAAGGATGCGCCCTTCGAATTGAATGATGAGTTCTTAGATTCTTTCTACCTTCTCAAGAAAGCCATCATCTCAGCTCCAATCATTCAATCCCCTGATTGGAAGCTCCCCTTTGAAATAATGTGTGATGCTAGTGATTATGTTGTCGGTGTGGTGTGTTGGCACCAATAATGATGCACTTTTATATAACCAAAATGCTGCCACCAACCTCAAGATCAAGGATAAACAAACACATCATGAGCATAATTTATCAAATAACAAGTTCCACATGTCCATGGAGTGTTTGAATGTAGGAATAAAGAAATGGAGCAAAGGACAGCCAGTGGGACCCACATAGGGGGGTTGACCGACAACCCTATGGGCCCACAAGCTCTCCCCTCTCGGCCATGATCGAAGAGAAGCACTTTAGAGTGAATTCCAACCCTTGGATCACTCTGTGCTTCCTCTCAACGGCTCACAAGAATAGCACATGGATCCATGGGCCCACACTAAGGAGATAAACATGACAATCACCTCAGAACCAACAATCAACATCAATGACAAGTGGGACCAGCACCAGGACGACTGAGGTGGGCCAGAACCCCCAAGGGGGGGTCGGCCGTCCATCACCTAGGCCCACAAGGCCCCCACTTGGTCCCTGACCAGTGCAACTACTTTTGGAAGGCCAAAGGAGGGCCCACCTGTCATAGGGGCGGTTGGCCGACCGCCCCTTGGTCGGTTTGGGCTCTGCCAACCGCCATACCTATTCGCACATGTTGAAGATCATATCCATCCATCCAGAGGCGGTTCAAGGTCGGTTGGATCCAAGGGTGGAGGATTGAAGCCCCCTGGATCGACGATGTGGCGATAGAGTAGCCCCTACTCCACCTCTTTTGGCACAAATTATGGTCTGCTTTTACATAGCTAAAATGTTGCTACCAAACTCAGGATCAAGGATAAACAAACACATCATGAGCATAATTTATCAAATAACTAGATCCACATGTCCATGAGTGTTTGAATGCAGGGATGAAGAAATGAAGCAAATGAGAGCCAGTGGGACCCACATAGGGGGTCGACCGACCAACCTATGGGCCCACCAGGCTCTCCTCTCTCGGCCATGATCCAAGAGAGGCACTTTAGAGTGCAATCCAACAATTGGATCACTCTGTGTTTCCTCTCAACGGCTCACAAGGATAACACATGGATCCATGGGCCTACACCAAGGAGATAAACGTAACAACCACCTCAGTACCATCATCCAACCTTAATGACAAGTGGGGCCAGCATCAGGACAACAGAGGTGGGCCAGAACCCCCAGGGGGGGATCGACCGACCCCTACTTGGGCCCACAAGGCCCCCACTTGGTCCCTGACGAGTGGGGCCACTTCCAGGAGGTCATAGGGGGGGCACCTTCCATAGGGCGGTCGGCCGACCGCCTCTATAGGTCGGTTGGATCCCCCAACCTTCATACCACTCCACACATGGTGGAAATCACAACCATCCACTCCTTGGTCGGTTCTAAGACGGTTTGATCCAAGGGTGGAGTATGGAAGGCCCTGGATCGATGATGTGGTGATGGAGTAGCCCTGACTCCACCCCCTACTATAAATAGAGGGTCACACCCCCCTCTCTACACATGGTGAAGAAGCCTACAAGCTCTATTCCTTAGATTGTTCTAGGAGTTAGTCTAGAGTGGGAGTTAGAGTTGAGTCGAGCTGTGCTCGGGATTTCCGGATATTGTATTCTGGGAAGTCTAGTCTAGCTCTTGTATCTTTCCTTCTTTTTAAGACTTTACCTTTATCAATATATATCCTTTCTCTCTACTTTACTTAGTATTTATTTTGAGCATTTCTATACTAGATATAGTCATGCTATATGCTTTTGCTCTTTAATAGCCTTTACATCCATAGTCTATGATCCTTGTGACATTTCCCGTATGCGATCATTTCCTGTCATAGGGTGCTTTGATTATAGATCGTAGTCAAAGTAGTAAGTTGTGTGTAAGCATGGTGCTTATACATCATCTTATCCTTGGTTATCGCTTGCTGCACGGATTGTTTGTGGTAGCTAGCAAGAGGTGATAGCCTTGTCTAGTTGTTGTATTCCACCATGTGTTTATAGGAAAGTTCATAAAAGGTAAGGCCCCTGTAAGAAGAGGGAGCGGTCCGGTAGGAGTTTTGTCCTCCTACTGATCTATCCCCTCGCCTAGCATACTTGTATTGAGGAGACAAACTATAGTGTTTAGACTAGTTAATTGGCTAAGTATATTGATGTAGAGTGAATTGCTTAGGAGTCCCTTTACTCTTCTCGTTGTCCTCCCACCTAGCTAATCTATCTAGTCCGTTCTAAGTATCTTTTACCGTAGCTTCTTCATTCATCAACCCCTTCCTATCACATATATCGTTTACCCCTTATACTAGTTGGTACTAAGTTGAGGTGCTCTCTAGGATCTCTCTCTGATTATCATTTCTAGCAAAGCTTTCCTTTGGGATAATATAAATTACGATACCTTGGAATACTCCTAGGTGAAATGCTACAATGGTATAATCTATGCGCTTGCGAATTTATCCAATAGTCATAAGAAATACCAACAACCTCCCACTATAAATATAGGCTCATACCCCCTCTGTACACATGGTGAATAAGCCTACAAGCTCTATTCCTTATATTGTTCTAGTAGTTAGTCTACAGTGGGAGTTAGAGTTGAGTCGAGCTGCGCTCTGGATTTCCAGAGTTGTCTTCTGGAAAGTCTGATATAACTCTTGTATCTTTCCTTCTTTGTACGACTTTATCTTATTCAATATATTATATTTTCTCTCTACTTTACTTAGTATTTACTTTGAGCATTACTATACTAGATATAGTCTTGTGATATGATTTTGCTTTTTAATAGCCTTTACATCCATAGTTTGTGATCCTTGTGACCTTTGCTGTATGCGATCATTGTGTGTCATAGGGTGCTTTGATTATAGATCGTAGTCAAAGTAGTAAGTTGTGTGTAAGCGTGGTGCTTATACATCATCTTATCCTTGGTTACCGCTTGCTGCACGGATTGTTTATGGTAGCTAGCAAGAGGTGACAACCTTGTCTAGTCGTTGTATTCCACCACGTGTTCTTAGGTAAATTCTTAAAAGGTAAGGCCCCCGTAAAACGAGGGCGCGGTCCGGTAGGAGTTTTGTCCTCCTACTGATCTATCCCCTCGCCTAGCATACTTGTATTGAGGAGACAAACTATAGTGTTTAGACTAGTTAATTGACTAAGTATATTTAAGTAGAGTGAATTGCTTAGGAGTCCCTAATCTCTCTCGTTGTCCTCCCACCTAGCTATTCTATCTAGTCCGTTCTAAGTATCTTTTACCTTGGCTTATTCATTCATCAACCCTTCCTATCACATATATCGTTTACCCCTATACTAGTTGGTACTAAGTTGAGGAGCTTTCTAGGATCTCTATCCAATTATCAGTTCTAGCCTAGCTTTCCCTTGGGAAAATATAAATTATGATACCTTGGAACACTCCTAGGTGATGTGCTACAACAGTATAATTTGTGCGCTTGCGGATTTATCCAATAGTCATAAGAAATACCAACAAGCATTTCTGGTGCCGTTGCCAGGGAAAGCTTAGCCATGAAATTTTAATTAGATTGAATTGAGAGATTCTCGTTAAATTAGTTATCAATTAGTCATAGGGGTTTACCCTTGTCTGGGTCTTCCTTTCTTGTGAAGCTAGATAGTGTATGAGCGGTTTCCAACTGCCGGGAAATTATCTCGAAGATCCCGAGTAGCTGTTGAGGAGGACTAGATGTCGTCAAGTTCCCCCTCAGAGGTTCATCTCGACCCTGAATCCGTTCAAGGAAGGAGGCTCTACACCACCACTCAAGGAAGGTATGCCCCAGAAGGCGATCTCTGACTTCTCGGCTCTGTCCGCTACCCACGTAGGTCAGGGTCCCAAGGTCAACTTCAGGGATGCCACCTTCGAGTTGAAGCCAGCCTTGATCCACATGGTGCGGGCCAACCCATTTTATGGGAATCCCCATGAGGATGCCAATGCTCATCTCCAGGACTTCATGGAGTTATGTGGCACTTTTACTATCAAGGGAGTGGCGTCTGACGCCATTCGCCTTCGTCTTTTCCCATTCTCGTTATCGGGGAAGGCGAAGCAATGGTTCTACACCCACAAAGAAGAAGCCACTACATGGGAGAGGTGTGCTAACACATTCATCAAGAAGTTCTTCCCGACGGGTAAAACCAATGCTCTTCGTGGAAAGATCTCAAGCTTCCAACAACAATCTGACGATACGATTCCCGAAGCATGGGAGCGTCTCCAGGAGTACATTTGTGCCTATCCTCATCATGGGATAGACGACTAGCTCTTGATTCAAGGATTCTACCACGGGCTGTCTAGCATGACCCATAGTCACCTTGATGCTGCTGTTGGAGGGGAATGTCTCCAACACACAATGAGAAATGCCAAGGACGTCATCGAGAAAATGGTGATCAACCAAGGATGGGGTGAGGAACGTCTCCAGTCAAAGAAGAGAGGTATGCACACCGTCAGTGAGGTGGACATACTCTCTGCCAAGATGGACCTCTTGATGAAGAAAATAGAAGAAGGTTCCAAGCAGGAACGAGAGGCCATCTACCCCATCACCACCGCACAAGCTATCGAAGCTGATCCATGGTGAGAGGTGTGCGGAGGAAATGATCACTCGGGCAACAATTGCCCCGAGACATCGAAGGAGGACGTGAACTTCATCAGCAACAACAACAAAAACAACAACGGGTATCGACCCCAACAACAAGGAAGCTGTAATTCACGCCCCTTCTACCAAGGTAATGGAGGTAATAGCAATTACAACAATTACAATTCCTACAATAATCAACCTTCATTAAAAGATCTTGTTCTTGGTCAATCAAAGATTAATGATGGTATAAATAAAAAGATGATTGCCACTGATAAAGTTCTTGAAAATTTTGGTGAGAAAATGGATAGCTTCACAACTGCCATGAAAAATCAATTGAGCTTTAATAAAATGCTAGAAACACAATTAGCTCAATTAGCAGGAGCTATGCCATCTATAGAACAAGGTAAGATTCCTGGGAACCAGAGGATTCAATTGAGCATGTGAATATGGTCACAACGAGGTTCGGTAAGCCTCCACTTCCCTCCTATTGGGGCTATCTTCTCAATCCTCCCTTCATCATGAAGAAGGAAGATCCAGGCCACCCGTAGATCAAGTGCTCAATCGGACAATAAACATTCCACAACGCTTTCTGTGATCTCGGATCGGGCGTCAACATCATGTCCAAGGTAACGTACGATAACTTGTTAGGGGGACCTTTGCTCCCTACATGTCTTCGTTTGCAGATGGAAGATCAAACGATAAGGTTTCCTGAGGGACTGGTAAGGGATATATTGGTGAACATCCAAGATGAGTACATCCCCACCGACTTCATCATCCTAGACATGGGAGCTAACGTGGAAGTCCCCGTCATCTTGGGAATGCCCTTCCTCAACACCACCAACGCAGTCATCTACGTTGGATCGGGCCAAATCCACTTCCAGTTCCCGAGTCACAAGGTAAAATGTGCTTTCAATGGCTATAAACTTAACAAATAGGTTAAAGCACAACCACCAAGAAGAAGAGTTCGAGCTCCGCGCCAAAAGAACAGTACCCAGAGGCCAAGATCAATGAACTCAAGGAGGACGAACCTGCCAATCCAAGGTAGGTTTGGAAAGCAAAGGAAGTGCACACACCATGGTCTCTGTCTCCGGAGCCATCAAGTGCACCTGTGGAATGAACAATAAGGAGAGTCCTAATCCAAGGACTTAAAATCAAGGAGCCTTCGCCAAAAGGTAAGTCGGTAGTTATCTTTTATTTCCCTTCTTACATTTTATTCAATTCTTTAATTTCTATCATACTTAAAAAATAGAAAAATAAAGTTTCAGATTAGATAAAACTTGAAATTTGTTTAGCGCTAAAATTTTGACAAAAGGTAGATCCATAGGGGGGTCGCCCGACCAACCTATGCACCTTATCTTGGCTTATTTAAAAAGGGAAGACAATGTGATCTTTATAAAAGAAAAAGAAAAAAATGGAGGACTAGGGGGGTCGGCCGACCACCCTAGGTGCCCCATGATCATCCCTCTTTCTTCCCCACCATCCTTTTTCCATGCATCTCATGATTTGAGTAGTGAGACTTTCAAAAATCAGATTTATCTTTAGGGGACATCTCTTTTGTCTTGTCATGCTTTAAAGTACATCAATCACTTTTGGTTAAAGCATGACACATCCTTGTATCCCACTACTTCTTGTTCAAAGTGGGGAATCATGACACCTATCACTTCCACTTTGTTGCATTGAAAAAAACACATCAATCACCTTTGATCAGAGCATGACATACCTTTGTCCGCCACTACTCTTTGTTTAAAGAGGAGAATCTTGACCACTTTAACTCAGCTTTTGATCACATCACATAGCATCTTTCACCTTTCACCAAGCACTAGAAAAATCATGAGTGGAATGCCCACATTAGGGTGGTGGCCGACCACTTTTGGTCACCTCCTCTCTCTCTTTTGCTTTGTGTAAGGCATCTTCTAAAGCTTGTGATCATGGCACCCAAGGGCATGCCCAAGGGGGGGGGTCGGCCGACCACCCCATGGTGCCCCCTTGGTGCCATTCCCTTCCCCTATAAAACCCCATGCAAGGAGAGCTCAATCCCTCACACCTCAACCAGAATCCAGTTCTAGCTCAAGTCTCTCCTTGCCTTGCTCTCTCCTTTCATTCAAGAGAAGTTCTTAGCTCTCAAGAGAAGTAGTGCTGCTCTCACTAGTCCACAAGAAGATCTCTTGTCTTCATCAAACTTCTCTTAGCTCAAACTTCTCCCCACAAGGAAAACTAGAAGTCCACTTCACACATAACCTTGTCCTAGTCTTGCCCTTGTATCCCTCTTCCTCTATAAAGATGAAGAAGCCGATAAGATCCGCACTAAAGAAAGCAAAGCAAATCCTGAGTGGGAGCTCATCTCGACGCTCCCACCAATCCGAGGATACTTCCCAAGGAAGAAGAATGGGAGGTTCTGCCCGATACACTTGGGAGAATGTCCAAACCGAAGAACACCCTCAGGAGGAGGAAGAAGTGCCGACAGAGGTACCTCATATTGGGGCATTCATGGTGCCCGCGATGAGGACCTATGATCAACAAAGTGGTCTCTGGTTTTACCAACTAGAGTACCAAAGATATCTCTCTCTTCGGGATCGAACTTTCGAGCACACAAGGATATTAGATTCAAGTCTTCTCTCCAACGCAAGTATGACCACCGAATTCGACACTATCTTTTCCACTATTGGTTGGTCTAGCTTTTGACAAGTAGATGAACTTGGAATTGAGTTGCTCACCATAGAATTCTTATGCTCTCTCCAAGTCTCAAATGATGGAATTTCTTTTCACATGTTTAATCAAAGCCATAGTCTAACTTGGAGTCATCTAAATGTTGCTCTTGGCTTTGATGATTCATGCTTGCTAGATTTAGACCTTGCCATGCGTAGGTTTAACAAGAGGAAATCTTGGTTCTCTATCTCTGCTCTAAAAGACTGCTCAAATCCCAAACCTGAGGAAATTCATAATCCAACCCTTCGTTTCATGCATCTTTGGATGAATATGACTCTGTTTCCTGGAAGTAATGCTAGCATGTTAAGTGACACAAAATTAAAATTGCTTTATGATATGGTAAACAAAATTCAAATCTCTCCTGTAAAATGCTTGGTAGAATTTTGGGAAAGTTCAATCGAGAGTAATGAACCTATTCAATTCACATCTTTAATTACTCGTCTTGCCGAATCCATGAACCTGCTAGATGACACTTACCCTTTGGTTTACATCTCTGCTCGTATAGCCGTAATCTCAGAAGAATATCTTACAACTACTCAAATGTTAAAAAGAGATGCCAATGGTGAACTTAAAATGATTTACAGTGGCCATACAACTGAGGTGCCTCTTTCAAATATGCAGCGTCAGTTGTATAGGCCCCATAAGCTAACCCTTGATTTAGATCAAGGAATTGGGCAAAGAGGTTTTGCAGGTTCAGACAGGAGAGCTCAGGAGGGGCTATACTTGTTCATCTTGAGCAAGGTGGTCCTTTTCGAGGAGCTATTGAAGAGGAGGAAGACGATGCATCCTCCGATCCCATGCACACTTCTAGTGGCATGCCTCCTCGACCACCACGTCCACAAGGACCATGAGCATCCTTCTCGTCCACACGAGATAGGGAGCATCGTGAACGGCGGCAACAATTTGATCATCTCACCAATACTTTTGGTGAGCTGCGTGTTGAGCATGGTGAGACAGCACACATAGTTCAGCAAACTGTCGAAGACATCCAAGCAATGCAAGAATAACAACACCGGCAGTGGGACTTGTGGTGGCAGCTACATCCATATCCGCCACCATCATATTGAGCAAAGGATAAGCTTGGGGGAGGTTCCCTCCCCCACTAAGGTAAGTTTTTAATTTCAACATTTATCTTTATGCATTTTCCTACTTATCTTTTCTTGCATCTAAAAAAATCTACATATGATAAAAATAAAAAGACGTTCTCTACTCCACTCTCACATGTTCCATGAAAATTAATATCTCCGATGGAAATGATGAATAGTTTCTCTGCTAAATGTTTCTCTAGTACTTAGTTTACAACTTGGTATTTCTCTACGTATGTATTACTTGGCTTAAAAGAAACTATCATGAACCTCAAAATTTTGTGGGTTGCAAATGTTGTAACTAAGTCTAAGTTGTTGTAAGACATGATATGACAAGATAAGAGCTGCTATAATATTGTTCTAAGCAAGAATGACTATCGGAGTTTTATTTATTAAAATGATAAAAACACTTTTTATTCCTCAATGGTGAAAATTCCTACCAAAGCCATACATGCTCTGTCACACCCGTTTTCAAGAACAAAAACAAGTGCATAAAAGGCTCATGTGCACCCCAGGAATAGTCGCACACATGAGTTGACAAATTATGATAGAGTACCATCACAGTGCTTATTACATAGCGAATAAATATTCATTACATAGTCTAAAACAGATAACTTTAACTAAACGAAGATAACTGCGGAAGCTCCGAGGGACTGGTTGACTGGTTGACTCCAAGTCTAGTACTCATTGCGGTAGTCATCAACCCAATCTTCATCTGTGGTGTTTGAATGCAAGGGTGAGCACATACGTACTCAACAAATATAACACGGGGTTTATGAAGCTCAAAAGGATATGCAGGGTTCATAGCAGTAAGCATTTTAAGTGGATCAAATTCATATTATCATCAACAATTGCCAAGGTAAACTGCATAAGCTCAAATATCCATGATCATAAAGTAAATGACAGAAATATACAACAATTAAATAACACATGCGTAAGCCACATAGAAGTAAGAACCAAATAATTCTGTGAGTTTTCCGAGCCGCTCGTGTCCGTGAGCACGGCTATCATGATAGTTTATTAACTCTGATCAGAGGTGTACACTTTACCCACGAGTCGTGATTGCCCATATGCCCGGGGTCATGACTCCCAAAACACTACCGAGGTGAGCGGGCAGGGTACACTATGAAGCCTTCCAAGGGTTCGTCTAACAAGTCAGGGCCGCAAGGCTCGTGGCAAGGGGATGTAGAGCCAACCTGTCTACGGTCACACTCCTTCGCGGCTGGCCCGTAGATTAGGAACCACACTATACCCGTCTTGGCACGTTCCTACTTGCGCCAAAAAGGTAACCACTGACAAGCTAGAAAAGGTCCCCATACTTAGCTAAAGCCAGAGCCATAATAGCCCTCGTGGTTGTACTGTATGTCCCAGCTTTTGCCGACAGATAAGCTCCTATAATCCATGTTGCTAAAAAGCAAGTTTTACCATCATTGCATATAGTCATTAACAATTAAGATCATGTACATCTGATATGAGTGCTAGCAATACTAATTATATGTGGTGGATCAAGTCATAGGTGACAAGGTAACAGGGTAACAAACTCTAGGATCAACTATGGCAATCAAGGAATATCATGCATATGAGTTATATTATTTGTGAATAGGACATCAAGGATAATCCCATGTTATACTTGCCTTCTTCGAAGAACTCTTGCTGATTCTGCGGGTCTTGATCAAAGAGAAACTCCGGTTCTTCAGCGGATTGCTCAACGTCTATTCCGATCAACAATCAACACCATTCAATCAACGGCAATCATACACGAAGCAAACAAGACTATGATTAGAACAGTACACCAACATTAATAAAACAAGATAAAAGGTTTACAAAACTAATCTACGTAACACTACGATCACATAGACGCTTGAATCACGAAAAACGGAGCTATAACGGAAAAGTTAGGAATTAAACGGGATTTTGAATAGAGCAAGATTAAAGCACTACGGAAATAATTTTCGTTGATTTTTAAAGGTAATTAACATAGATGAAAACTATACTACTGGATAGAGCAAGAAAATACGGATCTAACGCAACTTGAACGGAGCGATTTGGATTTAAAATGAGGGAGTTAAAGACATTTGAATAGGAGTGGCAATTTTATAAATAAGGATTTTCCTTTTTAAATCAAATTAGAATACTACCGAGAGAAAATACGTTTTCAAAAAGGGAAGACGTATACGGGGAAGGCGTTAAGGACGGCGGGTTGAGAGGGAGAATTTCCAGGGTCTCTTTAGCAAGATTCCCCCGCGAAGAGGTATCTTCTAATCTGGGCCATCGATCTGAAATCGGACGACTCAGAAAGAAAGGGGAGGGATACAGAGGTGTCGAAGGGGTATCAGCCACTGCGGTTCGTCCGATTTGAAGGGGACGGCCACGATTAGAACATAGAGAGAGGGAGGCGGCGCTGGCCAGAGCCAGAGCGGGTGCGGCGGTCCACCATGGCCGGAGCGGCGGAGCTCGGCGGCGCAAACGGAACGGAGGCTACAGGCCATCAAACACCGAACCAGAAGGTCCGGGAGAACGAGGAAGAAAGGGCGAATCTACCTGAGGGCTTGACGCGACCGATTACGGAGCAGGGACGTCTGATGACGTAGCGAGGCGGACGCAGGCTCCCTATTAACGGCGATAGGTCAGCGAGGGCAAGGAAACGCGGAATTGAACGCGGGGACGGGTTCGGGGTACCTCCAAACACGTTCCGCAGAAGATGGGCGGCTCTCGGTGGTCCAGAGAGCTCTGGCGGCTATCAATGGGGGCAGGCGGGCTCTGTTGTCGTGGCAGCGGTGCTGTGGTTGCGGAAGATGGGAACCAGGGACGAAAAGGGGTGCGGGATTACTTATAGGGTGTCGGGTTGATCAAGGGGGCAAGGAATCCCGAGCAATTTGGGAAGAGAGGGAAGGAAATCGGAGTTCGTCTCTGCCGTGCTCCGCTCGGTTCGGCAGAGAGAAGGAGCCAAAGGAAAGGGAGGGCGCGGACTTGCGGGCTCGGGCAGTCAGTGGCACAGCGAGAAAAGGAAAGTGGAGATGCGGGGGCATGCTCCGAGGAGCTGGCTTCGCGGCCGGTTTCCCTGCGTCGACGCGCGGTGAAGAAGGAAGGAGGGAGGGAAGGAACTGACAGGTGGGCCAAGCCGGGCAGTGTCACAGAGAGAGGAAAGGAAGGGAGACAGGGGAGCTGACGAATGGACCCCTGCTATCAGCGATACAGAGAGGGGGAGTGCGGGCTCCCGCTTTTGGGCCTTAGGCCGTCGGCCCAAGAGAGAGAAAGGAGGGAAGGGAAGGATTCAGGCCTGCGGCCGATGGAGGACTGGGCCAGATGAGAGAAAAGAATAGGAGAGATAAAGAAATGCTTTGGCAATTTCCAGAAATGAATTTTCAAACACGAATTCAAAGCATTTTCAAATATGGTTTTCAAACTCAGTTTTGGGGACTTTTCAAAACCACTCAAACAAAATCAACAATGCGCCAGCATGAAAAGCACCACATGTTACTATATGACAATTTTAATATACCAAAGCATTTATAGTTTAATTAAATTGAATGCAAAAACAAAAGAAGCATAAATAAATCATTTTAATGCATTTCAAAAATATGCAAATTTTGGGTGATACATGCTCTTTCATGATATAATCTTTCTACATAAGCTGCTTGCTTTGTGTTGAGTTTGGTCAAGTTTTGTGACCCTTGTTGAGAGATTTATCATGCTCCCAAGATCAAGATCACGTACACGCCACATATACATAGACTATGCAAAATTATGAAAAATTCAGGAGCATTCTAAAGTCCCAAATTTATGAGCATTCCAAAGATCTTCAAAAAAATGAAAACGAATCAGCATCCTCAAAGCTCATAGAAAAATTAAAAAGATAGCTATGTCTCAAAATAATAAGTTAGGAAAGAGAGATCATCCAAATATATATTGATCATTTGCCATGTTTCCACACACTTGCACATCTTGATCTAAGAGTATGACATTTCTCTCCTTGGATCCATAATTTGACTTTACAATATATGCAAGGTAAGTTTGCTATATCTTTGATCCCTACCTATAGCTCCACATAAGCTTTAGAGATAGGATGAAAGAAGGCAAACACTGATACATGCCTTGGTGAGGAATCATACACCTTATGAGCGAGTCGAGAGTACCAGTTGAGGAACATTAAGTTTTCTTTTACAAAATCTTGCAAAACCTCCAATATAAAACTTGTGAAAGTATGAGAAAACTAGTGCTCAAGTCAAGTTGTTCTATTTCTCAACCTCGCAAGACAAAGGATAAGGCTATAAGCCCCATGAAGGACTAAGGTAATATGGGTGATACTTTATTACTAACTTTTCCATTCAAAAGGGAAGTATGATTGTTGTAGATTTAGTACTCTTGAAATATGAAGCATAGATGCAAATCCTGATCCATCGAGCTAAGTTTGATTGTTTGCTCGGGACGAGCAAAGGTTAAGCTTGGGGGATCTTGTTGGCACCAATAATGATGCACTTTTATATAACCAAAATGTTGCCACCAACCTCAGGATCAAAGATAAACAAACACATCATGAGCATAATTTATCAAATAACAAGTTCCACATGTCCATGGAGTGTTTGAATGTAGGAATGAAGAAATGGAGGAAAGGAGAGCAAGTGGGACCCACATAGGGGGTCGGCCGAGCACCCTATGGGCACACCAGCTCTCCCCTCTTGGCCATGATCCAAGAGAAGCACTTGAGTGAATTCCAACCCTTGGATCACTCTGCGCTTTCTCTCAACGGCTCACAAGAATAGCACATGGATCCATGGGCCCACACCAAGGAGATAAACATGACAATCACCTCAGAACCAACAATCAACATCAATGAAAAGTGGGACCAGCACCAGGACAACTGAGGTGGGCCAGAACCCCCAAGGGGGGGGGTCGGCCGACCATCACATGGGCCCACAAGGCCCCCACTTGGTCCCTGACCAGTGCGGCTACTTCTGGAAGGCCAAAGGAGGTCTCACCTATCATAGGGGCGGTCGGTCGACCGCCCCCTTGGTTGGTTTGGGCTCTGCCAACCACCATACTTATTGGCACATGTTGAAGATCACATCCATCCATCCAGAGGCGGTTCAAGATCGGTTGGATCCAAGGGTGGAGGATTGAAGCCCCCTGGATCGATGATGTGGCGATGGAGTATCCCTACTCCACCTCCCACTATAAATAGAGGCTCATAACCCCTCTGTACACATGGTGAAGAAGCCTACAAGCTCTATTCCTTAGATTGTTCTAGTAGTTAGTCTAGAGTGGGAGTTAGAGTTGAGTCGAGCTGCGCTCAGGATTTTTGGAGTTGTCTTCTGGAAAGTCTGGTATAGCTCTTGTATCTTTCCTTCTTTGTATGAATTTATCTTATTCAATATATTATCTTTTCTCTCTACTTTACTTAGTATTTACTTTGAGCATTACTATACTAGATATAGTCTTGTTATATGCTTTTTCTCTTTAATAGCCTTTACATCCATAGTCTGTGATCCTTGTGACCTTTCCTGTATGCGATCATTGCATGTCATAGGGTGCTTTGATTGTAGATCGTAGTCAAAGTAGTAAGTTGTGTTTAAGCGTGGTGCTTATACATCATCTTATCCTTAGTTACCGCTTGCTGCACAGATTGTTTGTGGTAGCTAGCAAGAGGTGACATCCTTGTCTAGTTGTTGTATTCCACCACGTGTTCTTAGGCAAGTTCTTAAAAGGTAAGTCCCTCGTAAAACGAGGGCGCGGTCTGGTAGGAGTTTTGTCCTCCTACTGATCTATCCCCTAGCCTATCATGCTATTTCATATGCTAGCAAAACCTTAACAGGGCCACAGTTAAACTATGCAACAACTGAGAAAGAGTTGTTGGTCGTGGTTTTTGCTATAGACAAGTTTAGATCTTACTTAGTTGGAGCAAAAGTAATCGTTTACACCAATCATGCTGCTCTAAAATACTTTCTCACTAAGAAAGATGATAAACCTTGGTTAATAGATGGATCCTTCTACTCCAAGAATTTGATCTTGAAATAAAAGATAAAAAGGGAGTGGAAAATTCTGTTGCCAATCATTTGTCTAGAATGCAATTCAAAGAAGCACAAAATTTTCCCATCGACGATTTCCTCAGAGATGATACGCTCCTCGAGTTAACGAATTCCAACCCCTGGTATGCAAATATAGTCAACTTTATGGTTGCAGACCATGTCCCACCAGGGGCATATATGAAGAAACTAGTTCAGGAGAGTCGAGTACATCTCTGGGATAAGCCATACCTCTATAGAGTATGCAATGATGGATTGCTAAGAAGATGCGTACCTCTGGAGGAGGCGATCGAAATCATGGAAAGATGCCATGGAGCAGAATATGGAGGACACTATGGAGCATTCATAACTCATGCTAAGATTTGGCAGAGTGGTTTCTATTGGCCAACCATGTACAAGGATACCCAAGATTACGTCAGAAAATGTGCAAGGTGCCAGAAGCACGGGAACATCAATGCCCGAGATGGCATGCCACTCACCAACAACCTACAAGTCGAGCTCTTTGATGTATGGGGCATCGACTATATGGGGCCCTTTCCTCCGTCAAAAGGGTGTGAGTACATCTTAGTAGCGGTGGACTATGTGTCCAAATGGGTAGAAGCAATACCCTGTCGTAAAGCAGATGTAACCAATTCAAACAGAATGTTCCATGAAGTGATATTCCCGATATTTGGAACCCCAAAGTTAGTCATAAGTGACGGGGGATCTCACTTCATTGATAAAGGCTTCCACCAGTTCCTCACTGGTCAAGGGATCTGACACAATGTTGCAACTCCATACCATCCTCAAACAAGTGGTCAAGCAGAAACATCCAACAAACAAATCAAGAACATTCTGCAGAAGACCGTGGATGAGATGGGTATGGCTTGGAAACACAAGCTACCAGAGGTGCTCTGGGCATATCGGACCACATAGAAGACACCAATCGGTATGACACCGTACCAACTTGTATACGGAAAGACATGCCATTTGCCTGTGGAATTGGAGTTCAGGGCACATTGGGATCTCAAGAAATGGAATATGGATCTGCCAGTTGCTAGAAAATTCAGGAGAATGCAAATCTCTGAATTAGAAGAGTGGAGAGAGAAAGCATATAACAATGCCAGAATATACAAGGAGAGAACCAAAAGATGGACTGACAAGAGAATCAAAATCAAAGAGTTCAATCTAGGAGACAAGGTCCTGCTATTCAACTCAAGATTCAAGCTCTTCGGTCACAGGAAACTGAAAAGCAAATGGGAAGGGCCATACCTCGTCGTCAACGTCGCGACTCATGGAGCAATCACACTCTAGGACGATGATGGCAAAATCTTTAAGGTAAATGTCCAACATCTTAAAGTTTTCCATGAGCATAAAACTCCTGAAGAAGAAATTGATAAGATAGATTTTGTTCTTAATCCAAATTAGAACTAAAATCTACATGTTTTAACTTTTGTTCAAATTTCAAGTTTGACCTTAGACTTAGCCTAGATTTAGCCTTGACTCCCCCCCCGAAAAAGTTCGGCCCGTTGAGGTCCTCGATGTTGCTCCGCCCGCCATGGCGCTGCCGCCTGCCCAACCGAGCACCCGTAGGGGGGTCGACCGACCGGCAGCTAGAAGTCAGAGAGGATGCGGGACATCGCCCGATCGATGTCCCCTCGCCGCAACCTAAACAAGCCGGCGGCACGTCCAATGACTCCCAAAAGGCCGACCACCGGCCAATTGGGGGTGAAGAAGGCCATCATCTCCACCACCGAAGGTGACATGAGTACGGACTACACCAACTCATACTCGACGTCGACACCGCCATGGATGCGCCTTCAAAGGGCTCATGGTAGACCAGGGATGTGCAAGGTGCTCATCCCTCCTCTCACCTCTGAGGAGCGGAGTGATACGCGCAACTCCCTTGAGTCGGAGGCATCCTGCAAGTCGCTCCTATGGACTAGCAACCCGCCGTCCATCTCCGGCCCTCCAGGCCAATTCCAGGAGGAGGATGAAGAAAGCGACATGGAGAAGCTGCTACGCATAGTCGCTAGGTGTTGACACAAAAAGTGACACTGTGTCTCACACACAGCAAGCCGGAAAGCGTGGCTTCAATCGGGTGCCCGGGTCTTTCGAGAACCGAAAACGTGCCAGTTAGTTTGACCTGAAACTAACAAGGGATGAAAATATTAGATATAAACTGGAACGTGCTAGATGAGACCAGACAGTTCCATATGTACGGCCCTGAAGCCACTTACGATGACATACAACTATAAAAGCTATCTGCCAACAGAGTATATAGATCATTCGGCTAAAGCAAAGAGCACGTGGCACTTTGATTGCCGAATATGCATGCATGGGAAGAGTACGTATGAATGAATCAAATGTCTAAAAGTTAAAGCATAACCAAGCTCGGCAATCTGGCCGATTTGGGATCCATGATGAAGGACACATGTAAGAAAACATGACCAAACTAATCTAAGCTTGCATCTGCCGCACGATACTCAGCTTTAGCAAAACTTGAACGTGAAATAACATGCATGAACCTGCAACACGTGACAACCTAGATTGAACCAATTCGGCTATTATAAAACATAAGATCTAACTATTAAAACAACCTTGTTAAAACATGAATAGATCTATAACAAAGAGAAGAGCCGAACTTCATCAATCTAGATTGGGCAAAAGAGTGTTTGTAAATATATAAAACATATAAGGCAGATCAACACATGGTAACTTGATGAATCTAATAGATTTTGCCAAATCTAATAGAGCCAATAAATATCTTGCTTTTGCTAAGCATAACAAGCAAACACCCGCCGCACGGCATCTACTTATAAACTAAACACAAGCAAAGATTTCTTTATCATTAAATAAAGATCCGCCGCACGATCATTGAAAACAAACAAGACTACTTGCATCAATATCTAAATCCACCGCATGATACTAGACATGATAACAAGGTTGCCGGGACTTACGGAGGTCGACAGATCGATGATTCCTCTCGAAGAACTCGACGACACAACAAAAGTACTCGAAGTTGGCACGGGGCCGGTTGTATTGATTTGGTTGTGAACGTTTTTACAATAGCCAAGGGTTTATATTTATACCCTGGTCATGACATGAGTCCTAAAAGGATACGATTACAAGATATTAAAAGAAAAAAAATACAATATCCCGACTTTATTTTCCTTCAGAGTCTATATTCCCTTAATCGTCGCGGCTCTTGTTACCGATTGGTTTCTGCTTGCCGTTTTTGTCGCTTCAACGAAAAACCGCCTCTCTCTTCGAAGTAGCCGACCGTACGACCAATTGCTGAATCTCTGGATATTAGCCGACCGCATAGATTTTACCGAATACCCTGAACACCTATCTTCGGCAGTCTTCTTTTAAACTGGCCCACCTGTCATTCTAAGTACGCCAAAATCTAGTGTTAACACATGCCCCCTCAATTTCGGGATAAAAGCCGTTTATTCTGAAATTGACCACAAGCTTCCTTTTCCCCTTAGGTTTATACTATTCAACGTCGCAGCCACCATCCAAGAAATCCATACTTCGGCATTCTCAAATCTTCTTTGAACCCTCAATGGTGACCCAAGACGAGATTCCAGAGGTAAAATTTCAATTCATTTTCTCGTGTATTCGGCAATCCCCGATCAGTTTTCCTGCTTCCCTCCTAACTCATTCGTTTTGTCGATTCCATTATTCGAAGGAATACAAGAACGAGATTTTGATTCCTTATGCCACAAACCCTGATTCCTACCTCCTTGGTCCCATGGGCAGTCTTGACCCAACTGAGATCATTGAGAAGGAAATTTTGAGGATTCCTTTCAAATCCGGAGTTAACCCGCCAAACCGATGACCAAACACTTTCAAGACTTGGCCGCTTCCCCCAATAGCCGGATGGCGAAATTGGTACCGGAGGATGTTGAACAAGAATAGCAGCACCTGGGATAGCCAAGATATCACCCACTGTCTAGAGCTATCTCTGTCAGAAATGCCCAGAAACGAACCCCTCCTAATAGCAGCCTCTCATTTCTGGTCTAACGCTATCAACGCTTTTGTCTTCGGCCACGGTATGATGACTCCTACTTTGGCCGACGTATTCATGATGACTGGTTTAAATGTGTCCAAACCAGTATACCCATGCCAGTATAAGGGCAAAAGCAACCAGAGAGCTGTCAAATCCAGAGGTGGATGGGTTGGGTACATTCAAACTTACATGGAAGCAGCTAGTGTTGTTTCTGAAAAGGAAAGCAGAGCCTTTATGAACATGTGGCTCTATAGGTTTATCTTCTGTGGAAAATCCAATGAGCCAACCCTGAATCCTTTGATAATGGCTGAAGATTTGGCTGTAGGTACATTAATTCCTCTTGGCAAATATCTCTTAGGATCTGTTTACCATATGATGCATCAGATCACTGTTCAAATGTACCATGGCAAGGAGATCTCTTGTGTGAGTGGCCCCTGGTGGTTTATTCAGATGTGGCTGCAACTTTATATGCATCAGATAGTGTCTATACCTCTTCATAACTTAAGCTTTCCTTCGGTTAACTATACCGAAGGCAGTACAACAAAGACCAAGTGTTGCCAAACCTATGGAGAAACATCATCTGCCATCAGTGTTACTATGGACATTGGTCATCTTTTCAAGCTATTTTTCAAGGGTTTCAACAATGTGTTTTGGCTCCCTTATACAGAGAATGATAGTTTAACTTTCCCCTGTAAATTCAACTATGAATCTGGCTGTTCTGACAAAGTGTCCATAGAGATCTTCAACTCTTTTATCAAACCTTGCATTCTGCTAGCCGAATTCCATCATGGGAGAGAGGTGAATCCTACCTATAAATTCTATAACCCCAATATGGCATCTAGGCAATTAGGATGTGAACAGCTACCCCCAAGACCTTTCTTCTCATCAATCATAAGATACAGGGAGCCGATCACCAATGAAATAGAAGCCAGAAAAGTCTTTGAGCTTGGACAAGATTTGCCAACATATGAACCTTCTCCATTCGGACTAGTGGATGCTTCCCACTCCCTTTTCTCTTCCTAGTGGCAAGAGTGGCACAACCATATTTTCAACATACCAGTCCACCCCTTATGCCAAGATTTGTATCCTCAATTTTCTCCTGATAGTGAGGTAATCTCATTGCACTAGTCATCTCCTGTTTCTGAATTTATCTCTCATTCTAAAATCTGACCATGTATAGGACTTCGAGCCTACTCCTCCCATCAAAGCAGTGGATTATTATAAAGCTGGGCCTAAACCTACATTGGGCTACAATGCTCCTACTCTGGTAACCTTCATGAAGATTCCTGCAGTTTTAGCTACTGCATCTTTAGGAGAAAAAGGCAAAAGGAAGACACTTGAGGACATTCCTGTGACTAGAAAGGTAAGGTCCAAGAAAGCTCAGAGATCCTCTAAGGTATGAACCCTTATTTAGCAATAAACCTCATTCATCACTAATTTTGATTGCCTTTATACTAATCACCTCTTGCTGCAGCCACATGTTGAAATTCCTGGGTCAAGCAATTCTCCAACAACAGATATTCCTCCTCAAGCCCCTACTGAGGATGCAGATACCACAAAGTTGCAGATATAGAGACCCATGAAACCGAAAGTATAGATGCCTACGAAACCTCCAAACACATTGGTACTGTTCGGCTAATTATTTCCTTTTCTTTCACGAAGCATTTATTTTCTGTTATCTTTTCTTTCACGAAGCATTTATTTTCTGTTCTCATACTCTACCACCTGCATTGTTGGAAATATATAAAATCCTAGAGGATCCAGCAGGCGAACATTCCTC
The DNA here is from genome assembly GCA_022036555.1 of Microstegium vimineum. Taxonomy (NCBI): domain Eukaryota; kingdom Viridiplantae; phylum Streptophyta; class Magnoliopsida; order Poales; family Poaceae; genus Microstegium; species Microstegium vimineum. The sequence goes on along the minus strand of CM039120.1, from coordinate 29,415,791 downwards.
TGCTCCAGCTTCAGGTTCAGCATCCTTGGGTACCCAATCAAGTCTCCAACCAGATCAAGACACAATCCATCCTGAGGCTCAATCAACACAACAGGTAACATATCATTTCAAACTATCCTTTCAGCACATCTTACCCATTCAGCTAACTCAGGAACATTCCTTTCTTCCTCAAGAATACTGCCAAACCAACCACCGGTTTTTCCTTCACTGTTGAAGATTTCATCAGTGAAAAAGGGGAAGAAGCTACCTCCCAGCATGCTCTATCAGAGGAAAATCAAGCCCGGTTGCAGGATATAGCTCACTTGCTGAATAAGGACATCAACATTTTGGTCCAAGATTCATATCAGATAAAGGATATCCTCGAGCTCATCAATCAAGATCTTTCATCTGCTCTCAAGGCCTCTTTGGAGTCTGCAGCCAAACTTGATGATTATTTTTCTATGGTGAGGAGAGCAAACAAAAATATAGCTTCCAGGACTGCCCTGCAGGATAATAGGTCTTTGAAGAAACAAGAAGCCAAAGCTCTATACTCCAATCTCCAATCTGACAAAGACTCACTGGTGACTCTGGAGTCTGAGCTGAAGATCATGAACGAAGAGAAACTCATATTAGAGGCCCAATTATCTGAACTGAATGCAAAAATCCAATCCCATGAAGCCAAGATGACAGCATTGCCGAACTCTATAGAAGTAGCTTCTTAAAAAATGTCAATCATTTTGAAAGAGGACCAACAACTTAAAGCAAATCTATCCAGCATCCAGAGCTCTGAAACTGAGGATCAGGAAGTGCTAGATAATGTTAGTCGAATCAGGACCGAGGCCGTTTCTGAGCCGATAGAGATACAACTTGTAACAGACTAAGAATTGTACATTATGTTTCCAATCGAATGTTTATACTTTTTATCTCTTATACGTTTCTGTCTGCATGATAACATAACCAGCTTTCATTATGTTCCCGATTATAGTATAACCGATTGCCTCCAGCTCTTCTGCACAGAGATATACCCGACCATCTCTGTCTCAAAATAGCCGAGCGACTCTTGACTTACCCAAGCCTGGCTTAGTCCACCAACAGCCCATCTGAATGGGAACAACCCTAACTCGCCTCTTGGTATTCTTATTTGGCCTATAAATAAGTCTTCTTTCTTCCGCCCCTATCAACAGTTCCAGTCAAGCATTCTCGCCTTCGTCTTCCCCCTTTCTATCGAAACCAATCCAGAGGGAAACCCTAACTCTTAGAGCAGCAATGGTGGGAGGTGACAACCGTGGCAAGCGTCTCGCCGAAGGAGCACCCGAAGGGAGCCGATCATGGCGCAATCGGCAGCGTGGGTAAGAGTCAGTTTCTTGCCCGCTTGTATCTCCGTTTCTTTGTTCATTCTCCTAACCTTAACTTGCTTCCTCATCAGGATTAGGTCCATCTCCACTAGCCGTAGCATCCCTTTCCCTACAGCAGCAGCAGATCAGCCGGGAGTCCATTGCCCGTTTCCTCTGGGTCTTCAGATTCCTACCACTCCAACCCCTGGGACTTGGGTTCGGGTTCGGACGCCGCAGACGTCTCATACACCTCTGCAGAGGCGGTCACCTTCAAGGGCAAAAGAGATGAGACCCGCACAGAGTTGGAGAATATCTCCAAACAATATGACATTGATCAACTCGAGTGGGAGGACCAGCGGAAGCAGCTCTGCGATGCCATTACAGGTTAGCCAAAAGCAATCCTGTTTGACCTTCTCTTTCAATCCTGTCTGCTCATCTGATTTGCATCTTCGTTCAGCGCTTTCTGCAGAGAATGAGCGCCTGAAAGCCGCGGCGAACAAGATCGCCGACAAGGTCAACGCTCAAGGAGAGACCGCCGAGGCACGCCTTGACAACGCGGACGGCCACATCAACCAAGTCGCCATTCGTGCACCATGGCACAACTCTGGGGCTGTCGGCAATGACTACCCCACGCGGTGAGGACTTATCCGTCCAGCCAATCGGCTTTCGTGGTCAAGTGCCCCCGGAGGATGTTGAAGGCATCGATGACCTTCTGGAGAGCTATGAAGATCACACAACCGCCCTTGCTGAAATCACAGATGCCTAGACTGTCCTCAACAAGCTGTTTGAGGAGTAGCTTGTAATTAGGAATCCTATGTAAAAACTTCGTTCTGTGAAATATTTGCGACCCCTACTGGTCTTCTCCCTTTGATTCGTTCTGAGAACGACCAATCTGAAGAATGCTTGCGTGATGTGTTTATATTTTTTGCTCTAAAGGCGACATATACCGTGTCGGCTATTCTCTGAATTTCCAGAGTATTTTTTCGGCTAAAGGAGATACCTCTGTATCGGTTATTTATGAAAAACTTCTCAAGTATGTTTACGCTCCAACCTCAATAATGGGATGAAATTTCTTAAGAAATCGTCCGTTAATAGCCCTAGCAAACTCCTCTCCCAGCAGAGTCTTCAAAATATACGCATTGCCAGGTGCACGCCTCTCTATCCGAAAAGGTCCTTCCCAATTTGGTGACCACTTACCGAACATTCTATCGTTTGTACCGATCGGCAATATAACCTTCCAAACGAGATCTCCTTCTGTGAATTGTTTTTCTTTGACCTTCTTATTGTAATATTTGGCAACACACAATTTGTTTTTCTCAATGTTCTCCAATGCTTTAAGACGAACCAAATGTAAATCTTCTAACTCATCCATCATTAGACTCATGTAGTCTTCTCTCTTCAAATCGTTTTGCAATGTAACTCGTCTTGACCCTGATTGCAATTCCCATGGAAGCACAACATGATGTCCGTAAACCAACTCATAGGGGATGCTTGAGTAGACCCATGACAAGCCATTCGGTAAGCCCACAAAGCCTCATTAAGAACCGAATGCCACTTCTTCGGCTTTTTATCAATCTCCTTCTGAATAATTTTGATCATGATCTTATTCGATGCTTTAGCCTGGCCATTGGCTCGTGCATAATAAGGAGAAGAATTGTATAACTTGATCCCCATTTCTTCAGCAAAATCACAAAACTCGGATGAAGTAAACTGAGTCCCTTGATCTATTGTTATAGTTTGAGGAATCCCGAATCTGTGAATTATATGTTCTTTAATAAAATTGACCATGTTTTCTGATGTAACCTTTTTCAAGGGGATAGCTTCAACCCACTTTGTAAAATAATATGTAGCCAATAGCACAAACTTATGGCCTTTGCTAGAAGGAGGATGAATTTGGCCGATTAAATCTATGCCCCATCCTCTGAACGGCCAAGGCTTGACAATCGGGTTCAAAGCTGACGCTGGAGCTCTCTGAATATTACCAAATCTCTGACAGTCTTGACACCCCTTGTAATATTCAAAGCAATCTTCAAGCATGGTTGGCCAAAAATCACCTGATTATCCACTTCATCCGGTGGGCCGATTGATGTGCACCACATACTCCTTCGTGCACTTCATACATCAGCTTCTTTGCTTCTTCCTGACTCAAACATTTGAGGAGCACTCCATCTATGGATTTATAGTACAACTGGCCATCAAGGATTACAAACATAAGAGCCTTGTACCTGAGCTTTCGGGAAACCCTCTGTGATGGATGTTTTAAATAATTGGCAATTTCATTTCTCCAGTCACCAATTACCCGACCTTCATCCAAAGCATGAATTTCTTGATCCTCTCGGTATCCCGAAGCACTTTGAGCCAGTCTGTTTGCTTCTTCATTCTGCCCCCTATCGATATGATGCAAGGTGGCTACTTGGAAACACTTCAGAAGCTCTCGACACTCTTCATAATATCCCTTTAACATATCACTCTTGCATTCATATTGGTCGATCAGTTGGTTAATTACCAGCTCATAATCCCCAAAAACCTCAACAACAACAGCCTTCATTTCGACAAGCAGTCGGAGCCCTTTAAGCAATGCCTCATATTCTGCCTGATTGTTAGTCACCAAGAATCCAATAGGGATGGCATACTCAAAAGTCAACCCTCTAGGGGAAATCAAGAGAATACCAGCACCACCACCTTTGCTACAAGATGAACCATCAAAAAACAAAGTCCATGGTGCAATGGTTACCATCTTAGCAGAAGGATCACGGTGTTGGGTAACAAAATCGACAATGACCTGACCTTTTACTGCTTTTGCCGATTCGTACCTTAGATCAAATTCTGACAGAGCTAAAATCCATTTGCCAATTCTTCCATTTAAAATTGACATCAATAACATGTGTTTTATCACATCGAATTCAGAAACTACTACACATTCGGCATTTAACAAATAATGCCGAAGCTTAGTACACGAGTAAAGTACACATAAGCAAAGCCTTTCTATAGCCGAATACCTTGACTCTGGATCTAGCAGTTTTCGGCTAAGGTAAGCTATTACTCTTTCCTTCCCTCCAAACTCTTGCATGAGGGCCGACCCTATTGTTAGGTTGTCGGCGGCCACGTACAACTTAAAAGGCTTGTCAAGTTGCGGAGCTACCAATACGGGCGGCACCTTCAAGTACTCTTTGATCTCATCAAAAGCCTTCTATTGTACGTCACCCCACACAAACTCTCGATCCTTTTTATGCTTCAACAGTGGAGAGAAAGGCAACACTCTTTCTGACAAATTAGATATGAATCTTCTCACGAAATTGATCTTGCCAAGTAGTGATTGCAACTCGGTGAGATTGGTTGGAGGGACCACCTTGTCTATTGCTTCCATGCTTTTCTTGCCGACCTCGATCCCTCCTTTATGGACTAAAAAGCCTAAAAAATCGCTAGCCGAGATTCCAAAAGCACACTTGTTCGGGTTCATCCTCAAACCATGCTTCCTAGTGCACTCCAAGGTCTTCCTTAAATCGGCTAAATGCCCTTCGTGATTTCTAGACTTGACTACCACGTCATCAATATAGATTTCCACAATCTTGCCGATCAACTCGTGAAAAATATAGTTCATGGCTCTCTGATAAGTCGCACCGCCATTCTTTAAACCAAAAGTCATGACAACCCATTCAAACAAGCCAATGTGACTAGGGCATCTGAAGGCTGTTTTCGAAATATCCTCTATTGCCATAAAGATTTGGTTATACCCAGCATTACCATCCATAAAGCTGATGACTTCATAACCAGCCGACGCATCGACGAGCAGATCGACAACTGGCATTGGGTATCCATCCATAGGAGTAGCTTTATTGAGGTTTCTAAAGTCAATGCATACCCTCATCTTTCCATTCTTCTTGTACACCGGGACTATGTTTGAAACCCAATCTGCATATCTGCATGGCCGAATAAAATCTACTTCCAACAATCTTTCAACTTCCTTTTTTACATCGGCCAGTACCTCCTCTTTGAAAATCTTCCGGGGAGGTTGTTTGAAAGGATGGTATCTAGGCTTGATCGGCAATTTATGCTCAACGATAGAACGATCCAGTCCGGGCATCTCTGAATAATCCCAAGCAAAACAATCTTTGAATTCTTTTAGCAGGTCTATCAGCTTCAACCTATGCTCTTGGTCTAAATTTGCACTGATAAACATCGGCCTTGGTTTAACATCATCACCAACATTTATCTCCTCTAGCTTATCGGCCGACATGAAGCCACGTCCCAGCTTCCATTCGCTGTCATCGATTGGGTTCCTCATTAAAAATTACTCCTAGAGCCGACTACTTGGATCGGCTGTTGGCCCTTGCCGGAGACATTCATAGGACCTTCTCCCCAAATCTTTCCAGAGAAACAATCGAAGCCATCATACTCCGAGTAGATAGGTTCTGCGGCAGCAACACTTACCGAATCATCGGCATGAACAGTCTCAACATCATCTTCAATCCATTGAATGAGAGCCTGATGCATGGTTGAAGGTATGCAGTAGTTAGCATGGATCGAATCTCTTCCCAAGAGCAGACTATATGCCCCCTTGCCATCTATGACAAAGAAGGTAGTGATCAGAGTCTTTGATCCAATCATCAACTCGACGTGTACTGCGCCCTGAGTGTCGGAAGGGTTGCCAGCAAAGTCTCTGGGTACCAAGTCGGTCTTCAACAACTCCTCATTAGTCATCCTGAGCTTCCTAAAGGTAGTATAAGGCATGATATTGATGGCAGCTCCTCCATCAACCAGCATCTTGGTCAGAGGCTTGCCATTGACATATCCCTTCACGTAAAGCGCCTTCAAGTGTCGATGTCTGGCCGGTTTATCGAACACTACCTATTGAGTCAGGACAAGCTGGGCCATTAGATTCTGATACCCGCTCTCCTCTGCATCTGAAGACACTTCTTCTTGGATATCTTGGTCCTCGGGAGCTATAAATTCTGATGTAATGAAGAAGGCCATGTATGCATCAGCCAAACGGTCGTATCCATTGGGTTTTCCCTTAGGACGCCATGTTGGTTTCTGTTCGGCAGTCACTTGTGCTAGTTCTCTGTTCCTCAAGCGTTACACCCTCCTTTACTGAAACTTCTTTAGACCTGGTGGACACCACTGGCCGCTCTGCCATGCATACTCCCGGTGCTCTCTCTCCTCAGAACAAACCCATTCTTGATCAGCAAACCTTTTACCTTGCCGATCCTCCGAGTCGCCTATTATTAAACGCCGATCGTCCCTAGGAACGTGTGCTCCAAGTCTTTCATGGACCGGATGGCGGTTGACCCGGAACTGCCTATACCCTGAATACTGATCACTGCATTCGGGGCAATTATCTCTAGTAGGCAGCTTTAGGCATTCATTCCAACAATGCTTGAAAAACGAGCATCCCCAATGAGACTGCTCCTGTTCTCTCAAGCGCTCTTGTTTTCTCTAATACACTTCTTCCTCATGCCTCTGACATTCCTCTATGAATCTCTGCTCCTCGTAATGCATCTACCTCTGATATTGCTCTTGCTCCCGTTGCCATTTGTTTAACAGGATCCGCGTTGTAACCCTGGGTTTGGAAGCTTCCCCTCTTTCAGCTCGGCTACTCTGGAACTGTCCTCATTGCTGAACCTCCTCATCTGTAATCTGCCGATCAGGGTCAACGGCACCAGTCCTTTTCGCTCTATCTGAGGTCAGCACCTTCATCTCGCCCTTGCCCTTGGAGTCTTCCACGGAAACCATATTCATAGAGAAAGATACTGTGTTCTGTGCAAAACGATTAGCGTCAATCTTCATCTTGTCGTCAAACTTCAAATGCCCTTCCTGAATAGCTTTCTGGATTTTCATTCTGAACACCCGACAATCATTGATGGCATGGGAATTAGTATTGTGATAGCCGCAAAACTTTTTGTACTTTACTCCTTCAGGGTGCAGCATGGGGTGCCCTTCCGGCAATTTGATGCGCCCATCCTTCAACAATAACTCGAACAACCTATCTGACTTGGAGACATCAAAGTCATAAGTACCTTTCTGCTGCCTCGACCATCGTTGATTAAGTTGAGTCAGCTCTTTTGCCTAGACCAGTTCGGCTGTGGCTACTTCATCTTCGTCCTCATATTCCGTCGCTTCCTCCAGGAAACTCTGATACACCGTATTAGCCATATCACCTTTCTGGAAACGGTTATCCCTTCTGAACCCGTGAGCCTGGTTATTCATCATCGCTAACTGTTGTGATAACTGACCAAGGTCTTCGAAGTCCGTGCCAAACAGCTTCTCTCTGACATTCGGCTGCATGCCTGTCACTGCCATCCCTGGCAACTGGTCGTCTAGCAGATTCAATGAATAGCAGAGGTTTTTGGTTTCTCTAAACCTGTGGAGATACTCCTAGGGTGTCTCATTGAAGGACCGAGAACGACGACCAGAGGGGGGGTGAATGGGAGCCAAATAAAATTCAACTCAAAGACTTGGCCCTTATCCCAAAATCACACTCAAAACTTGACCTCTGAAGAACTGACTCGCACATGACCTAACAAGTAGGTGGACACCTTAGGAAGACCCCTAAAGGTGCAGCGGAGCATTCGGAGAAGATGGAGAACGATCAAAGCCGTGAACTTGAAACCGATACACCGAGAGCGGTACTCTCAACCCCTAGAGAGAAGAGGCAAGAGCACACCCAAAAATACTTATGAGAACTGGTCTCAAAAGTACCTAATCTGGAACCCAAAAATACTTATGAAAACTGGTCTCAAAAGTACCTAATCCAGTTTCTTACGTGAATACGAATCTAATGCAACAAACGGAACTTAATTCAGAGTCCGGATGAGAGAGAAACGGCCAAAACAGCGATCAATAGTGACCACAGGACCACTCGCCTTGGTCCGGTGGTGAGGTCCGAAGGTGAGGTCCGGAACTAGGTGCGTTGCTGTAGTTTTTCGGCTGTACCACCGGACCACTTGCTATGGTCCGGTGCTATGGTCCGGAGGGTGGTCCGGAGGGTGGTCCGACGCTGTTTCTTCACAAAATCAGCAACACAATGAGCTCTGGACCTTCTGGACTAGTGGTCCGAAGGTACCACAGGACTAGTCCGGAGGGTGGTCCGGAGCTAGGGGCTGCTCTGGACACTTTCGGCCAAACCACAGGACCACTTGCCTATGGTGCGGAGCCTTGTCCAAGGAGGTCCGGAGGATAGTCCGGAGCTCACGAACAGTGTACAGAAAACCCGCAAAAATCAATTTGTCTCCGCCAAATCATCCCAAAACTCAACCAAATGAACTCCAACTGCAACCAAACTTTGTAGGCATGATCCTTGTACAGTTGAGAACCAAACTAAAAGAGAGAGCAAATGCAAAACGGAAAGAACACAAGCAAAACGGGGACACGATCACAAAAGTGAAGCCACCATGGCTTACGGAGGTTACGGCCTCCGATTCCTCGCAACAATCACAAGTTCTTACACCGGTGACACGGTGGATCTCAAGCAAGAAGAAGCTAGGGAAGGGAAAACCTATGAATAGGTGGGAGAGAGAGTAATGCAAGAGATAAGGATGAGGATACCCCTTCATCCTCTATTAAACGAGGCTTTGGCTATTTCCCAAAGACCCCCCTAGATACAAGACCGAATTACCTAGCCCTAAGACATTGTAATCCAAGTCGGTAACTCTCAACCACTCGTTTGAATGGACGGCCCCGCTTCCTGCCGGGAGTTGCCGTCGCCTCGACGCAACCTCCAGGATTCCGCCACGTGCCATCCCCGCTTCCTCGGAAGCTCCGCCCGGGTTTTGAGGCCCAAACCCGCGAAACCCGCCACCGGTAGCTTTGGTCTCAACTACCGAACCCCGAGTTTTGAGGCCCAAATTCGGAAACCGTCCTCAGATGGTTTTGAGGTCCAAACCACCAAACCGCTCGACTTGAGCCACCTTGCCCTCGCCCGGTCGGACTCCGAGTCCCCTGAGCTTCCGCTCGACTCGCGCGTCCACCGTCTTGACTCGGTCGACTCAGTCTACCTCCATGTCTTCTCGCACTCTCTGGTGCCAAGTACTAGCCACCACAGCTAGTCCTCCGGCGTCCATGGTCCCTCAGTCCGAGCCTTGCTTCCGCCCTTCACCGCTCTCAGTCCATCGGCATGAGAAGCCTCTACTCGACCTTCTCCACGCCATTGACCACTGTCACTAGGCAAAGCACCTGCACACCACAAGCCGATAGACATGCACAGACTTGCTTTCGCAAGGGGTTAGGGTAAGCCACTCAAACTGAAACACTCACGTGTTGGACGATCACTCATCATAAAGTTGAACATACATGGGTACTTATTCACCATGTGTTCGCAATCTCCCCCTTGATGAGTGCATTGTCAACACAAGTGCATTTCAGATTTGAGCCACAAGGTAAAGCTCTCCAAATGATCAAAAAGCTGAGAAAGCCAAAACGGGATCACTTGAGAGAAGCAAGGCAAATCCAAAACTTGGTTCCCAAAGACATGGGAAACGGCTCGACGCAACCAAGCAAAACTAGCCCTCAAGAAGAGGCAGAAACGGGCTCAACATCGCTAGCAAGTCCAAGATACCAATCAAAAACTCTCAAAGCTCAGAAAACCAATTTAAGCACTAAGGGAGCTCAAAAGATACCAATTGAAACCACTTACGTCCCTTAATGCTCAAGAAAAAATCGAGACCTGTCGGAGCCAACAAAGCAAGCTAGACCATCCAGAAGAGGCAAAGGCTCAACACATCTAGCAAAACCTCCCCCTGGCAAAAGCACACTCAAGATACCAAATGAAACCAATGAGATGCACTCTTTCTCCCCCTTGGAAGTAGATGGCTGAAAATGGAATGAAATGCACATCTCTCCCCCTTGTTGACACATGTAGCTCATCAAACATCAACAACTCAAGATCCGGCTACAAATGCCATGAAATGCAAAATGAGTGCAGAAGCTTCATACTTAGAGCTAAGACAATGAAAAGATGCTCTAAGTGATGTGATCCTGTGAGAATAGGAAAAGCTCTACGTGCCCAACAAAGACTCAAGTTGAGCTTAAGATCACTTTAGAAGCTATTTTAGAGGGCATATCATGTGAGAGCAGAGAAAGGGTATCACCTCCTAGAGACAACTAGACATGGCAAACAAGATAGGATCTATCTCAAAGCAGTCTCATGTATAGCAAGTAAAACTATCCCTTAGCAAAGTTCATACAACAAGCCAATGACCCAACTGAATGAATTTTCCAAATTTTAGAGTTTTGCAGCCAATTTTCAGTTTTAGGCACATTTAAGTTGTATGCGAGTGGTTGCAAGCAAAGTGGTGTCACTGCTTACCAACCGGGCGAAGTCAAAGGACTTGACACATCGGTTTTGGTCATACACAACACCGCTCAAGTATCGACCCATATGGGAAGCAGTCTCGAACACACGGTGAATTGCTCACAATGCAGACCCAACTCGATCTTTCCAATTCACAAAATAGAGAGCAATTTCATTTTAGATATTAATCATGGTGCTCAAAGGTAGTGAATGAAACAATGAAGAGCCATAGTTACAAGATATATACAAGGCAGCCAAGAAGGATCTTCCAAAGCCTACACATGCTAGTGCCATTTCAGAGGTGACATGGGGAATTAAATTCAGTTTTAAAGCTTTGCTAACTTAGCTCTATTGCATATCAAGAGATCAAAAAGAGTCTAAGTTAGGCAACACCATAGACACATAAAGCACCTCAAACAGAGCATAGATTCATTATATCGGCTATAAGTATGAAGCTTAAAATGACCTAAGTCACAAATGCAAATGAGATGCACAATGCATTGACACCAACTAACACTAACAAGACACCAATTTAGAAGAAGGACAAAGAAAAGAAAAAAAGAACCAAAAAGAACTAGGATACACAAAACTTTCCTCCTCTAAAAAGGAAAGCAAACACCCAACTCGCCCCGAAGGAGAGAAAACACAGCTTGATCCAAAGGCCTAGTGAGAATATCCGCAAGCTGGTTTTGGGTCTTGACATGCTGGAGGTCAATGTCGCCCTTCTCGTAGTGATCACGCAAAAAGTGAAAGCGGACCTCAATGTGTTTGGTCTTCGAATGAAGCACTGGATTTTTAGCCACACTAATTGCACTCGTACTATCACAAAGCAGAGGCACCTTAGTAAGCTCAAGACCGAAATCTCTCAAAGTGGCAATCATCCAAATCAACTGAGAGCAACAACTAGCCGCGACAACGTACTCAGCTTCGCACGTCGACTGTGCCATGCTAGATTGTTTGCGAGAAGACCAAGAAACCAACGAAGACCCGACAAACTGGCAAGTCCCAGAAGTGGACTTCCGATCAAGACGGCATCCGACAAAGTCAGCGTCAGAGTAACCGCAAAGCATAAGAGAGGAAGAGGTGGAAAACAGAAGACCAAATTCGGGAGTGAATCGCAGGTACCTCATGATGCGTTTCACCGCTTGCTTGTGCGAAGTCCGTGGGGATGCCTAAAAATGTGCGCACAGGCAAACGGCGAACTAAATGTCCGGCCGGGTCGCCGTCAGGTACAGAAGTGACCCGATCATGCTTCGGTACTCAGTCTGGTCCACTGCCTCTCCTTCCTCGTCCGCATCCAAAGCAGTCATAGTCGACATGGGCATCGAAAGAGGATTTGCCTCACCCATGTCAAACTTCTTCAAGATATCCTTCGTGTACTTGCCTAGGTGCACAAACGTCCCTTCCCGGGTTTGGTTGATTTGCAACCCGAGAAAGAAAGTCAACTCTCCCATCATGCTCATCTCAAATTCCATGCTCATAAGATCTGCAAACTTGGCAACAAGAGCATGAGAAGAACCACCAAAGATGATATCATCCATGTATATTTGGACAAGGAGAGTGTCTTTGCCTTGCTTGAGGAGAAACAATGTCTTATCTACCGATCCCATTTTAAAACCCTTAGCAAGCAAAAAGGTTCGCAATCTATCATACCATGTTCTAGGGGCTTGTTTCAAACCATACAAAGCTTTGTGAAGTTTAAAAACATGGTTTGGAAACTTGGGATTTTTGAAACCAGGAGGTTGTTTAACATAAACTTCCTCCTCTATGTAGCCGTTTAAGAAAGCACTTTTAACGTCCATTTGAAAAAGTTTAAAACCCTTAGAAGCCGCAAAAGCTAGAAGGATTCTAATGGCTTCTAAACGAGCTACGGGAGCAAAGGTTTCCTCATAGTCTATTCCCTCCTTTTGACAAAAGCCTTGAGCTACCAACCTAGCCTTGTTGCGCACTACCACCCCATCTTCACTTTGTTTATTTTTTAAAACCCATTTGGTACCTATGGAGTGGCAACTAGGTGGTGGAGGAATTAAGACCCAAACGCGGTTTCGCTCAAAGTTTTCTAACTCCTCATGCATGGCATTAACCCAATCCAGATCCATCAAAGCGTGTCCAACATCTCGGGGCTCAAAAGAAGCGACAAAAGCCGAATGAGCAAAGTGAGAGATATAAGACCTGGACCGCGTGACTCGACGGTCAATGTCGTCGATGATCTTCTCCGGCAGGTGCTACCGTTGTATGTGGCGGGGAGCCTGCCTAGACGAAGTGGCCTCCCCCTCGACAGCAGCTGGAGCTCCCTCAGGTGCAACAGGCACCGTCTGAAGAAGCTGCTCGACGCCCCCCATGTTGAGGAATTAGTCGGATCGGGACCGTGAGCCAAAGTGGACGTCGCAGGGTCGACGGGGGCAGCCAGTGGAGTTGGCTCGGGATCACCCCAATTGGCATCATCCTGCTCCTCCTCCACAAAGATGCTAGTGTTCACCTCATCATCACCTACAAGCTCAAAAGCAGTGGAAACACAGGGCATAGTCTCATCGAAGGTAATCTCACAAGTCTCCATTACTCGGTTAGTCTCAAGGTTAAGTGCACGATAAGCACGAGAGTGAGTAGAATAACCAAGAAAGATATCGTCAGAAGACCGTGATTCAAATTTATCCAACTTACCACCCTTTTTGAGGATGAAGCACCTGCACCCAAACACCCGTAGGTGACTTACCTTGGGTGGTCTCCCAAATCGCAACTCATAAGAAGTCTTCTTCTTGAAAGCTCGGAGGAAAATGCGATTGGAAACATAGTAGGCAGAACTGAGTGCTTCGTCCCAATATCGCCTAGGAGTCCTATGCTCATCGAGCATCATCCTGGCCATCTCAACAAGGGTCCGATTCTTGCGCTCAACAACACTGTTCTGCTAGGGAGTGTGAGGTGAGGAAAACTGGTGATCGAGACCCAAAGAAGAGCAAAGAGTTGAAAATTGAGCATTCTTGAATTCTTTGCCATTGTCACTGCGGATAGCTCTCATGACATTCTTAGGTAGCTCATTTTGCAATCTCAAAATCAGATCTCGAACAAGTGGAAAAGCCTCATCCTTACTCTCCAAAAAGAACACCCAAGAGTATCTCGAGTAGTCATCAACGACTACAACCACATACCACTTCCCTCCTTCCAACCTGACGCGAGCTGGACCAACTGTGTCCATGTGTAAGAGTTCGCCGGGTCGAGTGGTCATGACCTCAGTCACAAGAGGATGGGAAGCGGCAACCATCATGCCATGCCTGCAAGGATGGCAAACCAAATCCTTCTCGAACTTTAGCTTTGGCAATCCTTGGATAAGGTCCATTGAGCTAAGCCTTGCAAGCAAGTCAAAACTCAAATGTCCCAATCTCCTATGCCACTTCCTAAGCTCGGAAGAAGAACCGGCAAGAAGACAACGAGAAGGTCCGGAAGAGATAAAAAAATCCGCACGAAAAATCTTCCTGAAGGGTAAAATCCGGCAAACAAGCTCACCACGAGAGTCCAAAATCCGGGAGAGATTAGGCTTGAAACTCACTTCAAAACCTTCATCAAGGAGTTGCGAAACCGAAAGAAGGTTAAAATGCCAATTCGCAACCAAAGCAACATCCTTGAGGACAAAAGAAGAGTTCACTCGAATCGACCCTTGGGAGACAACCTTACCTTTACTCTTATCCCCGAATGTGATATACTCGGTGTGGTGCACGGGGTCGAGGCTGGAGAACCACTTGGCACTTCCGGTCATATGGCGTGAGCATCCGGAATCCACAAGCCAAGTCTCCTCCAATCCTCCTTCCTACATCAATAAAAAGACATAGGGTGAGCAAACGGACCAACACTGGGGTTAGTAAACTGTGAAGGATACCAGTGTTGTCCCACTTGCCCAAAGAATGGGTTAGGAGAAAAACCAAACATCTCTTGTCCCATGGGAGGATAGAGATCACCACGAAGGGGAAAACGTGGTCCGCTAAAGAAGGGTGGAGTAAAGCCACTGCCACGAGGCCCGTAGTCGTATGGGTCACGACCGGTACCCCGCCGGGTACGACCACCACGTGGTCTCGCCTCCTGAGGCCTATCACCTTGAGGCATTGTACCTCTAAGCCTAGTAGTGCGCCTTCGAACTTCCGGTTCACGCACCCCAACTCATGGGTGGTACATGTCCCGGTTGTTCAACTCAACCTGCTTCCGATCATCTCTCTTCCTCCTAAAGCAAAACTCAGCCAAGTGTCTATCCCTCTCACAATACTCACAATGGTACCTCACCACACTCTTGGTAGGCACTCTCTTGTTGGGTTGGGTGGCTCTAGCTTTCTTAGGAAGGGGATCACTAGAGATGTCTAGCAGGGTGTCAAGTGGGTTGCGAAGATGGTTCGGTTTTGCAATCCACACTTGCTTCGGTGGAATGGTTTTGGGTGGCTCTTCAAACACACCATCTCTCAAAGGAAACTCAGAGGGGTCTGTAGGCTTAGGTGGAGTGATCTTGGTAAGCTTGGGAGTTGTGGTGGGTTTCTCATTCTCGCTCAAACCACTGCACTCACCGATCTTACCGAACATGCTATCGTCCTTCCCACCTATAGCAAAGCCTACTCCCGTGCTGCCAGCCCTTTTGCATTGGCTGAGCATCATCCCCAACTGCGGCTCTCGGCAATACACCCAGCTCAAGATGGACCGAAGGTATGTGTTTTCTTCCTCGGTATGCATCTTGTCGTGTCTGCACGACGCGATCTCAAGCCCCAAAGCCTCAAAATGTTCCGACTCTCTAGTGCTATCTAAGCTGACCTTCTCTCGCACAGCAATCCTAGCATCTCTTTGTGCCAGCTCAGAACGCAAGCCTAAGCAAGACTTGCACGCACCAAGTAAGCTAGGCCTAGCCTTCAGCTCACTGACCTCCTCCAGTAGAGTGCCATACTTGTCCTCGAGAGTGACAAGACTAGACATGTGGATGGCACAAGCATCACACTCTACCTCCTCGGTAACCACCACTGATGCCTTAGCAAACTCTGGCTCATGCAGCGTGCTAAGATACTTATCCTTGAAATCGTTCCTCTCGCATGCGGCACGCTTGAGCAAAGCATCTTGACTCATCAAGGTGTCGTTCAAAGACTCAATCTTGAGAGAGAGGGATGCGATGGTGGGTGGTACCTCGGGTGTGTCGGAGTCGTAGTCGTAGTTGGGGCCATCCTTGCGCTTTTCGACCTTGCCTTCTTCAATCGCCATGGTGCAAAAGCCACCGTGCTTGGCGTTGGCATAGAAGCGTAGGCCGTTGAGCTTGTCCTCAACCTTTCCCTTGGACTCATCATCGCTCGAAGAAGCACCTCCATCGGAGGAGGCATCGATGTCACTGAGGGAGGTGAGGAAGGCTCGGTGCTTGGCCTTCACCTTGTCAATCACCTTCTTGGAGGACCTTCGGTGGTATCCACCCTTGGGCTTGTGCTTGTCCTCAAAGTGGTGCTCGTGCTTGTCCTTGCACTTGGTGAAGTCACCTGCAACTTTCTTAGGGTAGTTTGCGATGAACTGATCCTCATCATCGCAATGGTAGCACCCCTTGGCTGAGCCACCACGCCGACGGTTCAAACGGTTGTTGTGAAATCGTGAGAACTTGGTGATGACCAAAGCCAGCTCATCATCTCCAAGAGCCTTCACTTGATCCTCTGTCACAGAAATCAAAGACAAAGCAAACAAAGAGTGTGAAGGGTCAGAGGAGGAAGAAGACATACCACCAGGGCCAGAAACTAACGCCATAGATGGTTTCGACGGGTTTTCAAGCTTGGCCCGGGTCTGGTAGTCAATCTTTGAGGACTTGAGCTTGCTGAACAGCTCGTCCACAGTCAGGGCATCATAGCCCAGTGACTCCTGAATGGCAGCCACCTTCATCTCCCACACCTTCCGATCAAGAGCATGCAAAAGCTTGATAGCCATCTCATGATCATCATAAGGCAAGTTGGCTCGATTAGCACACATCTTGTTGACAATAGATTAGAAACGAGTGAACATCCCGTCAACAGATTTGTCGGCCAACTGAGAAAAGTTCTCGTACTCTCTACGGTACATGTCGAAGAGTCTGGACTTGATTTGAGTGTTACCCTCATGATATCGCACAAGTGTTTGCTAGATCTCCCGTGCCGTAGTGAGACTCGAAACTCTCTCAAACTCAGGAAGAGACAAACTCGAGAAGAGGATGCTACGGGCTCTTGCGTTTGACACATGTTGCGTGATTTGCAGCTCATTAATCCGAGTGCCAAGAACCACGTAGTCAGCACTCTCACAAATCTCCCAATACTTTGTATCAAGCCCTTGGAGGTAAGCAGACATGCGCACCTTCCAATAGGAGAAGTTTGTTCCATCGAAGAACGGAGGTTTGCCAGCACCTCGCTCCATGACGCCTTCATGGATCAAGAACCGTGTAAGGTGGATTGATCCTTAACCGTCTCTGATACTAATTGAAGGACCAAGAACGACAACCAGAGGGGGGTGAATGGGAGCCAAATAAAATTCAACTCAAAGACTTGTCCCTTGTCCCAAAATCACACCCAAAACTTGACCTCGGAAGAACTGACTCGCACATGACCTAACAAGTAGGTGGACACCTTAGGAAGACCCCTAAAGGTGCAGCGGAGCGGTCAGAGAAGATGGAGAACGATCAAAGCCACGAACTTGAAACTGATACACCGAGAGCGGTACTCTCAACCCCTAGAGAGAAGAGGCAAGAGCACACCCAAAAATACTTATGAGAACTGGTCTCAAAAGTAACTAATCAGGATCCTTACGTGAATACGAATCCAATGCAACAAACGGAACTTGATTCGGAGTCCGGACGAGAGAGAAACGGCCAAAACAGCGATCAACAGTGACCACAGGACCACTCGCCTTGGTCCGGTGGTGAGGTCCGGAGCTAGGTGCGTTGCTGTAGTTTTTCGGCTGTACCACCGGACCACTCGCTATGGTCCAGTGCTATGATCCGGAGGGTGGTCCGACGTTGTTTATTCACAAAATCAGCAACACAGTGAGCTCTGGACCTCCGGACTAGTGGTTCGACGGTACCACACGACTAGTCCGGAGGGTGGTTCGGAGCTAGGGGCTGCTCTGGACTCTTTTGGCCAGACCAAAGGACCACTCGCCTATGGTCCGGAGCCTTGTCCAAGGTGATCTGGAGGGTGGTCCAGAGCTCACAAACAGTGTACAGAAAACCCGCGAAAACCAATTTCTCTCCGCCAAATCTTCCCAAAACTCAACCAAATGAACTCCAACTGCAACCAAACTTTGTAGGAATGATCCTTGTACAGTTGGGGATCTATCCCGAAGAAATCATCGCTAAATTTGGAGAGGATAAACGAGAACACTCGGATTTGGGGGAGAAGGAGAAGAACGAAGAACGCCACAAAGAATTCGCCCGATCTACTCGCTCGTGAGGTTTGAGGAGAAAACCTTCGATGCAAAGATGCTCCTCACAAGTACGCACAACTTGGTTCAAACAGATTTTTCAAAGCTACTCTAAAAAAAGAGTAAACATCTCAGGAAAAAGAGAGAGGAAATGCAAAACAGAAAGAACACAAGCAAAACAGGGACATGATCACTAAAGCGAAGCCACCATGGCTTACGGAGGTTATGACCTCCGATTCCTCGCAACAATCACAAGTTCTTACACCGGTGACACGGTGGATCTCAAGAAAGAAGAATCTAGGGAAGGGAAAACTTCAAAATAGGTAGGAGAGAGAGTAATGCAAGAGATAAGGATGAGGATACCCCTTCACCCTCTATTTAACGAGGCTTTGGATATTTCCCAAAGACCCCCTAGATACAAGACCAAATTACCTAGCCCTAAGACATTGTAATCCAAGTCGGTAACTCTCAGCCACTCGTTTTAATGGACGGCCCCGCTTCCTGCCGGGAGTTGTCGTCTCCTCGACGCAACCTCCAGGATTCCGCCACGTGCCATCCCTGCTTCCTCGGAAGGTCCGCCCGGGTTTTGAGGCCCAAACCCGCGAAACCCGCCACCGGTAGCTTTGGGCTCAACTACCAAACCCCGAGTTTTGAGGCCTAAACTCGGAAACCGTCCTCGGATGGTTTTGAGGCCCAAACCACCAAACCGCACGACTCGAGCCACCTTGTCCTCGCCCAGTCAGACTCTGAGTCCCCTGAGCCTCCGCTCGATTCGCGTGTCCACCGTCTTGACTCGGTCGACTCGGTCTACCTCCATGTCTTCTCGCACTCGCTGGTGCCAAGTACTAGCCACCACAGCTAGTCCTCCGGCGCCCATGGTCCCTCAGTCCGAGCCTTCCTTCCGCCCTTCACCGCTCTCAGTCCATCGGCACGACAAGCCTCTACTCGACCTTCTCCACGCCATTGACCACTGTCACTAGGCATAGCACCTGCACACCACAAGCCAATAGACATGCACAGACTTGCTTTCGCAAGGGGTTAGGGTAATCCACTCAAACTGAAACACTCACGTGTTGGACGATCACTCATCATAAAGCTGAACATACATGGGTACTTATTCACCATGTGTTCGCACTCATTAACCCTCTGTCTCAAGCTCATAAGATCGACTAATTTCTTCTCATTGGTGCCTTTAAAGAAATACGCATGAAACTTCTGCTATAAATCTGCCCAGCTACCAATGGAGTTTGTGAAGGACCGAGAACGGCGACGAGAGGGGCGGTGAATGGGAGCCTCAAATTTCACTCGGAAATATTCGGGCCACTGTTCCCAAATACCACCCAAGGAAGCACACTTACTCAACCAGTAAGATCACGGCCCTAGAGAGGGTGGATACCTTTGGTGATGACCAAGAGGTATAGCGGGTCTTCCGGAAACCAAAAACTCAAACCGAGACACCGATAGTGTGGCTCTCAAACCCTAGAGAGAAGAGAAGAGAGCTCACCCAAAAATACTTATGAGAACTGGTCTCACAAGTGCGTCATAAAGTTTCCTACGTGATTACGAAACCAATGCAACAAATGGAACTCAATTCGGAGTCCCGACGAGGGAGAAACGGCCAAAACAGCGACGAAGAAAATCCTGAAAACCTTGCTGGAAGGGTGACGGACGCTAGCGACGGACTGAGTCCGATGGGCGACGGACGCTGCTCTGCCTGGAGAGTCCGACGCTCAAAAAACAGCCTGAAAACAGCGACGGACGATCGGGACGGACGCTGTCATCAGCACTACTTAGCGTCCGGCGCCTCCGACGGACCGTCCGACGCCAAACTCTGGAGCGTCCTACGCCCCCGAAATCTACACAGTGATCCCGAAAATCGTTTTCTCTCCTCCAAATCTTCCCAAAACTCAATCAAATGAACTCCAACTGCAACCAAATTTTGTAGGCATGATCCTTGTGTAGTTGGGGAGCTATCCCGAAGAAATCATCGCTCAATTTGGAGAGGATAAAGGGGAACACTCGGATTTGGGGGAGAAAAGGCAAAACGAAGAATGCCACAAAGAAAACACTCGATCTGTGTGCTTGTGAGGTTTTAGGAAAATTCCTTCAGTGCAAAGTTGCTCTTCACGAGTACCAAGAACTTGGTTCAAACGGATTTGCAAGAGCTACTCCCTACAGAGAGATTTCATCTGGGGAAAAAGAGAGAGCAAAAGCAAAAATGAAGAGCACAAGCAAAAATGCGAGACACGATCAAGTAAACAACACCACCATGGCTTACGGAGGTTACGGCCTCCGATTGCTCGCAGCAAACTCAAGTTCTTACGGAGGTTAGTGAAATCAACCTAGGGATCTCATGAACTAGAGAGAGGGTAGAGAGAGAGAGAGTTGGGGAAAATGATTAGGGTTCAAGAGATAGGATGAGGGATACCCCTTCACCCCCTACTTATCGGGCTTTGGCTATTTCCCAAAGACCCTCCCTAGATACATTGAGTGAACTACATAGCCTAAGCATTACAGTGCAAGCTCCGGAAAATATCTCTCGCATTTTGAATGGACGACCCCGCTTCCTGCCGGGAGTTGCCATTGCCTTGACGCAACCTCTAGGATTCCACCACGTGCCATCCCCGCTTCCTCAGAAGCTTAGCCTAGGTTTTGAGGCCCAAACCCAGGAAACCCGCCACCGGTAGCTTTGGGCTCAACTACCGAACCCCGAGATTTGAGGCCCAAACTTGGAAACCGTCCTCGGATGGTTTTGAGGACCAAACCACCAAACCACTCGACTCGAGCCACCTTGTCTTCGCCCGGTCGGACTCCGAGTCCCCTGAGCCTCCACTCGACTCGCGCGTCCACCGTCTTGACTTGGTCGACTCGGTCTACCTCCATGTCTTCTCGCACTCGCCGCAGCCAAGTACTAGCCACCATAGCTAGTCCGCCGGCGCCCATGGCCCCTCAGTCCGAGCCCCGCTTCCGCCCTTCACCCCTCTCAGTCCATCGGCACGGCAAGCCTCTATTCGACCTTCTCCACGCCATTGACCACTGTCACTAGGCATAGCACTTGCACACCACAAGCCGATAGACAAGCACATGTTTCTGCTTTCGCAGAGGTTAGCTTAAGCCACTCAAACTAAAACAGTCACGTGTTGGTCAATCACTCATCATCAAAACTAAACATACATGGGTACTTATCCACCATGTGTTCGCGTTTGCCGGAAGAGACGCGAACCTGGTGAAAGCCGGTCCTGTTAGAGACAAAGGGAAATACCGAATCCTCCAAGCATCATTCGTGGATGCTTCTCCTAGCTGCATCAAGTATCGGCTGATGTGTTCTATAATGTTGGTGTCATCCTGGCTAGAAAACATGGTCAGGTCTGTGGGAGCCTTAACCCTTGGAGGGAGAGCCACTCGGTTGTACCATTCTGGATAAGGGGATTTGTATGCATATGACTGGTTCTTTGGCTTCAAGCCAAACTGATTCTTCATCATGTCCGCCATCCTATCCATGATAAGATCAACACTGGAATTCGAAGCTCCACGTGCCTGCCCTTCAAATGGTAACCCTGCTGGGTTCCCATATCCCGGATTCGGGAGAGCATTGATGGTGCTGTAATCGGCAAATTCTTGATACCCCTCCCCATACATGCTCTTTTGCAACCTGTTTGCTATCGGGGATACCTTGCAAGCCGACTGTGGGACGCTCCCTGACGTGCTGAATGCGAGCTGGCCGTGAGTCATTGGATATTGGTGCTTCTGGTGAGGAACCACCCCAGCTTGGGTCCTATCAGGCGCTCCACCATCTTCAGCAGTCTTCTCTTGGTACTTAGGCACATGGAATAACGTTGCCCCTCGTATCGGACCATGAGCCTCCTCAAAGAGTTTATCGGCGGCTGGCCCGAACGTGCTGACCATGCTCTGACGAAAAGTGTTCAAGAAAGTTGTATGATGGTTTGTCATGGTTTCGCTCATGGATTTATAGATCACCTCACCGACTTTATGAGCCTCCTCCTCCTCTGTGTAATCAGTTTGATTTGGAAGGAGGGTTCTTGGGAGCGCCTGCTTTTGGAAAACCTTGTTGCTCTTGTTCTTTGAAAGGACATCAAGCACTTGTTCCGGAACTCATCGCATGCCTGCTGTATCAAATTCCTGATCTCTTCCGGCAACTCTTCCATAGTCACGTCTAGAACCAGGCTATTGTCGATTTCAACCATCTTGAGATGTGGAGTCCCACCGAGCGGGCCAAAAAGTGTGTTGACACAAAAAGTGACACTGTGTCTCACACACAGCAAGTCAGAAAGCGTGGCTTCAATCGGGCGCCTGGGTGTTTCGAGAACCGAAAACGTGCCAGTTAGTTTGACCTGAAACTAACAAAGGATGAAAATCATTAGATATAAACTGGAACATGCCGGATGAGACCAGACAGTTCCATATGTACGAACCTGAAGCCACTTACGACGACATACAGCTATAAAAGTTATCTGCCAACAGAGTATATAGATCATTCGGCTAAAGCAAAGAGCACGTGGCACTTTGATTGCCGAATATGCATGCATGGGAAGAGTACGTATGAATGAATCAAATGTCTAAAAGTTAAAGCGTAACCAAGCTTGGGAATCCGACCGATTTGGGATCCATGATGAAAGAAACATGTAAGAAAACATGACCAAACTAATCTAAGCTTACACCTGCCGCACGATACTCAGCTTTATCAAAACTTGAACGTGAAATAGCATGCAAGAACCCGCAACACGTGACAACCTAGATTGAACCAATTCGGCTATTATAAAACATAAGATCTAACTATTGAAACAACCTTGTTAAAACATGAATAGATCTATAACAAAGAGAAGAACCGAACTTCATCAATCTAGATTGGGCAAAGAGTGTTTGTAAATATATAGAACATATCAGGCAGATCAACACATGGTAACTTGATGAATCTAATAGATTTCGACAAATCTAATAGAGCCGATAAATATCTTGCTTTTTCTAAGCATAACAAGCAAACACCCGCCGCACGACATCTACTTATAAACTAAACACAAGCAAAGACTTCTTGATCATTAAACAAAGATCCGTCGCATGATCATTGAAAACAAACAAGACTACTTGCATCAATATCTAAATCCACTGCATGATACTAGACATGATAACAAGGTTGCCAGGACTTACGGAGGTCGACGGATCGATGATTCCTCTCGAAGAACTCGACGACACGACAAAAGGACTCGAAGTTGCCACGGGGCCGATTGTATTGATTTGGTTGTGAACGTTTTTACAATAGCCAAGGGTTTATATTTATACCTTGGTCATGACATGAGTCCTAAAAGGATACGATTACAAGATATTAAAGGAAAAATACAATATCCCGACTTTATTTTCCTTCGAAGTCTATATTTCCTTAATCATCGCGGCTATCATTACCGATTGGTTTCTGCTTGCCGTTTTTGTCGCTTCAACGAAAAACCGCCTCTCTCTTTGAAGTAGCCGACCGTACGACCAATTGCCGAATCTCTGGATATTAGCCGACCGCACAGATTTCACTGAATACCCTGAACACATGTCTTCGGCAGTCTTCTTTCAAACTGGCCCACCTGTCATTCTAAGTATGCCAAAATCCAGTGTTAACACTAGGCTTAGGGAAAACAACACAAAACTAGCAGAAAGGGCAGCAGAGGAGAGAATGGCACGCTTGGATTTAGAAGACAGTTTCAATGATTTTCGCATTAGCACTAGTGCGAAGATCAAGCGCTTAGCCCAGGCAATTAAGAGAGAGGATCTCTTTGCCCCTCCTTCTCCATAGATCGCTAGTTTCGTTAATAAGTTAGGCACTTAGATTTATTTTCAATCTTTTCCCTTCATCAATGTAACTTGTGCCTAAATTAAATATTTGAATTGAATAAAAAGTTTTGGTTCTGCTCGTATTTTACCCCAGCGGAACCCCTGCATTTGATCTACTTCTGTCACTATTTACAGCATGCTCCAAAACAAGTATGGGGGAGGTCGGTCGACACCCCAACATGTCAAAACACCAGTTCGTCCATTGAACCATGATGTACACGGCCATGACACGTTCCACAAAAAGTTGGACCAAAACGACCACAAAAAATTCAGAACTGACAGAGAAGATCAACATTCAGAGGTAAGGAATTCGAATGCAGAGACCAAAGTGGCCAAATGGACCCGGGGTGCGGTCGACCGACTGTACCTATAGGCCTCAGGCCCACCAGCCAACATCCACTCAGCCTCAACATCAATTCTGACTGGTTTGCCACGTTTCTTTCAAAAAAAATAATAAAAATAAATATATATAATTTCTTCATGAAATTCATCACTTACTTTAGTTTCCTTTTAATGTTGAATAAAACAAGAAGATCGCATCCAAATTTAAAATTTTGAAAATGACATGATCTATGATATTTAAAGGGCAAAGGCGTCATAAAGACAAATTCTTGCTTTTTGCTTATGCTAGTGGAAAAATATTTTGATAGGAAGATCATATGGACTAAGTTGTTGATTAATGTGATATAGTCTTGGCTCATGATTCATACATTTTCTATTTATAGTTCTTGGAGATTAATTTTTGAAAATGTCATAAAACCATAATGTCACTACTCCTCTATAGTGAGAAAAATCCTACCAAAGCCATAAATACTTATGCATGTTCAAAACCTTCCTCTTATGCTTCTTGTAATTACTTTGAGTTTGGTCAAACCTTGTGACCCTTGTTAAGAATTATGTCACAGTGCAAAGATCAAGATCACGTACACGCCACATATTTTCGCTGCTTCTACACTGGAAGTACGCAAAAACATGCCTTTCATTACATGATCCATGTTCATCAAATAAATAATCTAGAAATAAAGTTATGATCTCTCTCTAAATTCTTCAAAAAAGAGAGATATGGCTATCATAAATGAAAAATGATGATGAGCAAAGCTCTTTATTCTAAAAAAAGAGAGAGATGGCCATGTCTCAAGTTTATCCTAAAGTTAGAGAGATCATATACATAGTTAAGGAGTACATGTTAGTCATCTACCATTGTCCACACACATGCACATCTTGATATAGGACTATGACGTTCTTCTCCTTGGATCCTTGTTTTGACTTTACAATATAAGTAATACAAGTTTGATACATTGTTTATCCCTACCTAAGCTCCACATAAACCATTTAGGAGTAGGAAGAAACAAAGAAGGCAACCTCTTTATGCCTTGGTAAGGAATCATACACCGTGAGGGATCTAGAGTGCTATATGAGGTGATGAGGCCATAGCTATGATGGAGTCGAGGACGACTCCAATTCAAGAAGGAGAGGATGAGGAGGACTGCACCGCGAACTGAATGTCCGATCGAGTCGCTATCAAGTACAGAAGCGACCCGATCATGCTACGATACTCCGTCTGATCCACCGCCTCTTCTTCCTCGTCCGCATCCAAGGTAGTCGTAGTCGACATGGGCGTCGAAAGAGGCTTGGCCCCACCCGTGTCAAACTGCTTCAAGATATCCTTCGTGTACTTGCCTTGGTGCACAAACGTCCCTTCCCAGGTTTGCTTGATTTGCAACCCGAGAAAGAAAGTCAACTCTCCCATCATGTTCATATCAAATTCCCTGCTCATAAGATCTGCAAACTTGGCAACAAGAGCATGAGAAGAACCACCAAAGATGATATCATCCACGTAAATCTGGACAAGGAGAGTGTATTTGCCTTGCTTGAGGAGAAACAACGTTTTATCTACCGATCCCATTTTAAAACCCTTAGCTAGCAAGAAGGTTCGCAATCTATCATACCATGCTCTAGGTGCTTGTTTCAAACCATACAAAGCTTTGTGAAGTTTAAAAACATGGTTTGGAAACTTGGGATTTACAAACTCTTCCCATCACTCATCATCAAAGCTAAACATACATGGGTACTTATCCACCATGTGTTCGCAGAGATCTTTCAATCTGAATAATCCAGTTGAATTCTAATCCTGAAAGCATGAGTTCCTTTGGGCAGAGTTTGTCTACAAAGAAAGGGCTCGGGGGCAACTGTCTAAATCCCATTTGTCTTGCCACAACGGAAGGATTATAGAACTCATATGAGATGGGTGGTTTTTCTCTGTCGTGACGAACTTCCATAGGCAACAGGAAAGGTTTGACCAGATCATCGAAGACCAGCATAGAATGTTGGTCCGCACAACGCTCATGAAATCTGAAAGTGAAGGGAAGTTCGAACATTGAGACATCTGAGTAGGCAAACCACTCTGAGATATCTGCAGGGAATCCATTGTAGAATAGCCTGAGGAATTCCCTAGTGGTCTTGGTAATGATAATGGTCGATGCTGCTTCACCAAATGATACGCATCGGCTAGATTTTTATTTCTCCGATAAATCTTCCTCGTCTTCTTCCAGGAAGAACTTCGAAGGGAAGTACAAAGATGCCAGGTCTGAGGTAACAATTTTGTGCATCTACAAATTGAGCCAGAGCTGAAGAAACCACCACGGCCCTGTAATGGTTGGTATTGTTTCATTCCTCACCAAGTGTCGATACACTTGATTCAGGAGGTGATAGAGGGCATCGAGCAGGTACGTGCCCAGAGGAATATCATTCTGGGAATTAACATGTTCGTCTAAAGACAGGTAACTGCCGGAAGGTGTGCATGATTGACCACAAAAGAGGAACCTGTCTAGCCACATATTCAATAAGAGTATACGCTCATTGTCAGTAATTGGGGCAGATTCACTGTTCTTAATATATTGACCCCAACCTCCAGTCTTGAAGTTCTTCGCTGAAATGGAAGATTTGGTGGCTAGGCGATGAGGATGTATATCTCCTGTGATGTTGAGGCCGGTCAACATATGAACATCGGCCAAAGTGGGAGTCATTGGTCCATGACCAAAGAAGAAGGCATTATAAGTGTTGGACCAGAAGTAGCAAGCTGTCTGAAGCAAAGGTTCGTTCTTCCTCATATTGGATAGAGAAAGAGACACACACTACTCAATATTACCCCAGTAAGTGTTTCTATGGTTGGAAAGCTTCACAAACCAATTCCTCCAACCTGGAATAGTGGAAGGCCAGTTCATGAACGAGGTTTTCTAGTCCCATTGACCTGGCTCCATGGATGACTGTTTGAAGGGTATCCTATTGGTCTCAGCCACAATGATAGGAGTTGGATCTGGGTTACCCATGGGGCCGAGGAAGTAACAATTGAGTTGGTCGGCCAACATGATTAGCACACGGTTCTTGAATTCTTGGTCCAATTCAAGAACAAGAATAAAGATACTAAATGAGAAGGATGGTGGAGCGAAGCGTTACAGAGTCGTACCTCGTGAATGATGTCTAGTGAAGCGATCTTGCTACAGCGTCCTGGCGACGGTACGAAGTTCAGATCTATGGCGGGGCTGAGGTTGTCTGGAAAGTTAGGGTCGGAAGACGAGCAGGAGGAGGACGAATGGCAATTTGGTGAATACCCGAGCTCGGGTAGATTGACGAAATGGAAGAATGGCACTTGTAGTTTTATGAATGGAATAAATTTCATCCCAAAACTGGGGGGCATGTATTAACACCGTATTTTGGCACGACTAATTAAATACGGGTGGGTCCCAAGGATGAAGGGAATATACCGCGAAGGTGGACCCAGAAGAATGGTCAAGAGAACCAACCTCGAAGAGGATTACGTGTATCGGTTGTTGAGATACGTACGGTGGGCTGCGCCATGAATTGTGGCCCAAGACATCCGAGTTTCCTTATTCTGGTCAGCAGCCGGTTCAAGCTAGGGTTATGCTATGGTCTATAAATAGCAAGGTTAGGAGAGTTGTAAAGGACATCCAATCAATCAAATACACAACTAGTACTTAGTTTCCGGCCTCCGGCCAACCCTAGGAGTAGGAGTAGAGTAGATTTCGGTGAACCTTCGACATATTGGGTTGCATCGACTAGATCGACCTCCGGTTTGCCTGTAAGTTTAGCCTTAGTTCATGTCTCATTTGTACGACTATATTGTGTAACTCGTGCAAGCTCGGCATGAGATAGTTATCGGTTTGAATCTGTTATTCATGGGGCTGCATTGCTTCAATCTCACATGAATCGTGGCTTCGAGTTAGTTATTGGCTCTATTAGATTGGCGATCTAATAGATTCATTAAGTTATCGATATTATCTATTATGCTTTGTTTAATCTATTGTTACAATATCTAGCCCAATCTCATCTGATGGATTGACCTGTAATTTATTTTCCGTTTGGATCTATTGCCTCCGATGCATCTACTGTTACACTTAAAGAGGCGATAGATCTCAGATCATAGCGGCTAATCCATTGGTTGTGATTGTCACATGTTGCGGGTTCGAGACATGTATTTAGTTATTAGATTGGTTTGAGTGTGGTTGGATCTGATTCAACATATGTGGTATGACTGCATCTACCGGACCCCACTGCCACGTGTGTTGGGTTAAATCTGTCTAGACTCAGATCCGTCTGAGGCTAAATGCATGGATCTTGTTCAAGCTTCATGGATCCCATATCGGCTAACGTAGCCGATCTAGTTATGCTTCAATTACACGATGCATGTACTTTGTCGCCTTAATCTCTTAGATCTATTGAATATACTAGACGTGGCTTGGCTTGTTTACTTTTATGGCTGCATGGAAACACCCAATGGTATTAAATTGGTCAGGTTGTCGGATTAATTGTCATCATGGCTGCATGGAAACACACCTCTGTTGATGGTTAATTTTTATCTGATATGTCCAGTAGATTTGGTAGTTTGACGTCGACGATATTACGTGTATCACATCTTCACCTTATTCCCATAGTATGATGGGCTAATCATGCACTTTATGTTCGATATCCTGTGACAGCCGTTTATATATCATTATTACTTTTCACACTGTCCAGAGTTGACTCTTTAGTCAATGTTCTATATTCATCGGCTATACAAGAGCTGCACACTCATGGAACTGTCTGGCAACAACTGACAGGTTCCATAAGCTGATGTTTCATCTCCTTGTCAATTGCAGGTCAAATTGACTGACACGCCCGGAATTGATCATCGAAGTGGCCTAAGCCGCTTTAGAGGTTTAGGAGATCAAGATCTGCTGTTGCACAGTCTCCGTAGGCCTTACGCAGTGCTGAATCCAGAAGCCCCATTTTTGGCATCAACAATAACACCAACTCGGACTAAAGGGTCTACCTTTAGTCCGAGTTCAAATTACCAACCATGACTAAATGTCCTGATACCTTTAGCTCCGGTTCATATAACACTACCAGGACTAAACAAGAGTTTTTAGTCTGGGTTGGTGTTACCAACCGGGACTAAAAGTCTATTAGCCCCGGACACAAAATGTACCGAAAATATTGCATATTTTGGACATCAACCAAAGGTGTGTTCTCTAGTAGTGTATAATGTTATCGTAAATATTCATATATGTTATGGTAACATAAATATTGTAAGTATATATTCATTTGATCGTAAATGAGTATATAAAATTGTCATAGACAGACACTACTACAGAACACACCTTTGGCTGATTTCCAAAATCGGCTTTAGCCCCGGTGGAAATTGCGCCCGGGGCTAAAGGCACCTTTAGTCCCGGTCGGTGTGCCTTTAGCCCCGGTTGGTAACACCAACCGGGACTAAAAGTCCCCTCCCAATGGCTCGTTGGTCAGACATTGTCAGGGGGGACTTTTAGTCCCGGTTGGTGTTACCAACCGGGGATAAAGGTCCACCTTTAGCCCCGGTTGGTATTACCAACCGGGGTTAGAGCTTTAGCCCCGGTTTAAGGCACAAACCGAGGCTAATTGTGGGCCTTTAGTCCCGGCTAGTTCTATGGACCAGGACTAAAGATCCGTCCCTATTTGAACTCTCTTCCCCCCTGCCCGAGCCCGAGAGCTCATTTCTTCCTCTCTGTTCTTGGTGTGTTCTTCATTGTTCTTCATCTCCTCTTCGGTCATTGCTTCATTTGATCACTTCTTGCCTCCATCGACTCGTTGAAAGGTTACTATCTTCAACCTCTCATATTTTAGCGGCAACATATATTGTTTCTTGTTCTAGATGTGATTTTTCTTTATGATTTTATCTTTTGTGCCATTTTAAGTTTCATTCACTTAACATTGTTTGAATATTTTGAACAAGGCAACTAAAATTAGTATTCTAAGTATACACCTTTCATTTCTAGGTTATTATATGTTCCACATTTCAAGATTAGTTAAGCTTAGTTTGAGAAATATAGATTCTTATTAGGATATTATTAAATGATAAATTTATGGTGGATTGTTCTTGATTTATATATATGCCACTTGAGCTCAAAATAATTATATATTTAGATGAAGGTAGCTACTTAGAATACTTTAGTTGTATACATGGCACATTTGATGATTTTAGAGAAATGTAAATTTTAGTTGTTTTAATTTCTTTGTTTATATTATAAGGAATTTATAATATCTAGTTTTAAAAATGAGAATAGAGAGTAAATGACAACTGATTCGAGACACTCAGCCTCTAATCGGGTTTCAAAGCAACTAAGGCCAGACCTCCCTCTCATTACCTATGGCAAGTGTATCCAAAAGACTGTGAAAGAGTACCGAGTGGGGAAGCCGGGTCCCAACAATGGTCAGATCTTCTATAAGTGTCTAGATCGCAATGTGAATTATTTATTTTGTCACATTTGATGGTTATGGTTAATTTGTACCTATATTTCCTGATGATTTTGATTAAAGTGTTGATTTTTTATTTCTATTTTCAGTGGGATGGCACTGTATGCCGCGGCTAGTACTGGGAGGAAGAGTATGTTACACACGTCGTGAAGACTACGAAGGCTGATGAGGCAGTGAGCCAGCTCAAGAAGTCTGTCGATGCTGAGCAGACGAATGATGATTTGTCTACTTTAGTTGGGATTGGTCGGGAGATCATTATGCTACTAAAGTGCATTTTAGGTTTTCTATGTATAGTGCTAGTGGTCTTAGCATACGCTATGTCGAGGCTTTCATAGAGCATACATTAGTATTTGTATGACTCGGAAATGACACATGATGTTGTTCCATCTCGATCATGATATTTTAATGCAGACGACCTTTCATTCGGTATTTTATAATTTCATTTTTTGACCAAAATGAGAAATTTAGTTATGTTTTGGGTCATATAATGTAGACGATGACACGCGATTTGATGTACAATGTTGATCGCCGCTCCAATGAGTTCTTTGATGGCGTGCATGATTTCTTAAGAGCGGTTGAGTGAAGAATCATGGACCCTTGTGTTTAGGCGATTAACGATAATACTAGGTCACTATGACTAATGTGTGTTTTGCAGAGGCAAAGTCATTAGAGTTAGGTCATAAGTGATGCTTATTGAATGGGCTTAATGGATATTCATGCCCCCAAGATGGAAATCATTTTGGTTGAAAGGATTAAGCTACAAGGTGAAGACTAGGCTAGCTCTTAGTGCCATAAGGTGTGAGAAGGGCACTAAGTATAGACTAGGGCTTCGTTTCTCCTTTGACCGTACTATAAAGGGGGTATGAGGTTAGTAGATTGACCTAGGAGAGTTTGGGAATGTTGGTGTATGCACACTTGTCACAACTAGTCCTAGAGACCCTGCTAATAGCCCTTGAGATAGTAGGAGCAAAACCTCTTCAAAAGACTTAGTGAGATAAGGTGAAGAAGGAGGTCAGAGAGGCTCCGGACCAGTTTGCCTAGGAGGCTCCGGACCAATGGAAGTGGTCTGGTGGTCCTGCCTTAGGCAGTGCTCTGAGGAAAGTGCTCCAGACAACCTGTCTGGAGGGCACTGGACTATTGGAAGTAGTCCGATGGCCACCTGGTTCTGAATGGTTATCAGTCAGTGCTCCGGACAGCCTGTCCAGAGGGCACCAGACTAATAGAAGTAGTCCGGTGGCTTCTGTGTTCTTCAGTGAGTCCCAAAGTGGGCTCCGGACTAGTCCGACGAGTAGTCCGACGGCTAGTCCGACGGTCCTTAGCAGAAGATCAATCGAGTACAGTATGCACCTAGGCTCCGGACCAGAGGCTCCGGACTAGGCACCGGACTATTGCAAGTAGTCCGGTGGTCCCTATTCTGCCTTGAATTTGAATTGGACTGCATGCTCTGGACCAGGAGTAATGGTCCGGTGGTGAGGCTCCGGACTAGTCCGGTGCTTTCGCAGAAAAGGGAAAAAGCAAGAAACGGCTAGTTTTGGAGGTGAGGACTATTTATAGTTGCCCTTCTTGTCTAAGTGAGCTCTCTTGGCTAGTGTTTCACCTGAAGGAAGCTAGAGAGACCTCTTGGAGAGCCAAGTGCCTAGTGAGGGAGAGATTTGAGAGAGTTCATCTTGTTCTTCCCTCCTAGAGTGATTAGGAGTGACTTGTGTGCATCCATCCACCTTCCTAGCCTTGAGTTGGTCAAGTGAAGGTCTTGTGCTTGCTACTCTTGGTGTTCGACAGCACCTAGATGGTTTGGTGGTGTTCGGAGGAAGTGATCGCCAGAAGATTGTCGGCGGCTCTTCTCCAAGCTTCTATGATCGGTTGTGGGCGATTCACCGAGCTGGAGTGATGAAGAATCAGCCCGTAGAGAGCACTCTACCCTTGCGCGGGTAGAGGGGAGCTATACCTTGCGTGGTGCTCCAACGAGGACTAGGGGGGGTGTGTCGACACCTCGATACCTCGGGAAAACATCGCGTGTCACAAATTCTCTATCCTTAGCTCTTTACATTTTTCTTTACATTTCATTGTGTTCTTTCAATTCCTACTTGAATTGCTTAGGTTGTCTTTCAATTCCTTGGCTTGATATTGCTTTCTAGTTAGGATACACATTGCGGTAGGCACTAGGGGGTGATTGGTATTAATAGGTTTTAATATTGCTTTAGAACTTTAAAAGAAGCCCAATTCACACCCCTTCTTGGGCATCTAGATCCTTTCAATTGGTATCAGAGCAGGGTTGCTCTCAAATTAGGCCTTACCGCCTAGAGCAAGATGTCCCATGGGGATGGACCGCCACCCATGTTTGATGGGGATGATTTTCCGTATTGGAAAGTGCGGATGGAGGCCTACCTTGAGGCCGTGGATCTCGGTGTGCACAAAGCTGCTACCATAGGTGGCACCGTGTTTGCCAAGGATCCCTTCTTTGAGAAGAACAATGCCAAGGCAAAGAACATTCTTTTCCGTGGCATTGGCAAGGATGTGTTCAACCGTGTGCGGAATTGCAAAACCGCTAACGATGTTTGGACAAACATTTGTGCGTTACACGAAGGGACTAAGTGTGAGCGCGAGGAACGCTACCATTTGGTCATGGCTAAGTTGAACTCCTTTACTATGCTTACTCATGAGAATGCTAATGAGATGTACTCACGTTCTAATATTCTTGTAGAGGAGTTGAATGGACTTGGGCTCAACCAACTGGCGTCGGCCGATGTGGTACGCAAGATCTTGTGTGTCTTGCCAATTGAGAAGTATAGCCACATCGTCACGATGCTTCACCAAGGAGACCTCTCCGCCGCTACACCAACTCAAGTCTTGGGCAAGATCAATGCTCATGAGATGTACATGAATATTATTGATGGTAGCTCTTCATCCTCTTCCAAGAAGAAGGTGAAGAAGGAGAAGGAAGACTTGTCTCTCAAGGCATCCTCCAAGGAGAAGTGCAAGATTCAATATGTCATTGAGAGCGCGAGTGAAGAAGAGGATGATGAAGACAACATCGCACTCATGGTGAGGAAGACCACCAAGATGTTGAAGAGGCTAAACAAGAGTGGAGTCAACTTTGACTCAAAGAAGAAGAAATTCTTCACAAGCACATCAAGGAAGTCAATCTCCCAAATGAAGTGCTACAATTGTGGCAATCTTGGTCACCTAGCTCATTCTTGCCCCGAAGAGAAGAAAGACAAGTTCAAGAACTTCAAGAACAAGAACAAGTTCAAGAAGAACAAGGGTGGCAATGATGACTCTAGTGATGATGACAAGAAGCAAGAGAAGCCATACAAGAAGAAGAAGAACTTCAACTTTCACAAGGTGAAGAAAGATGGCAAGGCTTACATTGTGGGTGATTGGCTCACCGACATTGAGGACTCTAGTGCCTCCTCGTCCGATGAGAGTGAAGATGAGAAGGTGACCACTTTGGTGATTGGTTCTTCCCTTCCACCGCCACCTCTTCCTTCATCACCGCGCTCATCCTCTACACACCTATGCCTCATGGCTAAAGGTGACAAGAAGGTAAAAATAGAGGATGATGATGATAGTGGTGACTCTAGTGGTAATGATAGTGACGATGAAGAAGCACCTTCCTATGATGAGCTAATTAAAATTTGCAACAAGTATGCTAGCATCATAAGGAAGTACAAAGGTCAAAATGACAAGCTAGTAGAGATCAAAGGAAACTTGCATGATAAGCTTCACACCTTGACTAGTGCTAATGATTATTTGAAGCTTGATATTAATTCTCTCACATCTAGCACTAGGGAGCTCAAAGCCTCTCTTAAGCAAGCTAATGAGAAACATGATAAGCTTGAGAGGTCAACACAAGAGCTCCACACAAGGTATAACTTGCTAAAAGATGACTACCAAAATGTGAAGCAAGAACATGGCACACTAATGGTAGCAAATGAATTGCTTAATCAAGATCTTGCTACACATGTTGCTACTAACCCGTGTGCTAAGTGTGATAGTGCTACCTCTTGTGATATCTTGATTGATGATTTAGCTCTTGAGCAAAGTGCTAAGTGCAAGGGCAAGAGGGTTGTCGAAGCCGACAAGTATGATGACTATGTCAAGATTAGAGAAGAGAACTCAAAGCTCAAGGAAGAGCTAATCACTCTCAAGTCTAACAAACCTATTGTCATCAAGCCGGCTCAAGAAGAAGACAAGGATGCTATCACCTTGATCACCTCTCTAAGAGAAGAAATTGTCAAGCTCAAGAATGACAAGACAAAGCTTACAAGTGGTTTTGAGAAGTTCACCAAGGATCACAACCTTCAAAGTGAGTTTTTGATGAGCACCGTCATGAAGAATGACAAGACTGGCATTGGATTTAAGGAGAACCAAATCATGAAGGAAAAGGTTAAGATTGAGGCCAAGAATTATTACAAGATCAAGTACAATGGCTACAATCAAGAGTACTCAAAGCCCAAGCCAAGAAGATGCTATGAGTGTGGTCAAGTGGGTCATTTCGCTTATGATTGCAAGATTCAACTACCCAAGACCTTTCCCAAGCACACTAGGCCATTTGCTCATGATGCTCACTATGTCATCAAGAAGGACCACAAGGGTAGACCACTAGTATTGTTCCTTGGTCCACCAATGAAGAACAAGCCTCGAGTTCTTTGGGTTGCAAAGGAGATGGTTACCAAGGCAATGGGGCCCCACTTTGAGTGGGTTCCCAAACAACAAGCTTAACTCCAAGTTGCTTGTGTGTAGGTGAACTACAAGACCGGTGGAAGTCATTGGGTGATTGATAGTGGTTGCACTCAACATATGACCGGTGACTCCCGGATGTTCACTACACTTGATGAAGAATGTGAAGGAGAAGACAAGATTACCTTTGGGGACAATTCAAAAGCTAAAGTTCAAGGTCTAGGAAAAGTGGCAATCTCCAATGATCAATCAATATCAAATGTCTTGCTAGTTCAATCACTAAGCTTCAACTTGCTTTCCGTGGGTCAACTTTGTGATCTTGGATTCCATTGTCTATTCACTCCAACCGAGGTGATTGTGACCAAGATTGAAGATTCATCAATGATATTCAAAGGGTTTCGGCACAACAACCTCTACTTAGTGGATTTCACCTCAAATGAAACCGAGTTGCAAATATGTCTATTCTCCAAGAGTTCTTTGGGTTGGCTTTGGCATAGAACATTAGCTCATGTGGGCATGTCAACTTTGAAGAAACTTATCAAGAAGGAGATGATTAGAGGTGTGAAGGATGTGGTGTTTGAGAAGGACAAATTGTGTAGTGCATGTCAAGCCGGCAAGCAAGTTGCCAACACCCATCCCACTAAAGCATTAATGTCAACCTCAAGAGTCCTAGAGCTACTCCACATGGATTTATTTGGACCTACTACCTATGCAAGCCTTGGAGGAAATATCTTTTGCTTAGTGGTAGTTGATGAATACTCTAGGTACACATGGGTGTTCTTTCTTCAAGACAAGAGTGAAACTCAAGCTATCTTAAAGAAGTTTGCAACAAGGGCACTGTTGGCACAAATTATGACCATCTTTTACATAGCTAAAATGGTGCCACTAATCCAAGGATCAAGGATAAAACAAACACATCATGAGCATTCTTTATCAAATAACTAGTTCCACATGTCCTTGAGTGTTTGAGTGGAGGAATGAACAAATGGAGCAAAGGAGAGCCATATGGGACCACCATGCTCTCTCCTCTCGACCATGATCCAGAGAGGCACTCTAGAGTAGAATCCATCCATTGGATCACTTTGTGTTTCCTCTCAACGGCTCACAAGCGAAGCACGTGGATCCATGGACCCACACCAAGGAGATAAACGTGACAAAATACCTCAGGACCAACATCCAACACCCATGACGAGTGGGACCAGCACCAGGAAGCAGAGGAGGACCAGAACCCCCAAGGGGGGATTCGACCGAACCTCAAGAAGGCCCAAATGGGTCCCACTCAGTCCCTGACTGGTGGGACCCCATCCAAGGAGGCAGGGGAGGGCCCACTGGCCATAGGGGCATTTGGCCAAATGCCCCCTAAGTCGGTTGGGCTCCCTCCAACCGCCATAGCTTTCCCCATGTGTTGGATCACAACCATCCATGCCTTGGTCGGTTCCAAGGTCGGTTGGATCCAAGGGTGGAGAATGGAAGGCCCTGGATCGCTGACGTGGCGCCGGAGTAGCGCCTACTCCACCTCCTGCTATAAATAGAGGGTCACACCCCCCTCTCTAATCATGAAGAAGGAGCCTACAAGCTCTATTCCTTAGATTGTTCTAGGAGTTAGTCTAGAGTGGGAGTTAGAATTGAGTCGAGCTGTGCTCGGGATTTCCGGAGTCGTCTTCTAGAGAGTCTGGTATAGCTCTTGTATCTTTCCTTCTTTGTAAGACTTTACCTTTATCAATATATATCTTTCTCTTTACTTTACTTAGTATTTACTTTGATCATTTCTATACTAGATATAGTCTTGCTATATGCTTTTGCTCTTTAATAGCCTTCACACCCATAATCTGTGATCCTTGTGACCTTTCCTGTATGCGATCATTGCCTGTCATAGGGTGCTTTGATTATAGATCGTAGTCAAAGTAGTAAGTTGTGTGTAAGCGTGGTGCTTATACATCATCTTATCCTTGGTTATCGCTTGCTGCACGGATTGTTTGTGGTAACTAGCAAGAGGTGATAGCCTTGTCTAGTCTTTGTATTCCACCACGTGTTTATAGGCAAGTTCTTAAAAGGTAAGGCCCCTGTAAGAAGAGGGCGCGGTCCGGTAGGAGTTTTGTCCTCCTACTGATCTATCCCCTCGCCTAGCATACTTGTATTGAGGAGACAAACTATAGTGTCTAGACTAGTTATCTAGCTAAGTATATTGAACTGGAGAGAAGTACATAGGAGTCCTTGTTCTCTTCTCGTTGTCCTCCCACCTAGCTATTCTCTGAGGTCCGTTCTAAGTATCCTTTACCATAGATTCTTCATTCATCAACCCCTTCCTATCACTTTTATCATTTACACCCCTATACTAGTTGGTACTAAGGTTGAGGTGCTCTCTAGGATCTCTCTCTAATTATCATTTCTAGCCAACTTTCCCTTGGGATAATATAAATTATGATACCTCGGAATACTCCTTGGTGAAGTGCTACAGTGGTATAATCCGTGCACTTTCGGATTTATCCAATAGTCATAAGAAATACCAACAAGCATTTTTGGCGCCGTTGCCGGGGAAAGCTTAGCCAAGAAATTTTAATTAGATTGAATCTAGAGATTCTCGTTAACTTAGTTAGCTATTAGTTATAGGGGTTTACCCCTTGCCTGTGTTTCTCTTAATTGTGAAGCAAGGCATTGTATGAGTGAGTTCCACTTTCGAGCAACCACATTAGAAAATCTTGAGAACTGCCGAAGGAGCTCTAGACATCATCTAGTGTCCCCTCGAAAGTTCATATTGAATTTGGATCCACTCAAGGAAGGAGGCTACACTTCGGTTATCAAGCAAGATATGGCTCAGGAGGCTATTACCAACTTTTCGGGCCTGTCAGTCATTCACGTGGTGCGAGGACCTGAAGTTAATACATGGAGATCTACCCTCAAGCTGAAGCCAGCCTTGACTAACCTAGTGCACGCCAACCCATTTAGTGGGAAGTCCCATAAGGATGTTACTTCCCATCTCAAACACTTGATGGAGGTGTGTGGCATGATCAAAGGAGTGGCGTTTGTCACCATTTGTCTTCGCCTTTTCCCATTCTCATGGTTGGGGAAGGCGAAGCAATGGTTCTACGCTCATAAAGAAGAAGCCACCACCTGGAAGATGGACCTCTTGATGAAGAAGATAGAAGAAGGTTCCAAGAAGGAACAAGAGGCTATCTACCCCATTGCCGCCACACAAGCTATTGAAGCCGATCCATGGTGCGAGGTGTGCGGAGGCAATAATCATTCGGGCAACAACTGCCCTGAAACATCAAAGGAGGATGTGAACTTCATCAGCAACAATAGCAACAGTAACAACAACAACAACAACAACAACAACAACAACAACAACAACAATGGGTTTCGACCCCAACAACAAGGAAGCTGGAATTCATGCCCTTTCTACCAAGGTAATGGAGGTAGTGGTAATTACAATAATTACAACAATTCTTACAATAACCAACCTTGATTAAAAGATCTTGTTCTTGGTCAATCTAAGATTAATGATGGAATAAATAGAAAAATGATTACCACTGATAAAGTTCTTGAAACCTTTGGTGAGAAAATGGATAGCTTTACAACTGCTATGAAAACTCAATTGAGCTTTAATAAAATGCTACAAACCCAACTAGCTCAATTAGCAGCAGCTATGCCCTCCTTGGAACAAGGTAAAATTCCTGGGAAACCAAAAGATTCAATTGAGCATCTAAACATGGTTAACTTGAGGTTCGGTAAGCCTCTACTTCACTCCTATTGGGGCTATATTCTCGATCCTCCCTTCATCATGCAGAAAGAAGATCCAGGCCTCCCAATGATCAAGTGCTCAATCGGACAACAAACATTCCACACCGCCTTCTGCGATCTCGGATCGGGCGTCAACATCATGTCTAAGGTAACATATGATAATCTGTTAGGAGGACCTTTGGTCCCCACATGTGTTCGCTTGGAGATGGCAGATCAAACAATATGGTTTTCTGAGGGACTCGCAAGGGATATCTTGGTGAACATCCAAGATGAGTACATCCCCACCGACTTACTCATCCTGGACATGGGAGCTAACACGGAAGTCCCTGTCATTTTGGGAAGGCCTTTCCTCAACACCACCAACGCAGTCATCTACGTTGGATCGGGCCAAATTCACTTCCAATTCCCAAGTCATAAGGTAAAATGTAATTTCAATGGTTATAAGTTTAACAAACATGCAAAAATACAACCACTAAAAAGAAGAGTTCAAGCTCCGCGGAAGAAGAAAAATATCCAAAGATCAAGATCGAAGAACTCAAGAAGAATGAACCCGCCAATCCAAGGCAGGTCTGGAAAACAAAAGAGGTGCACACATCACAATCTCCGCCTCCGGAGACATCAAGTGCACCCGAGGAATGAACAAGAAGGAGTGTCCCACTCCGAGGACTTAAAATCAAGGAGCCTTCGCCGAAAGGTAAATCAGTAGTTATCTTTTATTTCCTTTCTTAAATTTAGTTCAAACCTTTAATTTCTTTCATACTTAAAATTCAGAAAACTAAAGTTAGATTAAATAAAACTTCATAATTAGTTGAGCACTAAAACTTGACAAAAATTAGGGACATAGGGGATTCGGCCGAACACCCTATGTACCCTACTTTGGCTTATTTAATTAAAGGATCATTTAGAGACCTTTATAAAAGGAAAAGAAAAAAAATGGAGCACTAGGGGTTCGACCGAATGCCCTAGAAACCCCATCTTCATCCCTCTCTTCCTCTCCACCATCCTTTGTCCAATCATCTCATGATTTGGGAGGTGGGCTTTTCAAAAATCAGATTCTTCCTTTGGGAGACATCTCTTTTGTCTTGTCATGTTTTAAAGTACATCAATCACTTTAAGCATGGCATATCCTTGTCTCCCACTACTCCTTGTCCAAAGTGGGAATCATGACATCCATCACTTTCACTTTGTCATGCTTTGAAAAAGAAAACACATCAATCACTTTGAATCAAAGCATCACATACCTTTGTCCCCCACTACTCTTTGTTTAAAGAGGAGAATCTTGACTACTTTAGCTCAACTTTTGATCACATCATATCACATCTTTCACCTTTAACCAAGTACTAGAAAAAGCATGAGTGGAATCTCTACTTTTATGGGATGGTCGACCACTTTGTGTCACCTCCTTCTCTCTCTCTTTTGCTTTGTGTAAGGCATCCACTAGACATGTGATCATGGCACCCAAGGGCATGCCCAAGGGGTGGTCGGCCGACCACTCCATGGCACCCCCTTGGTGCCACTTCCTTCCCCTATAAAACCCCATGCAAGGAGAGCTTCTTTCCTCACACCTCCACAAGAATTCAGTTCTAGTTCAAGCCTCTCCTTGCCTTGCTCTCTCCTCTCTACATTCAAGAGAAGTTCTTAGCTCTCAAAGAGAGGTAGTGTTGCTCTCACTAGTCCACAAGAATATCTCGTGTCTTCATCAAGCTTCTCTTAGCTCAAAATTCTCCCCACAAGGAAAACTAGAAATCTACTCCACATACACATATCCTTTTCTAGTCTTGCTCTTGTGTCCCTCTTCCTCTCTAGAAGATGAAGAACCCATTGACATCCACATTCAAGAAAATGAAGCAAGCTATGAGTGGGAGCTCATCCCGACGCTCCCACCAATCCGAGGATACTTCCCAAAGAAGAACAAGGGGAGGTTCGGCCCGATACACATGGGAGAATCTCCAAATCGAAGAACACCCTCAGGAGGAGGAAGTACCAACAGAGGTACCACATGTCGAGGCATTATCAGTACCCCCGATGACAACCTATGAACAACAAAGCGGACTCTGGTTCAACCAACTAGAGTATCAGAGGCATCTTTCTCTTCAGGATCGATCCTTTGAGCACACATGGATTTTGGATCCAAGTCTTCTCTCCAACGCAGGTATGACCACCGAATTCGAAACTATCTTTTCCTCTATTGGTTGGTCTAGCTTTTGGCAAATAGAAGAGTTTGGAATTGAGTTGCCCACCGCAGAATTTCTAAGCTCTCTCCAAATCTCTAATGATGGAATTGTCCTTCACATGTTTAATCAAAACCATAGTCTATCATGGAACCATCTAAGTGTTGCTCTGGGCTTTGATAATTCATGTTTGATTGATTTAGACCTTGCCATGCGTAGTTTCAACAAAAGGAAATTTTGGTTCTCCCAAGTCTGAGGAAATTCACAACCCAACTCTTCGTTTCATGCTTCTTTGGATGAAAATGACCTTGTTTCCTGGAAGTAATGCTAACTTAATAAGTGACATGGAACTATAACTGCTTTATGCCATGGTCAATAAAATGCGAATCTCTCCTGTGAAGTATTTAGTGGAATTTTGGCAAAGTTCAATTGAGAGTAATATATTTGTTCAATTCACATCCTTAATTACTCGTCTTGCCGAATCCATAAACCTGCTAGATGGCACAAACCCCTTTGTTTACATCTCTGCTCCTTTAGCAATGATCTCAGAACAATATTTTGCTCATATTCAAA
Source organism: Microstegium vimineum (assembly GCA_022036555.1). Lineage (NCBI taxonomy): Eukaryota > Viridiplantae > Streptophyta > Magnoliopsida > Poales > Poaceae > Microstegium > Microstegium vimineum. Next base: position 29,374,011 of record CM039120.1, on the reverse strand, counting down.
TGCTAAGGGTAATCTAAAAATGATTTACAGTGGCCATACAATTGAGGTGCCTCTTCCAAATAGGCAACTTCAATTGTATAGGACCCGCAAGCTAACCCCTGATTTAGATCAAGGAAGTGGGCAAAGAGATTTTGCAGGCTCAGACAGGAGAGCTCAGGAGGGGCTAAACTTTGTTCATCTTGAGCAAGGTGGACCTTCCCAAGGAGTTGTTGGCGAGGAGGAAGACGATGCATCTTCCGACCCCATGCACACTTCAAGTGGCATGCCTCCTCGACCATCACGGCCGCAACGAGCACGAGCATCCTTCTCGTCCAACCGAGACAGGGAGCATCGTGGGCTGCGGCAAGAATTCGATCACCTCACCAACACCCTAGGTGAGTTGCGTGTTGAGCACGATGAAATAACATGTATCGTCCAGCAAACCGCCGAGAACATTCAAGCAATACAAGAAGAACAACAGCGGTATGGGGACTTTTGGTGGCAACAACATCCACACCCGCCACACCATTAAGCAAAAGACAAGCTTGGGGGAGATTCTCTCCCCCACTAAGGTAAGTTTTTAATTTCAGCATTTACATTTATGCATTCTCTTTCTTATCTTAGCTTTGCATTTAAAAATCTGCATATGATAAAATAAAATAAAAAGACTTTCTCTTACCCCACTCTCACATATTCCATGAAAATTAATATCTCCTACGGAAATGATGAATAGTTGCTCTGCTAAGTGTTTCTCTAGAACTTAGTTTACAACTTGATACTTCTTTAAGTATGGGTTATTTGGCTTAAAAGAATTCATCATGAACCTCAACCTTTTGTGGGTTGCAAATGCCGTAACTAAGTCTAAGTTGTTGTGAGACATGATATGACAAGATAAGAGCTGCTATAATTTTGTTCTAAGCAAGAATGACTATCGGAGTATTTATTTATTTAAATGATAAAACACTTTGATGTTCCTCAATGATAAAACACTTTGATAAAACACCTCCGGACCTGAGTCATACATGCTCTTTCATGATATAAGCTTTCTACATAAGCTGCTTGCTTTGTGTTGAGTTTGGTCAAGTTTTGTGACCCTTGTCGAGAGATTTATCATGCTCCCAAGATCAAGATCACGTACACGTCACATATACATGCTGCTTCTACACTAGAAGTATGCAGAAACATGTCTTACATTTCCACATAGTTCATACTCCATGCTCTAAGTAAAAAACTCTCTCTAGTTTGTTGTTAGTAAATGAGACATAGACTATGCAAAATTTTGAAAAATCCAAGGGCATTCTAAAGTCCTAATCTTTATGAGAATTTCCAAAGCTCTCTTGAAAAAAATATAAAAAAATGATGTAACAGATAGCTATGTCTCAAAATAATTTTAGAAAAGAGAGATCCACAAATAGGAGTATTGATCATTTACCATGTTTCCACACACTTGCACATCCTGATCTAAGAGTATGACACTTCCCTCCTCGGGTCCGGATTTGACTTTACAATATATGCAAGGTAAGTTTGCTACATCTTTGATCCCTACCTATAGCTCCACATAAGCTTTAGAGATAGGATGGAAGAAGGCAAACTTTGATATATCCCTTGGTGAGGAATCATACACCTTATGAGCGACTCGAGAGTACCATTGGAGGAACACTAAGTTATCTTTTACAAAACCTTACAAAACCTCTGATATGAAACTTGTGAAAGAATGAGAAAACTAGTGCTCAAGTCAAGTTGTTCTATCTCTCAACCTCTCAAGACAAAGGATAAATCTATAAGCCCTATGAAGGACTAAGGTAATATGGGTGAGTCTTTATTGCTAACTTTTCCATTTAAAAGAGAAGTATGATTTTGTAGACTTAGTACTCTTGAAATATGAAGGATAGTAGCAACTCATGATCCATCGAGCTAAGTTTGATTGTTTGCTCGGGACGAGCAAAGGTTAAGCTTGGGGGAACTTGTTGGCACAAATTATGACCATCTTTTACATAGCTAAAATGGTGCCACTAATCCAAGGATCAAGGATAAAACAAACACATCATGAGCATTCTTTATCAAATAACTAGTTCCACATGTCCATGAGTGTTTGAGTGCAGGAATGAACAAATGGAGCAAAGGAGAGCCATATGGGACCACCATGCTCTCTCCTCTCGACCATGATCCAAGAGAGGCACTCTAGAGTAGAATCCATCCATTGGATCACTCTGTGTTTCCTCTCAACGGCTCACAAGCGAAGCACGTGGATCCATGGACCCACACCAAGGAGATAAATGTGACAAAATACCTCAGGACCAACATCCAACACCCATGATGAGTGGGAAAAGCACCAGGAAGCAGAGGACCAGAAGCCCCAAGGGGGGATTCGGCCGAACCTCAAGAAGGCCCAAATGGTTCCCACTCAGTCCCTGACTGGTGGGACCCCATCCAAGGAGGAAGGGGAGGGCCCACTGGCCATACGGGCAATTGGCCGAATGCCCCTAAGTCGGTTGGGCTCCCTCCAACAGCCATAGCTTCTCCCCACGTGTTGGATCACAACCATCCATGCCTTGGTCGGTTCCAAGGTCGGTTGGATCCAAGGGTGGAGAATGGAAGGCCCTGGATCGCTGACATGGAGCCGGAGTAGCCCCTACTCCACCTCTTGCTATAAATAGAGGGTCACACCCCCTCTCTAATCATGAAGAAGAAGCCTACAAGCTCTATTCCTTAGATTGTTCTAGGAGTTAGTCTAGAGTGGGAGTTAGAGTTGAGTCGAGCTATGCTCGGGGTTTCCGGAGTCATCTTCTGGAGAGTCTGGTATAGCTCTTGTATCTTTCCTTCTTTGTAAGACTTTATCTTATTCAATATATATCTTTCTCTTTACTTTACTTAGTATTTACTTTGAGCATTTCTATACTAGATATAGTCTTGCTATATGCTTTTGCTCTTTAATAGCCTTCACACCCATAGTCTGTGATCCTTGTGACCTTTCATATATGCGATCATTGCCTGTCATAGGGTACTTTGGTTATTGATCATAGTCAAAGTAGTAAGTTGTGTGTAAGCGTGGTGCTTATACATCATCTTATCCTTGGTTATCGCTTGCTGCACGGATTGTTTGTGGTAGCTAGCAAGAGGTGACAGCCTTGTCTAGTCTTTGTATTCCACCATGTGTTTATAGGCAAGTTCTTAAAAGGTAAGGCCCCGTAAGAAGAGGGCGCAGTCCGGTAGGAGTTTTTTCCTCCTACTGATCTATCCCTGGCCTAGCATACTTGTAGTGAGGAGACAAACTATAGTGTCTAGACTAGTTATCTAGCTAAGTATATTGAAGTAGAGAGAAGTACATAGCAGTCCCTGTTCTCTTCTCGTTGTCCTCCCACCTAGCTAGTCTCTGAGGTCCGTTCTAAGTATCCTTTACCGTAGATTCTTCATTCATCAACCCCTTCCTATAACTTTTATCATTTACCCCCTATACTAGTTGGTACTAAGGTTGAGGTGCTCTATAGGATCTCTCTCTAATTATTATTTCTAGTCAGCTTTCCCTTGGGATAATAGAAATTACGATACCTCGGAATACTCCTTGGTGAAGTGCTACAGCGGTATAATTTGTGCGCTTGCGGATTTATCCAATAGTCATAAGAAATACCAACAGGCACAAAATGAGTTTGAAGTGAAGATAAAAAAGATAAGAAGTGACAATGGCACCGAGTTTGTTAACACTAAGATTGAAGACTATTGTGATGAAGTGGGGATCAAGCATGAGGTATCCGCCACATATACTCCACAACAAAATGGTGTTGTAGAGAGGAAGAACCAGACGCTCATAACTCTAGCAAGATCTATGCTTGATGAGTACAACACTCCGGAGAAGTTTTGGGCGGAGGCTATAAACACCGCTTGCTATGCGGCAAACCACCACTTCATCCAAAGGCTATTGAAGAAGACTCCCTATGAGCTTGTGAATGGGAAGAAGCCGGATATTTCATTCTTCCGGGTGTTTGGTTGCAAAGTGTACATCTACAAGAAGCGCCAACATTTGGGTAAATTCCAACGGTGGTGTGACCTTGGTTTCCTTGTTGGATATTCTCTTAAGTCCAAAGCATACCGTGTATTTAACAAAGCCACCGGCTTAGTTGAAGAAACGTATGATTTGGAATTTGATGAAACTAATGGCTCCCAAGGAGCGCTTGAGGATATTGATGTAGGTGATGAACCTTTGAGGGAGGCAATGAAGAATATGCCAATTGGTGCTATCAACCCGCAAGAGGTGGAAGAAGTAGAAGATGATGATAATCAAGATCCTTCTCCACCTCGCACGCCTCAAGTTGAAGAAGATCAAGTGAGGGAAGCTCAAGAAGATACCTTCATCCCTCAAGATCAAGCCGAGGCCGAAGCAAGCAATGTTGAAGCACCACGTCCCCCTCCTCAAGTTCATGATAAAAGATCAACACCTATCCTTCAAGCACACCCTCATGATCAAATCATAGGAAGTCCATCAAGGGGAGTAATGACTCGCTCTAAACTTGCATCTTATGTTGAACATCACTCGTTTGTTTCCTTTGTTGAGCCTACTAGTGTTGAGGACGCACTTGCAGATCCGGATTGGGTGAATGCCATGCATGAAGAACTCAACAACTTCACCCGGAACCAAGTGTGGACACATGAAGAAAGGCCAAAGGGAGCAAGAATCATTGGCACCAAGTGGGTGTTTAGGAACAAGCAAGATGATCAAGGCGTTGTTGTGAGGAACAAGGCAAGATTGGTGGCAAAGGGGTTCTCTTAAGTAGAAGTACTTGATTTTGGAGAGACCTTTGCCCCGGTTGCAAGACATGAAGCCATTTGTATCCTTTTGGCGTATGCTTCACATCACAAAATGAAACTCTTTCAAATGGATGTGAAGAGCGCCTTCTTAAATGGTTTCATCAATGAACTTGTCTATGTCTCACAACCTCCCGGGTTTGAAGATCCAAACTTGCCTAACCATGTCTATAGGTTGTCCAAGGCTCTCTACGGATTGAAGCAAGCTCCAAGAGCTCGGTATGAGAGGCTAAGGGACTTCCTACTCAAGAAGGGCTTCAAGATTGGGATCGTCGACACAACACTATTCACCAAGAAGCTTAATGGAGAGATCTTTGTTTGCCAAGTATATGTTGATGACATTATATTTGGGTCAACAAACCAAGACCATTGCAAGGAGTTTGGTGCATTAATGTCCAAGGAGTTCAAGATGTCTATGATTGGTGAGCTAACCTTCTTCCTTGGCTTCCAAGTGAAGCAATTGAGGGAGAGCACCTTCATATCTCAAGAAAAGTACACTCATAATCTACTCAAGAAGTTCAAGATGGAGGATTGCAAGCCAATCAAGATCCCAATGCCTACAAATGGGCATCTCGATCTCGATGAGGGAGGTAAACCAATTGATCAAACTCTCTATCATTCTATGATCGGTAGTTTACTTTACCTCACCGCATCTAGGCCGGATATCATGTTTATTGTGTGTATGTGTGCTAGGTTTCAAGCAAACCCTAAGGAGTCGCATTTATGTGTGGTTAAAAGAATCCTTAGGTACATAAGGCACACCCCTAACATTGGCCGTTGGTATCCCAAAGGAGCTCCCTTCCTACTTTGTGGCTATTCCGATTCGGATTATGTCGGGTGTAAGGTTGATAGGAAGAGTACCTCCGTGGTTGCCATTTGCTATGAATATCACTTGTTTCTTGGTCCTCTAAGAAGCAAAATAGTGTGGCATTGTCTACCACCGAGGCGGAATACATTGCCATGGGAGCAAGTTGTGCACAAATCTTATACATGACCCAAACACTTCTTGATTATGGCATTGTTTTAAAAGATGTTCCACTTTTGTGTGATAATGAAAGCGCCGTAAAGCTTGCTAACAACCCGGTTCAACACTCTCGCACCAAACACATTGATATTCGCCCTCACTTTCTTAGAGATCATGTGGCTAGGAAAGACATCACACTAGTTGGAGTTAAGAGCGAAGATCAATTGGCGGATATCTTCACTAAACCACTCGATGAAACAACCTTTTGTAGGTTGAGAAGCTAGTTGAATGTGCTTGATCACTCAAACTTCACTAAAAAATGAGATTGTGTGAACCATGCATTCATTTGTAATATAATCATGTTTAATCTATAGTAATGCACATAGGCTTGCCTAACGCGGTCGGGATAACCGCCCTCAAGCGTGTGAAGAAGACTTACCGCGGTTTAAACATGCAAGCAACCTAGATTCAAATTCCGTAATTGCATAGCATTTGCATGTGTGTTGCTTGTTGCTTCCTTTTCGGCTAAGTTTGATCATCCTCTAGGTTCGTCACATAGGGGGAGCATTCAAAGATCTAGCTTCAGCTAATACCCCTCTTGTGCCCCTATGGTGATCCTTGGAGCTTTATTGAACTATTTTCCAATGAAAACTAAATCTAGCCTATGGCAAACTATTTATAAATCGAGGGTTTGAGAGTTGGTTCTTATGCTAAGTCCAACAAGTGTTTCTTTCTACTCTTTTGTGTTGGTACTTGGCTAAGAGAAAAGATTGGAGAGAAAAACAGGAAAATTCAAAGCAAAACAAGCACCGGACTACCCTCTGGACAACTTCCAATAGTCCGACGCTTGCCTCCGGACCAGAGTCCAGAGCCTGGTGACTCTCTGTTCCCAGAAATCTTTCTCCAAGTCAGCCGTCGGACCACCTGTGATAGTCCGATGCTTACCTCCGGACCAGAGTCTGGAGCCTGGTCACTTACTAGACTCTCAAGATTTTCACCAAGTCAGCCGTCGGACCACCTGCATTAGTCTGACGCTCACCTTCCGGACCAGAGTCTGGAGCCCAGGTGCTCACTGTTATTTCTGGTCTGGCTCAAGTTAAGTGCGTCAGACCACTGTCCAGTGCACCTTCGGACCATCAAAGACCCCATTTTCATTTGTCCGGTGGTCTGGTTAGGGTTGAACTGTTTCAGTCAACGAGCGTCGGATCACCCGTCGGACCAACCGTCGGACCATCGCAAGTAGTCCGACGCTCAAAATTTTTGCATTTATCCCCCCCCCCCCCCCCGTGGGTCCTCTGTTTGGCAGTTGCTTTTTCATTTGTTGTCCATACACCGCGCCACCTTCTCGCTGCCACCTCTCGCCGCTGCTCGCCCTCACACCCTATCGCCGCCGCAGCTCCTCGCCGGAGAACCGCCAAGCGCCGCCACCCGCACACCATTCCCCCCTCTGCTCTACTCCAAGCCGGCAGAAGAGCCGCCGCCACCATAGCCGCCGCCTCCACCAGACATTCAAGCTCGCCGCCGAGGAACTCCTCCCGCCGGCGACCACGATTCACCACCCGGCTCCACTCCACCAACTTGCCAAGCAAAGGGCCTCCCCCATTATTCAATTTCACCAAGACAGACCCCTCAACCCCTAGGGTTTTCCTAACCCTAGGTTTGGGTTTCATTGGACGTGTTCATCCATTGCTGAATTCAATCTGTCATCGTCGTCGTCGCTTCATTGTCTATCTCAGGTACCATGCTAGTATTTCATTCTATCTCTTATCTTAGATGCTTGCTTCCATATGGTATCTCTTATATAGCTTATCTATTCTATCTAGCAGGGTCAGTGGAGTGAAACTCGGGGCAAAGCTCGCAAGTATGGATTGAGGCAAAGCCTCATAAGGGTCAGTCCAACTTCGCGTCAGTGGCTTAGTGATTGATCTTGCAGTTGACAGAGTGACAGTGATTCTAGTTTCTGGCAGTGGTTCTTTGAGTTGATCTTGGCACTTGTCAGTGATACTTTTAGTTGACAGAGATGGGTCATGGTACAGTGTTTAGTGGATCTGGTGGTGATGATACTCCTCCTCCTCATCCTCCTCCTAAGGACAAGGGGAAGAAGCAGCTTGTTGAGAAGCCTAAGAAGAAGAAGCGTAAGCTCATAGAGGCAGAGCAGGCAGAGGCAGTAGCAGATGAAGCAGACCGCGCAAAGCGAGGTGGCCGCCAGGGTTCAGTGTGTATCGGCGTCCCTCCGCGGGTTCCTTCTACTCAGTCAGTGTCAGAGACAGTTGCCTCTCCGACAGAGCCGTCAGCGCCTGCCGATGAGGCTCGAGCAGTGGACACCTCTTCACGTCCCACCCGCGTTCGGCACCCTCGTGCTGCTTCCTGCACCGAGACACCGAAGCGTGGTGATCGTCCACCACAGGAAGCTCCACCTACTCCAGCTCTAGAGCCCCCAGTTCACCTTGAATTGAGGGGGATTACAGCAAAGAAGGTTCGGAAGCTTCGATTCATTGAGCTTGAGAGGTGGTGCCTAGATCAGCGTGACCCCAGAGCTACACCGGGATGGCACACACCTCTTATGGAGGACTTCTACACAGCAGCTCGGCTTGCCAGCATCCAGCTACGCTCACATAGAGTCTGTTCCATAGAGAACATAGTGGCGATAGCTGGGGAAGAGATCTGTGATCACCTCACTTACCTTCCAGGACTCACCGACTTATTTGGTTGTTCCGACAGCTTTGTTGAGCATTGGGTCAGAGAGTTCTATGCCTCCGTCTGGATTGAGCCTACTCATAACTACATGCAGTATACCTTCAGAGGCATTCCATATAGACTATACTTGACTTAGCTCAGAGAGACTCTCCACTTCACTGTTTCAGATACTTGTCTTCATGATGATTGCTACACAAGCCTCCAGTTGCCACCGCGGTGCTCGAGGTGGTCTTACTCTTCCAGCTCAGAAGGTTGCTCCTATCTTCAGGAAGCCCTTTGGGGAAGGCAGTCTCCGCACTCCAGTTGAACTCACATCCCTCGCTCATCGGTTGAACGAGATTCTTGGCCGCACCATGTTGCCTCACACTGGCTTCAAGGAAGGTTTGACCAACCTGCAGCAGTTCCTGCTTCTTGCCCTAGTCACCCAGACTTCATAGTGGCAGAGATAGAGGATTGTATTTCAGATGGCTTGAGAGCTAGGCGTCAGATGCCTTATGCTCACTGGATCAGTTCAATTCTAGCTCAACGGCTTGTGAGAGTCTGAATTCCCAGAGTACAAGATTATCTCTTCAGTTGACAGTCGTTTGGGCAACCGAGCACTTTGATAGGTCAGACTTCAGATTGCACCAACTGATATGGCAGATGTTGATGCTCAGGATGAGGAGATTAGAGGCGTTCAGCAGCAGGAGCTTGAGGAGCTGGCCACTCATGCCGGTGATGATACAGCTATAGACACCTCTTCTAACATCTCTGACGCTGACTACCAGCCTATTCCCACTATGCCCGCAAGGGCACACGACGCAGAGGCTAGTAGCTCAGGTACTGGGTCTACTTCAGTGACTTTGATGCTGAAGCTACTTGACCGGATTCAGGAGCAGCAGGGCTCCCTTGTGACAGCCGTCACCCAGGTCTAGTAGAGACTGGACGAGCTTCAGGGACAGTCACAGGAGCGTCATGAGGAGCTGCAGCTACTAATTCAGCAGCGTCACCTAGAGGTTCAGCAGTAGATGCTCGCCATGCAGCTTTAGTCCCTGCGCTTACAGCTTTAGTCTTAGCAGTTACAGGCTCAGAAAATGGCTATCATGACTCAGATGATGAAGTGGACGGGTATGCCTGCAGTTGAGCTTCCTGGTGCTCCACAGATCCAAATGATGAGTCAAACTCAGCCATCCCAGACAGTTGGCCCCTCAGCACCTCAGTTTCCAGCTCTTGGTCCCGCTATGGGATCTCAGCAGACCGGTGGCCCTTCAGTGGCATCGCCAGTGTCAGATGGACCGTCAGTCACTCCCACCCCCGTCGTATAGTCCAGTGGACTTCAGGGTGCCGGATCAACCACACCGTTCCAGTCTCTGGCGACACAGGTTACTCAGTGGCTGGACACCCTCGGACCTACGCACCAGTTCACTCCACTCACTATCGGCTTCACGTTGATGTCAGCTTCTCGAGGTTTGGCTGCTCGTGACCTCTCCGCGTCTTTCAGTGATGTCACCGGGCAGCCGTCCCCACTGGTGAGGAGATAGCCGCTGAGATAGAGGCAGAGCTTGTAACACCGACTGCCGGTCAGCATCGCTCTTCAGTTGCTTCGTCAGAAGCCACCCTTGACAGTCGGGCCCTAGTTGGTTCTACTCCTCCACATGCTATAGTGACAGATGCCACCGCCGTTACTTCCAGTCCTCTTCTGCCTGAGCAGACACCAGTAGTTGAGACTCTAGTTGAGTCGGTGCACGAGGCACCACCGGGTTCCACAGCTCCAGAGGCACCGACAGAGATAGTGGTCGCGGATCCTACTCCTACCCTGCACCCGCTACAGTTCCAGACTCTACGGCAGCAGAGGCAGTCAACTCGTCAGCTCTAGTTCCCTGGACTGCTTCACTCCCAGCTACCGAGACTCAGGGGGAGGATTCTGATGATGGGCTCGATGACTTCCGTCGACTTGACCGCTCCCCGGCTGCTTCCACTCCGCCTCTAGACGATTAGACTTTGGTGCTTAGACGCCAAAGGGGGAGAGGCAGAGTCGAGTAGATGGCTAGCTTCAGGGGGAGCTAGTAGGATTCGTTCTTTTGATGTGTATTATACTCTATCGCATCATGCATCACGTTTACCATATTTATGCATTTGTGAGATATGTGTGTGGTGTTTGAGACTTGATATTTGTGTTACATGTGTGTGAACCTTATATCTATATCATGTCACTTGGTTATGCTATTGCTTCCGCACTAATCTTTGATCTTTTGGTATAGCATATCCTTTTGAAATCAAGTACTTTGCTCAATTCATATCTTTTGTGCTTGTCATGGCTTGATTGGTTTAGGCATGTATTTTTCTTTCTTATAACTAACACATGCCTATCTCATGTCAGGTCATGTTTCCCTAATCAAAATTCACTCTTATTCTCTACTCGAGCTTGTATTGTCGTCAATCACCTAAAAGAGGGAGATTGAAGAATCATGGACCCTTGTGTTTAGGTGATTAACGACAATACTAGGCAAAGTCATTAGAGTTAGGTCATAAGTGATGCTTATTGAATGGGCTTAATGGATATTCATGCCCCAAGATGGAAATCGTTTCGGTTGAAAGGATTAAGCTACAAGGTGAAGACTAGGCTAGCTCTTAGTGCCATAAGGTGTGAGAAGGGCAGTAACTATAGACTAGGGCTTTGTTTTTCCTTTGATCATACTATAAAGGGGGTATGAGGTTAGTAGCTTGACCTAGGAGAGTTTGGGAATGTTGGTGTATGCACACTTGTCACAACTAGTCCTAGAGACCCTGCTAATAGCCCTTGAGATGGTAGGAGCAAAACCTCTTCAAAAGACTTAGTGAGATAAGGTGCAGAAGGAGGTCAGAGAGGCTCCGAACCAGTTTGCCTAGGAGGCTCCGGACTAATGGAAGTGGTCCGGTGGTCCTCCATTAGGCAGTGCTCTGAGGAAAGTTCTCCGGACAACCTGTCCGGAGGGCACCGGACTATTGGAAGTAGTCCGGTGGCCACCTGGTTCTAAATGGTTATCAGTCAGTGCTCCGGACAACCTGTCCGGAGGGCACCGGACTAATAGAAGTTGTTCGGTGGCTTCTGTGTTCTTCAGTGAGTCCCAAAGGGGGCTCTGGACTAGTCCGACGGGTAGTCCGACGGTCCTCAGCAGAAGATCAATCGAGTACAGTATGCACCTAGGCTCCGGACCAGAGGCTCCGGACTAGGCACTGGACTATGGCAAGTAGTCCGGTGGTCCCTGTTCTGCCTTGAATTTGAATTGGACTGCATGCTCCGGACTAGGAGTAATGGTCCGGTGGTGAGGCTCCGGACTAGTCCGGTGCTTTCGCAGAAAAGGGAAAAAGCAAGAAACGACTAGTTTTGGAGGTGAGGACTATTTATAGTTTCCCTCCTTGTCCAAGTGAGCTCTCTTGGCCAGTGTTTCACCTGAAGGAAGCTAGAGAGACCTCTTGGAGAGCCAAGTGCCTAGTGAGGGAGAGATTTGAGAGAGTTCATCTTGTTCTTCCCTCCTAGAGTGATTAGGAGTGACTTGTGTGCATCCATCCACCTTCCTAGCCTGGAGTTGGTCAAGTGAAGGTCTTGTGCTTGTTACTCTTGGTGTTCGACAGCACCTAGACGGTTTGGTCGTGTTCGGAGGAAGTGATCGCCGGAAGATTGTCGGCGGCTCTTCTCCAAGCTTATGTGATCGGTTGTGGGCGATTCATCGAGCCGGAGTGGCGAAGAATCAGCCGTAGAGAGCACTCTACCCTTGCGCGGGTAGAGGGGGAGCTATACCTTGCGAGGTGCTCCAACGAGGACTACGGGGGGTGTCGACACCTCGATACCTCGGGAAAACATCGCGTGTCACAAATTCTATATCCTTAGCTCTTTACATTTTTCTTTACCTTTCCGTTGTGTTCTTTCAATTCCTACTAGAATTGCTTAGGTTGTCTTTCAATTCCTTGGCTTGCTATTGCTTTCTAGTTAGGATACACATTGCGGTAGGCAGGGGGTGATTGGCATTAATAGGTTCTAATATTGCTTTAGAAATTTAAAAGAAACCCAATTCACCCCCCCCCCCCGTCTTGGGCATCTAGATCCTTTCACTGAGGCAAACAAGCGGGATGCTAATTTCATGTGTTGTCCATGCACCTTGTGCAAGAATTTGAAGGAATATTCTAGCTCAAGGACTGTTCAGTCACACTTGTTGAAGTCGGGTTTCATGTCAAACTATATTTGTTGGACCAAACATGGAGAAACCCGAATTATGATGGAAGAAGACGAAGAAGAGCAATTGGACCCTGACTCACACTTCTTTAATGAAGATCTACATTTGTCAGTGAACAAGTTTAGTTTTAAAAAGAATGATCTTGATGAGTTATAAAACCTTTGTATTCAAAAGTTTTTCATATAGGGTCATTTAGTGTCTCATTAACAATTTTCTATTTAAGGGTACACTTATTTGTCGCATAATTGGACAATGAATGGTGAAACACAAATAGTTTAATTGAACAATATACTTTTGCATTAACCAAATTTGTAATGGTTAGTTACATTTATAGTTGATATTATAAAAATGGTTATTATACAATTAACAAGAACTAGAACAATTTATACATATATTAAACTATATACAATACCACAACATATAAAAGAGGCCAATGGAAATTTCGTTTGGCGCCTAAACAGGCCTTTAGCCCCTGGAAATGTTGTTTGGCGCCAGTTGGTATTACCAACCACGGTTAAAGGTCCTTTAGCCCGGTTGGTAATACCAACCGCGGCTAAAGGGTGCCTTCCTATATAAGCCGCGGCCGATCTCCTGTCTTCCTCCTCCCCTCATATCTGTCTTCGTCGACCTCGGCCGCTTTCTTTGTCGACGCACAACCCCCGCCACGCCGTCGTCACCGTCGCCATCTGAGGAGCCTGCGACTCGCCGGCGCGCCAACGGCCCCGCGCACTGCGCGCGCTAGCCCCAGCCGTCCCTGTCCGCCACTCGCCCGAGCGCCGCGCCGCGCCGTACGTCGTCGGCGCCGCCGTCTCCTCCTCGTTGCGCCGCCTCCGTCTACCTCTCCGCCGCGGCTGCGCCTCCACCTCACGTGCCCACGGGCCGTCCGAGAGAGCTAGGCCGGGCCGGTAAGTAGCCACCGGAGAGAGATCGAGAGATCAGATCGAGAAGAAAAGGAAGAAAAGAAAGGAGAGAGAAGTAGAAAAAAGAAGAAGAATAGAAGAGAAAGAAGAAAGAAGACGAAAAAGGAGAGGAAAAAAGGAGGGGGGAGAAGGAGAGGAGAAAAAGTGTTTAAAAAAAGAAATATAGAAATTGACTCAACTATATATATTTTTGTTGCTTTTTTCACAAATTAAACTAACATTTGTCTAAATAATTTTGTAGGCTAAAGGTGTGTAAAGGAGAAAGAAGAAGTAGAAAGAAGGAAGAAGTAATATATTTTAGTTTTATTAAATTGATTTAGGAAATTGATTGATGTTAGAAATATATTCTAGTTTTATGAAATTGATTGATGTTAGTAATATATTTTAGTTTTAGGAAATTGATATATGTTAGTAATATAATTTAGTTTTAGGAAATTGATTTAGTTTTAGTAATGTATTATGTGTACCACATTCATGCTTTTGATATATATATATATGGATTTGTTAGAGAAATAAACCTTCCATTATAGACCTTCCATTATTTCTATATATGATTTGATTATATATATGTATCTTCCATTATTGCTATATACATAAAGAGATAGATGGATACTGAGATATATATGAAATATAATCTGAGTATATGTGATTTAATATATAGATGGTTGGATGTCGTAATCTCCCACACCGGAAGAAATTGGTTGGAATGGTTATTGTACTTGGATGGGTTCGATCTGGTATTATCCGAACATAGTAAGTTAATAATCAATATATGTTTCATATGTATGACTAGATCATCCAAGTTAATTAACATGTCTTATATGTAATGTAGATGATTAATCCAGTTGTTTGGCTTAAATCAACACTCGCCTATTTTGGGGTTGACAATGTTGATGTTCAGATTAATCATGTAAACAATGGTCTAGAACTCCAATATTGTATTTCATTTCAATGCCGTTAGGATGGGTCATAGTCATGGTCGTGGTCGTAGTAGTGGTCGTGGCCGCGGTGGTGTTGGCGGGCGCAATGTGTTACAAATCTCAGAGGTGGGAATATGGACAAGCCAGCAGGGTGTTGCTATTAAGTATGTCGTATATGCTTGTGCTGTCACGCTCTCAAGAAATGAGATCACACTTCCTACTCTGTCTTCAGTGAAGATTGAAGCTATTAATCGTAACATGTATCCTGATATTCGGGGTTTTTTGTGCACGAATAGCTCAGAACTCGCCAAAGGTAAGTTTAAGACTCATAACTTATACCTAGATTTGTTGTTATATGTTGTCAATATTGCTCTCATAATTAACTCTATACTTTAGGTAGAGGAGTATGACATGACCTATGCAGGGTGTAGTTTTGAAGCCATTCTAAACCAAGTAATGGATGCATTGGGTTATGACTGATAATATGCGGATGAAGAGCCAACACTAAACTACTGCAGAATTTAAAGTAAAGTTGGTTGCGACTAAGAAGGGAGACCCTCCAACTACTCAACCACCGTTAAACGTTGTTAGTACACCATGTGCTCGTAAGTGTGAAGCAACTGAGAGTGCGCTATTTAATACGTTGTTGTTCATCGATGAGATTATTGGTTACAAGATAGGTGACTTACACTTCTTCGAATTGGTAGTACTAAATCGTTGAATTATTGTATTGTACAATAAGATTGACATTTCTTTGAATTTCTGTAATATTACGATCCTGCCGAACCACTCAAGCCAAATTCAGAGTTTCATGTGCATATATATATATTATTTACTTATAGAGTTTCATAGTCTATTTGTGTTTAATGTTTGAAACTAACTTATAAGTGCGTGAATACATGTATTAGCAGCGAATAAATATATTAGAAGCGTATAGAATACACACTTTGAATACCTAATCTAATTGGAAAAACAATAAAATAAGAAAAATTACCAAAATCAGAAAAAAAAAGGGTCTTACCCGGTGGATACCAACCGTGGCTAAAGGGTGCTGCCAGCGTGGCTCGCTGCGCCACCTGGCGCACCCTTTAGCCCAGTTGGTATTACCAACCGGGACTAAAGGTTGGGCTTTAGCCCCGATTGTGAGAAAAGAGGCTAAAGGGGGGACATTTAGTCCCGATCCTTAGACCCGGTTCAGGCACCGGGACTAAAGTCTCTTACGCACCGGGCTAAGTAGGTTCTGTACTAGTGAGAGATGGCCATTTGTAATCTTGCAAGCATTGTTGGATTGTTGTAAATGAATTGGCTCGCTCATCACGCGGACGTATGTATAGGACCATATCAGCTCTTTGTGCTTATGCCGACACTTTGTAGAAGCTGATGGTGATGATATATAGAAGAGAGCAAGGAAATTATTAAAGCGTACACACGTTGGATGATTTCTTTTTCTCCTTTTCCGACGACCTATGCATATATATGGTGTGGCCTTAGAAATCGAGACACTCAATCATCAATTGAACAATGGAAGACGACGAAAGAAGCATGCTCGACGATCGACCTGCCAATGCAATACCGTACGTACTGGTCATCATTCGATCAATCGGATTATGTTGTTATACGCAATTACGCATGCATGCGTCCATTTATTTTAATTAAAAACCTTTCGTAGCAGTATATATCATTCATGCTACTGCGATCGATAAATAAAATTCTGAGAGTAGTATTTGCAGCAAGCAACGCTGAAGGTGCATGATCTCCCGCGGGCGCCAGACAGCCGTATATTGCACATGCACACACGATGACGAGGACTTTTTTCTCATTTGAATGCTTTCCCTTGTTGCAGAAGTCAACGACGATATATGTGGCCGCCAGAGAATCAGTAGTGTATAGTAAGATAGATACGACTATCTAGTCGTCGACTCGATAGCACGGGCCGATGGCTAGCTATAAGAAGGCACGCGTAGCTAGCTGATCCCTTTTCACCCACCAAAAACTCCACTACATTTTCTTTCTCGCTGTGTGGGCTAGTTACGTACGCGTAGCTATAGCTGTGTAGAAAGCAGTGGACTGATGAGTCTAGTGGTGGGCGGCTCCATCATCAGCCACTCAGCCATGGGCGTTGCTTCTGTGCCTCCTGGTCGTGCTATCGTCGTCCCTGCATCCAGCGTGGTCGTCGTCGCCGCCGCCGCTTCTGCAGCTGCATCAGGTGGCCGGCCGCGGCCATGCTGTTTGTGTTCGGGGACTCGACGCTGGATGTGGGCAACAACAACTACTTGCGGGGCCGGACGTGCCCCGAGCCAACAAGCCCTACTACGGTATCGACTTCCCGGGCTCCGTTCCCACGGGACGATTCAGCAATGGCTACAATATCGCCGACTACTCGGTAACTATATACATACAATCATCATTATTTATTTGTCCTTGTGATCGATGTATATATATGCGCTCCATGCATGCAAGCTCATGATGTGCAGCAAAGAGCATATTGGGGTTCGCGTCTAGCCCTCCGCCATACCTGTCGCTGGCATCAAGCGGCACCGACCGTTTCGTCCCTCACAGCTCGTGCCAGTGGTGTCAGCTATGCTTCGGGAGGAGCTGGGATCCTCGACTCCACTGTAAGTAATAAGAGTGGTGGGTTATCGATATCATATACTACTAGTCGTCAAAATAACTACTCTAGCTCCGATCCCATCCATCCATACATTATTTCCATGATGTGCAGAACGCAGGACAGGAAACAACATCCCGTTGTCGAAGCAGGTGCAGTACTTCAAGTCCACCAAGTCACAGATGGTCACCAGGCTGGGCTCCCGTGCGACCAACCTCCTGCTCTCCAACTCCGTCTTCCTCTTCAGCGTCGGCAGCAACGACCTGTTCGTCTTCGCAACCGCGCAGGCGTCGGCGTCGTCACAGAACAAGTCAGCTGCCGACCAGCAGCGCGACGTCGCCGCGCTCTACACTAGCCTCACACTACTACAGAAACGGCAATCAGTACCTGGTTCAAAAACCCCTCTACAGTGGCGGATTTTGAACCGACACTAGCGAATCGACACTGATGAGCCAAGCCATCACTGCCGGCAAGCATCACTGATGCTTTAGCCATCACTGTCGGTTTAGCACCCAACCGATAGTGATATTATTTTTTAAAATTGTATTTTTTTAATTGTTTTATTTTCATTGGGGTTTCTGGTTTAGGTTTATGGTAGAGGTGGTGGGGTGGGGAGTCGTGGAGGTGTTTGCTATCGAACCATTTGATATCGATGTGAATTGAAGGTGGTTGTGGACTAGCGACAATACAAACCCATCACACATTTATAATAATTATTACAAAACATCTAAACAAAACTTAAAGTATCGAATTAATTGTCGCATTACAATAGCCTTTCGAGGCCGTCTTTTCCATAGTTCTTCTTAAAGTCCTTACTGTTCATAATGGTAGACATCCTTTTCTATACACTATATCGTTCAGAATAGAGTTGCTATCTCCTCTTGAAATCCTTTTATCTCAAAATCCAGCAACCTATTGTGGCCCTGTTCTTTGCGCTGTAAATTGATAAAAGATGATATTGAGAATGCACATACGAAAGATAAAAACAATAGAATTAAAATGCGACGCGTACGTACCATGTCATCTTCTATTCCTAGTTTTGCACCAAAGTAGACAAGCATTGCCCCACATCACATAGAACCCGCACTCGTTGTTCCCCATTGGTTGATCTAGGGTCTTGACCTTCTTCATATACTCCGCTCTGAATGGTTCTCTCCATTTCTTTGCATCTTGGGCTCCACATTTCTCCAATCAGGTAACGCCTTTATTCTATGTGACAATGTAAATGAAGTGTGAAGACTGAGGACATTATTAATTACAATATCATTGTGATTGAAAAGTGTGGTGATTTTGGGTTCATTTACATATTTAGCACTTTGACTAGGGGTTCGATAAGTTTAAGTGGCTTCTTTTTTGAGTCCCACACCTCGATAGTTGAATTTTTTAAAACTTATATCTACGAGGACGTAGTGGTTGCTGCAATCATAAGGTTCTGTTATTGAATGATATATCAAGAAAAAACACTTAAGTAAGGGTCGAGAACACATACTCGCAATTGTAGATTAGCATTTGCCTTTGTTTTCCCGACTGAGAACATTCTTTCAAACTCTATCTTCCAACTCGCTGAGACATACGGATCTTGGAGACCGGCTTGCATGTTCTCTCTTTACATAGATGGGGGGTCCAAGAAGTCAAAATTGCTTATTCGTTTTTGAAGGAAAAATTTTGCTACAGACCTGCAAAATAAACATGCATGGATTTTTCAAATGCAGATCACATAGTTTATTATAACGTTGTTAGGGTATGGTACTTTACATAGTCCATAAACTTCATAATCTACACATCCAGCGAGCGTCGTTGAAAAAAGTTGAAAGAGGTCTTCATAATAAATAGTATGCACAACTTCTTCAGGATGATTAAAAATAAAACATGGAGGGATGCATACTTGAAAGTTTGCATTTTGTCTTTGCTGTTGTCACTGTCTATGATATAATAATCATGCAACTATCGCATGTTTATTGGCAATTTTCTATACTCTTCTTCGCTGGCGACCATAGGCAGTCTAGTTCAAACTTTGTATGCAACTTCGGCCTTTTCAAATTCGGTTTTTTCAAAATAGAGATTCTCGGCATCCTCCATGTTATATCCAGTTCGCGGCCAAGTTTTGTATCTCTAGCGCTGAAAGGTGTGCATTTCTCTAGCTCTTTCTTGGTTACCCGGATTTTTGCTTTGCCTTTCAAATTGGCTCTGTTTCTCAGGTATATAAGCCAATCGTTATACAAGGCAAGTTTGGCGGCCTTTTCTGCAAATCTGAGCTCGTAGAATATCGTCCTTAGTCGGCACTGGCTGCCGCCTTTTACTAGTCATCTGGGATCTTTACCAACTGAAGCTGATGACCTCCTCTGTTGCGAAGTCGAACCTGATCTGGAGCTAGGCCGTCGAGATCCCAGTCCTGAGGACTTTGAAGCTGGTGGAGGAGGAGGAGGAGGAGGAGGAGTCTTCTCCTTTGGCGGTGGAGAAGGAGTCTTCTCCTTGGCGGTGAAGGAGGTGTCGGTGGATCTTGACGAGGGGGAGAAACCTCTTGGCGGAGGCGACCGGGGTGATTCACTGTCATCATCGTCATCCGAAGATGGATGGTCGTCTAGATTGATGAAGGCGTTTGCGCCAGGCGACATGAGTGTCCAAGTTGTAAACTAGACGGCGGTCTTTTTTCTTCCCCCAAGGGAAAAAACAATATTATTTATGTATTCTTTCCAAAATCTTATCAAAGCGCCCCGGCATACCGAGTGGCACGGCTTGCCCCGAAGAAGTTTCTCCTAAGGAAAAGCTTGTCCGACCGCCACCTTGTCTTTGGGCCACTGCTGGCGGATGTACAACCTGACATTCACAGGTTTGTGATGTCGCCACCGGTGAGGAGCATTTACCTCTTCTTCTCAGGATAGGGTTTGAGCCACACTACTGCGGGGCCCCTTTCCGGGCACTGGGGGCTATTTAAAAAACCGGGGTTTCATCGGCCCTTGAATCAAAACATGGGTTCATAGCGTCGCCACCCCAGCAGCTATCCGTGCTTCAATGTTTTTGTTCTGCTCCTGTCGCATCCTTTGGAACTCCTCTTCTCTTTGGTTCTAGCCCGCCCGACCCCTTAAAAGGGAAACGGGGTTCACTTTCAAAGCTTTTCCCCAAGGGAATTTCCCCCGGTCCCCTAGGCGACCGGGGGTGCTCCTTGTTTTTCCCAAGGGGTTGCCCGTGAGCACGTCATTTTTCTCTATCCGACCTGGGGGGCCCCTCTATGCATTTCCCTCAGTGATCTTTTTGAAAATCTTCTAGAAGGGGATCGGTGATGGGTTCAGTCCTGGCGGAAAGGCTCCCGTCAGGATTGTATTGTGCCCCCCTTGCGAGTAGGAAAGTTCACTGATCTGGGCTCCCCAATTGTTGTTGAGGCTTTACACGCCGTTTCTGCTCTAGTGCTTCGACTTGGGCATCCCAATCCGGAATCTTCCTTACTTTACCCACGCGACCCTTTAGGCGGGTGGGGATTATTTAAAACCCAAAAAGCGAGTTTGCTTTGTTTCTTTCGTTTGATGCCTTGGCTCATGGATTTTTTTGTAAGCCTTGAATCTCCCAGAAGTCCTCTGCTTGTGAATTCACCTCCCAAAAAATTTTTGGGTTCCTTTTTCTTCTTGATGAGTTTTTTGGGGAAACTTTCCCTTGAAATTCTTAAAAGGGGTGACCATGATTTCCCTTTGGCCCTCTTCTTGCTGTGGGGCTTCATCACAAACTTTTGGGGAAAAGTGAAATACCCTTGAGCTTGTTCCAAACTAGTTCCTTCTCAACTTCTGGAACCCCCCGGGGGGGTCTTGCTCACTTCCATTCCACTTCCTGTATTTGATCGGGATAAACCCCCCTTACAAGTCCCCCGGGAATGGTACTCTTGTATGGGCCCATTTTGCTTTTTTCGGCTCCCCCGGGCCCCTCCCCTTTTTACTTGGTCAAAATGGAGATGGGGCCAGTTTTCTATTTGTTTTTGGGGGAAAGCTTTTTTTTGCCCCAAACGTTAGCCCTTTCCCTGGAACTCTCACTAGTACTTGGACCTTCCAGCGGAAACCTGCTTCAAAATTTTTTTAAATAAGTCCCCTTTCAAACTTTTATGGCTATATGTCCCAAATTTTTTTGGGTTTTTTGACCTAAGTTTTACCTCGTCTCCTTGGCCCTCTTCTGGGTTTAGCATATGGTTAGGGCTCCAAGGTCTTTGATCCCCTTGTGGTTGTCATCGGCTCCCTTTGGGCAAGTTCAGCACCGCCCCCCCCTAATTCCTTGGTCCCTCGGCTTTGGTCGCGGGCGACGGGTGGTGGTTTAATCGGCGCCCTTTAAATTTTCATGTTTTTTTGGGGCATGAATTTCTTTTTATTTGGGATTAGTCATAGGTAGATTTGATAGACTATATATCTCTCTATCTCTCTATATCTCTCTATCTCTCTATATCTCTCTATCTCTCTTTTATTCTATTTTCTCTTATCTTTTTCTAATCTATCTAAAAAATTTAATAGAAATTGAAAATCTCCAAAATAGACAAGTATATAGAGATTGTCACAATATAAAGCCATAGGGAAAAATATATAGAGATTTTTGTCAAATATAAAGCCATAGCCAAAATCTTCAAAATATTCCAAATAATTATATCTCTAAGTCTGCTATCTCTCTATCTCTTTTATCTATAAAGCCATAGGTACAAGTCACCCAAAATAAAGCCATTTTTTTATGATATAAAAAATTTTTCCCTCTTTTCTATAAGTCATGCTATACAAACTATCTCTCTATATCTCTATCTTTTCTACATGTCTATTTTCTCTTTATAAAAAGAATTATACAAGGGTTTATACAAATGTCCACAAAATGTGCCTTTTACAAAATCTAGGGCAAGTATATGTTTTGTTTTATCTATCTTTAAAACCATGTATTTCTTAAATTTTTATATCTCTAATCTCATCTACATCTCTAATCTTTCCCCTTTCTCCTTCTCCTTCTCTGTGGTTCTCTCTCTCTATCTTTCTCTTTCTCAAACTCTACCCCCTCCTTCCTCCCCATCTCCATGACCAGCAAGACTCCAAGCTCTCTATCTCCCTCCTTCCCCCCTATCTCCATGAAAGCAAGCAAAAAAACACTCTGAATCCCATTTTGACATTCATGAACACTTTCGGGGTTTGTGGACATGGAGCTCACCCGTGGAGGTTTGGGCCGGTTTCCGGGGCTCCCGGAGGGGGGGGGGGGGATTCCGAAAACTCCTGCACCCGGGGTTCGAGCATGGCGTGCTTTGGGTGTCCTTCTTGGGGGGGGTGCACCGGGAGGCGGCGGGCCCCGGCTCCTGCGGGTTTTCCCCCGGCGGCGTCCCAAAGGGTGGGTACTTTGGAGCGGAGGTGGGGGGGGGTTGGGAGGGGGGGGTTTGGGGTGAGGGGGGGGGGCGACGGCGTGTGCTCCTGCACGGCGCGTTGTGTCCCGCCGGCGGGCCCAAGTGCTCCTACGGGGGCGGGGGGGGTATTCCCGCGGGGGGCGGCAAGGGCTCCTCGGGTGGAGTTGAAATGGCTAAGTGTGGAAGGGCGCGAGTCTGAAAATTTCAGACCGCGGGCCCCCTTTTCCCCATATACTCGGTCAGGGTAACATTTTTTCCCGGGTTTTTGTTACAAACCGGCAGTGATATACCATATCACTGCCGGTTTTTAACAGGAAAACCGGGCAGTGATGGGGCACTCAGTGCCGGTTTGTTTGGAAAGGCAGGTGATTAGGTGGGTATCACTGCGGTTTGTAATAAGGGAACCCACAGTGATAGGGGACATCACTGTCGGTTCCTTACAAACCGGCAGTGATTTTTATTTTTTTTTTAAAAATTTTCCCCTTTTCTTTAGAATTCAAATTTTCTCCTGATTTTTTACTTAAAAATTGAAAAAAAATTTAAACATAGAAGTTGCATAATTTTTAATTCTCTACAACTTTTGCTGAAGTGCATATTCAAATTCTTTATAGTTTTTGAAAAAACCCCTTTTTAATTTGAATAAGGGTTTAAAATTCAAAATTTCCCCCCTTTTTTAATTTTTCTCCAAAAATTTGAAAGAAGTTGAAAATCTTCCAACATAGATTTGCTGTTTTTTTGGGCTCTACATTATTGCTTATACACTTTAAGGTCTAATTTTTTATAGTTTTTAAATTCCAGTTTGAATTTGAATAAGGGTTTAAAATTCAAAAACCCCCCTTTTTAATTACTCCAAAAATTTGAATTTGAAGTTGAAAATCTTCCAACATACCTTCTGCTTTTTTTTTTAGGGGTCTACCCTTATTGCTTATACACTCAAAGGTTTTAATTCTTTTTTTAGTTTTGGAAACCCTTTTGAATGGCATTTCATCAATCAACAACGTGGTACAAACTCAAAATCTCTGAACTCCATATGATCTCAAATTACTAAAACAACATTTCATTAAGGATTACATTTGTTTATGTACTCTAAAAAATTCACGGTTTCAGGGGACGATGTGGCCCCATCATGATAATCCGGAGGTAAGCAGGTTCGTCAGCCTCTTCAAGGGCATTTTAAAGGGGAAAAGTTTTGGGGGCCCCCCAAAAGGAGCCATTTCTTCATAACCCTTTTTTTTCCCCTTCTTTGTCTGTCACTCCGTCGACACCTACAATTTCCTTTTGCCTTGCAATACTACATGTCGTCTTCCAAATTTTTATTGTTATCCCTTTGATAGAAGTTTTTGAAAAACACCCTTTGCAAGGACAAAGGGGGTTTCATCTCTGATGCGGTTTCTTGGATAGACAACGTTAGTAAAACCCACCCTTTGGGCGGTGGTTGATTTCATTCAGCCGGACCCACGAAATGGAATAAGAGCAACTTTAAAATGTGTCCATAGTCTAGCCCCCATTTTTCCATCTATGAAACCATAGTATGTTGCCACCACCGTGCCGTACTCATCGTGGGCGTCGAAAAAAAGCCCCACTTTTTTGGGTTTGTGTTTCTTTCCACCCTTTTTTTTTTTTTTGTGTTTTAATGAAAAAAACCATTTATTTGATACCCTTTGGGGTTACCTCTTAGCGTAGTCGAAGGTCCGGGGGCTAAGAGATCTAGCTGACACCCCGTCACCTTTCTAGCCTTTGGCGTCAAAACCAGTCCCCGAATTCCTATGTTTTTTCTCAACCCAAGCCTTTGTGACCTCCCTATGTGCTTAATTTGCAGAAACTGCTTGTGCTCATCAATGTTTTTGCCATCACACCGTCGGCCTGCTGGAGAACAGGGGAAGTTTTTGCTTGTCTGAAGGGCGATTTCGCCATTTTGAAGCTTTCCACCTATTTTTTCCTTTGCCCCTAGTCTTCCATCGTGATGAGATACTGGAACTCTAACCCGCTTGTTGCCCAAAGATAATATGTGGAGAACTCAATAGCCCCCTCTGTTGACCATTCTTTTTATTTATGCCCCCTTCTGGTTGAATTTTTTCCTAACATACTGCTTAAAAACCTTTCATCCCCTTCAAAAGGGAAAACATTTTGGTTTTTGTAGGGAACATTGGGCCAAGGGATTTTATTTGATCCAAAGTAAACAAGTAGATGCACTAAAAATGTCA
This sequence comes from Microstegium vimineum, assembly GCA_022036555.1. Lineage (NCBI taxonomy): Eukaryota > Viridiplantae > Streptophyta > Magnoliopsida > Poales > Poaceae > Microstegium > Microstegium vimineum. Next base: position 29,349,379 of record CM039120.1, on the reverse strand, counting down.
AAGTAAGTCGGGGGGGAAATGACCCTCAAGCCTGCATATAATCTCAGCTATCCCCTGTTTCCCGGTGGTCTAACCTGCCCCCTTAAATGCCCCTTTTCAGAGATCCGTTGAGAACAAAACCCCAACTTTATGATTGGAGCGCGGACCTTGTCAGGGAGGATCCCTCGCAGGGCAAATGGGGCGCTGAGTCTTTATGACATGACAGTCATGGGCCCTTCATAAAACCCATAGTTAAACTTAAGTTCTCTCATGTTAATAGCCTCTTCGGGTTCCCACAGTAGCCATCGGTATTTTGAATCATTGAAGAAAGAAAAAAGCATTTCTTTTTCCCCCTTTTTTTCAGTGCCCCATGATTCCCACCGGAAGTTTCAAATGGCCATTCTCAAGAGTTACTGGGTTTTAATCCTTCCTGAGGCCCGGTGTTGCATTTTCCAAGCGTGTCGCGGGGGAATCCCTTTCTTGTTTCCCGGTGTTTTATCAACGTGTTAAGTGTGTTACCCCACACGTTTTTAGTTTTTGTGCATTGGATCAAGGGCAGTGACGTACACTCAAAAGTGGCCAATAAGGTAGTTTCTAGAAGATTGATTTTTTTTTCCAAATACTATCGGTTGGCGCTGTAAATGCCCCCTCCCCCTTTTCCCCAAAGGGCAACATTTGTGAGTTTGCTTAAATTTTTGAAATATCTGTTTCCCCTCTCGGATTTTCTTTTTTTTTGGAGGGGCCAGTTTCTCCCCCTTTGTCCCATTAAAATCTTTTGTATTCCTACGGTAAGGGTGATCCCCGACGTAGGAACCTACGGGGTCCCATGGGAGACCATCTTCCTGTTTTTGATAGATGTGTAGCCTCAGTCTCGTCCAAGCACTCGACACACCCAGTGTATCTTTTGTCTTTTCTCCAGACAAGAAACCTCACCCGGGTAGGTCGGTGATTTTTAGGGGATAAGTACAACCTTTACCGTGACATGTTCTTTTTTTGGACTCATCCCAAACATCCTTCACACCCTTCCCACATTGTGGTAGTTCATCGATCACTGGTTCTAGAAGCCCCATCAATATCATTACCAGGTTGTTTTTTGGGCCTTGGATTAGTAATGGCATCTGGACGTTTGACCGTTTCATCCCAAAAACCCGGGGTTTGGGGGTTGTTATATACATAGCGTCACTGGCCAAGTGCTAAGTTGGTTCTCACCCGGGCAAAAGGGTTCTCATCCGTGCTCAAAGCAAACCCCAAATTTTCTTACCTCCCCCACCGAAGTTCTTATGAACATAGTGTTGATAGTCCTCCCGTCCGACCCATCGGCGGGGTTTTTCATCATTGAATCTTTCTTCGCTCTTCGAGTGCCAAACCCAAAACCAAAATTGGCGACTTCTCATTTGAAACAACCTATGCACTCGTGGAGCTATAGGAAAATACCACACGGACTTTACTGGCCCCCCTTTTGGTCTTGCTTCCATCATTTGATGGCCCTTGCTTGAGTTTTCCTTGGGGGCAGCATCCCAAATTTTGTATTTTCTCTCCACGATAAAAAAGCCGTTCGTTGGAACACGCGTGGATTTTCTTTAACCTCGAGACCAATTGGGCAAAAACATTTGCTTCCCCAAGGTAAATCTTTTTGCTTTAAATCGGCCCCCGGGAAAAAGTTTATGTAGTATAACTAACAAGTTATCGGAAGCCTTTATCACCCCAACCCTTCAATTTTTTGAACTCCCAATAGCATGATGTTGGCTTTTCCCGTTTGGGTTATTGAGCAGCCCGGAAAAAAATGGTGTTTTCGCTCCTTTCTCATCATTCCCGTTTTTTTTAACTGTGAAGATAAAGGAAAATTTCCCCCCTGCACATCATTTTAGAAGTGTGAAATACCATCATTTTCTTCAGTGTCGTCAGCTAATGTATTCACAAACACCTCATATTGGTGGACATCTTTGTGTAATCATGAACAGCAATAATGCTCACCTAGGCATGAGCACATCATGGGTTAACATTTTGCCCAACCCCCTCATGCAAAGTCCAAATGTGTAGTTTCTCATAAAACCCCCTTGTGTCAAGTGCAAAGTATTATGCCCCACGCCCGCCCCTTTTCTGTATTCTTGCAGTTTTTTTGCATGGACAAAATTTCAAGATGTGAGCCCCCAACATTGACTTAGCTCGTTTTGGGATGAAATGTCGATGCCCGTCAAGTAGGTGGGTCTGTATTTGACAGATGTACATCCCCCTCGATCTAGGTTTGCACTGATAAAATAAGAAGGGCGAGCAGGGGGAAACATAGGAACATATAATAGAAGTATTTTTTGAACAATATTTTTCGTTTATAATTTAAATTTTGGTCCGCTATAAAAAAAAAGGAACAAATAGTTTAAAAATGGAAGCATGGAGTTTTAAAAATTTAAAGGGTATTAAATATATGTATGGAGTATTAAATCTAAGTAATAAATCCCGAATCTATTCCACATCCCATATTCTTTCATGCATGTATTGAGTATTAAATGTAAATAATAAATATAACTAATTAAAATTTTTAAATCCATAATTTTCGAGACGAATTTTTTCGAACCTAGCAAATAAAATGTTTTATACAATAATTACCCAATAAAAAAAAGTCCCTAAAAATTTTTTTTAAATAATTTTCGTCTAAAAGGTAAAAAAAATTGACACAAATTGCAACATCCCTTTTTCTTGATTTTAAAAAACTGCATAAGCTCTAACAAAAATTGACAAATGAAAACCCAACCAATTCTAAAAAATTTTATGTTGTTAAAACCAAAGAGCAAGAAGATATGAGGACCCAAGAGTGAAGGGGGAGCAAAACAATGGAGATCAAAAAATTTCCACCAGCCACAACAATGGAGAAAATGGAGCTCCTCACGCATGTTTTGCCCGTTGGGCAGAGGGGGAGAGGAGATCGAAGCTTTATAGTGTACACAACTTCACTGTGTTTTGGAGCACGAAGGGCCTAAAACCCACCACATCACTCCCGGTTCGTGGCTTGAACCGGCAGTAAAAAAGGATCTTTTTCGGTTCAAGTTTACGCCCGGGCAGTGATGGGGTGTTTCACTCCCGGTTCACCCTTCGCCCAAAAATTGGGGGCCTGTCAGGGAAAAGAACCGACAGTAAAGGGGGCCCATCACTCCCGGGCCCCCAAAAAAAACCCGACAGTGATGACCCGACAGTGATTGCCGATTCTTTAGTAGTTTTTCTTTTCCAACTACTCAGCCCCCATCACGGTATTTTGTGTCTTTTATTATATATATATAATATTTTATATTTTATATATATATATATATAAAACCCAATTATGATGCATTACACACACTGAGGAGCTGCACGTATGGGCGCGAGGAAATTGCCATCATCAAGTGGGGCTGCTGGGTGCGTTCCCGGGCGCGGCTTTTCGTCCGACGGCGCGTGCCTGGACGGCCTGAAAAACTCGCTTCGGGCCTGGACGACGCGCTCGCGTCCCTGTTCGCCAGCCTCGCCTCCTCCGGCCGGCCCGCCGGGCTTCGTCTACTCGCTCGCCCACTACTACGGCCTGTCGGCGGCCCTTCGCGACCGGGGGGGATTTGGGGTCACGGACCCTCGCCCACGCCTGCTGCGGGGGAGGAGGCTCGGCGCCAAGGCGGACTGCCTGCCCAACGCCCCGTGTGCAGCAACCGCGACCCGCACGCGTTTGGGACCGGGGCACCCCCGCCAGCGTTTGGGGGCCCTGTTGGCCGCGCAAAATTCTACCCACAGCCGACCGGGGCGATACACGGGGGCCCATAAAAATTCAAGCGCTGGCTGCTTACAAGCTTCTAGCTAGTTTTAAAATAAAACCCCGTCGTGTGGAGTAGATATATTTAAATTTAAAATGAAATTTTTGGGGTATATATCCTTAAATTAAAAAAGCCCTTTTTTTTTTTGTTTCCCCACCCTCAAAAAAGTTTACAGTATATATACTGTTAATCTTTTTTTTATTAAAAATGGATTGTTACTATAAAATACCTCAGCAATTGGGGGGGAGTGTATACATTTTTTTTAATAAAGGAGAGGTCAAATTACTATATCGAGTTGATAGGGACCCAATAACGGGGAGCCCCGTTCTATCCTTTGCATAAAAGCACAATAAAAAAGAAAAAAAAGAGTTTTCCCCACTTAACGATGACTATGAATTCTAGAACGGATCGACGGCCGTAGAAGGCCCATCAAGAAAATATCCCCGCACGTTTTCCAGAAACCAACTTTTTATGCACTATTTGTTATTTCCTAGACAGCTAGTTGCCCCAAAATACAATAGGATAATTACATGCTACTTTACAAGAATTTTTAAAGAACAAAGTTTGTTTATATTTTAAAATATTATTATTATATTTTATATATATATTATATATAGTTTACTCTTTTAATATTCGACAAATTTTCTTTATAGGTTTATAGTGTCATGTGGGGAGAGACATACAGCCGTCAGCCCCGAGCATAGGCACAGAAAGCAGCAGCAAGCCTGGCCAGCAGCCTTCAAGGGCCGGGGCGGCTGGAGTTTAAATTCTTAGCATGGCTCAAGAAGAAGAGGGAAAAGGGTTAGTATTTTATTAGCCGCCTAATTAAGGCTAGGCATTAGCACCGAGGAGCTGAATATATGTAACCATTGAATCCGTTATAAGAAGGAGGAAGTGATTATCTTTAAAACCCCTTATCTCCTGATATCTTGAATCTCATCCCCCTACTACTAGGCGCCAGACACACTCTAGCGCCACCATCTCCTATCCCAGCTACAACCTGCGCAACCAAGGTCCCCCTAAGCTAGGTGTGCAGGACCTTGGCAACTTGGTATCAGGAATCAGCGATCCTCCAGTCACCGAAAGTAGACTTCCTTGCTGTCACCCATCCACCTTCTGCCCCGCATCACACACTCCGCTCCACCACTTCATCTGCCCCAGCCATGGCAGAACCCACCATAGCCGACTTAGCTAAGATGCTGACCGCCATGAGCAAAGAACATGGAGGCCATGCAACAGCAAATCATCACCTTACAGTCCTCTCAACCTCCATCGTCGTCCAGCTCTAGAGGCGAGGTCCGAACTTTGGCGAGCCAAAGACGACCGACTGCCCAGGTTCCATAAGCTGGATTTCCCCAAATTCGATAGGAAATTCGACCCGTTGGCCTTAATCAATCGCTGCGAGTCCTACTTCGTCCAAAAAACGCATCGCGGCCAAAGAACAGGTATGGATAGCCTCCTACAATCTCAAGGGCAGCGCCCAAATGTGGTACATCCAGGTCCAGACCTCCGAAGGTACTCGTCCTAAGGGCGTTTCACTAAACTCCTCAATCTCCACTTTGGCCCTCTGCTCCGTTCCAATCCCATGGGCGAACTGATGACATGCAAAAGAACCAGATCGGTGGCAGAGTACAGATAGGTTCGAGGCTCTACTCCCACATGCGGGCCGCTAGAGGAGGAGCATCGCATTCAAGCGTTTACCACCGGCCTGCAACCGCGCTCAGCCACCATGTGGAAATGCATAATCCACAAACTCTCATCGTGGCCATGAGCTTGGCAAGGAGCTGGAGATCCGCGAGCAAAGTGCGATCGCGGCCGCCACTCCAAGCGCGCAGGCGCCCCGTCTCACGAGTCGTGGGCTGCTGCCGGGGCTCCCAACACATGGCCCTCCTGCGCCTCCTCCAGCCGTTCGCTCGGCGCCTGCGGCGTCTACGATGGCCGCTAGGTGAGGCGGCTTACACCAGCAGAGATGGATGACCGACCGCGCGACAGGGCCTCTGTTTTAACTGTAATGAGAAATTCTCTCGCGGGCTCAATCGTGTCGGTCAACGTTTGTTCTTTGTGGATCTCAAAGAGGAGGACGATCCTGAGGACATCAATGTCACGAGCTGAAAAACATATCAGTTTTAGTGAATTAACGACTTCCAAATCTACACCCCTAACTCTATCATCTCCTTATCTCCTTCCATAATATCATGTCTCCAACATCTTCTCTACTTGGTGTCTATAGAGTAGATCCATCAAGGATGGGTCTCCCTAAGGTTGATACGCATCTACGGTACAACTCTTGCTAGTCTCTCTCCACGACAAAACCTAGCTCTCTTTGATTCGGCGGCGACAACAACAATAGCCCAAGGGTGGTCTATAGATCGTGCTGCAGGCGAGTATGAGCTGCTCTTCTCTTCATCAATTTCTACCTTCGTACATTGATTTGATCTCTGTCACACCCAGTTTTAAAGACAAAACAGGATGCAATAACCTTATGTGTGCCTAGAGATCAGTCACACACATAAGCCGACAAATTATCAAAATATCATCACACATCACAGGTGTATTATTACATAGCGAACAGAGTATTTATTACATAACAGCGGAATATAAGATAAACTCTCGCAAAGCTCCATAGCACAGGGACGTCAACTGGTTGACCCCAAACCTAGTAGTCCTCTGGATACTCTCATAACTCTGGTAATCTGGTACCCATCCGAGATTTTTATCCAAATATTGAAAAGACGATAAACAAGCGTAAGTACTTTCGTACTCAACAAGCATATATGGGGTTCATGAGGCTCAAAAGTATGACACTGGTTTACTGCGTATAAGCATTTTAATTCGTAACAAAACCTTATAGTGTAGATCAAAGTTATGCTTAATCCCCAAATTAAATTGCATGATCAAGAATACAAATTGAACAAGTAACATAATATCATGATAAAGTAATTAAAAGGTAAAACAACAACCAAAGATTTGTGGTTTTTGGGGCCCCGCTGTGCCCGGAGCCGACTGATTACCATTTTTAAAACTTGCAGGTTGTACATTTTACCCATGGTTGTGTTTCCCCAAAATTTCCCCCGGTCATGACTCCCCTTAACACTACGAGGTGAGGGGGCGGGGTACACTATAAAGTTTTAAAAAGGGCTGTGACACAAAAGAAAGTACGGCCCACGGGAAAGGGGTATGGGACCCCCGGGTGGTACACACCGCAGCGGTCCCCACTCCACCAAACCACAACCGCCGGCAATGGAATTTCGGGGAACTGCCGCATGCGAGAAAGTGACCTAATACTGAATAAAGCCAGAGCCTAAGCCCTAGGGTTTTTGTACTTTTTTCCCCAGTTTTTGCTGCAGTAGGACCCTAAACCTTTTGCTAAAAAGAAAGTTTTACTTTAGATTTCAGTAGTTTTATCAAGATTAAGATCATGCTTGTTAAATAGGACATGCAATAACTCCCCTATGCAAAGGTGACCCATAGGTTTTTCAAGGATCAGGAAAATCAAATCTAGGAAACCCCTTTGGGTAAATATTAGACAAGCTTTGATTTTATTTAAAAAACATCATGAATGGACATCAAGGAAAACCCCCTTCTATTCCCTTTGCTAAAGGGTTCCTGTGCGCTCACTCAAGCAAAACCCTGGTCCCCCCACGTATGTCACCATCTAATCGATCACACATCAAGCAACTACAGAGGCATAAATCAAGCAAAAAAAGGTTAGATTAAATGACACCAATCACAAAAAACAAGAAAAAAGTTTATAAAACTGATTACATCTCATATGATACTAGACGTTTGAATCATAAAAAAACGGAACTATAACGAAAGATAGGGCTAAAAAGTTTCATAAATTAAACCAGGATTAAACAATTATTATATTTATCTTTGTCTCCATAAAACTTGAACAAACTAAACGTAGATTACGTCGTACAATTAAAGCCCAATTTGAAGGGTGAAACGGATTTAAAAAAGGGGCATTTTAGAAGCATTTGAATTTGCGTGGAAATTTTGGTAAATAGGATTTTTTTTTTTTTTTTCGAATTAAAACTAACAAAAAGGGAAAAAATACGCTTTGAGAACAAAAAAGGGAAAGGAAGATTAGTTTTTGGGACGCGGGTTGCCCCTTTAAAAACTGGGGGGTCCTTTGAAAAACAACAGCCGAAGGGGGTTTTTTGCGGCTCTGTGGTCCGTCCGACCCACGATGGATGGAGAATTAGAGGGGAAGAAAAGGGGGTAGCGCTCGGCAGTGGGAGACAGTGACGGCGGTGGCGCCTTTTCCCGGAAGGCGGCACAATGCAAACAGGGCCCTGGGGTTGCACCCTTTTCTACAGGATTGGGGGGGAGTCGGGGAGAAGTGGGGAACCCGCAAAGGACACGGGTTGAAATGATTCGCCGGGGGCGGGGTTCCGGCGGCGGGGGGCTCTGCCTCGACGACGGTTGGGGGATTGGGGTTCTGCGGCGCGAAGAGCAAAAAAGAGGGGGTTTTGGCGGGTTCGGGGGATTTGGGCCCGCGGGGAACAACGGCGGCGGGCTGCTCAGGTACGGCGGCGGCTTGGGGGTGCTACGGCGTTCCGAGGGTGGGTGGATGCGGTAGGGTGGGGGTGCCCACCCTTTTATACCCGAGAGTTGGGACCGCAAAGGAAAGGTGGATTCCCCCTCAATTGCGTTCGGCCGAGAAGGATAGCCCCGGGGGGGAATAGAAAGGGGGGGAGGGAAGAAAAAAAGGGCCCGGTGGGGTGTGTGGCGCTGGGCTCGGTGCCCAGGAAAAGGGAAAGGGGGAGATCGTTTTCTTCTCCGAATCGACTCGGCACGGGATTCGCCGGGCACAGAAAAGGGAAAGGGGGAGGGAGGGAAAAAAAAAGGAAAAAGGAATTCCCATGTGGGGCCCATTGTCAGCACCGAAGAGAGGGGGAGGGGGGGAAAGCTGGCTTGTCACCCGGGTGATGGGGAGGGGGGCCGGGCCTGGGGGGTCTGGCCCCAAACCCGAGAGAGGGGGGGTTGTGGGGGGGGGGGGGAATGGCCCTGGGGCCAAGGAAAAAGAGAGGAGAGAAGGAGGGAAAAGCTTTTCCCAAATTTTTCGTTTTTTAAAAAATTAAAAACCACTTTAAACCCACAAATAAAATCAATTGAATTTTGAAAGAGCAAAACAAAATTCCATGCCCCAGCAGTATCAACAAAGAGTTTCTACTTGTGATAATTTTACTTTCAAAAAGCCTTAATAATTTTTCCCTGGGTTTTTTAATGTCCCCCAAAAAAATGCATTTCAATTCCCCTTTAATTATTTTAAAAAATGCAAAAATTTTAGGGGTTACAAATCTCCCCCCCCTTAAAGGAATCTGCCCCGAGATTATGGTACTCACCAACAATGGGGGTAGGGTCCTTTTCTCCTTTCTCTTTCCCAAGTTCCCTCACCACTGAGTCCCGATTCCCCTAAACCTTGCAATCGAATAACCAGCCCCCGGAAACTTTTCTCCCTTTTTCCAAGTCTTTATGGGTATTTCTGGGTGAGACCCTCTTAAACTGCCAATTTTCCCAAGGTATCTTTTTCCTTGGCAACACAAAATTTTTTTCAACTGGGACACGTAAAAAACATCATTACCCTGCTAGCTTGTAACTCCATGAAACCCACTTCCCACGTATTCCACTATTTAAAAGGGACCGACATATCGGGTGCTAACTACCTTCAATTAAACCCTCTTTAATTCTCATAGGTGAACCTTTTTAGTAGACTAGTCACCTCTTTAAAAACCCAAAATCTCTTTGCGGGTGTCGGGCAAACTCTTTTGTCGGGACTGTGAACTTTCAAGTTTTTTTAACCCCGTACCTGTTCCTTGCACTTTTCAACACATCTGGCCCAACACTTATTTTCTTCCTTTGTTTCCCGAAAAAAGGGGGGTCTGCACTTTCTTCCCATACAAAGCCTCAAACGGTGCCATCTTAGATGTTTGGAAATTGTTGTTATACGAGAATCGCTTACAAAAAACCCTTTACCCCAACTATTCCCTTCTGTAAGACAAGCTTCAACATATCTTCCAATATTGGTTGGTTCTTTTGTCTGACCATTGTTGCGGGTGATAGGTGTACTGAAGTTCGCTTGGTCCAAAGGGACCTATAAATACTGCCAAAAGGGGGGATGTGAACTGAGTCCCCCATTGACAAATCTTTTTGGGAAAAAATGATATACAATTTTTCCTGTACAACTGTAACTTGGCTGGTGTAGGTGGCCCCTGATGGAAAGATTTTGAGAACTTTTGTCAACGATCCACTTTTACCATTGAATCATAACCCTTTGAGTGCAAGGCAAACCCTACTAAAAAAGCCCAAACCAATTTTTCCCCATTTCCATCTGGAATTTTATGGGGTTGCAAAAATCCTGCGGCCCGGTGCTCTGATTAACTCTCGACTGTATCACACCCCGCCACAACTCGCAACTCTCTCTTTATCCATACCCCAATATTTTCCCTTCAAGCCCAGGTAATTTGGTTTTCCGGGTTATAAGTAAGCTAAATCATGGCCTCCGCGAATTTGCTCAGGATCTCTTTCATTGGGTACAACAACCTCTTACCAAAACCCAAAAGGGACCATTGTCATCCAACCGAAACCCTGGTGCCTTCCAAATCACAATTTTTCTCGGAATTTCCTTTCATTTTTCATCCCCCAACTGACCCTTGGTACCCCTTGTTCCGGGGTAGGTTCCAAAACTAACTCCAAGATCAACAACAAACCCAATTTGAAAAAGGCAACTAAGCACCAACTTTTGGTGTAATCCGGTGTATTCATGGCATAACTTTTCCCTACTGGGGCTTGCCAAACTTTCCCCTTTCCAGGGGAAAGTATTTCCAGGTAATTTCCTTGTCAATTCCAAACCAAACGGCGTTGCTCGTTAGATCTGACTGGGGAATTTACTTCGATCTTGTGATTGTGTAAATATCACTCTGTGCCCAACCCAAAATAGTGTCTCCAGATTCAGTGCATGAACCACGTGTAAAACTCAAGTATGTGTAGGAAAATTTCATCTCGTGCTTCCTTTAATGCCTTGGCAAAAAACAATTTCCCTTCTTGCATCACCAAAACCAAGCCCCAAAGCAAATGCATCAAAAATATAGGAAAAAAACTTTTTTCAGGTCTGGCAAAAAACACTGGCGCTGGGGTTTAAACGGGTTTCTTTAATCTTCAAAGTTAGCTTGACACTTTAGACCATCCCAAATTAGCTTTTCTAACAAGCAGTCTTTGGGTTTAGCAAGCTTGGAGAAACCTTCAATGAACCCCCCATAACCAACCAGTAAAGGGAAATAGAATCTCAGTCACATGGTGGGTAGGTTTCCCAATTAACCATCTTCACCTTACTCGGACCCACTGCTTTTCCTCCATTGGATAAAATGATTGGAACGACATTCCTTCAACCAAAATCAACTTGCTCCCTTTTGTACAAGGTGTTTCTGAGCCTACAAGACCAACCTGAATGTTTGGCGTGCTCTTCCTGTTCTTGGGGGTACCCAAAATTCATAAATGAACACTACACAAATTGTCAAGAAACTCTAAACCCCTTTTTTTCATAAGTCATGAAATGGCAGGTGCTTTGGGTTAGCCAAACGAAATCAAGTGTACCTATAACCCATATCTTGAGTGAATGGTCTTAGGTATGAAAGGGGCAGGATTTTCATGGTGGTACCCCGACGAAGATGATTTTAAGAACAACAAGCCCCCTTCAACTGATAAACAAGTCTCAATCCTTGGTAGAGGGTATTATTCTTGGGTTCCCTCATTAAGCAAAAGGAAACCCAAAAATCCGTTGTGTACCATCCTTCTTGTAACAAAGATCAGGAGCCCCCCAAGGTAAAGAGTAGGCGTATGAAACCTTCTCTTAAAACCCCTGCAACTGTTTTTAAGTTTTTTAAATCATTAACCCCATCCTTATGGACGTTAGCAATAGGTGCAGTCCCCGGCAAAGCCAATAAGAAATTCAATGTCCGGTGGGTGGCATACCGGGGCAATCTGGGGAAAACATCGGGAATCACCCAAATGATTCTTTCACGCCATCACATTCCAGTTGATTCACAATAGCTGTCGGGGAGCTTTCAAAAACTTCCACATGATTCTATCCCCCCTTTGGTGATGTCGAAAAAAAATTTTCCTAGCACTGAATATGTTTTTGTTTATCCAACTAGCCCCCCTATCGATCAATACCCGTTGTCCTAGACAATGGGTTTTAAACCTTAAAAGGCTACCCCTTAGGGCAACTAGCTGAAGGGTAGTGGTTGAGACAAATCCCCCCAGATAATTTCTATTATGGGGGTTTTTATGGGTTGCAAAAAAGATCATGATTTTTCAAAATGCAGAAATGAAAGAAGCGAAGCTCCAGAATCGAAAAGTACAGTGCGGGGATAGGTTTAACTGAAAAATACCCCTCATAACTTCAGGAGTCTCTAGTCAGTATTCCCACATGGTTCCCCTTCCGTGTTTGGGTGGTGGTGTTGGGCTTCCTTGTGATTGCTAGGTTTTGAGGGTTTGCTGGTTTTTGCTTGTCGGGGGGGCAGTTTTTAGGACATTGCCCCCCCTTGTTGCAACGGAAACCCCATTGGGGGTGCGGGGGGGAGTTCTTCATTGGGTAGCATTGGTGTTCCCCCGAATGGTGCCCGTGGTACGATCTGCTGCGGTTCTGAGCACGTTGTGGGAAAAAGACTGCGCGGGGGGTCTGTCCCCTTCACTGATTTGTTAGACCCCGGTACCTCTGCTAGAAGTTTGGGGGGGTTGGGCGTTGGGGGTATTGCTTTTCGAAGCTGGTCCCTGAAGTCCCCTTTTGGGTTTCCATTCCTTGCGTTGTTATCTAACAATAGGCGGTTCCAATGCTTGATAGTTAGGGTAGGTTGGCAGGTTTGCAACGGAAACCCTCTAGAGACCCTTCAGAAAGCGGCATGCTTTTTTCAGGTCTTGGGAACCCCTTTGGGGGCAACGAGACAGCTGAGGAACTTTTTCTCTACCCGCCACTGTCTTTTGGGTCCTTCCTTTGAGCCTGAACTCTTTGCTTGGCCCACTATGCCCTTTAGGGATTGGTAAAACTGAAGCTATCCCTGAACTCCCCCAAGATACCCCTGGGCATTGTTGGAAAGTCTACTTTATGAGTCCACCAAAACTTTTGCGGAAAACCCCCCGCTGGGATGCGTAGAGCACCCTTTTCACGCTCATTGCTTGGCATATTTAGCTGCTTTCCACAGCTCTCAACCAGTCATCCGCCTCCAGTGGTTTTAGAAGCAGGGTGAAAACCCGGAGGGGGCCCCTTTATAAAATTCCACGCTTTTCCGTGGTGGACAGGTGGGGTGGAGGGGGTGGTGGTACAGGTGATTCTGGGGTTTTTGTTTGTTTGCATCACTGTGTTTGCATATCTTGCTCCCCTGGTCGGGGGTATGGTGGGGGCGGGGTGGGACTGGGGTACGGGGGTGCACCCTACCATGGGCCCCTGCCCCACCCCCTCGGCGGCATTGTTATCCCCAAAAAACTAGTATGACCCTTTTGATTTTAAATTTTTCATTGAAACCATGATGAGCTAAAATTTTTAAAATTGAACCTTACAAGGGGTATGTAAAACAGTAATCTCCGTTCCAAAAGTCAAACAAATGTGAAATTTACAGGGTGGAAATTATGCAATTGCCTAAACTTTCATAATTTTCACTTTTTCAGATTTGATGCGAAATTTGGGAAAAAAGAAAATTTTTCAAAAAATGTTTCTGGTTCCAGATGGGGAGAAACCTCAAATGTAAATGTCATATTCCCAAACCAGAACGTATGGAGTAATTCAAAAATGCATTGGAAAGGTACTGAAGTTAGTTGTTTCCCTAAAACTTTTATGATCATAGGACGAACCCTTTTGGATACAACCGAAAATTATGACTGCTCCGAAAAACGCAAGATGAAAACAGGTAACCCACCCCTAGCACTTTTATTTATACAAATTTTTGTTCTTAATAAGGAACTTGTGGACAGGGCCACAAAGTTCCAGCACTCTTACAAAAATCCAATCACATAAATAATAACAAACCTATAAGAAACCCGTTCACAAGATCGTCAACTCTCGCTGCGCGTTTATTCATAAGGTGGTACTCTCCCATGGGGGAAAAAAGGGGGGAAAACTTTTGATGGGAAATTGGGCATTTCAGGGGTCCTTGACCATCATTCTCGCCAGCTTCCCTTTAGTAGCTTGCGCTGGCCCCCAAGTCTCAGTCAGCACCTCGACCTGCTGCATTTGTCATACAAAATGATCATCACCTTTGGGGACATATCATACCCTTTTTCGCCTCAAACATGGACCATCCCCCAGGGGGTTCAAGGGAAGGGCCGGGACTTGTCCTCCCTCTGCGGTTTGGGGATGAGCACGAAGACAAAGAAAAGGCCCTGCGAGCTGCATCCTCATAATCCATCATGCTAGCAGGGGTCTTGGCTTAGACGGCCCCCATTGCCAGATTTTGGATCTTTCGGATGAGATGTAGATGGTACACTTCCCCGAAGGAGGGATCCTGGAAATGTTGTTCCATAGCACGTATTCAATGGACTTCCCGTCGAGTAGTATTCTCCAAAATCCCTTAACAAGCCCTGGTAGTAGTCCTCATCGTCTCCCCCCTTGAAGTGAAAATGCTTGGGCCCTTCAAGCGCTTTACTGCATTTGGGAACCACCAGAAGGAGTCTTGGACGGCGTTTCATCAAGGGATCCCGGAAAGGGTTTTTCTCAGAGCTCCTTCTTGGAAATTCTTCTTTTTATCCTCGCGGGGGGGTCCCTTGGGACGAACTTTGGGGGGGGACAGTGGGCTTGCGAGCAGTCTGCTTTTTGGGGCCATTATAGAAAAGCAAAAATGAGAATAAGTTAAATAAAATAATTAATTTTTAGATGAGTAATAGTTTTAAAAAAATAAAGGGTTAAAAGCTGAAAAGAGCATTCCCAAGAACCCAAATTTTAACTGGTTTGGTCCCAAGTAACAGGGCTCTGAACCAATCTGTCACACCCCCGTTTTAAAGACAAAAGGGCCCGTGGGGGATGGGGGGGGGGGGGGCCCCGGGGGGGGGGGGGGCCGGAAAGAGAATTCATCCGGAAAACCCGCGCCCAAGCCGGGCCCGGTTGCCCCCCTAGGGCCGGCCCCCGGGGGCCCGGGCCGGGGCCGGGCCGCCCCGGGGGGGGCCGGAGCCCCGGCGGGGGCCCGGGGGCCGGGGCCCCCGGCGAAAGTAAATCGTCATAAAAAATGATGTAATTATTTAAAAAAAGGGGATTTTCTAGGGTGTTTTCCTTTTAAACCCCCTTTTTCCCCCCCTCCCCTCAATCCCTTCTCCGAGGGGGGGCGGGGGGGGGGGCCGGCCGGCCGCCTCCCGGGGCCCGGGGGGTTTTGGGGGGGGCCCCCCTCCCCCCCAGCCCCCCCCGTCGGGGGCCCCCTTTGTGAAAAAAGGATGGAGAAAAGGGTGTAAAAAGGGGAAAAAGTAGGTTTAATTATTTTTAAATTTAAAAAATTTTGAAAGAAAATTTTATTCATATTTAGTATATTTTAAAAAAATTAAAGATTTTTAAAAAATGAATTAAATAAAAATAAAATTTAAAAAAGGTAAAATTATAAAATTTAAAAATAAAGAAAATTAAAAATTAAAAGGAAAAAGGGGAAAAATATTATTTTCCCTTTAAAGGGGTTTGTGTTTCCAAAAAAAATCCGGGACCCCCTTTGCATACCCAAAAACATAATGCAAACACAAGGGGATACATAAACAAAAAAAAGGAAAATTAAACAGAAATCAAATAAAAAATTAAAAATTTAAAAAAACTCGCCAACTCCATAGCAACAGGGAAATAAAAAGGTTGACAAACAAATTTTTGAATTAAACCAGAGATTAAAAAAGATAAACAATTAATTATATTTATCAGTTGTCTAACATGAACTATGAACTAACTAACACGTAGATTATGTCGATACAATCTAACGCAATTTGAACGGATGAAAACGGAGTTAAAAGGGGGCATTTTAGAAGCATTTAAATTTTGCTTTGGCAATTTGGTAAACATGATTTTCTTTTTTATTTTTCGAATTAAAGCGAAACAAAAAGGGGTTGATTACGTTTTTGGACTGCGGGTTGACCCTTTAAAAACTGCGGGGGTTTCTTTTGCAAAACAGACAGCAAAGGGGTATGCGGCTTGTGGTCCTTTCCGATCCACGATGGATGGCACGATTAGATCGGAGAGAGAAGGTGGTGGCGTCGGAGGCCGGAGACAGGGGATGGCGGTGGCGCCATTGCCGGAGAGCGGCGGCACAACGCAAACAGAGGCCCGGTGCACCCTTTTCTACACGGATTGGCCCGGGGGAGATCGAGGGGGAAGATGGCGAACCCGCAAAGGCACACGGTTTGAACCGATTACGCGCGGGGGGGCGAGGTTTTCGCGCGGCGCGGCGGCTCTGCCCGACGGCGGTTGCGGACGGGGGTTTCTGCGAGGCGACAGGATGGAGAAGAGGGGGTTTGTGGGTTCGGGGGACTCGGCTTACAACGGTGCGAGGCTCGGAAACAATGGGTGGAGAAAGAGGGACTGGGCCCGGGGGAAAAAGGAAACGATTGGGGGCCCGGCCCGTGTCAGCTTTACGGCGGCGACTCTGGTGGTGCTAGGGCACTTCCAGAGGGTCGGGGGATGGGGGGTAGGGTGCGGTCCCCCGTTTTTATAGCCCGAGAGCTTGACGCGAAGGAAAGGGGGTTTCCCCCTGCTCCCAATTCTTTTGGGCCCGGGAAAAGGGGATAGCGACGCGGGCAAAGGAAACGGAGGGGAGGGAAAGAAAGGAAAGGGCCCGGTGGGGGTGTGCGTTCGCTCGGCTCGGTTGCCATGGGGAAAAGGGGAAGGGGGAGACGATTTTGCTCCGAATCGAGCTCGGAAGCAGGATTCGCCGGCGCACAGAAAAGGAAGGGAGGGGGGGAGAAGAAGGGAAAAAAGGGAGAGAGTCTCCCATGTGGGGTCCACTTGTCAGCACCAGAGAGAGAGAGGGGGGAGAGGGGGAAAGCTGGGCTCGTCCACCCCGTGGGGGGGAGGGGGGCCCGGCTGCTGCGGTTTGGCCCAAACTGAGAGAGGGGGGGTTGCGGGGCTGGGCGGGAAAGGGGCCCCTGGGGCCAAGTTAGAAAAGAGAGAGAGAGAGAAGGGGGGAAAAAGTTTTTCCCAAATTTTCGTTTTTAAAAAAATTTTTCAAACCCTTTAAACCCATAAAATGAAATCAATTTGAATTTTGAAGGAGCAAAAAAAAATTTCCATGCACCGCAGGTTTTGCAAAACAAGAGTTTTTACTTGTGAAAATTTTTTACTTTACGAAACCCTTTAAATTTAAATTTTTTTCCTAGGTTTTAATGTCCACACACAAATGCATTTCAATTCCCTTTTTAATCAATTTTGAAAATGCAAAAATTTTGGGTGTTACAATCTCCTCATCTTTTTCCACATTTTTTGCTTGATGTTCCTTGGGTGTTGGTTGTTTTGGTCAAAAGGGGAAAATGGGCATGATGTAGGGAAAGATGAGCCCTGGTTTGAGACACTTTTTCTGACAATGGAGACAGGAGCTAAATATGTTGAGGGCAAGTTTAAGTTAGCTCCCTCCTCCTCCATTTAATTTTTTTTTAGAGTTTTATGACACAACAAACTTTGGGGGCCTTTTTTCATAGCTCCATTTTTGTGTGTAGTACCATATTTGAGAATTTATGGTGTATTACACACAAAGCTCCTATGTAATTTTACTATTTATATACCCCATGCCCTTTGGGTGGACTAGGAGTATTAGGATGATCCCGCTGGGAGGAGAGATTTTAGACCATGGGTTTTTGGCATGGCTCAGGGATTTTTTTTGTATCAATTTTTAAAATATGGGTTTTTGTTGGTATTTCTTATGACTATTGGATAAATCCGCAAGCGCCAGATTTTTCCTTTGGAAATTCACCCCAGGAGTTTTTCCAAGGGGGGCGAATTTATTTTTTTCCCGGGGAAAAAAGGGCTAGAAATGAAAATTTTGAGAGAGCCTAAAAAGCACCTCAACTTTTTACAACTTGATAGGGGGGGAAAAAAATTTATGTGATTTGGGAAGGGGGGTTTATCAATGAAGAAGTTTGGTAAATGATACTTAAAACACTAGAAAATTTTTTAGGTGGGAGGACAACAAAGAAATAAAAGGGGCCCCAAAAAAAATTTACTTACTTTTAATATATTAGCCAATTAACTATCAAAAAACTATATTTTTTTTTTCTCCTAATACAATGTTTTGGGGGGGGGGAAAAGATCGGGGGGGGACAAAACCTAAAAAGGGGGAAAAATACAAGAGCCTTTTCCAGACTTCAGAGGACAACCCCCGGGAAACCCCCAAAACAGCTGACCAGCTCTAACTCCCACCTAGACTAACTCCTAGAAAAATTAAGGAAAAACTTGTAGGCTTCTTTACCATTGTAGGGGGGGGGTGTGACCCTCTATTTATAGTGGGGGGATGGGGTAAGGGAAACCCCCGCGCCCGTCACGTTTTGGGGGGCCCCTTTCCTCCCCCCTTTGGGGGTAAACCCCCTTTTAAAAACCCCCAAGGGGGGGGTTTTTTGTTTCCCCACGGGGGGTGGGTTATGGGGGTTTTGGGGGGGGCAACCCCTTTATAGAGGGGTGGGCCCGACCCCCCCATGGCGGGGGGGGCCCCTTCTGACCCCCCGGGAAAGGGGCCCCCACTGGCGGGGGCCCAAAATGGGGGCCCTTTTTGGGGCCCCCAAGGGGGGGGGGTGGGGGCCCACCCCCCCCCTTGGGGTTTTGGCCTGCCTTTTTTTCCCTGTTTTTTTGGGGCCCCCATTTTTTCATTGATAAAAATTTTGCTAGTTCTGAGGTGGTTGAAAGTTTTTTCTCCTTGGTGTGGGCCCGGGTTTTTCCATGGTATTTTTGTGGGCCTTTGAAAAAAAAAAAAGAGTGAAAAAAAGGGGTTGGAAAATCACTATGGGAGGCTTTTTTTGGGGTTGGGGGCCCCGAGGGGGGGGGGGGAAAAAAGGGGCCTATGGGGGGGGGGGCCCCCGCCCCCCCTAGGGGGGCCCCCAATTTTTTGCTCCCCCTTTGTCCCATTTCTTCATCCCTGCATTAAAACCCCCTTGGGGGAACATGTGGAACGGTTTTTGTTAAATTAGCCTAAGGTTTTTTTTTTTTAAAATCCTTGATCCTGAGTTTTGACGAAATTTTTTTTAAAAAAAAAAAATTGATCATAATTTTTTGCCAACAGTTGTGAACTTCCATTGTATACCAGATCTTTTGTGTGTTAAAAAAATGTATGAACAAATTTTTTTGGGGAAACCCCTATTTTTAACCCCTTTCGGGGGAAAAATTAAAAAACATTTTGTCCCCCTATGTGTACTTTCAAAAAACATATGACCAAGTTAAAGGGTTTAAAAAAATTTTTTTTTTTAAAACCACGGGGTTTGGAAAAACTAAGTTTTTTTAAAAATTGGGTTTAAGGATTTTTGGCCAAAGGATGGGCAACTTAATTAGGGGGCATTTTTTTGGGGGCCCCCAAAAAAGGGGGACTACGAAAGCTTAGGAAAAGCGGGGGGGAATAACCCCCCAATTTTAAATTTGGGAGGGTTTTTAAAAAATTTTTTTCTCTCCATATGAAAGCATGAAAAAAAGCGGGGGGGATCCCAAAAAAAAACACAATAGAAAATCCCCCAACAAAAAATTACAACCAAAGGCCCAAGTCATTTGAACCCCCCGAAGAACCCAAAAAATTGTGGATATTTTGCCTAAAAAACTAGCTGGGGAAAAAATAAAAATGGCGGGAACTTACCCAACTTGTAAAAGGGGGGGAAAAGGGGTTTGGGGGTTTTCATCCAATGGATCCCCCCGGGGGTTTTTTGGTAGAGCCCCTCTTTGGGGGCACTTTTGAGGAGGGGAAAAACGCCCCCGGGGGCCCCCAAATTAAGGGGCCCAAATTTTTGGAAAAAGAAAAACCGGGGAAGTTTTTTTTCCCCAAAGGGGAAAATTTCACTACCTCCCCCCCCAAAAAATTCATTTTTCAGCGGTATGATTCTCTGAAATAAAACTAAAAACCTAAAAAAATGAAAAAGTAGCTTTACCTTTTTTTTCAAATGAATTTTTTTTGTTCATATTTATTTGGGGAGATTTAAAGGCTAAAAAAAAAAAAAAAATTTATTTTCAACACAAAACACTTTACTGGGGAATCAAGGAGCAAAACAAAAAACAGTGAGTACACCGGGCCAAATAGGCCCCAAAAATTTTTCCCCCAACGGCAAACAGTACACTTTTTGCCAAAAAAGCTTGTCGCTTTGAGGTTTCCCCTTCTTTTAAAACCATGCACTTTGTCCCCCAAAAATACAGGGAGATGAATAAATGGCGCCCTTCACCCGCCACTACCCCCGGAAAAAAAAAACGAGGTCCCCCGGGGGCCCTTGGAAAAAGGACAGTCTAAGGAAGGGCCCAAAAATTTAAAAAAGGGGCGGCATGGGGGGCTACTTTTTAAAAGGGAAACGGGCCCTCTAAAAGAAAAAAACCTTTGGGGGTTTTTTTAAAAATTTGGCTTAGCCCCAAAAAAAAAAAATTTGGGGCCCCCCCGGGGTTTTAAAGAGCCTTTAGCCCCTTTTTGGTTTTAAACCAAACCAGGACAAAAAGGTCCCCTCCCAACGGCTACGGGCAAAAAGACATTGTCGGGGGTGCTTTTAAAATCCCGGTTGGTTTTTAAACCCAAACCCGGGGCTAAAGGTACCCCTTTTTGCCGGGGTTTTTGGAAAAAACCCAAACCCCGGGGGTTTAAAACCCTTTTGCCCCCCGGGTTTTAAAGGGCCCCCAAAACCCCAGGTATTTCTGGGGGCCTTTTAAATCAGGGGGGGTTCTATGGCCCCCAGCCCCAAAGGTCCCCCCCAAAATTTTAACCTCTTCCCCCCTGCCCAAAACCCTAGAGCTCCTTTTTTTCCCCCTGTTTTGCTTGTTTTTCCCTTTTTTCTTAAAAACCTCTTCGGCCATTGCTTCTTTTTTGGGTCATTTTTTCGCCCCAAAAGACTCGTTAAAAAGGGTTTCAAAATTTAAACCCCCCTCATGTTTTAGGGCAACAAAAAATTTTTTCCCCTTGGGGTTTTATGTGATTTTTCTTTTTGATTTTCTTTTTTTTTTCCTTTTGAGTTTCATTCACTTGAATTTTTTTTTTTTATTTTTGAAGAAGGCCCCAAATAAAACTAGTATTCTAAGTATACACCTTTCATTTCAAACGGGGGTTTTCCCCAAACCACATTTTAGGTTTAAGGGGGTTGAAATAGGGATTTTATATTTTTTAGAAAAAAAGGGGAAATTTGGGGGTTTTGGTTTGTTCGGAAAAATTTATTTATCCCCCTTTTTGGGGAGCTCAAAATTTTAATTAATTTTAGTTTAAAAAAGGAAAAAAGGTTTTAGCTACCAAAGAATACTTTAGTTGTATACTGACACATTTTGTTTTTTTTTAAAAGAGAAATGAAAAATTTTAGTTGTTTTATTTTCTTTTTTTTTAAAAATTTTTGGGGGAAAATTTTAAAAATTTTCTAGTTTAAAAAAATGAGTATAGAGAGTGTAGATAAAAATTTCGGGGGGGCCCCGGGCCCCCTTTGAGGGGGTTTTCCAAAAAGCAAAAAAGGCCCCAGCCCCCCCTTTTCAACCCCCCTGTAGAAAAGTGTATAAAAAAAGCTGTGAAAGAGTACAAAGGGGGGGAAAGGGGCAGGGTCCAAAAAACGGCCGGTTTTCATAATTTTTCCCAGATTCCCAATGTGAGTTTTATTTTTTTCTCTTTTTTGGGGGGGTTTTTAGGTTAATTTTTCCTTTTTTTCCCTTTTTTTGATTTTGATTAAATTTTTGGGGTTTTTTTTATTTCTTTTTAGTGGGAGGGGCACTGGGATTGGGGTTTTTGGGTATTGGGAGGAAGTTTATGTTGAACTTGTGGCGGAGGTACGAAGGCTGATGGGGCACCCCCCGCTCAAGGAGTCGTCGATGTTGAACGAAAAATAATGATCTACCCCCTTTATTTGGGATTGGTCGGGAGACCATTATGCTACTGGGGGGGTTTTTGGGGGTTTTTTTCTCTGTTTAGTGCGGGGGGTCTTGCAACGTTTTGTCGGGTTTTTCTTAGAGCTACTTTTAGTTTTGTGTGACTCAAAAAAGACACATGATGGTTTTTTCCGCTCTTTTTATTTTAATGCCCCCCTTTTTCCGCTATTTTTATAGTTTTTCTTTTTTTCCCCCAAAAAATAAAAAATTTAAATTATGTTTTGGGTCAAAATAATGAAAAACGGGCCCCCCCATTGGATGTACATGTAGATCGCCCCTCCAAAGAGTTCATTGAGGCGTGCAGATTTAAAAAAAAGCACTGGGGCAAACAAGGGGGGGGGGAAAAAATTTTATGTTTTGTCCATCCCTTTTGTGAAAAAAATTTGAAGGAATATTGTAGCAAGGACTCTTCATCACACTTGTTAAAGGGGGGGGGTTTTTTTAATGTCAAATTATATTTTTTGGGGAAAAAACAGGGAAAAACCCAAAAATTTTTATGATGGAAGAAGCCCGAAGAAGAGCAATTAGACCCGACGTCTTTATTCCCCAATGGTTTTTTCCCCAAGTTTTTTTCCAAAGGGGGGTTTTGGAAAGCAAAGAAGAGGCAGGGGAAAAAGGAAAAACCTTTTTTCCCTGAAGATGATGGTTTTGGGGAAAAAGTTTTCTTGATGAAAAAAATTTTTGGGGTGAAATGAAAAAGAGAAAGCTAAATTTGACCGATGTTAGAGGATCAAAAAAAAAAAAAATTAAAAACGGGGGAGTGAAAAAGGGCAAAAATAAGTTGGGTACAAAAAAGGAGTTGCGGAAAGGGAAAGGCAAAAAATGGCATACCAAAAAGGGCCCCTTTGGGGGGGCTTTTAAAAAAAAGATCCAAAAAAAGATGCCCCCAAGTCCCCCCTTTTGGGATTTAGAAATCCTAAAAAAAAACATGCTTTTTCCCTAATGACAAAAATCATTACCGTTGCAAGGACTACAAAAATTTTGGGAAAAAAACCCCCCCGTTTTTTAAAGCTCGGGGAAAAAAAGATGGGCGGGGACCCCCTTTTGGGGCGATGTTGAGGGTGAAAGGGCCCCCGGGGGGAAGAAAATCCCCCAAAAATGTTATGTGGTTTTCCCCTATAATACCATGTTTTAAACGTCTGTTCAGAAACAAGGACCATGAAAAAATTTTTTTTGCGTTGGCACAAAAGAAGATCGTAAGGAAAGACAAATGTTGGGGAACAAACCCCGTGGGTCCCGTGGAGAGCAATTGACAAGAATTCCCGGAGTTTACAGAAGGCAAGAAACTTAAGGTTGGGTTTTTACCCAAAATTTGGTATGAATCCTTTTGGGGACCCCAAGCAGTATTTTTTGCATTTTGGTTGTTACTTTATGTATCTACAAAATTCCTCCATGGTTATGCATAAAAAGGGGAAATTTTTTTTTAAAAATTTGGGGCTGTGGGCTGATTAAAAGGGGCCCGGGAAAAACCCAAAAAAAGAATCAAAACCCCTTTTTGACCCCTTTTTTTGGGGAAACCCCCCGTTTTAAAGGGGGAAAACCCAAAAGGGGTCCCCTTTTGGGGATGAGAAAAAAACGGGAAAACCCCTTCGACAGGGGGAGCTTTGGGGGGAAAAGTAAAAAATTTAAGTTTGGGGCCTCCCCCAAATAATCTTTCAGGAAAAAACAAACAAGGCATATAATGCAGGGGAAACCCCCTTTTTTTATGACCTTGACTGTGTTTTCTAAAAAAAAAGTTGAAAGGTCATTCCCCTTTGGGCCCTGCCTTTTTTCCTAAGAATCACCAAGCCAAAAAAAAAAAGGCAAGCATTGAAAAAAAAAAACTAAAAAAAACCAAGCCTCAAAAACCGAACTGGAGAGGATGTACTTGATATGGTCAAGGAGGTGCACGAAAATTTTTGGGAAAAGGGGAAAAAGGGGCCCTACCATTTCCCAAAAAATTCTAATGGACGCGAAACCCCTTTTGGGGGGAAAAAAAAGTCCAATTTGGGGGAAACTACCCTGTTGGATGTTGGAGGTCTGCCACGCGATCAACGTGATGCACTTGACAAAGAATGTTTTTTTTGTAAACCCCTGCTAGGATTCAGGGGTGTGTAGGGAAAACCCCCAAAAAGATCCCACTTAAGCAAACAAAAACTTGCAAGACATGAAAGAACGAAAAAACCCCGGGCATTTTAGAGCAGAAAAAAAAGAGGGCGCCTTTTTTTAAAGTCGCAAAGCCCCAACTCTTAGCAAAAAAAAAAAGGAAAGCATTTTAAAAAATGTCTAATACATCAAGGCCCCCCCCCTGGTTTTTCCCGAATAAAAAAAATTATAAAAAAGGGGGTTTTCAAAAAAAGAAATTCCAAATTTTTTAAAAGTTTTCATTTTTTCCCATTTTTTTAAAAAAACCCCAAATTTTTGTTTCAGTTGTGTTAAGAGAAATTTTCCCCCCCTCCACATATACGAAAACAATTGTGAAGCTATGGGCATTCCTCAAAAAAATTTTTGGTTCAGAAGGCAATTGATCCAATGGAATTTGTTATTTAAAAGAAGGGAGTGGAAAAACCCCCTTGTCAGCTTTTTTTTGGGTTTTTTTTTCCCCCTCCATCCTTCTTTAATATCAGGGAAACCCCCCTCCTAGTTCACAGGAAAGGGGGAGTTGTATTAAAAAGCCTGTGCCCTCCCAAAAAAATTTTTCCCCCCTTTTTAAAAGGGTTTTTTTTGGGGCCCCCTTTTTAAAAAATATGTTCACCAACGTGCCCCCCCGGGGGAAAGGAAGCACCCAAAAGGGGCTAGGGGACAGAGGAGGTCTTTTGATTTCTTTTTTGGGGACTATTTTCCCGCCTTGCCCCTTTTTGGGGGTTTTTTCCCCTGAATCAAGACCGAAGGGATTTTTAGTGGGAAAAGAACACTGGGAAGTAAACATATATCGGTACGGGGGATGTTTTTTAAAAACCCAAAGCAACACAAAAAGTTCTTTCCCAAAACCCCCCGGGGGTTTGGAGTTTTTAAAAATCAGGGTACACAATTTTTTTCCTACGACCCCTTTTTTTAAAAAAGGAAAAGAATGAAGTTTTGGGTTTTTTGAAAAAAACCCCAAAATAAAATTTTTTTTGGGAAAAATTTGGGGGTTTGCAAAAAATTTTTTGGGGGTGATAACGGGAAAAAAACCCCCAAAATGTTTTTTTTGGCTCCCCCAAATTTCCCCGGGGGGAAAAATCCTCACGAAAAAGCCTACGAGATAAAGGGAAAAAAAAAATTTTAAACCCCGGGTGACCAAGATAAAAGGACCCCCAAAACCCCAAAAACAGTGGTGTCCGCTTTAGACCCAAAAAAACCCAAATGGAAATGGGCAAACATATTATGGCCCCATAGTTGGGGTTTTGGGGAAAACTTTTTTATGCATCTTTTTTTTAAAAAGTCCCTTTGTTTAATTTTCGGGGGGAAAAAAGACCCCCCGGGAAAAAAAAGCTGGGGAAAAAATTAAAAAGGGGGATTATGGGAACAACGGTCCCCCCGAACTTTTTGGGAAAAAAGGGGACAAAACCTTTCCCCCCCTTTTCTGAAAAAGGGGAAAAGGTGTTCATGTAAAAGACCCCCCAAAAAACCAAAAAAAAGGGGAAAAAAAGGAAGAAAATCAATAAAAAAAAGTGCCCAAGCGTAAAAATGGGTTTTTTGGGGGGGAAAAAAAAAATTTTTTTTTAAAGGAATTGAGGACAACTCAGACAGGAAAAACCCCTTTAAAAAAAAGGGGGAAATGACCGAATTGCCCTTTGGGGGGTGCCCAAAAACCCCAAAAAAATAATTCAAAAATTGTCGGGGAAAAACCCCTTTTTGGTTACGACTTTGATCATAAACCAAGGGACATATGTAAAAAAGGGGAAGATCATTTTTTTGTGCCGCTTGTTTTTAGTTTGCTTAGCAGTATGTCGATCAAGTAAAGGGGGGAATTGGGGTTTTCATTTTTGCTTTTTTTGGGGTAAAAAAATAAGAATTAATTTTTTTTTGGGGTAAATTTTGCTTTTAGTGATTTTTTAATGTTTACTAATACTTCTTTTGTTTTTAAATTTAGTAAAAAAAGAAGTTAAAAATTTTTTAAAAAAAAAAATTTTTTTTTTCAAAAGGGGGACAAGTCTCTCATAAAGAATCATAAACACTATGTGAGATTCATGTTTTTAAAAAAATTTTTCTACTAAAAAATTCCTAAAAAAAGAAATTTAAGTACATAAAAAATAAACTTGATGCTTTAAAAAAACCCTTTTTTATTCAAAAATTTTTCATATGGGTCATTTAGTGTTCTTTAAAAAAATTCTTTTTTTTAAGGGGGGTTTTAAAAATTTTTTTTTCCCCCATAATTGGACAATGAATGGGAAACACAAAAAAGTTTAACGTTAAAAAAAAGCATAAACAAATTTTGGGGTTTTGGTAACCAAGCATTTTTTATTTTTAATTGAACAATAAAATTTTTTTTCTTTAAAAAAATTCTAAGGGTTTAAATTACTTTTTATTTGATTTTATAAAAAAAAAAAAAAGATTTTTTTTTTATAATTTTTCTAGTGAAAAAAAAAAAGAAAAAAGGGAAAATTTTAAAGGTTTTTTTTTTAAAAAAAAATTTTTTTGGGATGTTTTTAATTTTTTTTAAATTTTTAAAAAAAAAAAAGGACAATTTATAAATTTTTAAAAAAATATACAAAAAACAAAACATAAAAAAAAAGGGGGCCCCCCCCCAAAATTTTTTTTTTGGGGCCTAAACCCCCTTTACCCCCCTTTTTGGGATTCCCAAAACCCGGGGGAAAAGACCTTTAGCCCCCCCCACGGTTTTGGGTTTCCAAAAGGGGGGCTAAAAACCCCTTCCCTTTTTTTTTAAAAGGCCCCCCAAATTTTCCCCCCTTTCCCCCCTCACCCCCTTTCCCCCCCCCTCCCCCCCCCGGGGGGTGGGGGGGGGGGGGGGCCCCCCCCCCCCGCTTTTCCCCCCCCGGGGCCCGGAAACGCCGCGATACCTCGCCGCCCGCGACGCCTCGGTCGGTCCCCGGGGCCCCCGCCCCAATTTTTGGGGAGGGCCCCCCCACCCCGTGGTCCCCCGGGGGCCCCCCCCGTAGCCCCCCCCCGGAAAGGGGGCGCCCTTTTCCCCCGGGCCCCCCGCCGTGCCCGGGGGCCCACCCCCCCGTGCCCGAGCCTTCGGTCGGCCCCCCGCCCCCCTTTTTTAAAAGAAAAAAAAAGGGGAAAAAAAAAAAAGAAAGAAAAAAGAAAAGAAAAAAGGAAGAAGGAAGAAGGGGAAAAAAAAGGAGGGGAAAAGGGAAAAAAGGGAAAAAAGAAGAGAGGAAGAAAGAAAAAAGGGAAAAAGAAAAGAAAGAAGTTAGAAAGAGAAAAAAAAAAAAAAAAGGGAAAAAAGGGGAAATTTTTAGATATGGATTTGTTGTTTTACAAAATTAAAGTTTTTTTTTGGGTTAAAATTTTTTACCCTTAGCAAATTGATTTTTTTTTAGTTATATATTTTAGTTTTAAAAAAAATTTATTTAGTTTTTAGTTATAAAATTTTGTTTTGTAAAAAAATAGAAATAGTTTTTTTTTTTTAAAAAATTTAGTTTTTTGAAACTTAGAGAAAATAGACCTTTCCTTTTTTTGCTATAAAAAAAATTTAAAAATTTTTAATAAAAAATTTTATCTTCATTTTTTTTGGAAAAAAAAATATGTATAAAGCTTTCATTTGTTATAGAAATAGATCCCCTTTCTTTATATTACTAGTAAAATATAATTTGGGGTTTCACATTTTTTGGGGGGGTTTAACAAGCTGATGAAAAACCAAAAAACCCCCTTTTTAAATTTTTTAAAATTTTTTAGAGAAATAATACCTTTCATTATGTGTAGTTAAATGTATAATTTTTTCATTTGTTAAAAAAATATATACTTTCATTATTTGTAGTTAAATGTATTTTATTTTAAAAATTTTTTTAAGAGAAATATATCCCAAAAACCCCCAAACCCCCAAAACCCAAAATTAAGTTTTTTTTCCCCCCAAGGCGTACAAAAAAAAAAAACCCCCTTTTTGGGGTTACTCTAAAAATTTTTCCCCAATTTTTTTAGGGTCACCACACTAAGTGTTTCCCCTTTTTCCAATTGTCAAACCCTATAGATATATATCCTAAGTTTTTCCCCCAAACCCCCAAACCCCTTTTTTTTTAAAAAAAAACCAAAAATTTTTCAAACTTCCCCTTTTCGTTACCTAAGGTTACACACTTTTTTGGGGTTTACACACCACAACACACTAAGTGATGTTTTATTTTTTTGGTTACTCAAGTGTTTTTACCACACTTTTTGGGGGGTTTTTTAGAACCAACACTAAGTGTCTACCCTAAACCCCTAAGTGCCAAAACCATATAATATATTTCCCAAAAAGTGTCTCCCAAAAACCCCTAAGTGTCTAAACCCTATAGAAAATTTTTTTCCCTTTTAATAAGTGCCCCCCCTTTTAAAACCCAAAAAAACCCCAAAACCCCTTTTTATTACACTCACACTAAGTTTTTCCCCCCCTTTTTGGCCCCCCAAAAGTGTTAACACTTATTTTTTTAAAAGTTTTACACAAAAAATTTAAGTGAAAAAAAACCCCCTTTTACTTATAAAAAATTTGGGCCAAAAAAAACCCCCCCCGAATGACAACAGGGGGGTTTCTTGTTTTCAATGATAACGATGACATTGATCAAGTGGGGGAAATACACCAAAAAGTAAAAAAAAGACACCAATAAAAAAAATTTTTGAGGGAAGTCGGGTACTTTAAAAAAGGGGAAGTTGAGCAGAAAATTCATGCAAGAAAATGTTGACGAGGTATAAAAATGCCCCCCCAATTTTTGGGGTCCCCCCTTAAAAAAAAAAAAATAAAAAAAATTTGTTAAATTTTTTTAAAATTATTTTGGGGTTTTTTAAACTACGGGGGCCCTCTGCATCAACAAAAAACCCCCCCGGGGAAAAGAGTACAAAAAGGTTCGGGGCCCCCGGAAGAAGACATTGAGGGTCAAAAATTTTTAAAACCCTAAAAATTTTCGATGGGGGGAAACGGGAAAGTACTTCCCCCAAAACCATGCACAAAAATTTCCCACCACGTGGTTACCTTGAAAGGGTGGGCTTCCGATCAGTGCTCGGAAGGGGGGGCCCAAAGGAAAGGCCCCCCCCGGAACTTATTTTTGTCTCTGATCGTAAAAGGCACTAATTTGGCAAGATGTCCTTCAACTTTTTTCGCTGTTTTTAGAAGATGAAGCTTTGAAGGGGAGATTTTTGGGACTGGGCTTTGAAGAAAAAAGGCAACAAAAATTTCCAGGTCTAGAAGAAGAAATTGTACACCAAAATTTTTCAAGAAAAAAACCTTACTCCCGGGGTTTAAAACCCAAAAAAGGCCCCCGTCATGTTGAGACTGTTTTGGGTGATTTTGGGGGCTTTCAAAAAAACCCCAAAAAGGGCGAAGCAGGGGGCGATACAAAACCCCAAAAAAATTTCCCCCAAAAAAGGGGAAAACCACCATCACTTGGGATAGGTGGCAAAATTACTGCCTTCCTAAGTGGGAAAAATAGAAGAGGCCTTTTAAGCTGGGGGGAACCCAAACCCCGAATCAGGAAACTAGTCTGAGCGCGGTAAGTGGTTTTTTTTGGGGGCACGGGGGGGCCCCTTTCCCCCCCAGCCCGGGGGAAAATTAACGTATCCCAAAAAAGGGCTCTAGAAGCAAAACCGAAACGGGGTTTTCCTAAAAACTTTAAAAGGGGAAAAAGGGGGAAAAGGCCCCAAAAAAAGTTTGGGGAAAAGAGTTTTATAAATCCCTAGGGCCTGCGAACACGGGGGCCGAAAGAGGGGGTTTTTGGGGGGGGGGTGTCGGGAAGCATCCCTTTTCCCAAAAAGGGCAAAAAAAACATATAAAACCCCTTTAAAAAAGGGGGAAAGGGGATAAGCTATGAAATATAGGATGTCCCAAATGCTTAGTGAAGAACGCGAAGCAGCTTTTCCCCCCCAAAAGATCGAGAAGAGAAAAAAAAAGCGAGAATGAGCGGGGGGAAAAAAAAAAAGGGCCCCAAGTGGATTTTGCAATCCCCCGAATGCGAAGTACTGCATCAATCCCGGAAGTCAACATCACCCCCTCAGCTACGGGTGTTGTATCCCTACCCCCCCCTACGAAGAAAAAAAAGTTGCCAGGGGGAAAAAACCCCCAAAACTGGATATGCTCGCGTCCGGGGGTATAGTTAAAAAAAGGCATACCCCGATGTTTTCAGTTAGGAAAAGCGGAGAGACATTTATTTGGAAAAAAGGGCTATATCATTATTGGGGGGGATCACCTAAAAATTGTCCCCCCCCCCCCCTCCTCCTGGGGGAAAAAATAAAGTGAATAAATATCTAGCTCTTTTAAAAAAATTTTTTTTTTGGCTTCAATTTTAGCTTTTTTTTTAAAATTCCCCACTCGTTTTTTTCACTGTAGGACCTACCCAAGACCTAAGTCACCTTTCACCCCCCTGCTGGTCAAAGTGTTGCGGGGGATGAGGGTTTGGGCCCGAACGGCTTCCCCCCAGACCTCCAAGGCGGTCTCAATTAAAAAACCCCGGCCCCCATCACCTCCCGATGTTCCCCAAACCCCCGACAGGGGGCCCCCCATCGCCCCAAAAAAACGGTCCCAAACCCCCAACCCCCGGACGGCCCCATCGAAAAAGAAGGGGGCCCCCCCAAAAAAAAAAAAGGGGGTGGCCCCCCCCCAAAACCACACCCAAAGAGGCAAGCTAAAAGGGAAATTTTTTAAAAAATTCCTAAAAAATTTTTCCGTATAAAAATTAAAAACGAAGAACAAAAATTTTTCAATAAAGGCCGATGTGGAAGAAAAAATTAAAAAAAATGAAAAAACGATCTTTTGGCCCCCAAAAAAAAAGAAAAAATCGCCCTTCTTACAAAATTTTTAGCTCTAAGGCAAGCGGTGGGCCCCCAAAAAAGGGAAAAAAGCAACGTGATGCCAAAAAATTTTTCTCCACTATCGGACTAACCGCACTCTAAAAAAAAAAAATTTAAAAGGGAAAAAAAAAAGGCCGGAAGGGCCCCCCAAAAGGGGGGGGGAAAAAACAACGAAGCAAGGGACCCCCCTCGTTTTTTTTTGGGAATCAATAGGGAAAAAACCCATGAGCGGGGGGGGAAACCCCCAAAATGCCCCGGGGGTCTATTTTTGGGGGGTTAAAGGTTTTTTTGGGGGGAAAAGTTGGGTATAACCGCGCATAAATTTTCTAAAAAACCCCCACCCCCCCCAAAAAATGCCATGTAGTCGTTGAGTGGAAGAGAACTTTTTTTACGGGAAAAATTTTGAAAAAACCCCATGGGCCCTCGGGGGTTTTTGGGGTACGCAATGCTGTTTTTAAACTCGGGTACTTGGGCTTTTGAAACCAAAAAAAAACCCAGATGACGATGAACTTTTATTTGTTTTGGGGTTTTGACCCCCCCAACTACCCATATGGACGCTCTCCCCCAAATTTTCTCTCATCATTGTTAGGTCAAAAATTTTTTTCATTTCTTTAGAAATCTGACTACCCCCTATGTAATGTATAGAAAATTAACAACCCAAAAAAACCAAAAAATTTGCAGATTCTTGATTTTTTTGCTCAAAAAAAAGGGAAACCAGGGTTTTTGGTTTCTTTTGATCCATAAATAAAAATTCCCAAAAACCAAACCCCCCTTCAATCAATGGCCCCCTTTTCCAACGGGGGGGGAAATTTTTCCCCAGGGTTCGGGTTTTCCAAAAAAAAGGGGACCAGAGAGTATATACTCTTCCCAAAAAAATTTTGGGGTGGTGTTTTTTATCTTTTTCACAAATTTTTTTAAAATTATTACTTTTTTTCAGCAAAAGAAAATTTATGTTGACTCTATAAACAAATGCTTTTTTCTGGATACTCTTAGTTTTTCGATATGCCCCAAAATCAATTGAAAATCTGTGACCTTTTAAAAAAACCACGGGGGATTCCAAAAAAATAATAGACATTATCAAGGGAAAACTTTGATATTTAAATATGGCCCCCGCCCCCTTTTAAATACACTACAAGAATTAATTAACAAAATTTATCCATTTTTTGGGGGGGGGTTTGGGCTTGGTTCGCCCCCAAACACCGTCCGGAATTGGAAGTGCCACAAAAGGGGTTTCCCAATCTGCAAAATGAAAATTCCCCTTTTAGTTTCCCTAATCTTTTACCTTTTTAAAAATTTTTACTTATGTGTTTTTATACAAAATTAAAAAATTTTTTTATATTTTTCAGTGGGTTTAAGGCAGCCACTAGGCAACAATCTGTGTGGTTTCCCACTTTTTCAATTTTTCCCCACGGTGATGTAAGAAAAAACCCTTTTTAAACAAAACTAAAATTTGTGATATGTATAAAAATTAACCATTTTATTTTTTTGTTGCTTTTAAAATAAATCTTTTTTTATTTTTTAAAACTTTTTTTTTATAAAAAAAATTTTAAGGGGAAAGAAGGGTTTTAAAAACGAAAAAATGTGGATAGCGCTGTTTTGGGGAAAATTTAAAAGACACTGCTAGATTTCTTCTTGAAAAAGGTGGTCAACCCAAAGACGAGTACTATTACGACCCGGCCAAAAACCCTTTTCAAGCCAATTAAAAGACGAACATCTGTATGGATTTAAGTGGCAAAAAGGGGTTTTTTTTTAAAAGAAAGACCAAGGATTTTATGTTAAAATTTTTTTGTGCATATTTTTATATATATTATCCTTTTTTTAAAATTTTTTAAAGCTCCAAATTTTTTTTAAATATTTTGAGTTTCGGGGGTTTTATTTGTGTTTTAAAAATGCTTGAAAACAAAATTTAAAAAGGGGTGTGGGGAATACTTTTTTTGCAGCGAAAATACACATTTAAACCCCCCAAAAAAAAATTTTAAAAAACCAAAACAAGCAAAACCCAAATAAAAAAAAAAAAAAGTTTTAGCCCCGGTCGGTTTTTAAAACCAACCGGGAAAAAAAAAGGATTTTCGCTAAAGGTCAGGTTTTTGCCCCGGTTCGTGAAAGGGGAAAAAAAAGGTGGACTTTGGGGGCCCCAAAAAATTTTTAAACCCCCCGGGTTTTGGGGGAAAACCCGGGGTTTTTAAAAACCCCCCTTAAAAAAACCCCTTTTAAAAAGCTTTGGTTTCTTTCTAGGGGTTTTGTATTGATGAGGGGAAAAAGGGTTTTGCAAAAAAAAAATGACTAAAAAAAAGGGGAAAAGGGGGTTTGGGCGGGGGCCCCCCCCTTCATTTTAGGGAAAAAAAAATTGTTTTTAAGAGAGTAAAAAAAGAATTTTAAATTGTGATAAAAAAAATTTTTTTATTCTCCTTTTTATGGCACAGTTGTTTTTGGGGGAAAATGGTTTTTTTTCCTTTTTTAAAATTACCCGGGGGTTTTGTTTTCGTCTAAGTGTCACATAGTTAAACCTAATGGAGTGTTTTGTGGGTTTTTGAATTATCTGCAAGCCTTTTCATGTGGAGCCTGTGAAAAAAAGGCCCCCGGGGCCCCAAAGGGAAATTTGGAAAGGGAAAAATTTTAACAATGTATCCCCCCCCCAACCATCTCGCCCCGTACCTTTTTTTGGAAAAAGCAGTATATTTATGAAGATTTTTTTTTCCGTTTGGAGGGGCAAAAAAGTTTGTTCCACTTTTCTTTTGAAATTTCCCCTATTTTTTTTTTTTAAAAATTTGCCTGAGAAAAAAAGGGGGGGACGAAAAA
The DNA here is from genome assembly GCA_022036555.1 of Microstegium vimineum. NCBI lineage: Eukaryota > Viridiplantae > Streptophyta > Magnoliopsida > Poales > Poaceae > Microstegium > Microstegium vimineum. Next base: position 29,315,908 of record CM039120.1, on the reverse strand, counting down.
AAAAGGGAAAAAAGGAAGTAGAGAGTCACGAATGTTTAAAAAAATAAAAAAATTTTAATTTTCGCATTTGAAAATATCTACAGCTACTTTAAAAAGGGGAAAAAACATCACAGTACTAGAATGAACCAAAAGTAGGGCACAATACATAACTCCCAAAAAAAACCCCTTTAAAACCCCAAAAAACCCACAGATGTCGATAGGCAAAAAACCCCCATCATCTTTTTCCTTTTCTAGGACAACTCCCCCCCTTTTATATCTAACGGGTCAAAAAACCCCCGACGACAGTGTCGCCAAAAATTCATCCCCAGGGAAGGGACCCCCCCCTAAAAACCAAGGTTTCATGATCAAAAAAAAAAAAAAAATCTCATTTGCGTTTTTGGGAAAAGAACATAGTGAAAAGGGGGGTTTTTTGGGAAAAGCGCCCATGGAGCTGATTCTCGGGGAGTTTCTTTCCCAAAAACTGTAAAAACAATTTTCAATAAAAACCCCAATTTTTTTCTGATTAGGGAAGTGATTTAAAATAAATAACTAAGGGGGGGAAAGCGCAAAAAAAAATATTTTCAAAAAAAATTCTGTGAAGTGATTCTTATGCTGATTTTGAGATTTGGGGGCCCCAAAAAACAATAAAAAAAATTTTTTTTTTCAGCCACGAAATCTTTCCCCATAGTGAAATAAGGAAGCTTTGTTGGAAAAATTTGAGACAAAAGCCCCCCAAAACCCACATTTCTAAAACCCCACTGTATTTTTAGCAAGTAGCATGCCTTTTTAGTTTCAATTTTAAAAAAAATACTTAAAAAGGGTTTTTGTAACCTACCCCCTAAGGTGTTTTTCTCTTTTTCCTGGGGGGGGGGGAAAACTAAAAATAAAACCTCTTCATAGGCGGTTTTCGTAAAAACCCTCTTGTAAAAAAAGTATTTTCACAGGGGGCCCCCCCTTAAAGGGGCCCAACCCCCCAAAGAAAAATGTGATTTCGAATGGGGTTTCTTAAGAACCCCCCTGTGAAGATTGTTTTTTTTAAAAAGGGGGGTTTTTTTTATAAAAAACCCCTGTAAAAATTTTGGGTTTTCCCTAAAACGGCCCTCAACTAGCCCCCCACTCCCAAAAAAGCCGCTGGCTTTTTTAAAAAATTTTTAATTAGGCTCCCCAATTTTTGTAATACTTTTAAAAATATTAAAAAAATTTTTTGGGTCACTGCATAACTGGAAAAAAATATATATACAATCTAATTTATGATCCATATATAAAAAAATTTTTTTTCTCATAGTCTTAAATTAAAAAATTTTTACACATAACTTTACTTTTATCAAAGTTTTCTCTATCCCCAAAAAACCAAACTCTTTTTAAAAATGTACCCCACTTTTCTCAGTTAGAACCTTATCTCTGGCCCTTTCCCCAAAGGGGCCGTAGCCCCATGAAAATTTTCCCCTTTACGTGAAATGACTTCTTTCGAAAGAAACAAAAAAACCCCAATTCATAAAAAAATGGCTTTAAAAAATTTTTTCCCCCCGGGACATGGGGGCCCCCCTTTTTTTGGGTTTTGTGCCTGAAAAAAAAATTTTTATGATATCTTATATTTAATTTTTTTAATATTTGCATCCTTAGTACAAAAATAATACGTGTTTTTAAAAAACCTTAGGGGGGTTTTTAAAGAATCGTCCATTCTTTTAAAAAGAGTCGCACATTTAGAATTCACAGTCCCCCGGATCCAGGTTTTTTTTTGGTGACATATGTAAAGGCAATTGGTTATCTATTTGCAATATTGCCTTTTTTTTTCCCCTACATAAGGGATTCATAAATTCACATATGTACCGGACATTGATGAATACTTTTTTTGGGCCCCCTGCATATTTGTTGACGGTAATTTCACCTTTTTTTAAAAACCAAAAATCAAAACCGAAAACAAAGCATTTTTCCAGGAGCTAAAAAAGCAAATACAAAATTTTTTTTAAAAATAAAAATAAATAGTTCCAAAATTTACATGGAGAAATTTTTTTGCAGGACAAAAAGGGGAAAAGGGGGAGAGAAATGAGCTAGTGGGACCCACATAGGGGGGTCGGCCGACCACCCTAGGGGGCCCACCACCCCCCCCAAAGCATCCACTGGTGGGGGGGGCCCATGTCTTTTTTTAAAGGGGGGGTCCCCCCCCCTTAAAAAAGGTCGGTGACCTTATAAAGGGCCCCCCCAAAACCAAGATCTTAGCCCTCCCATAAACATGTGGGCCATGTTTTGGGGGAAGGTTGACAGGGGGTCCCACATGTAAAAAGGGGGAGTCGGTCGACCCCCCCCAAGGTGATTTGGGGGGCCCCAAATTCCTCTCTCCCACGTGGTCATTTTTCCCAAAAAAAGGGGCACCCCCAAGTCCCCCTCCACCAGGGGATCTTTTTAAAAAGGGGAAAAAATTTTTCACTTCACACGGCCCCGGGGCCCCCACAAGAGTAAAAAAAAAGTGGGAAAAAAACCCCCAACCCCTTGAAAAACCCCCACTCCAAGGGGGGTTTTGGGCCCCATCTTCTAGAATTTTTGGGGGGGGCCCCCCCACCACCCAAGGGGGGGGGGCCCCCCCCCCCCCCCCCAAAAGGGGCCCCGGGGGGGGCCCACCTCCTTTGCTGGAGGCATGCAAAGAAACACATGCTAAACCCCCTTTTCCCCCCAAACCTTTTGATCAAAGGGGGGTTTTTTGGGGATCCAAAGGCTTCACCCCCCATCTCCGGGATCGATGTTTGTGGGGGGTGGAGTAGCCCCTACTCCACCCCCCCAACTATAAATCCCCCTCCCTCCCTTCATTAAAAAAAAACCCCCAAGGGGGATTTCTACTCTCTTAAAAAGGCGAACCCCTATTCCATTTGTAGCAAAAAAAAAATGGGGAAGAGGGGGGAGAGTCTGGAGGACCCGGGCCCCCCCCTTGGCGTTTCTCCGGTTGTACCTCAGTGGATTGGGGTTTCTCTTTTGTAAGTCGCATTTAAAAATTCTTTTATAAAAATTTTGGTTTTTTAAAATTCGGTAAAGTAATTATTTTTAGTTGAAAAAGGGGTTCCCCCCCCTTAAACCAAAAACTCAAAAAAAAATTTCCCCCCGGTTTTTGGTTTTGAGAAAAAAAAGATTTAGTGTAGACGTGGTGTTGGGCTCCCCCTTTTAGGGGGTTTTTGGGGCCCCTTGGGGTCAACGGTTTGTTTGGGGCCCCCCTTTTTAGGGGGGGACAGACCTATCAAGGTTTAAAAATACCACCACGGGGGGCCCCAATTTTTTAAAACATATTTTTTCCCCTTTGTAAAAAGGGGGTTTTAAAAAAACCCTTTCACCCCTTTTTAAAAAGGGGCCTAGTGGCCCGAAAGTGAAAAAAACCTTTGTTTTTTCCCCCCTTACCTTAAAAATTTAAAAACCCCATAAAATCCTCTCTACCAACTATCATAAACCCCTTGCCCCCTTTTTTTTGGAAAAGAACCTTTAAAATTTTTTTGTTAAGTTAAAACTTCTTTTTTCCCTTTTTGATTCGCCCCCCTAGGAAAATCTTAGGTGAAAGCCTTTGACAGCCTTTTCGCTTGGGGTTTTACCCCCTTTTTGCCACATTTTGTGTCAACAATCTTTTACCTTTTTATTTTGCCTGTTATCTCAAATACAATTACACCCCTGTTTTCTAAAATTTCCCCCATCGATAAATCCCCTTTTAAACTTGATGAAAAAATGCTTATATCAGCTTACCCCCAAAAAATATTCAAAAAAATTAAATAATTTTTAAGGGGTGGGAAAACTGCAGATCTGGGGGGGGAAATTTCCCTTTCCCCCTTGGGAAAAGGTTTTAAAAAAATCCAGTGGTCCCTATAAAACCCCAAATTTTTTAGGGGGTGTGCATTGAAATTTTTAATTTGATGTATGCAAACTCAAAATTTAAAATTTCCAAAAATTTTTGGGGGGGCCAAAAAATGAATCTCCTATCTTGAAACGAAAAAAAATTTCGTTCCCCAAAATAGATCCCATATTTTTTTTCAAATTTTTTTCCCCTTCCTCTATTTTTTCTTAAAAATTTTTCCCCTGTTTTCCCCCGAAATTTTTGCATGGCCCTTACCAATTTTGGAGTTTTCTCACTCTCGCATTTTTTTCTTTGGGGGTAAGGTCCCCCAAACCTTTTTTTTTCCCCCAGAAAGAGGGATTGGGACCGTACAAAAACTCCCCCTGATGAGGGCTTTCCCCCAATTTAATAAAAAAAAGGGGTTACTGTAAGGATAAGACGTAAAGTTTATTTTTAAAAAGGTATACAACTCAACAAAAATTTAAAAAAAATATGTTTTAATCAAAAATGGCACACTTAAAAATTTAAAAAAACCTTAGGGCCCCGCAGGGGCCCCTTTTTGGGGGCCCCCATCATCACCACATGTTTTTCAAATGTAACAATCCCCCTTTTTTTTTGCCCCCGGGAAAACCCAATGCATATGGGGGAAATTTCACACGTTGATCGGTCGATGCAATAGCAAGCCCCCAAAATTTTCCCCCGTATGCATCCTTTTTATACCAGCTGGGATCTTTTTGGGGGTTTTTCCCCCAAATTAGAAAAAGGGGCCCCCACCTGACAAAAAAATTTGTTGGGGGGCCCTTTTTATAATCCTTCTTTGTCGGCCCCTTTTTTTGGTAGGGGGACCCGGGGGAGGGGTTTCCCTAAGCTTTTTCCCAATTTTTTCAATTCACCCCAAATCAGCGACACGTGTCAAAAGGGGAAATTTTCGATTCCTCCCAAAAAAATTTTTTCCCCCGTGCCAGCTACTTTTTTTTTTTTTTTAAATGGGGCCCCCAATTTTTGGGGGATGGGAACAATGTCCTATTAGCAAGGGGCTACTTTTTTTCTTAGGGGGGGCGTTGGTGTTTGTTCGGGGGTTTGGGGGGGGGGTTAGGTGAGGGGTTGGGGGGGTGGGGAAAGGAAAATTGGCATGCCGGGGGATGGGGTGGGCTAGGAGGATTAGGCAGCTCGGGGATGGTGGGGGGCTAGGAGGTTGGGCCCCTGACTGGTGATGGTCGTGGGAAGGGGGGATCGCCCCGGGGATGGGGGGTTTGGGTTTTTTCAACATTTAAACCCACATGTGCCCCACCCCCGAAAAACTGGAAGGGCTTCCTGAGTAAGTGGTCACCCCCAACCCCTTGGGGTGTCTCTGGGGGCCCAAAAAGGAAAAATTCTTGATACTTGTACAAGTTTCTCAAAACCCTCGGGACCAGGATATCTGGGGTCATAAAAAGAAAAAGCCGTGTCAGTTGTCTTTTTTTCCGAGCAGGGACCCTTCCCAAAAACCCCCGCCGAGTTGCTGGGGAAAACCCGGGAAAAAACCTGCCGCCTTTTCGCATCTTCTTTTGCCTCCTTTTGGGGAACCTAGAGGCCCCGCCTGCCCTTTTGGGGTTTTGGGGATTGGGGTTCTTTTTGCAATTAAAAAAAATTAGCTTCGCTCAGAGTACAAATTTGGGGACCTTCTTGGCCAAAAAAAAACCTCCATGCCTTCAAAAATTTTTAAATTTTTTGTTGGGTTAACCCTTTTTTTTTGCCCAACTCGTTTTTCTATTTGACCCCAAAATTCGGAAAACGATCGCACCCAAATGCTTCATTGCTGTCTTTTAGAGATCTTTGACCCAAGGAAAAAAAAACCTTTTTTAATACTTCCCCCCAATTATTTTAATCTTGTGGAAAAATTTTCCACGGCAGATTGGATGTCAAGTTTTTCCCCTGACTATGAAACCAAGCCCTTCGGGGCCTTTGTAAAAACCCCTTTTGGAGTAGGGGTTGTCCATGGGTCATTCTGTCACTATAATTTTTTAAAGGCCATTGTTCGCCCCCCCGGGCCCCCTTTTTCCCATCACGTTCTTTCTTTTCCTCGAGCTCTCGGTGTAGGTGGTACTCGGGTGGGTTCCCCGGGCCCCGTATCATGGACTTCTTCTTCGCCATCAAACATATCTTAATTTTGGTAAAAACCCCCCATAAGTGAAAATTTTTAAACACCTTTTAACACACATGGGGAAAACACACCATTAATCACCTAATGACCTATCTTCCCTGGATTAAATAGGGCACGTTTTTGGGTACGGAGTTTCTTTTATTTTTTGGCTGGGGGCTACAACTATGGGAGGAGAGTGCTTCCCCCTTTTTTGGGTTTTCCCGATGCTTGCCCGGGGGGGGGGACCCCCATGCTTGACCCTTTTGGGAAACTTTTTTAATCGACAATAATAAATTTTAAAGAAAAACATAAGTGTTGACACAAAAAAAGTCAGGGTTGCGAAAAACCTTTTGGGCTTATACCCGAAATTCATATCCGGGGCGTGCCCGTCGATTTGATAGGGTTTAACGACAAGGACGATAATAGAACAAAAATTTAATCAAGGGGAATGGGATGCGCCCGGATGCCAAAATTGAACTTGATCAGGTAACTAGAGCAAGCTGAACGAGACAACAGCAAGCCCGGGAAAAGTCAAACCAAGGTATCCCACTGGAAGTTACGGGGGTTTCACGCAGATCAAGGGATCACTCGTCGAAGCTTGAAAAAACCGAAATTTTAAGTAAGACAAAAGCAATAAAGGGAAATTGCGATAAAAATAGAATAAGAGTAAATTGTTTGATTTTATTTTGGGGTTTTTTTTTTTTCCCAACCCCCTTGGGACATATTTTTTTCCCCGCTTTTTAGAGTTGTACAGAGACATGCCCCGTACCTTTCCAAAAACAAACTCAATTTAAGGAAAAAGACTCGGAGGAGTCGGATAAAAATAAAAATATTTTTTTCCAAAAAAAACCGCCATTTTAAAAGGGAAAAAAAAGACTTGCAAGAGGGGGCTCAAATGCTATAATAAAACTGGAAAAAAATCACCAGTTTCCTTATTTTTTTCCTTTCGAGGGGAAATTTCCCCTCGGAGATCCCTCCAATCCGCACTTCCTTCTTTGGCCCCCCATAACCTTGCTGACACAACGCTAAGTCACCCTTGCTTCGGCACCTGTTTCCCCTGGGGATCGGAAAACTTCCCGATCGGAACCTTGCATGGTAACTTTCCCCCAAATAACCCCCCTCAGCAATGGCATCGGCAACATCGCCTCATCGGTAATGGGGATCGAAACCCCTTTGTTTGGGGCCCTGGTGACCCCCTTCAACCCCCATCGGTAACACCCAAAATTCCCCGCTTCCTCGGCAAAAAAAAAATTTTTTTTCCCCCAGCAAAACTCCCATGGGCAACTGACTCATAAATTTCCCATGCCGAAAAAAAAAAGATGTCATTAAACAGTTTTAAAACTTTTAAACGGGGGCCAAAAATGGTGTAAACCCACTGCCCCCCAGTTTTGGGTGTTAATACTTTACCCCCAAAAAATTCCTTATGAAAACCGTTACCTATTTTTGGAACGGGGGAAAAAACGCCCCCCATCCTTCAGTTTATTTCCCATCGGGGCGGCAAGGAAAAAGGATTTCCAAAAATGCCGATCAAGCTTTTTTTCCCCAAGTCAAAAAACCCCCAAGGAATCATTCCAGCCTATGGATTGGAAAAAGGCATCAACCCCCCCCCCAAAAGGGGGGTATCAAAGTTTGACCACCCCCCGGGCACCAACATCCTTCATCCGGAGGAATAAAAAATTTGGGTGGAAAGGGGAAGGAGCACCCATCTTTCCAAGTATTACTAAATCGGAAAAAAATTTCCCGATAAATTTTTTTTCCCTTTAGCGAAATTTTTTACTTTCCTTTTATTCCCGCATTTTATTTCACATGGTATCTAACCTTTTTTTGCTTACGGGGGCGATGATAAAAACCCCAAAGATAAAAGGGGGAGGGCCTTTAACCTCCGAATGTGAATCCCTACCCTCATCGGAATAGGGCCCCAACCGGCCCTTTCCCCCACGGAAATTTCCGGGTTTAAAATCTCAAGCCAAGCGACCCCCCACGGGCCACGGGGGGGGGGTGCTGCTCAAAAAAGGGTTTTTTCAGAAAAATTTTTTTATTGTACATACATATTTTTTATGGAACACACTTTTGTAATTTTTCACAAACTTTTTTGGCAATAATATATCGGCACTGCACGGCTCCTCCCAAATTGTTGCCATGCCCCCCGCTTGCAACAAAAAAGGGTGGGGTTCACCCCTGCGCACCCCAAAAAGGGGAAAAAACCTGAGGCGAGCACCCCCTGTTTTTACCACCACTGCCCCTGCCCCAACCTGAACAAACCCGGGGAAGCTCGAACAACCCCAAGGAAAAAACTCCGATCCCAAACAGCAAAGCCGGGGCCCCAAGGAAACCAAAACAGCATCCATCGGCCCCAGTGCTGGCACCAGATGAGAAACCTAACCCGGGGGCAAATCCAAAACCCCACAGGAAAGATCCAACGGGGGAAAAACAAACGCCATCAACACGCCAACCCCTTTTCCTTTAACAAAACGGGGTTTATCGGCAACCGTTGCCGATTTTAGGAGAGGCTATACCACCCACATGCCAATCCCCTGCAAAGTCCGCTTCAAATGGTAAGTTGACTCTTAAAAAATTTTCAATATACTTTCGATCGGAAAGGTTTTTTTTTAAATTCTTTTTCAGGCCCCAAAATCCCCAATAGTTTGTTCTCTTTCGGGTCAAGCCCAAAAAGGAAAAAGAGAACCAAAAAGCCCCACCCAGCAGACGGGGTTTTCCTTTCCATCAATCTTCCGTTAAAATGAAAATGAAAAAAGCTTACCCACTTTTATGGCAGAGGTCAAATCCAAGCTTTTTCACTGTTTCCTTTCTGCAACAAGATACATCCCGCCGTCCAGATTCAACTAAAAAAGGAAGCTTTAAGGTATCCAAGGCCCCTCCCTGCCCCTACAAAAAAAAACAGTCTTCCCAAAGGGGGAAATTTCCTCGATAGCAAGCTACTCCTTTTCCAGGGCTCTTCGTCGAAGCCGATAGGTTCACCCAATCGAGACTGAGGAAGATAAACTCAAATTTTGGGAAATTTTTCTGACAAAAAAAACAAAAACATCGGCCAAGAGAAGCTCTACACCCAAACCCCGAGCAAGGGAAAAAATTAGTTACGGCAAGGAAAGAAGAGTATTGACTGGGGTTAAAAAAAGGGAGGAAGCTTTTAACAAGCCCCAACAAAAAAAAGCCCAATTTTCACACCTAGAGCTTGCGGCAAAAAGGGGGCCCAAAATTCGAAAGCCATTTTTATGAGAAGAAGATCAAGCCAGTCAAAAGGGTTTGCCCGGGCCGATTTTCCAAAAGGGATGGAGAAATGAGCAATTCGCCGCGGGCGTATTGGCCATCCAACCTTTTTATTTTTTTCCCCCTTTTTTGGCAAAAGTAATATTAAACCAATGTTTTTGTAATACCTTTTCCCGTAGGTTTTTTTTCCCTGTATTATAACTTTTTTTTCATCGGCATTCAACTGAGCACTATGCTTACCCTATTTTTGGGGGGAAAATTTTTTCAAGTATTTACCTTTATCCTTAAGAAAAACAACTCCCCTTGAGAGTTTCTAGAATAAAGGGTTTTCGGGGGGAACTGTTTTTCCCTAAAGACTTTTCCAATTGGAGACAAAAAATTTTTTTAAAATTGAGCTTAAAACCCAAAAGGTAAAAAAAGACTTCCATACCCGATTACCACGGGCCCCAAATCTTTCACTTAGTTGTCGGCGACCCACTGCATCATGACTTATCGAATCGGCTGATATCTTCCGTTACCCAACTCTTTTTAAAAGCCTGTATTAGCCTGATCGCTTTTTAAAAGGAGCAATAACCGAAACGAAATTTTTTACTTCCATGGAACAAAATTAAGAAAATGCCGATCTCTTGATAAGGCCCCCCAAAAACCCCAAGGGCAATCCCCCCCAAAATTTGCACCACACATTTAAACGCACGCAAGATGACAGAATCATTCTTACAATTATTCCCCTTGGCAGTTAAAAAAATTCCTGGCTTTCGGCTTTAATGCACAAACTATTTATCAAACCCGGGGGCCCCCCCCCGTGTAATAATTGGAATCGCCAGATTTTTTCGGGCTCCCCCCAATCAAAATGCCCCAAAAAAAACTCCAAAATTTTTCCATGGGCCCAAAATATTACTTCCGTTTTGGTCTCCTTTTTCGCGCTTTGGCCCCATTGTTTTTCCCCTTAAGGAATTCACTGTCATAAAAATTTATTTCGGTGTCGCGCTAAAATTTTTCTTTTCTGGTTTTTTTAAACCCCTTAGGGCCCAATGAGGGAGTTTGGTTTTCCGGGGCAGGGGGGCCCCCCTTTTTTTCATCGGCTTTCCCCATGTTTGGTTCTGGAGGCCTTCCCTCGGGCCTCTTGCATGGGCCCCTCCCCCAACTCCTCTATCAACAACCTGCCAAGCCTCTATGGCCTGAGCTTCCCCCTGATCATGGGGGCCGGGGCTTCTCTCTGACGGCTTAGCGCACCTGGGATCCGTCATCAAAAAAAAGTTTTTACCGCATCGACAGTGAAAATCCATTGCACTGGGGAATTATCGGAAAATTTGGTATTTAAATACCCTTCCCCCAAAAGTGAACAAAACAGGGACATCCCCCGGGGGCCTTTCCCCAAGCCTTTTTGTTTTTCTTCTTTTTCCCTGCCGATATCGCTCCTTTTCGATTGCGTACTTTTTCCTTGGCTTTTATGCTGATTACAACACCAAAACCTTTTGGCACTGTTTCATTTGGGAACCCCCTTTCCTTTTTTCCGCTCGGGGAAATTTTTTTTCATCACGTTTTAAAACCCCAGATCAGGTCTGATGCACTTTCCCTGGCCGTTTGATGTCAGCACCTTAGTCTTTCCTGGTTTCCAGCAATTATTCGGAAACGGGTGTGATCAACCTTCTTTTGGGTTTTTGGACTTTGGGGTTTTTTAAAATTTTATTGTCCCGATAATCTTGCTGCAAAGGCCCAAACACTTTGCGTGTCGGTACGTGTGACGTTGCATTGTGCCCCTTTTTAGTACCCTCTTTTGGCCTTCGGGGGGATGGAAAATTTTGTTGGGGTAGCTTTTTTGCCTTCCCCCAAACAATAGGTCAAATAACCCATCGGGCCCCTTTTTTACATCGAAAAAAGAATTTTTTGTCCTTTTTGGTGAGGGCAAGACCCCGGTCCTTTTTTTCTACCCTTCAACATGCCGTATTCACTTCCTCTTGACCAGAAAACCCCCCGCCCAAGAAAACACCCTTTTCGCCCAAATCTTCCTGGGCCGAAGATTTAACATCCCGATCGGCCCTGGATATCAAAAAGGGAAAATTTCCAATTCAGCAACGTTGATATTTGGTCTTCGCCGAAAATGAATTTCTATTTTTTTTTCCAAAAAATTTTTCTTGTCTTGGCAAAACACGTCCGTTAACTGGAGCAGGGGTTATGCACCCTTCAAATTTTTGGGGCAGGCCGGACAAACACAATCTGCAGCATCATTTTTTTGAAAATTTTTCATCGGCGATTACCGAAAAGGGAATTGAACGTCCACTGGGTTTTTTAAAATTTATGTTTTTTCTTTAGGGGTTTTCGTTTTAAAATACTTAAAAAAATTGGTGCGTGGGCCGGGGGGCCCCTCATTAAACACTAGCATCGGCTTTTCGTTGCCGGGTTTGGCGATTTTTCTTTTTACTGGCTTGTGCTGTGGGGACTATATTAAAAGGTTGCTTTTACCGATGTCTTTTGTATGCACCTTGCGGGATTGCGGGTAGATTTTCGGTGAAAATACCGATATTTATTCTGAAAATTGCCGGATGAACTGGGGGGGCTCTTGCCACTTGACCCGGCTGCAAAAACTTCTGCTGAATCGGTTTTAATTTACCCATCCATTAATTGGGATCATCGGCATTCAACTTATCGATGGCTTTATTAAAACCGTGATTTTTTTTAGCCCTTTACCTTTTTGGTTAAAGCCTTTTTTTTTTTAGGTACATAGATTGAGAGCCATTGGTTTTTACAGGTGATTTCAATCGAAATACCTTTTTGCATCGGCCAAGAATTTGCCGATAGCTGATAATCGGCTGATGCTTGTTTTGTGGGGGGCGGGAATTTTTTCCCGCCTGGGTTACTTTAGCTTTTGGGCCTTGGGGCCCATCGGAAAGTGATCTCCGAGGGTTTGGGGCATAGGGGATTGGGTATTGCCTTTGAATTCCGTGGAACCCCGCACCTTTGGGGGAAAGATGTATAATATCTTTTGGAAACATCGCTGAAAAGGGGGTTTTTGGTCAAAGTCATGGGAAAAACTTCCCCCCCCTGGTTATCTTAACCAATTGGAATCACGATGGACTTGGGGACATCCCACCCCCCCCGTTGGCAGGAATTGGTTTTTTTTTGGGATCATAGGGCACATTGTCAAGCCCCAGTTTGTGTTCCCCCGGTTTTTTTCTTCTGGGCTCAATCTTGGTGGCGCGATCTCATTGGCGGGGCGGCTATAATTGGTGCGGCCCCCCGGGAAAAGGGCCAGGAATCGCAATAGAGCCGTCCGAGTTGAAAATACTGGCCAACAAAATTTGGGGGGCCGTCCCCTTGAAAATTTTTCTTAAAGCATTGTATACAGTTTTTGGAACACTTTGGATTGGGCTAATTAAACTTTTTTTAAGCAAAACCATCTCTTGTTTTTTTTCCAGGCGGCGCGAAAGTGACCTCCCCTGGGGACGGGGGTTTTTGCTTCTGGACTCCTCCCCGATTTGTTTAGGCAAAGGATTTGAGATAAAAACCGCTTGTATTTTCCCCCAAAGCCTGCTCCAAAAACCTGCTTCGATGATCTATCAGATTGTTTTGGGGAAAATTAAAACACTCCGGGGGTTAACATGATAGATGTAAAAATTTTTTAATTTGGGTCCCACTGGGCGTGAAAAAAAGGGGGTTACACAAAAAGGTAGGTCTGCGAACACCTCGGGCTTAACCCAAAAATTGGGGTATCCGGGGGTTTTCCATTTTTTTTACCATTTAAAATTTGAAAGGGGGCATAACTAAAAAAAGGGGTTCAATCAAGACAAGGCGGTGGGGCCCAAGCCAAGATTGGAACTTGACAGGATTTAAATAGAAAAAGGCTGAACGGGAAACAAAAGATGGGGCCCGGGAGTCAAAGTCAGAGGGGGCTCCCACGCGGAAAATTTCCCCAAAGGTTTCTTTGGGCAAAGGGGATGCCGCCCGTCGAAGCTAAAACTCATAAAAAAGCTAAGACTAATGCAAAAAAGGGTAAATTAGATAAAAAGGGGGGGAAAAGGAAATTGATTTGATTTGTATTGGTTTTTTTTTTTACACCCCGCCCTTGGGCACATATTTAACCCCCCAGGGAGTTGTAAAGGGGGCAGACCCGTACCTTTCCTAAAAAAAAAATCCTTTCTTTAAGGAAATGACTCCCCCAGGAGTCGGATATAAAAAAAAAATATTATTTTCCTAAAAAACACGCCATTTTAAAGGGGAAAAAAAAAGACTCATGCAAGAGTCGGACTCAAAAATGCTATAATTAAAAAGGTAAAAAATCCCAGTTTCTTTGTCTTTCCTTGATGGAAAAATTTCCCCGGTAATCCCTCCAACCCGACTTCCTTCTTTGGGGGCCCCGGAACCTCTGCGACTCAAGCGCTAAACAACCCTTTTCTCATCGGCAAAAGTTTTCCCAAAAGGATCGGCAAACTTCCCGATCGGAACCCCTTCATGGAACTTTCCACCCCAACAATTTTCCCCACAGCAAACGGCACGGCAACATTTCCCATCGGTAATCGGCTCATCAAAAATTTTCATTCGGCCCTGGTGAGCCTTTTAACCCCTATTGGTAACTCCGAAAAAATTCCCCTTTCCTCGGGGAAAACCCCCTTTTCTTTCCAAGCACACTCCCTCGGGAAAATGGGGTCATGATTCCCCCTGCCGATGGAAAAAAATGCTGATTAAAAAAAGTCCCTTGCTCCATTTACACTCCGAAAAACGGTGGGGGGCCTTGAAAATAAATTTTCTAAACAAAAATTTTTTTGGCTAAAAAAAAAAAGAAAAGAAAAGAAAAAAAATGAAAAGGGGAAAAAATGGGCCACCCCCGTTCTTTCTCTCTCCCCCCTGGCCCCCCTATTGGATCATCTCTCCTTCTCCTCTCCGGGGGGGGCCAGCCGTAGGTCCTTTTTCTTCCTTAGCCACGGTGTTTGGGGGAAATGCCGAGCTAACAGTAGATGATTAATTCCATTGTACCATGATTAAAAAAGTTTTTCTTTAAAAATTTCCTTATAGACAACTAGTATTTATTGAAATTTTTGTGAATTGTTTTTTGGAACTAAAAATTTTTTGAATGGTTTTCTAAAAATTGTCCCCCGGGCGGCTTCTTGTAAGGCACACTTGAATATTAACCAGCACATGTATTAGTTGAGACTACGTTTACAAGTTTTAGACATGGAAAAGTCAAACTTTTTAAAGTGGGCACATGTGGGACATGTAGGTTTTCCCCCGACCCAAAAGAGGGTTTCCTATTCATGTCATGTACTTTGTCCTTGACCTAAAATTGTGGTATGTACTAAGATGTGAAACGATTATTTAAAGGATTTCAAACGCTCCCCCCGTTATTGGGTAGTTAAAAAAGGGTCCTTGGGTGGTTGGGAAAAAATCCCCATGAGACATAACAATCAAGATGGAAAATTTCCCCCCCTTCTTCGTGAGAGAGATATCAGGGGCACTCATGGATTGGTTTTTTAAAAAATTTAGGCCCTTTGGTTTTTAATTTTTTCCCCGAGGTTTTAACCCAAAATTTGAGGGGAAAAAGGGTAACTTTACATGGTAAAGGGGTTGTTTTTATGTTTTTTGGAAAGCATGGGGTTGAAAACGCCTTGCTAGAGGCCCCTTTTTAAAATATTGGTCATTTAAAGTCTTGGGCCTGTTTTGTATGGTGACCCAAAAGGGGCGCAGGCCCTTAAGGGGGGGAAAACCAAAAGGGGTTTTGGCCTGAATTAGTTTTTGGTTTTTGGGTTTTAATGGGCCTCCACCGGGGGGGGTCCCCCAAACGCCTTTTTTAAAAACAAGGGGTGGGGCCGGGGGCGAATTGACCCACCCTTTTGGCAGCCGCCGTGCCCCCACCTTGCGCCTTTCTCCCGCGGACCCAGCATTTTCCCGGGGCGCAACGTTCCCCTGCACGTGGGGGAAAATTTCCCCGGGGGGGGTGCGGGGATGGGGGAACAAGGACAAACCGCGCGAAGGGGACGTTGGAGGACACCACACAATTTTCCCTGCTGCGACGCGCCGACTAAATCAATTTTCTTCCGCCCCCCGCCGTCTATGGTAATCCGAAACCCCGTAAAAAAGCATAGACCCTGGGTTTTGAGGTCGAAAATTTTTTTTTTCCCCGGTAGGGGGCAACCTCGTTTCCACAACGGGGCTCCCTCCCTCGCGCGCCCCCTGCCCCCGCAAAACGTGGCCAGGGCACTACGGTAGTACCACGCCAGATCCCGCGAAAGACGGCCCCGCTAGACTTCCTTCCTTCCCCTTCCCGCGGGGCCATTTTCGCGGCCAGGCCCCCCCCCCCCCGCGCTCCCCCCAAAACCCCTGCCCCCCCACTTTTCAGCACCCCCGCGCCCCCCCCCCGGCCCTTGGCACCGCCCCCGCTCGAAAATTCAAGCACCCCAACGCGCCGCCCCCCAAATGCGGTGCAGCACACCACCCCGCGCCCACACCCGCCACCACAAACCCCCCCCGGTTCTCCGCCCCAAACTTTGCGAAACCCCCAACCCCGAAACCCCCGCCCCGCGCCACATCGCGCCGCCGCACCGGCCGCGGGGCCCCGCGCCTCTGCAAAAACCGAAGGAAGGGGAGGGAGAAGGGAAGAGGGGGCTCACCGGCAATCAAGTCACTGGGGGGAAAATGCAAAGCAGGGGATGTGGGGGTGCAGGGGGGGACCTAAAGGGAAAGGCGGCGGGGGGGGGGGGGTTTTTTTCGGCGGGTCGAAATTTTGGTATCTGACGACGTTGAAAGAGAAGGGCCACCGCTTAGAAATTTTTGAAGGATTTTGAAAAGGGGGGAAGTAAAAACCTTTTAAAGGGGTTCTCTAAGAGAAAAACCCTTTAGAAAGGCCCCTTTTACGGTGGTTGATAAAGCCAAGCCCCTAGAAAGGCTTTTTTTACGGGGGTTTTCCTGTAAAAAATAGATTTTCGGCGGTTGACTATACCAACCCCCTGTAAAAAGCCCTTTTTATTTTATCTTTTTTTACTCTACTTATTAGGGTTTTATATATTGTTTTTTATACTATTTAGGTTTTCCAAATGTTTACTCTAAATTAGGGTTTATTATTTTTATTTACCCCTTTTTGCCTTTATCTTTTATTTGTTCTAATTAGGGTTTAATTTTTTTTTTTTATTTACTTTTTAGCTTTTTCTTTTTTTATCTACTAATTGGTGTTTTTAAAAGTTTATTTTACTTTTTGCCTTTACTTTTTATTTTGTCTATAATTGGGGTTTTTTTTATATTGTTTATTATACTTTTTACCTTTATCTTTTCTAGTTATAAAATTTGGTGTTTAAAGCATGAAGGGGTGCTACAAGCAACTTTAAAAAATGTGAAATAGAAAACTGGGGATGCAGAACAAAGAGGGTAAAACCCCACAAATTTTAACTTTTTGGATTCATTACAAATTTTTAAATATAAGAATCTAGCCCCCTAGATTCCCTTTTTCCCCTCTTGCGAAAACCCGGGAATGAATTCTGGGTTTTCGTTAACATTCCTTTCTTCCGGGGGGGTCGTCTGTGAAAAAGGGTTAAAATTTTCCGAAAATCGTTTTGATCTTAAGATCGATAACCCTAAACCCCCATGGCTTGTTGCTTTTCCCGAAAAAATACATGTTGGCTTTTCGTTACTTTTTTTCCCTTTTTAGAAAGGATTTGGGGTTAACATAAAAGCCGTGCACCCCCTAGCAGGTTCACGGGGGCTTTAACCACCTTTGCTTGATAAAAATCTGCCTCGATTTTTTCCCTATGACATGTTTTTCTTCAACCAGGGAATCAAACACAGGGTCGAAATGGTATGCATTTCCCCCTATATCCACAAAAAAAACCCCCAAAATATGTTTTAACTCCCAGTTTTCATTTTTATGGCCTCCCCCTCGAACACCCCTATTTTGTGCCAAAAATTTTTTTTCCCCTTTAATTGGTACAAAACGTGAAACCACTAAGTAAAAAATTTTTTTCCATACGGCCTGACATAAAAAGGTTTAGAGCCAACCCCTAAGGTTTGTTCCTAAAAATTTTGTCCCATGTGAAGTTCTCCCCTTAGCCTGTGGTGAACAAGTTGGTTCCTTTTATCAAACGCCATTTGCCCAGGGTTCTTTTTGGAAAATCATTCATGTGTTTCTCGATAAAGGGGCTCCATTACGCTAGCTGATTGGCGCTAGGGGTGCTTAAAGGACTGTATTTTTTCGATGGTTTGAATGATTTCCACCCCATCCCCCCTTTCTGCTTGATGGAGGAAAACCCCATTGCACCTGATCTTAGTATATTATTCAAAAAAGGCCTCCAGACCCCAAAGCTTTTCGGTCAATCCCCCCTTCCATGGACTCCTCGGAGAGCACGGGTTGATACTACCCCTTTAGTATTCCCCTGAAGCGCTTTTTTAATCCCATTTATGAAAGTAGATAGGCCCCAAATTTTCCTTTTTTTGTGGTACCAAGGCACCAAAAAGGGCCCCAAACATACAAAGAAGCGGGGGGAAACACATCTCAAACTTTTTAAATAGTTTTCCACTTAATTCCTGAAGAGAGCTAACTCTTTCAGATGAATTACCTTTTGGGGGGTCTTTTAAAAAAGTAGCAAAAGGTGTGATTCCCCCTTTTTAAAACCAGGATTTATAGCCCCCTGATGACAATTTTGGAGGAAATATCAGCATGAAATGACAACATGGGGGGGTTTTTATTTGGGGCAGTTAAGGCTTTTTGGGGCACAATACTCCGTATGCTAGACAAATTTCCGGAGGACTTTCAAATTTTTGAAAACACACAAATACATGTTTTCATCCATGTTGAGGGGTTTGCTTGCTGCCGAAAAAATGGTATTTCCCTTTTTTTTTGGAAAAAAAAAGGGTGATTTTTTTTAATCCTAACGTACATTCCTTACGTGAAGGTCCTTCCTTTTTTTTTCTCTTTTTGCTAGCAAGTGCCAATTTTTGGTTCAAACACATTCTTTTGGGGGCAACCCTCAATTTGGTTTTTTCGTAATCCCCAATTCTTTCCCCTAAAAAAAATACTTGAAGAAAAAAACATTTTTGAATTTAGCCCCTGGATTTTGGGTTTACTCCTTTTGGTCTCCCATCTTTTGTCTTCTTCCCCCAAAAAAAAAAATTTTTTGTTCTGACTATTTTGGAAAATCTGTGCCTTTTGATACCTAAAGGGGGGGTAAAAATGTGCTTCATTGTTATTTTCAAGTATTAAAACCCTCTTTTGTAAAGAGACATGTCCCTTGTAAAAAGCGTCTGTGGCCATGGCACTAGATTTTTGAGCATCAAGGGGCACATAAGAAGTTTTTCTATGCATTGTGCAACCAAAATTTTCTTTAAAGTCCTAAAAAGTGAAAAAAAAGGGTAACATTTTACGTTACAAAAAAAAATTTTCTTCAAGTGAATGAAACTTTTGGTACTCTCCCAAATTCGAACACCCCCTTTTCCCCCCAAAAGTTTTTTTTCCTTTTTTTAAAGGGGTCCAGAAATTTTAAAAAAAATGTCATTAGGTTGTGTAGGTCTGGGGAAAAAAGGGTTTTTAAAAAAAAGATACTTTCGCTTCTGCAGCAACCTGAGGAAGGGGGTAAAAAGGTGAGGTCCACCGGCCTGTGCTTCTTGCTGCTTCTCTCAGCAAATGGGTTCATTTATTTATACTTAATGCGAACCTAACTTCCCCTTTTTCCTTTCAAAGTTGGGTTTCATTAAATTTTGCCACTGCTTCCCCCGGGTGGATGTCGAAGTTTTCCATCTTTTTTTCAAATGTCAGGTTAAGTTTTCTCCTCGGGGGGTTGCGAACAAACCCTTAATGATCAACCTAGGGAAGTACCAAAAAACCCCAAAAAAAGGAATCTTTTTTTTTGTATAAAAATTATTTTTTTTTTTTTTTGTCGGTGGGTTTGGAAATGTTGGTCTTTTTTCGCTTCTTTCGGTTTTAAAAGGTGCAGCACATTTTTTTCCCCTCATTTTTCTTTATTGTCTTTTAAAACCACTTGCATCCCCAAATGGGAATCTTCTAAAAACTTTTTAATCAACCCCGAAAAAAGGTTTTAATGATTTCCTGTTTTGGTCTTCTGACAGCCAGGGGGAGCGGTGATTAGCTTTTTTTCTAGTATGGTTTTTCAGGGGAAATTTTTATCCCCTTTTGGGGGCTTTCGTGATAACTCAAAAACTTGAAGCCACACAGAAACCAAATCTTGATTTTAAAAAACAAAATTTCAGCAAGAACCCCCCGTTTAACTTTTTGGGTAAAACCCCTTTTGATCACATACCAAAAGGTTTTTGCTCCTTAGGGCTCCATTCCTCATAAAGAACAATGATGGATCCATATGCGATGCAATATTGCATTTAAAAATTCGATTTTCCTATCTGAAACTTTTGGGAAGAAAAATTCAATCCCTTATTTCCCCCAAAAAACACTGTCGGTAAATTAGGCCCCCGTTCACATGACCAAAAGGTTGATGTGTGTCACTACAAAAATTATTACCACGAAGAATTTTTTTTTCATCACAATGTTCGAGGGTTTCCGTTGTTTTAAGGCGCGGAGCTCCCCCCCATCTTTGTCCAAACAAGAAAACCTCCATAAACCCCCCGGGATATCTTTTTAAAAAAAAAATTTTGGGGTTTGTGTCATCAATACAAAAACATTTTAAGTCTAGGGGATGGGAAAAATTTTGCTTCCTCTTTGATCTCCAAGCTTGGTTTTAGCGGCGCAATAAATTATGGACCTCTGGTATGTATTTTTTGGGTCTGTTTGATAATTTTAACACCAGAAAAACCTTTTTCCCTAAAATAATGTCAAAAATGCAAAAAAGGGGGAAAAGTATTTCTTTTGGTTTGAGAGAACAAGAAAAAGCAATGAAAAAACTAAAATAAGCAAACCAATTCATTTTGGGAATAAAAAAAAAAAAACCTGATGGGAAAACCCAATTACACATTTTTAAACCTGATCCAAAAAGTGTGGGGGTCCAATTTGGAAAAATGATTCAAATAAGTAAAAAATCCCAAAAAATTTTTTGGGGAAAACTTTTCAAAAAAGAAATCAAACCTCCCCCTTCTACTTGGGAAAAACGGGGCCCCCAATTTTCCCCACAAATGGCTACTGGCATGAAGGGTGTGGCTCAATTTTTTGAAAAAAGGGGTTACAAATACGTAAAAAATTAACAAAATTAAAAAAACAACAAAACTTTAATAATAAATAACTAAAATGAGAAGATGGGAAAAAAAATATCTAACCCCATATATAAAAAACCTCATTTTAAGGGGAAAAAAAAATAAAAACCCAAAAACCCCTAGATAAATAACCCACTAAATTCTCTATTAAAAAACTCAGTAAATTTCTATATATAATAATTCCTTACAAATAATTTTTAATCATGAGGAGGGGGAAAAAGAGGAGAGAGAATAGAGGGGGGGAGAGAAGAAAACCCAAAAACCCAAAAAATGTTGGGGGGTTTAAAAATTAGAAGAATGATTGAAAATACGTAAAAAAAACATAAATAAATTTCTTAAAAAACCTCCTTCGAAGAAATGAAGATCAAAACCCCCCCCCTTCATTTGGGAAAAAAATGGACCTCCAAAAAGCCCAAACGACTATGTCGGGGGAAAATCGGTCGTCGCGGGGGAGGAGAAGGGGGGGGAGGAAAGCTATTTTGACAGTTTTTTACAGGCGGTTTTGGGGGAAAAAACCCTGGAAAACATGTAACCCCAAAGGGGTTCACTTAATCAACCCATGTACAAGGATCCCCTTTTTACAGCGGTTTGGTTAAGTGAAGGGCGAAAAAAATATTTCACAGGGCGGGGGATTAAGGAAAGTTGGGTAATTTTTTTTGACGGTTAGAGTCCACCCCACTTTTTTTTCGAGACGTTTGGTAATCAAAAACCATTTAATAGGTTTTGTCACCGTTCCTAGTGACTTTTTTTTCTAGTGTTTGAAAATTTGGGGGAAAACGGGAAAAAATTAATGCAATAAAAACGTTTTTTATTTCCCCGGTTTTTTTAAACTTTTATTGTTTTTGTTGAGTTCTACTGTGCATTTAAAAAAGTAGGGGTTGGGGTTTAATTTTTTTACTGTGATTAGTAATTTTAAAAACTTTTGGAAAGTATGGTTTTTCTGCAGGAGCCAGGACCATGTCAGACTAGGCCCAAAAAATAGGGGCGGGGGTAGGGGGTGTGTTTTTTGGGGGGTATTCCGATATTTTTGGGTGGAGGGTCAAAAGCGGTGCCTGGGGGAGCAGGGTTTAACCCTTGTAAATTTGAAGAGTTGTAGTTGAAGACTTTTTTTCAATTAAAAATTTTGGGTTCGTTCAATAGTACAGTAGGAATTCTAAAATGGTCAAGTTTCCAGTGTTTTAAATAAAAAATAAAAAAAATACCCCAAATTTTAAATTTTTTGCACACAGAAAAATTTTTCTAGAAACTTTTGTTGGAAAATTTTACTAAAATTTTTAATAGCAAAAGATAGGGAAAACCCACCCCGAGGGAAGTTTTTAAAAAATTTGGGGGAAAAAAGGGTTCCCGGGTGGGGGGAAGTTTACGTATTTCATGAGGCGGATTTTCACCCACCTTAAAATTGATTGTTTACTGTAACTGAAAGTCCGTGCTTATTTCATGGGATGGGTTACGTTAAAATGAAAAAATTTGGTACACATGTTCAAAAAGTACATGCTTTCAAAAGAACATGTGAAACAAAAAAAAGCAAACCACAAAAGGGGAAAAATTTTTTTATATATTACCATAAATTACAAGGTTCATAAAAAGCAAACTTTTAACAAGCATAATTTTTTTGAGACTAGCCCCCTAAAAAATTAAAAAATTTTTGAGAAAACGTTTATAGGGGGAAAAATTATTGGGGACATGATCGTGAAACGTACTTTTATGGAACATGCATTCTTTTAAATTTGGGAAGATTTCAGAAATTAGCCCAGCTTTGACCGTATATGGGGGCCAATGGCCAACGAAAACGCTTGGGTTTTGCCACGGGCCGACCATTTTTCCCCCTCCCCGGCGTGTCATCGCTGGTCATTGACGGGGGCGAAAACCGGGGAGACCTAAACAGCAAGGGGGGGAGCACTTCCGTAGCAGTGCTTAAAAAAGGGCCATCTCGTCATGCACACGATGTCTTGGTTGCAAGAACCTAAAAAACTTGCAGATGAAGGGAGGCCAAAGGGGAAACATGCAAATACCGAACTGCACCCCCCGTGGGGCTGGGTTTTTTACCAAATTTTTTGGGGGAATAAAAAAGGTAGTGTTTTTGAGGGTTTTTTTGGGCCCAAAAAAGGGGGTTTTCCGGGAATTTTTTAAGGGGAAGGAATTTAATTTTTTTGGGGAAAAAATTTTTTTTTTTTTTTTTTAAAAAAAAAGGGGTAAAGGGGGGAAAGTTTCGTTGGCTTGGATCAAAAAATTGGCTTTCAGGGTCGTGTACGTCCACTTCCTCGCTTGGAGGCAAACTTTTGAAAAAAATTCCCCCTGCACGACAGCTCCATAGTTTTTTTATTTTTTTGGGGGTTTTTTTTTATTTTGCGAAAAGGGGGAAAAAAAAACCCATATTTTGGGGTTTTGGGGAGAAAAAATTTTTTGAGGGTACCAGGGGCCAATGCAATATCTAGCACAGTACTTTTATATGCTAGCCCCTTGAAGATCGTGTAAAAAACTTTTTAATTGGCTGGATAGAGAACGCCCTCTTTTCTGACTTTTCTGTGTACTGTTCGTTTTTGCGATTTGCGGGGAAATTTTTTCCCCCAAAGAGGAGAAAAAAGTTTTGAATTTAATGGTGCTTTTGTTAGGCAATTTTTTTTTAAAATTCAAGGGGAAAATTTTCAAAAAAAAATTTAACTAGTCTCGTTAATAAAAAGGGTGCTTTCACAAGGCATATCGTGTGCAGATCACTATGGGGTGTAGCAAGGTCGAATTTCCCATGAGGAAACCCCAAAAGTCCGGTTGTAAACCCCCATTCTAAATTAGAACAAAAGCCTAAGAGGAAATCGTCGGGGGAACACCTTTTTATCAAAAAAAGAGAGGTTTTTTCCCCCACGTGCCTTTTTTTTTAAAATTTTGGACAAAAAAAAAAATACAAAATTTAAAAAACAAAAAATGTTTTTAAAGAAAAGGAAACATTAAAATAAGCTTTTGCCCCAAAATCAATTTGAGGTTTGGGTTTTTTCTTTTGTCGTAAATAAAGACAAAATCTCTTTAAAGATTGCTTTGTAGGTTTTATAAAAAAGAATGTTTTTTTTAAATAACATTATTCCAACAACCCCAAGGGGGCCCAAACCTTGTCATACTTCTAAAAAAAGACAATCTGAGTTGGTTTTTTTTAAACTGCAAGGACTTGCAGGGATCAGTGGTTCTATTTGAATTTTAATTTAGGGTTCCGCAGTCTAAAAAAGAAAAGGGGGCCCCAAAAGTTAAGGGGGGGCTCTTAGTGTTGGGGGGAACAATGAAAAAACTGTAGTTTTTTCAAAACCTTGGGGTCGCCCCAAACCCTTTTTTGGATTTTGTGATCTTAGTTTTTAACCAGAAAAAAAATTATGCTTACCCGAAAGAAGGCCCCAAACCACCCAAAAGGTTGATGAATAGTAAGGCCAATCAATAGTTTATAAAACTTTGTGGGTTTTTTAAAAAGTAGAGGAGCCCCTATGCTGGACCCCTGATTGCATGCTATTGGATTGAATATGCTGGACAAAGCTCCAATTTTCTGAAAATGAGGGGGCAGAATCGGTGTGTTATTAACTTTTAAAGAAAGGGGGATCCCTTTCAAAGAAAATAATTTAGATAGACCGCTGGGGAAAAAACTGTTATTCCAAAGAACCAAAAAAAAACAAGATTTCTCATCTTAAATTTAAGGGTATCCATTTTCCTTTTTTGCAGTCAAGCTTTTGAATTTTTTCGACACCAAAGGAACCCCAAAGCTGCTAGTTTTGCATGAAAGAACACATCTTTTATAATATTGGTCCCAAAAAACGAACCTTTTAAGGAATCCAAATGAAAATTTAGAATTTCTGTAATGTTTAAGGGGAACAAAAATTATTGTGTTTGGAACTTAAGAAAAGTAATCCCCTTCCTTTTTTGGAGGAAAACCCTAGTCCAAAATGCCTTGGGGGGGGGATGAGAAAAAATTTCCTTTTTACACCAGAAATAATTCTTTTTTTTTTTTAACCAAATTAAATCTCTCTTTTCCCCCCCCCTTTAGTCGAGTTTTTTCCATTTTACATTTCCGTCTTTGGATAAGAGAAAAGTCTGTTTATTCACCAAGCAGAGACAGGGGGGCAAGGGGGAAAAAAAAACAGTTTACAAAAAATTCAAAAAAACTTTTGAAAAAACAACCAGATTTTTTACATCTGTAATGCTTTTATGAAAAAACCAAGGGAAAAAAGAATTTTCCCGGGGGGCCGCCCCGTTAGAATTTCAAAAGGAAAAAAAAAAAACTTGCTTGGGGCATGTGGGAAAAAAATTTTTATTTTTGGTGACAAGTGAACAGATTTTTCTTGTTTTTAATAGGAAATTTTTTTCGGTTATTGCATTGGCAGACTAAAAAAAACGTTTCCCAAAAATTTTTTAATTTGTTAGTGTTTTTTTCAGCAGAAGGAAGGTTTTAAACGCCTAGGGGGGGGAAAGGGGGTTTTTGGGCTTTGGGGGGGGGGGGGTGGCGGGGCTGGGGTTTGGTGGGTTTTTTTTGGGGGGGTTTTCTGGGCGGGAGGAGGGGGGCGGGGGCGGGAAAACAGGAGGGGGGGAGGAGGCGGCAGGTGGAGAGAGGGGGGGAAAAACCGGGCTTAAAAGGGGGGGGATGAGGAAGGGGGGGAAAATTCTTTTCTTTTTTGATCTCAATAGAGTCATATCCCCAAAATTTTTTAGCCCCAAATAGATTGATCCCAAGCAACCACAGGGTTTTCCCTTTATAGAGGACCCCTCTTTCTATTAATTTTCCTTTCCCCCATTTAAAATATTTTTCCCTTTTTTTAAATTCCCCCTTCCTAACAAAAAAAATTATTTTCCAAATTTATTCCCAGCGGTTAATAAGCGCGGGGGTTACTGTGTGGTGGTACGTAGCGCGGGGGGGGGGCCGTCGCTTTTGGGGGGCGCCGCCCTGTGGCGCGTCGCCAGCCTAGGCCCCTCCCCGGCCTGCCGCCTGGGCCATCTGGTGGCTACGTGGCCAAACTAGGCCCCTCGGGGCCCAGCCCGGGCCCCTCCTGGGCTACCATTAGGCGTTTACATCTGTTCCCCCTTTTTCCCGGCAGCCGTCCCCGGATGCCTCCTTGTCTGGGCTTGTCGAGTTTACGAGGATCCCCCTTTGGGCAAAGTGACCCGTCTGTTTGCATGTCGCCTATGGTGGTGGTTGTGATGACAGACCTGGTGGTGGTGTGGCGGGAAAGGGGAGTGGCATTGTTGCTGTTGGGGGTTTTTTTTTGTTGGTGATGTGGATGCGGTTTAGCTGAAAACTCGTTCAGCGGATGCCATGATTGGCCCGGTTTTATTTTCATGTCGTTGGGGGCGTGAGATTCCTTCCTTGATGTCGGGAAGGGTTTGTCGGTTTGGGGACGTGACACCCCCGGTCTCCTCTTTAAAGGGCACGACAGCGTCCTTTAGTTCCAAACTGGATTGGATTCCGTGGATAGGGGCGTCACCGTGGAGCATGTTGCTCGGGAGTACAGGCGCTTGTCGAGTTCGACGATTTGTTGATTTGCTCGTCAAGATAGCCTCTCCATGGAGTTTGGGGGCGGTGAAAAAAGGAGGATGTTGGTCCGCGATCCAGATGTAATATCTAGGCGTATGGGGGTGTTGGGCGTGGAAGGGGGGGGTGGCGGCGGTTTTGGGGGGGGGCTGGGGTTTTGGGGGGCTGCTGGGGCGGGTGCTGGTGCAGGGGAAAGGGAGAGGGCGGCGGCAGGGAGGGGCAGGGCAGGGGGAGGCGGGGAGGCTGGAGAGAGGGGAGAGACGAGGCTTAGAAGGGGAGGGATAGAGGAAGGAGCAATAGCTCTTTTCTTGCTTAATTCAATAGAGGTTTCCTTTTAGATTTGGTGCTCTTTTATTTAATTTTCCTTCCCTATTCTACTATCCCTTTTCCCTTTTTTTTTAAATTTCCCCCTTCCCAACAAAT